>OZ004714.1:48038058-48668521 GCA_963924515.1 Vespertilio murinus | reverse complement strand
GGTGGGCACAGAGGCGGGTCTTGGCCCATTCTCTGTGCCTCCACCTGGCCCCTCCTGCCTGCAGCCCCCCAGTCCTGTCTGCCTGCAGTGGGTGTGAGCAGGGGGAGGTGGGAGAAGCCCTGAGGGGCAATTGAGGCCTGCCAGCAGCCCCCATCCTGCTCCCTCAGCACTTGGGAGCAGCAGCCCCACCCCTGCCGCTGCTGCTGCCTCTGCTAGTCACAGTCTTTGGGGCAATTGGGACTGGACCAGCGCTGGCAGCGGTTGCAAGCACCAGGTGGGACCACAGCACACAGGGCTGACACCCGCCATGTTCCACGTGTGCTCCCTAGTGGTCAGCACATGTCATAGCGAGCGATCCAACTCCTGGTCAAGTGCCTGCATGATGGGACAATTTGCATATTAGGTTTTTATATATATAGATAATGTGTTATCTTTTTAAATATTATATACTGTATGTAATACCACATTTGTTAGTATCCTCACCAATCTCATCAGAAAAGTTTTAAGCATTAGAAGTTGTCAAATTCATAGTGAAGGATACAAGTTTTCCAAAATTCTCCTTTTCACTTAAAGCTTAAATTGAACATTGGGAACAAATAGAGACAGTTATTTTCAGTGACAGGCTCACTTCACTCACTTCTGAGAAAATGTTTGTTAAATACCTGTCTGAATAACCAGCCTGCCTGCCATTTGCTCTTCCGAGGAAAAATAGCATTCCATGACAAAGGTGGCTAGATGAGCTCGCGAATCAAACAGCCCCACAGTGCTTTTTCCCCCTCAAGACAACCAACCATCATAGCTCAGACGCAGCAGAAATATTTTATGTGAACTTCCTATTTCATCTCCCTGAATGTTAAAAAAGATGTGTACCCAAGGGTCAAAATTCAATAAAACTAATTTTTACGATTTCATCAAAGATATCCATAAGTAAAGGTGAGTACACTGCAGAGGAATGCAACGGCATTGCTCTTAATTCCTGCCATCCAGGTAGCAATCTCCTCACCACTGGTACAAATGTCAACAGTGTAAATTGGATTTTGCATCTTAATAATACATGCTGACTCGCAGATCCCTTGAAAAGGTCTTGGGAACTGCTGTGCTAGTCAAACAGTATTTTCCCTAAAGGTGATTTTTGACTATTTACTTTTTGAATTTAATAAAAGGACCCTATTTCATAAACCTCATTGAACACACAGTGAAACAAAGTAAGGGCTACGTAAATGACTCACCTGAGATTTGTCCATTTTTGGCTGCCTTGGGGAAGAGACAGAAACTATGCAGCCAGAACAAGGAATGTTGTAAGACAGAAGTCATGAGACTTATCTTGCAGCTCCGGGAATGACCTGTCAGAAGTTTCCAGACAACAGTTTAGTAAAAAGTAAGCCTCTGGAAAACATTCCTTAGAAGCATGAGAAGGAATAGTAGGGGCCAAGATAAAGGAATACCCGTCTGTCCACTGGTGACTCTGAAAAAAATCTTGATAACCTTGGGACATTTTCAAGTGAATTTAAACATTTCTTTCCAAAATTATGTGTCTATTTACTAACTACCACAAAAGAATTGAAAACATACACATCACATCCAATAATAGATTAGCTCAGCAAGGTGTATAATATATATCCAAAGCATGGACCCCTGTGTTGGTATTACAAATGATGATGAAGAAGATACTTGATGTGGAAATGTGTTTAAATTACAGGTCATAACGATTTTTTTCTATTACTACTGTAAACCCCACAAGTTTAGAAAGTCTTCAAAAGGTCTCAAAAATAAGATGTTTCTTCTCCCTAAAAAAATCACTTCTCCAAGAACCTCGCGCTGACTTAACTATAGCGGACCTGGAGGTTCTGGTCCCCGCTGGGCTCTGCTATTGACAAACCCAGTGACTGCCTTATTTTCAACGCTATTTTCTTTAACATGAAGGAGAAGCATTTAATTTTGAACGACCCTTCATGTTCTGTTCTGATTCTGTAAGTCTTGACCCAGTGCCACAAATCCAGACAGAACCATGGAATCCACTGTCCCCTCCAAACTTGGGCTGGGCTTGGGGTAAAGTTTAGGAATCCTGACATGGCCATCTCATGTGTTGACAACGGCACACATCTAACTTCTAAAATAACCATTTGGTCCCATCTCCCCCAAAGAGGCACTTAGTGTAGCAGCAAAAGGTACGAGACGCCACAACCCTGACATCCCGTGTGCAGCGGGAGCCCCTCCCCGCGGGCCCTGAGCTTGGAGGGCCTCCGTGAGCCCGAGGCACAGCCAATGGCAGGCGGATGACATCACTTCCATACCGCGGAGCAAGAGGAACCCGCATTTTCATCTCTTAACAATGTCTGCCTCACGTCCCCTCCTGACGGGGCAGGATTTGCAGCTTCTCCCATAAAACTTCAAAGTCAGAGCTCCAGTTATGGTACACGTTTAACAGCTCTGTGAGAACAGGGACGGGTAGGAGAAGGCAGCTACAAGGTTTTGGCACAAGAATTCCGAGGAAGCCCCACAAGGGCTGTAAATGGAACACTACCTACCTTAGGCCAGGTTGTCCCAATCCACTGCTCGCCCATTAAGTGCTGGGACACCTGCTGTACCCAGAGCAAATGTTAGCATGGGAAGCAGCGGGAGCGAGGAGCCACACAATAGAACGGCAGCCCGCGGCCAAGGCTGGGTAAACAATGGCTCTCCCACCGCCCGCCAGCGCTGGGGTTTGTGAAATGGGGGGACTGATACCGGGAGAGGATGGGAATGAGGATGAAGGTGATTAAATGAGCCAACAATGAGAAGCGCAGCACCTCCTGTGCTAACAAAAGCAGCCCGGCGTTACCGTTACCCAGTCCTCGCACTGAGGCTGGTGCCCGACTTAACGGGGAGAACAGCCGGGGGGGGGGGGCTGGTGCCCCAGTTCCCGGACGCGCATCGCATCCTCTCGAGACGAACTTGCGCGCGGCCGCGGGCGCCGGGCTGGGGCTCGGACCCGCGCGGAGCCGCTGCCCGGGCCCCATGGCTCTGCAGCCCGCCTCGCTCACCGCTCCCCGCTCCCCGCACCCGGCCTCCCCGCTTCCCGCCGCTCCCGCCGCCGCCGCCGCTCCGGCCAGATGAGCGGACCCCGGCCTCCCGCCCGCCCGCCGGCCCCCCCCCCCCCCGGGGCCAGCGCGCACGGGGGCGGCCCCGGTCTGGCCGCGGAGAAGCCTTGGCCGCCGGGCGGACAGACGCACCTGGCGCTCCCTCCGCGCCCGCCGCGCCGGAGTCGAGTCTCCGAGGGCGCCCAGTCCCCGCGGGCGGGGGCCCCGGGAAGATGGCGACGCCGAGCCCAGGGTCCGAGTGCTCAGGAGCCGCCCACGCCCGCGTCCACTCGGACCCGCGGCCTCCAGGCCTCCGGCGACTCCCCTCCCGGTGACGTCAGGAGGCCGGGCTTGCGGGGCCCGAGCGTCTGCAGCTGCGGTGGGTTTCCTGGGTTTGCAGGGGCCGGGCCTCCTCCCGTCCCACTGACAGCTGCGGACCACGCAGCCCGGCCGCTGGCCATCGGCCTCTGCCCGCCCGCTGACCATTGGCCCTGCCCCTGCGCTGACCATTCGACTGCCCGCGCGCTGACCATTAGCACTGCCCACCCGCTGACCATTAGACTACCCGCGCGCTGACCATTAGACTGCCCCTATGCTGACCATTAGACTACCCGCGCGCTGGCCATTAGCACTGCCCTCCCGCTGGCCATTAGCACTGCCCTCCCGCTGACCATTAGCACTGCCCGCCCGCTGGCCATTAGCACTGCCCGCCCGCTGACCATTAGACTGCCCGCCCGCTGACCATTAGCACTGCCCGCCCGCTGGCCATTAGCACTGCCCGCCCGCTGACTATTAGCACTGCCCACAGTCCTACAGTCAATGTTGGAACTGCCCATGGCCATGTGGTGCCTGTTAGAACAGCCTGGGGCTCTGCTGTACAAAGAACTTGAAACCAAGTGCATGGCATTCCAAGAATAATACCTTGCGACAAAGGTCTTTATCTTAGGACTGCTAGCTTTCAAAATTATCCAAATGATACAGGAAACTTGTAATAAAGAAAAGCTTTGGATAAGCTAAGAAAACACAAGCCACTTACAAAGAGAGAGAGAAAAAAATGCTTCATTAGGTGCACATTCTTATCAGACTTTTACTAGTTTTATGCCAATGGTATACTAAAATATTTCAACTGTCATTTTACTAAGGACTATATGCTGATTTCTGGTCAGTAACTTTATGACATCAATTTACTCTTGTGTGAACAGTAGACATGAGTTTCCATTCAAGGTAGTTTCAAAAATAATAAGTTTTTATAATAAAATGAATTTAAAACAATTTATATAGAGGCAATATATTTGAGTGTGTGTGTGTATACATGTACAGGGGGGGGGGGGCAAAAGTAGGCTTACTGTTGTTACTACGGGAAACAGTTTATTCTTATATTATTATTTATAAATTATTGCACTATTTTTCATACAAACAACTACTTTTGCCCCACCCTGTATATGTATGCACGGGCGCAGACTCTCTCTCTTTCTCTCTCTCTCTCTCTCTCTCTCTCTCTCTCTCACACACACACACACACACACACACACACACACACCAGTTTTCTAGATGAGTGGTGTTGGGGAAATAATTACAAATGTCTCTTGTCAACCCAAAATATCCTCTTCACAGATGGAGAAAATAAGAAAAGTTTTTATTATTGAATAAGCATTAAAGGAAATTGTGATAGGCATCCCAGGTCATCTGCTAATGAGTTTGCAAAGACAGAAATCACACTTTTATATAGTCAGGTATATATTTATAATAATAAAAATATAATATGCTAATTAGACTGGACAGCCAAACTATCTTCCAGATATCATTCTCAACATTCTTCCGGATGAAGCCAGGGCCGAGGCAGAGGTGGTTCGGGGTGATCAGGCAGACAGGCAGAGTGGTTAGGGGTGGGTCAGGCAGGCAGGCAGGCGAGCAGTTAGGGGTGATCAGGCAGGCAGAGGCGGTTAGGTGCGATGAGGCAGGCAGGCTGGCAAACACGGTTAGGAGCCAGCTATCCCGGATTGCGAGAGGGATGTCCGACTGCCACAGGGATCGGGCCTGAACCATCAGTCAGACACCCCCTGAGGGGGTCCCAGATTGTGATAGGGCGCAGGCCGGGCTGAGGGGAACACCCCGAACCCCCTGCAGGAATGTTGTGCACTGCGCCTCTAATATATATGTATCTATATCTCATTCAAGAGGACATTCCATTTGCTACACATAGTTCACCTTAAATCCAGCCGGTAAACAGAGTGCTTATCTCTGCTATGAACATTTCAAAGACATAGCTTCACGGCCTTTAGAAGGAGGTTTACTGGGGCTGTAAAAATAATCAGGCTTATTCACTTTTTAAAAGATTTATGTTCATATGAAAAGGACAAAGAAAATGTTTACTATTTTCTCAAGGAAATACTCTAAGAAAAGAGAGGAGTCAAGGTCTTTTTCCCTTTGCACCAGAGGAAATTCTATTGTTTTATATTAATTTACTGTTACAGAAAATTCTATAAAATTTAATTTCAATCAAAATCACAATAAAATGTTTTGATGAAGAGTTTGGTTTTGTTCTTCTTGACAAATAATTTTAACCTTATCAGGAAATGTAGAACCTTAAAGAATAATGCATATTCTTTTGGGAATGTTGAATAAAGAACTTGAAACCAGGTACCTTAGTTTCAAGTTATTTTTATAATTATACACAAATGTGTATAATTATAAAAATAACTTAGAAGTGTGGTGCTGGCTTCCAAAAAGAACAGAAACAGATCTAAATATATGTAAGAATTTAATATATGTTAAAATTGTCATTTCAAATAATGGAGATAACAACATTCAGTTGATGTAAGTAATGTCCAGACCAGTAGAGAATTTTTATGCATTTGTATGAATTAAGCTGATAATTTCCAGGAAGCAAAATCGTAATGGGTTGAGAAAATGCTCCGGAGAATGGCAATTTTACAGCTGATCCTAAACATTAAAATCAAAGGAAGAGACTTAAGGAGAATTGCATGAAACCCATTGGTGGTAGGTCAGGGAGGCAGGAGAAAGCCCGGCAGGGAAACCTCTGAGACCTAATGAAGAGCGAAACGGAGAGATTCACACTCCTTTTACATGGCGGTATAGGCTGGCTAACATTTACCAGCGCATAGAGACGGCATTCAGGGAAAAAAATGACAACAAAGGTTTCATCGGAGAACTGTTAGTGGGAGTTGGGCCCTTGGGCACCCTGGAGTAAGAATTTTCAGGAGACCCCACGGGAGGATGAGATGTGGTACAAAATAAACTAGCAACAAAAAAATGTAACCCCAATACATTCAACTACAAAAAAGAAATGTAGTGCTTACTTTCAACACGTTTTTAGATTTTGCAGCTTTCTTGCTAATTTCCATTTTTATACCTTTGTGTTCAGAAAAGGCACTTGGCATGATTTCAGTCCTCTCAAATTTGCTGACTTGCTTTGTGTCCTCTCATACGCTCTCTGCTGGGGAAGTTCTGTGTGCATTTGAGAAGAATGTGTGTTCTGCTGGTGAATAGAATGTTCTGTAAGTCCTTTTGGTCCAATGTATGTTTCAAGTCCAACTTTTCCTTCTTGGTTTTCTGCCTGATGGTTTATCCTTGCTGAAAGCAGAGTACTGAACTTCCCCACTATTACTGTGCTGTCTATTCTCCCTTCAGACTTTTTCGTTTTGGCATAATGTGTTTGGAGACTCTGATTTTGGGTGCATATACATTTGGAATTATTATATCTTCTTGATGAATTGATCCTTTACTATGATATAATCTTGTGTGTTTGTTACCATTTTTGGTTTAATGTCTATTCTGTTTGATATAAATATAGCAATTCCTGTTTGATATAAATATAGCTCACTTCTTTGTTTAGAAATTTAACAAATTGATGTCCATTTGCATGGAATCTATTTTCCCATCCCTTGAGACTACTGTCTGTTTGTCCTTAAAGCTGATAATGAGTCTCTTGTAGGCAGCATATAGTTAGTTTTTATTATTTATTCATTCAACTGCTCTCTGCATTTTGATTGGTGAATTCAAGCCATTTACACTTGGAGTTATTATTGGTATGTAAGGACTTAGTGAAACCATCTTATTAATTACTTTCTGGTTGTTTTGTATTTCCATTTTGTGACCTCTGTTCTCTTTTTACCTTTGTAAATTGGTAATTTCTGTGGTGGAATACTCTGTTTCCTCTTTATCTTTTGCAAATTTATTGTAGGCTTTTACATCTTGAGTGACACGAGGCTTACATAAGCCATCTCACAGACAATAAAGCCCATTTAAAGACAGTAACTTTGATTGCCTTTGCTGCCTGTGGATGAACCGCCCCTGTCATTGGGGGGAGTGAGGTTCAAGGGTGCTGCTGAAAGAAACATTTTCAGAAGCCCCCACTGGAGGATGGAATGTGGAAGAAGGATTTCTTTGTGTAAAGTGACTTCTCAGCTTCCAAAGTCCTGGCCCTTTAAGCCAGTCCTGGAAGAGGGGCAGCTGGAAGTTCAGCAGAATCAGAAACCGGCCAGTGTCCTGGGTTCCCAAGGCATTCAGGCCAAAGTCCACTAGTCCACGTGTGCAGCCCAACCTGGCAGTGACCATGTGCACGGGAGAGCGCAGCCCCTGCAGCAGGAGTCCCAAGAGAGAGCTCACTTCTTTCTTTAGAAATTTAAATATTTAGATTTCCTGCCCTTGCAGTGGCCACGCCCGTCCTGGCCAATTACTTGTTTACAGGTGTGATTGACAGGCAGCTAGCCTCCCACATCATCAGACCTCACTGGGCAGGAGTCTAAATTGCCTTTGTCTAGTCCCTTCCCCCATCAATGAGTGGGGAACAGACTTGGAGAGTTTAAATGGAGCTTTTTGGCAAAGCTGTATGAATGGCATTCCTCTACATAGTCTTCCCTTCTTTCTCATTAAATAATTACCAGGTTATTACAACGGCATCAGCTTTACACTTTCACTTGTCCCCTTTTATGTTTTTGATGCCACTTTTTACCTCTTATTATACTGCATATTTATTAACAAATTGACATACCATTCTACGACAGAATTTCAGTTTTCTAAGTCTGATTGTATATTTTTCTTTACCAGATGGTTGTATTTTTTACACGTTTCATGCTGCTAGTTTGTGTCATTTCCTTTCAGCCTAAAAATCTTCTTTGCAAGGTATGTCAGTGATGACAAAATTGGCTTTTGTTTATCCGGGAAAGTATTTCTCCTGCCTATCTGAAGGAAGATTTTGCAGGATGGAGTACTCTTATCTGGCATGTTATTTCTTTCAACTCTGAATGTGTTATTCCACTTTCTCTGGGTGTGTAGGGGTTCTGCTCAGAAATCAACCGACAGCCTAATGGGGGTTCCTTTGGAAGTAACAATCTTTTTTTTCCCTGGTGCTTTTTTGCATTCTCTCTCTTTTTATTTTTAAAAAATATATTTTATTGATTTTTTACAGAGAGGAAGAGAGAGGGATAGAGAGTTAGAAATATCCATGAGAGAGAATCATGGATCAGCTGCCTCTTGCACACCCCCTATTGGAGATGTGCCCGCAACCAAGGTACATGCCCTCGACCAGAATCGAACCCGGGACCCTTCAGTCCACAGGCCGATGCTCTATCCACTGAGTCAAACTGGTTTTGGCTGCATTCTTTCTTTATAGTTGATATTTGACAGTTTCATTGTACTATGTCTTGGGGAAGGTCTTTCTGCATTGAGAGGACCGAGTGATCTTTTAGTTTTGTGATTTTTAAAAAAGTATTTTTGTTGTTGTTATTGATTTCAGAGAGGAAGGGAGAGGAAGAGAGAAAAATAGAAACATCAATGACAATAATCATTGATTAGCTGCCTCCTGCACGCCCCACTAAAGACAGAGCCCGCAACCTGGGCATGTGCCCTGACCAGGAATCAAACCAGGTAACCTCTGGGTTCATGGGTTGATGCTTTGAACCACACCAGTGGGGCTGGGTTCCTGCTCTTTTATGTCTAAATCTCTCCACAGGTTAGGGAATTCTCAGCTATTATTTTAAAAAATATACTTTCTTCCTCTTTTTCCTCTCTTTTCCTTTTGGAACCCAAATTATTTTCATATTTGTACATTTGATAAGAGTGCCATAGGTCACATAGGCTTTATTCATTCTTTTTTATTCTAATTGGTTTATTTCTATCTTTTTTTCTCACTTATGCTTATATTTGTTTTTTAATATATTTTCATTGATTTCAGAGAGGAAGAGAGAGGGAAAGAGAGATATAAACATCAATAATGAAGTATCATTGATTGGCTGCCTCCTGCACACCCCCCACTGGGGATGCAGCCGGAAACCAGGGACTGGGGATTGAACTGTGACTTTTTGGTTCATGGTCAACACTCAGCCGCTGAGCAACACTGGCTGGGCTGCTTACATTTGATTTACTTTTCTGTAGAAGCTTTCTATTGCATTTTTAATTGCATTAATTGAATGATTCAGTTCCAGGATTTCTGTTTTGTTACTTTTTATGATTTATATCTCTTTAATAAAAAGTTATTTTTTCTATTACTCAATTTGTTCATGCCTCTCCCCCTGCCCTGATTTCTTTCTGAGTTTTGTTGTACTTCCTCGAGTTTTTCAAGACAGCTGTTTTGAATTCTTCATCTGCTCCATCACAAAATTCTTTGAACTTGGTATTTGGAGAATTATTGCTATCTTTAGGTGATGATGTGTTTCCTTACATTATTTTATATTTCTTATAATTTTGCATTGCTGCTTTTGCATTTGAAGTGCAGGCACCTCTAGAAAGTTTACATGAATTAAACTCACAATAGAGGTGCCATAACTGTATTTTAGTCTTGAATCTTATCAAATCCTATATTTGAAAATGGTTATTTTTTTCATAATTTTCTCAAATGGGGAATAATTAAATTCCAATAGCTGGGGACTAGGTAAGTGAAATGTGGTAAATTTATACCATGTAATAGGACTCAGCAATAAAAAACAAATTCACTGGGTCCTGGCTGGTGGCTCAGTTGGTTGGAGCCTTGAGAGCAGGTTTGACTTCAGACATGGCACATCCCCAGGTTGTGGGTTTGGTCCCTGGTTGGGGCACATGTGGGAGGCAACCAATCAATATTTTTCTCTCACATCAGTGTTTCTTTCTCTCGCTCCTTTCCTCCCTTTAAAGTCAATAAACACATTCTTGAATGAGGATTAAACAAACATACAAAAAACCAAGTTTATTGGTACATGAAACAACACAGATGAATCTCAAATGCATTGTGCTGAGTAAAAGATACAAGATTCATAAATTAATACTGTTTGATTCCATATACATGACTTTCTAGAAAAGGAAAACTTACTGGCATGAAGAATAAATAGTGGCTGCCAGAGGTTAAGAGTGTAAGAGAGTTTGACTTCCAAAGAGTAGCATAAAAGAAATGTTTAGGCAGTGATGAAATCAATTCTGTTGTTGACTGTGGTGGTGGTTACACAGATCTATGCATTTGTCAGAGCATACAAAACTGCATCAAGTAGAGTGAACTTTGGTGTATATAAATTAAAAATTTTAATCTCATTAAATATGTTAGATGTTTTTACTTAAACATTTTCATCTTTTAATTTTCATAATGGACTTTTAAGTAAAAATATTCATTTGCATTTTCTTTTTAATTTTATTACTGATTAGTTTTTTTTAAATTATCACTCAAGGATTTTTTTTTCTTTTTGTAAATTGACTTTTAGAGAGAAGAAGGAAGAGAGAAACATCTATATGAGAATTATCAAGATTGCCTCCCACTGGAGAATGAAACCCACAACCTGGACAACTGCCCTGACCGGAACTGAGCTCACACCTTCTGGTGTAGGGACGATGCTCCAACGGGGCTACTACTGGTCATTTCTAACGCCCATTCTAAGGTTTTCTTCCTATTGGTTTGAAGATATCCACATTTAATTAATATATATTTTCTTTCAAATAGTAAAAATACATTTTAAAATTAGAATTGAGTTATTTTCTCTATAATAAAATGTATTAGATATTACATTTATGGTTTCTATCTTTGGTGTCATAACTTCTTGACCTCATTTATTTCTTTTAACTTAGTGGTTTAAACATTTCAAATCTTGAATCCACACGAATTCTATCACATATAATTCATGGATATAAGCTTTATTCCAAATTATTTGGAATGACTTGCTATTTGGAATACGCCATTCTTTCTCTCATTGTTTTGAAGTGGTACATTTATTACACTACATTTTAAAAAACAATATTGACCGTAGTGTTTCCATTAAGCAGATGCCAAACTATTTTGAATAATAGAGTAATTTATCCCTATTGGTATTTCTTAGGCATTTTTCTTCTTTTTAAAATATTCCCTGGCTATTAATTTAGGTTTTTATTTATTTGAGATGAAGCTAAAATACTTTTGTATAGTACACAATATATTAAAAATCAAAGAGAAAAAAGTACATACAAAATTTGTTGAGATTGTTATTGTAATTTTGTCAGGGAATATTGATCTATGAAAGGGTATATCTCTATTCGTCAAGTACCTTTGCCACAGAGGAAAGAATATCTATAATAATAAAAGCGTAATATGCGAATTAGACCAGACAAGCTTTGGGACGAACCAGCAGCTGCCAAGGCAGAGCCCCTTGCACGAATTTGCGCATCGGGCCTTTAGTATTTATATAAATGAATAAAGATTTATTTTCTCTTGGATTGTGTCTCTTTCTTGATTTACCTGCAGTTTTTGTTTATTGCTTGCATGATTTTGATGGACTAGCTTTCTTGCTGCGCCGCCCTCCTCCCAACACACACACACACTCTCCCCCCGGGGGCTGGATTCCATTCTTCTGTATTCTGTATTGCCGGGATCTCCCTCCCAGGATTTGAAAAGGTGAAACTGACCCGCAGGCGGCCTCTCCCTGACGGCTTAGTCTCCGCATGCACCCTGGCTGCACGGAGAACTCAGCAGTCGTCCGTAACTTTCGGGAGCCCGCACCGGGAGCCATCTCAGACCCCCCACTTCCCCAGCGGAGGCGGCTCCCCGCCAGTCCCCGGGGCCGGCGGAGCGGACCGGGCGGGAGGCCCCCCGGGCTCCGCGCGGGCTTCTGCGCATGCCCAGGACCGCCTTCTCCCCGCACCTTCGCTGTTCCTTTTCCCGACCGTCTCCGGCCTCGCTCGGGGCGGTTCTGAGGTCCCCGATCTAAGCGAGCGATCTCGGGGGCCAGTGTCCCTGAGGAGGGGCCGCGGGTGAGCGCAGGAGGCCTGGGAGGAGCGCTGCGGCCCCCGGGCGGCGGGACGGAGACCCCGGACTGGAACCCGCCCCACGTGACCACCTCCGCGCGGAGCGGGGCGGCGGGCGGGGTGCGGCCCCGGGAGGCGGGGGGTGCACCTGGCCGGTGCGGAGGGCGCGGTGCTGCGGGGAGGGTGTGCGTGTGCGGGACCTGCCCCTGGGGGAGCTGGGTCTGGGGTGCAAGGCTCCCGGGCTGTGGCCCGCTAACTCCGTTATTCCTCTGCAGACTGTTTGCTGGGTCCCAGGTACCTTTCTGGGTCTGCCCACCCCTGCGTCCTGGCAGGTGCTGGGGCGCCGCCCTGACCCGCCCTGGCTCTCAGAAAGGAGTTTCAAGGTCTAGCTCTTTGTGCCGCGTTTTTCCTCCGAAGGTTAGTGACTCATTCAGGAGGACAGCTTTGTTAGCTAGCGGTGCGGACTAGAAGCCAGATCTCCTGACTCCTAAGCTAGTATTTACTGTCTTCTTTTACACACAAGTGAAAGAAGTTTTGTATAAAAGATCCTTTTGAGAAATGACAACAAAGATAAATTAAAACATAGAACTTTCCTTAAAGCACTGCCTTCTTAGGAGTCACTAACTAAAGAATTTAGTAATGGTAGTAGGGACATTGATAAACAGCTTATCCCTCAGGGTTCTTCACAACAGGTTTGCTGAAGGGTTAATACTCCTTCGTTAGGTGTGTTACTTACTTTAATCAAGGCTTGTCATTTAATTTTTTTGTGAACACCCAGGGAGACTTAAACTATTAAAAAATGCATGGGAAGCAAATATTGATATTAACCCACTAAACATTTTATGCCCCAAGCTATCTATATATATAAAAGGCTAATATATTAAGTGTCCAACCATCCAGCTAGTCACTATGATGCACACTAACCACCAGGAGGTAGACACTCAACGCAGGAGCTGCTGAGCTGCAGTGACTTGGCAGTGGCGGTTCTTGGGTGACGCATCCTGAAACCAGAGAGGAGGCAGCCGGATTCCTCGCCACCTGCATGATTCCTCCTTCAGCTGGGGGTTATATTGTCGCTGAGGCACTGTCAGCCCAAATCTGGTTTACTGCACACCTATGTTTGTGTTCCACACCCTGTAAGACAGCAACTTTGCAGAATGCCCTCTCAAACTCCAGAACCCCTCGGTGGATGTCAGAGAGCCGGTTTTGGCCGGATCCCCACAGTCCAGGCTGAGGGACCCCACCTGCTGAAAGGACCCTGTTCACTCCACAAACGCCAGGGAGGGGAGGGAGGGACCTCGGGGAGGTTGGCTTAGGGTGAGTCAGGCCCATCTCACCCCGTCCTGCCCTCTTGGCCACCTTCTAATTAATTTCCTTCCAATGTGCAGGAATCTGTGCACCGGGTCACTAGTATGATTATATCAGAGCCAAATAGGTTGTCTTTCACCATTTCCCTCTACCTTGTGCAGGTCAAAGGGACACTGACATTCCTCCTGTCTGCGGGGGATTGGGTGTGCTGCCCAGGGCAGAAGTCAGGAGCTGCCAGGCAGGCCAGGTCTTCCATGATCCATTCTTCTTGTAACCCACCATGTCTTCAGAGTTGCCTACACTTTTGCAAGAACACCAGAAAACGAACAAACCCCAGGTAAGTTGTTTGCTGTGTCCACTTTATTTTACATTGGACTTTGTGTGATTTCGAAGAGTCCATATGTTAAGATGGGAAATTGATAATAGGTAAAAGTCAAACTTCACCAAAAAGGTAAAGTAACAGATCCCCCGCCACTGGGCTATAGGTTTATACAGATTGTTAAAATATGTTAGAGTTTCCAGGTTGACTTGCAAGTATGTCTCTGATGTTTCTGATAAGCATGGTAGAAAGGGAGACACTTGGATACAGGTAAGTTCTGCTCAAGACCCAGAGGCTCATTCTGTTCCTCTCTGGAAGCAAAAGGGTCCAAGAGGGTGGTTCAAGCAGTCCGTTTTATGATGGTTTTGTTTGTTCTAGCATAAAACCTAGTATGTTTAGAGGAATGAATGGCCTGCATGCCTGTTGCGAAAACTCTCCATAATGATTTTATCTTAGCTGGGCTGTGTATGTAAGGCATGCAGCAAATGTTAAAAGTTAAGGTTAAAAGTTAAGTTTTACAGCAAGTGTTTCTGGGTTTCACAGTCAAATTTTATCCCAAAGCATTCTGCCTTGGCTCTTCCCCTCCACTTTGTAGAACCTCCCCAGGGAAAGGTCACCAGTGGCTTCACTGCACTGATCTATCGTGAACAACAGCTACATTACCCTGCTGACTACTTTCTCCTGGAACGAGTCCTTTGTCTTCTCACACAGCTCTGCTGACGGCCCTCTTTTGGAGTCTTCTCACCTTGTCCCTCCTTTAGTTCTAAGTTTTCATCCTTGTTCATTAGTCTTTTCATTTTATCTCTATATCTCATTGAAGAAATAGGTAGATAGTTGAACAATACACTTTATTGTTTTAAAAATATATTAATTATCTTAATGTATATTTAATACACATTTTCCCCCAACTCACCATTGTATGGCAACACTACATTCTAGATCAGCCGTGGGCAAACTACGGCCCGCGGGCTGGATCCAGCCTGTTCAGCTGTTCTATCCAGCCCTCAGAGCCGAAAGAGCGGAAGGTTCTCTTGCTCTCCCTCCACTCCTTCACCAGCAGCCCAAGATGAGAGTGCCAGCATGGTCAGGTTGCTTTTGTTCCGGCCCTCTGGTCCAGTTTAAGAACCCATTGTGGTCCTCGAGTCAAAAAATTTGCCCACCCCTGTTCTAGATACTCCATTTTATTGGTAGACACTTAAGTAATTTCTATTTTTCAGTAATATAAATAATGTTGCTGTGAACATCCTTTTCATTCTCTTTGTACTAATGCAAATGTATCTCCAGATTCTAGAGCAGAGCTTCTCAAGTGAGGTTCTTTGACCAGAAGCAGCAGCGTAATCTAGAAACTTGTTTGAAATGCAGATTCTTATTCCCCATTACAAGCCTCATGGAAGAGAAATTCTGGGACGAGGCCCAGCAGTCATGTTTTACTAAGGCATCCATAGGATGCTGACACCTACTAAGTTTGAGAATCACTGCTCTAGGGTCTTATGGTTAATACCAGAGGCCCAATGCACAAAGATTTGTGCAAAAATGGACCTTCCTTCCCCTGGCTGCTGGCACCACCTTTGCTCTGGCCGGAGCCACCTTTTCACTCTGGCCAGAGCCGCCTTTTCACTCTGGCCAGGAGTCACCTTTCCACCTTCCCATGCTGCCCAGAGGCCCAGAGCAGCTGGGGCAATGCAGAATGCCTGTGTCATCTCTATGGGGAGTATGCAAGCGTCCTGCCCGCTAGGTGCCTATGTATGCAAATTAACCCACCATCTTTTTTTTGGGTTAACTTGCATACTCACTCCTGATTGGCTGGTGGACATCACAAAGGTGTGATCAATTTGCATCTTACTCTTTTATTAGTGTAGATTTTTGAATTGTAGAATTTGAAGATTTCTATTTTTTCTAGGTATATTACTATTAATTAGAAGACTACTTTTTCTCCTTCCTCTCCAGATATAAAAAAGTATTTCTACACTAATATGTGAAAAACATCACTGTTTCATTTTCTTGTGGCTGATCATTGAAGTTGTGAAACTTTCATAAATTTATGGCTTTTCAGGTGTTCTACTGAGTTTTGTAAGAATTCTCTTTTCTCAGTATGATTTTTTTTTCTTTTAACTTAATGGTATGCTTTCTGAAACTTTTATATTGTGATACATCCTTTTGTGTCTTCATTTTTTTAATTCTTATTTTTTTACCCCATGGGCCTAATGACATTTTCCAATTTTTGTCTAAAACACCAAATTTGTTTTAATATTTAGTACCATAATCCATCTGGAATCTTTAAAAGAGATGTGATGAAAGGATATAATTTAATTATTTTTTTAAATCCTCACTTGAGGACATGCTTAGAGTGAGGAAGAGCAAGAGAGAAAAAGAGAGAGAGAAACATGAATGTGAAAGAGAAATATCAGTCACTTGCCTTCCCTACGCTCCCCCACTGGAGATCAAATACTTCACAACCCAGGTATGCAAACCATTTTGCTCATCTCTGAACAGTAATCACGTTAAGGATTAGTTCCACACGTCTTTTTCCACGTTACCTAATTCTGAACATTTCACATTGATCAGCGATTCCAGGCATTGGTGTCATTTAAGGATGTGGCTGTGGGCTTCACCCAGGAGGAGTGGCAGCATCTGGAGCCCACGCAGAGGGCCCTGTACAGAGATGTGATGCTGGAGAACTACAGCCACCTTGTCGCAGTGGGTAAGGTCTGTCCACCGGGCAATTCGGAACGGCATTGTAAAGTCCTCCCCATCGTGAAGCACAGGGAGAATCTGTAGAGTTTAATGATAGTTACCATTAGAACTCGGGAATCAATGTTGATGGACCACCTGTGGCACCAGGAAGTTATTTGTTTATCTCTTCAGTAAAATGTTCATGGCACCTCCACCGGTCAGCTCCGGAAGCTTCCTCCCCTTTTAGAGTCCCCGACGTCTAGCCTTTCTGGTCCAAGTCCTAAATTATTTCACTTTACAGGCTATTGTGTTACCAAACCAGAGGTGATCTTCAGGTTGGAGCAAGGAGAGAAGCCATGGATACTGGAGGAAGAATTCCCAAGCCAGAGGTTTCCAGGTGGGTTAGTGTGCACCGTACAGCTGGATATTGAGGGATTTGTTATTTTCTTTTGGTTAATCCGGAGGTTGACAACTTAGAAATATTTTTTTCAAGAATACCTCTTGACAGGTCCTAATCCTTAGAAATGACCAAGAATGCTGATTCATGAATCAAACATCCAGATATCACTCTCACACAAAAATGTTCAGGTGTGCTCATGGTTCTGATCTCTATTACCATTTGCATTTGAATGTCAGACAAATGGAATTTTACAGGATGTACTTTTTTGTCTGTCTTCTTTCAGCCACCGTGGTGTCTGAGATTCAGCTGCATAACTGTTCACTTTATGATAGATCCCCATTTCTTTATCCACTCCGTTGCTAATGGAAACTTGGGTTGTTTCCATTTTTTGTCTTGCTATTAGCAGTAAAATTATTGTACACATACCTTTTGTGGACATAACTCTTGTTTTGGATAAAAGTATGTAATAGGATTAACTCAACCTTAGGTTAGATGTACATATTTCTTAACTTTTAGAAACTGCCAAATGAATTTTTAAAGTGGTTGAAATAATTCAATTTTTTCATCAGCAATTGTCTTGCATTCTGGTGAACATCAGGAGTGTCTTTCTCATTTTTGAAGCCACACGTGTGGGCATGTAGTGGTATTTCCTTGTGATTTATTTTTAATTTTTTTATTGATTAAGATATTACATATGTGTCTTTATCCAACCATTGCCTCCTGACCTCCCGCCAGTCGTTTTCTAAGAGCTAAGAGTATATTAGTGAAAAGAAATGTCTCTTAATGAGTTTATAAAAGTGGCACGAATGGCCACAGGTACATGAAGAGATGCTCATCATCATTAACCATCAAGGCTATGCAAATCACAACCACAGTGAGATATCATATCACACCTGTTGGAATGGCTACCATCTAGAAGACAAGAGGTAGCAAGTGTTTGCAAGAATGTGTAGGAAAAGGAATTCTTGTGCACTATTGGAGGAAATGGAATTGGTTAAGCCTCTATGGAAGACAGTGTGGAGGTTCCTAAAAAATTTAAAAATAGATTTACTCTGTGATTTACAAGTCAACTTCTGGGTATGTACCCAAAGGAAGTGAAAACAGGATATTGAAGAGATGAATGAACTACCACATTTATCGCAGTGTTATTCACAACTAGAGGCCTGGTGCACGAAATTCATGCACGGGGTGTGTGTCCTTCAGCCCAGCCTGCACCCTTTCCAATTTGGGACCCCTTGAGGGATGTCCAATTGCCCATTTAGGCCCAGATCGGGCCTAAATGGGCAGTCAGACATCTCTCTCACAATCCAGGACTGCTGGTTCCCAAACTGCTTGCCTGCCTGCCTGCCTGATTGGTGCTAACTGCTTCTGCCTGCCAGCCTGATCACCCCCTAATTACTCCCCTGCCAGCTTGATTGATGCCTAACTGCTCCCTTGCCAGCCTGTTTGCCCCTAACTGCCCTCCCCTGCAGGCCTGGTCACCCCTAACTGCCCTCCCCTGCAGGCCTGGTCACCCCTAACTGCCCTTCCCTGCAGGCCTGGGTCCCCCCCAACTGTCCTTCCCTGCAGGCCCAGTCACCCTCTATTTCCCTCATCTGCTGGCCTGGTCATCCCTAACTGCCCTCCTCTGCAGGTTTGATCACCCCCAACTGCCCTCCCTTGCAGACACAAAGATTTACCCCTATATTTTAAAAAGTAAATAGTCTGACATTTAGCTCTGTGACCCATTTTGTGTGTGGTGTGAGGAAGGGATTTATATTCATTGTGTTGTGTGTAGACATACAATTGCCTCAACACCGTGTTGAAAAGGCTATATTTTCACCAGTGAATTGTGTTGTCATATTTATTAAAAATGAACTGAATGTACTTATTGGAATTTATTTTTAGATTCTCAGTTTCATTCAGTAGTTCTGTACTTATGCCAGCACTGCATTGTCATTTTTAGTTTTTAATTTTACTTATTGATTTTAGAGAGAGATAGGGAAAGAGAAACATCAGTTTGCTGTTCCACTTAGTCATGCACTTATTGGTTGATTTGTGTCTGTGCCCTCATGGAGATGGAAGCTGCAGCCGTGGCGGGTGGATGATGCTCTAGCCAACTGGGCTGGCTACCTGTTCAGGGCCCTGCATTGTTTTGATTACTGTAACTTTGTAGCATAGTTTGAAATTGGGAAGTCTGGATCTTCCAATTTTATCCTTTTTATCAAGATTGTTTTGATCATTTTCAATTCCTTGAGTTTTCACACGAATATTTGTTTGTTTGTTTGTTTATTTATTTTACTAACTGATTGCTGGAAAGCCCAGAGGTCAGGCCCCAGGCGCACAGGTGTAAGAAAGGGACCTGGAGCCCAGAGATTGGGCTTCAAGCTCAATACTGCCACTTACTCTCTAAGACAATAAAATAAGTA
Source organism: Vespertilio murinus (assembly GCA_963924515.1). Taxonomy (NCBI): domain Eukaryota; kingdom Metazoa; phylum Chordata; class Mammalia; order Chiroptera; family Vespertilionidae; genus Vespertilio; species Vespertilio murinus. The sequence goes on along the minus strand of OZ004714.1, from coordinate 48,649,156 downwards.
TCCTGTAGACCACATCCCTGCCTCGGCCCCAGAGGCTGCTGGAACAGAATGGTTTTAATACACATCAGTCTCTTCTCTCACCTCACCTTCAACCCCAGCTGCCCTGAACTCCCCCAGGGGAACAGGAAGACAGGTCTCTGAAACTCAACCCCGCTGAGGCCCGGTCCCCAGGTGGTTGGAGACAAATGAGGCCCTCCCCACCTCCACCTCTTACCCTGCACCTTTCTCAGGCCAGGCAGAGGACCCAGGTCTCTGAGCTTCCCTGAATGTGGAGAAGAAATGTCCACTGGCAAATCTGAACGCAAACAGGCTTGAATGACAAGTGTCTTTCTGGCTTTGGCCTCCTCAGTACTGTGACTGGGTGGATCACTTTCCCTCTCCGGGGATTGTCTGTCTCCCTGGTAATGACTTCTCTGGCAGACACTGCTGTCCCACCCCCACCCTGCAATTAGGTGGGAGACAAAATAACATCATGCAGGGCGTGGCTCAGATCCTAGGAGACCCACCTGCTCGGCTCCAAGGCCCAACAGCCGGGAGAGCAGAACAAGATGTCCCTAGACCTCAGCTTCCCATGCTCCTTGCTTTTGGGCGGCCCAGGATGCAGCGTTGCCTGAGGAACCCCACACCCCTCACCTGAATATTTAGGTCAGCTTGTTAGTTTCTGCAGAAAGGCAGCTGGGATTTGATTGGGGATTGCATTCAATTTTCACATCAATTTTGCAATGATTTCCATGTTAACAATGAAGTCTTTTGATTCCAGGACATGTGATGGATGGTATAGTGATCATAGCTGCATTTCATATATTTTTCTAGGTACTTTTTTATTAGTTTTATTTTATTTAAAACTTCTTCAGCTTTGGTTTGTGTTCCCCTGTCACCAGAGAGCTGATTACTAGATTGTTGTTTGTAGGCTCAGAGGGAAGCTCATTCTCTCTGATTAATTTCTATTTTATTGCCTGAGTATGTTATCTCTGTCAGCTTTTGTTAATGTTTCCTATGCACTTGACATAAAACTACTGTGTGTTTTTATTATGTTTTGATATTTAAAATTAGATATGGATTAATAATACATGTCGTATTATTATAGTTGTCTTTTCTACCCATCACTTTTTGCTTTGATCTGTCTTTTTTCTTTTAGTGTGTTTCTATTTTTCTTTCTTCTCTGAATTCTGCTTCATGTATGCTGTTTGGTCTCTAGACTCTCATAACTTATTTATCGATTCAAAGTTGTGGATTTTAGCACTTAAAGTGTTTCTTTTCCCTTCCTTTTTCATCAAGTTACTCTGCTTTCATTTGTCTGGAACAATATGTTTTATTCTTTTGTTTTTAGCCTTTTTGAATAATTTTTTTATAAGTTTGTTTAGCCTTTACAGCATAGATTTTGGCTTTTGTCTGTGAAAATTATTTTGTTTTAATTGATGAGTTAAGCCCATTTATAATTATTGATATGACTCATTTGTTTAGTCTCAATTCTGTCATATTGTTACATTTAATGAGTATATCACATTTACTGAATTTTTCTATTTTGTATCTTTGTCTTTTTTTAGAGTTATATAGTTAGCAGATTTTGATGTTTTTATTCCAGTAGTTACTTTTATATTGATATCTCTTACATTTGCCTTAGTTGCTTATTTTGTTACTTAAACCTCAATTTATTTTTCAGGTTTTAGTGACAACTTTTAGACTGTTATTTATGTGTCTGTCTTTGAGCTTATTCTTATTTCCTCTTTTTGTATCTTCCTAAAGCTTTTTTAGTTGCATTATTTTTGATTCAATAGAACATGTAACACATATTATTTTCTATCCTGTTCTAATTTTTATTTTGGTCTTAGATCTACATCTACAATTAAATATATTCAGTACTCATTTTTTTGGGGGGGGGGCAGTGATTTCTATTATATCTTGGTTGCTTGAAGTTTATTCTCTTCTAAAAGGTTTCTTTTTAAAAAAATGTATTTTATTGATATTTTTACAGAGAGGAAGGGAGAGAGATAGAGAGCTAGAAACGTCAATGAGAGAGAAACATCGACCAGCTGCCTCTTGCACACCCCCTACCGGGGATGTGCCCGCAACCAAGGTACATGCCCTTGACCAGAATCGAACCCGGGACCTTTCAGTCTGCAGACTGACGCTCTACCACTGAGCCAAACCGGTTTCGGCTAAAAGGTTTCATGATTACACTATTACCTAAGTTCTTGAATATCTAACCTGGTTTGCCTTTTTCTGATACTTTGATGCTTAAAGGGTAATGTGACTGGACATAAAACTCGTGAATCCTACTTTTTTATTTCTTGAAAATGTTGCTCCACTGATCCTTGTTTTGTTTATTGGTGACAGAAGTCTATTGCCAAACCTGCATTTTTGTTTGTTGAAACTTTGTGTTTTTGCCCAGAGGGCTTTTTCTTAATTTTTAAGGTGTAGTTTTATTAAGGTATACCTTAGAGAGGACTGGTCCCATTTAGCTTTCCCAGGTTCATGTTGGTCCTTTTGAATATGTGGATCAGGTCTTCTTTTATTTTTTGACAGTTTTCTTAGATTATTGTTTTTAATACTAGATTTATTCCATTGTTTTGTTTTCTCTTTTTAGGGATTGCAGTCATACATACATACATACATACATACATATAATTTCATTTTAAATTTAAAAAATGCAGACTGCTTCCTTTATTCCCATTTTTCTTCTTTATTTTGTCTTTTGTTTTTGTTCATATATTTTTTTTTTTTGCTTTTATGCCTTCCTCCTCCTCCCCCACCCCCAATGCTAACTTATTAAAATTGCAGTTACATCTGCTTTCTCTTGGGATTTTTCTATTTTCTGCTTATTTTTCTTTTTGGACTTTTGTAATAAAATACCTCAGACTGGGTGGCTTAAACAACAGACATTTATTCTTTGACAGTTCTTGAGCCTGGATGTCCAAAATGAGGTCACTAGCACGCTTGGTTTCTAGGGAGGCCTCTCTCCTTGGCCTGCAGGTAGTAGTACTTTCTCTCTATGACCTCACATGACCTTTTCTCTGTACATGTGGAGAGCAAGCAAGCTCTGGTGTTTCTTCTTGTTCTAATAAGAACACCATTCCTATTGGATTAATGCTCCACACTTATGACCTTATTTAATCTTAGTTACACCCTAAAGGCCCTATCTTCAAATACCATCACATCTGGGATTAGGCTTTCTACATATAGATGTAGAGGGGGCATAATTCTGTCCATAACAAGCTCCTTGTAATTTAAGTACTATTTTATAAGGTAATTTTGTTGTTTTATAGTTTTATTCCTCACTTCATTCAGCTCTTGTCTCCTTTATTCCCTCTTTTGGATTTCCCAGTAGTTTTAGCTTATCACTCAGAACTGAAACATCATTTTAACATTTTCCCACCGACTTAGGACTTTTTATTTCTGGGAGTAATTTTATTTGTACTTAATTATGTTTAAAACTAGAGGTCCAGTGCACAAGATTTGTGCACTGGGGGGTTGTCCCTCAGCCTGGTCTGCACCCTCTAGCAGTCTGGAAACCCTCTGGTGATGTCTGCCTGCTGGCTTAGGCCTGGGGATTGGGCCTAAGCTGGCAATCAGACATCCCTCTTGCAATCCAGGGCTCTTGCAGTCCAGGATCCCTCGTTCCTTACTGCCCTCCTGCAGCGGAGGTGGGAAAGGCTCCCACCACCAGCCATGAGCCTGGCTTCTGTCTGAGCAGCGCTTCCCCTGTGGGAGTGCACTGATCACCAAGGGACAGCTTCTGCATTGAGCATCTGCCCCCAGTGGCCAGTGTGCATCATAGCAACTGCTCATTCTGCCATTTGGTCAATTAGCATATTACACCTTTATTATATAGGATTCTGTCTCTTATTTTGCATGTGGTTGCTATAGTTTCCAGCTAACTTTTTCCATAGATTTCCTATATTTGAATATTTATGTCCTTACTTAGTGGTGATTGCACTTAGTAGTATTCTGTGTATCCTAGTTATGCTAAAGTCATGGGTTACTATAGGTAATTTTTTTGCTCTCGTTATATAGATCCTCATCATTCTTTTGGAGGATACCTGGAAGATTCAGGTTTAAGCAGTTGCTATTATTCCTCAGATATTGGAAAAAATGTATGTGTTCTAATAGCTAGTTTTCTCTCTCTTCTACCACTATTCCAAGCTTTTTATTTTGTTTTTCTTTACCTAAATATCCCAAAATAGAAAAACATATGTACTTACAATTATTTTCATCCCTGGAGAGTGGACAAGACATCAAAGTCAGCTTTGTATATAGGTCATAAAGCATCTGTATATAGGTCATGTTCATAAGAAATGTGCTAATATTTATGTGTAAGATTAATTTTTCTTATTTTTAGACATCTGGAAACCTGATTACATGACAGAGAGAAGCCAAGACAACCAGTTTCACCACATGTTCATGAATAACAAAACACTAATTAAAGAACAAAGTAATGTAATACGAAAACCATATAGCTTGGATACAGATTTTTTTACTTCCAAAAAAATACTCTGTCAGTGTGACTCATGTGGAATGAGTTTCAACTATATTTCAGGATTGATTATCAATAAGAAAAACTATTTAGGAAAGAAGACTGATGAATTTAATGTTTGTGGAAAGTTACTATTCAATATTATACATAAGAAAACTCATACTAGAGAGAAAAGTGAATTTTTTAAAAATGGGAAATCTTTTGGACATAATGAGGACCCTATTCAACATGAGAAAGTTCAAACTTTGCAGCAAAATTCTGAATTAAACACATATCAAGAAAGCTTTTTTGAAAAGGCAATATTTAATATGTACAAGAGACAGATCACAGATGGGAATGATTGTGAATATAATGAATATGGAAGAACATCCTGTGAGAACCCATCCTTCTTATTACATCAGATAATGCCCTTAAAGGAAAGTCACTATGGACTTAGTGTTTGTGGGAAATCCTTATGTGTGAATTCTACACTTTTAAAGTCTCATGGGTCATATGTGAAACACTGTGATTATAATGAAAATGGAAATAATTTCAGGAGAAAGTTATACTGCTCACAACTTCAGAAAACTCATAAAGGAGAGAAACACTTTGAATGTAATGAATGTGGGAAAACTTTCTGGATGAAATCACACCTCACTCGACATCAGAGAATACATACAGGACAGAAAAGCTTTCAATGTAATGAATGTGGAAAAAAGTTTTGGGAGAAGTCAAATCTCACTAAACATCAGAGGTCACACACAGGGGAGAAACCCTATGAATGCAATGAATGTGAGAAAGCCTTCAGCCAAAAGTCAGCCCTCACATTACACCAGCGAACGCATAGAGGGAAGAAACCCTATCAATGTAATGAATGTGGGAAAACTTTTTACCAGAAGTCAGATCTCACTAAACATCAGAGAACACACACAGGTCTGAAACCCTATGAATGCTATGAATGCGGGAAGTTCTTCTGTATGAATTCACATCTCACAGTGCACCGGCGAACTCATACAGGTGAGAAACCCTTTGAATGCTCTGAGTGTGGGAAATCTTTCTGTCAGAAGTCACATCTTACACAGCACCAGAGAACTCACATAGGGGAAAAACTCTATGCATGTAATACATGTGGCAAAGCTTTCTACCAAAAGTCTGTACTCACCAGGCACCAGATAATTCATACCGGGCTGAAACCGTATGAATGTTACAAATGTGGAAAAACCTTCTGCTTGAAGTCTGACCTCACAGTACACCTGAGAACTCACACAGGGGAGAAACCCTTTGCATGTCCTGAATGTGGGAAATTCTTCAGCCATAAGTCCACCCTCTCTCAACATTATAAAACACATACAGGAGAGAAACCCTATGAATGTCAGGAATGTGGAAAAATATTCTACAATAAATCATACCTAACAAAACATAATAGAACACATACAGGGGAGAAACCATATGAATGCAATGAATGTGGGAAAACCTTCTGCCAGAAATCACAGCTGACTCAGCACCAGAGAATTCACATAGGGGAGAAACCCTATGAATGTAGTGAGTGTGGAAAAGCTTTCTGTCATAAGTCAGCTCTAATTGTGCACCAGAGAACTCATACAGATGAAAAGCCCTATAAATGTAATGAGTGTGGCAAATCTTTCTGTGTGAAGTCAGGACTTATTTTGCATCAGAGAAAACATACAGGGGAGAAACCCTATAAATGTAATGAATGTGGAAAATCATTCAGTCACAAATCATCCCTCACAGTGCATCACAGGGCTCACACAGGAGAGAAGACTTGTCAATGTAATGAATGTGGGAAAATTTTTTACCGAAAATCAGACCTTGCTAAACATCAGAGATCACACACAGGGGAGAAACCCTATGAATGTAACATGTGTGGAAAATACTTCTCTCAGAAGTCAAACCTCATTGTACATCAGAGAACACACATGGGAGGAAAATTTTATGAATGAAGTGCATATTAGAAATGTTGAGCCACAATTCAGCACCCACTAAAACTCAGAGAGTTCAAGCTGTGGAGAAAGTCCTTTTGATATTCTGAATAAATTAACCTTCATCCACAAACTAGCCTAATTTTACTCCAAAGTGATAATATGGGACAAACTAATGGACAGTGTTGTTAAGAAGTAACATTCGATTGAATGTGAAGTAACTGCTGGTATAAAACCCTACAAGTTTTTGATTTTGTAAAATTTTTTAGCAAAAAATCAAAGTAGGTTGTGTCAGGATTTATATTGGGGAGAAATCTGTCAATTTGAGACATATAGTTTGAAAATTTTGTTTAGATGTAATGTAGCATTAATAATTGTGTTTTTGTTTTGATGTCATAAACTGTAATTTTTAGATTTACATTATACAATGTAAAGCTTTAAAACAAAACAAAAAAGACATAGCAAAATGAAGAGAATCACAAGAAGTTGCAATAATAGTATATAGAAATCTCCTGTGCCTTTCCCCAAGCATCTTCTATTGATTATATCCTAACTATGTTATGTTCTCAAGTAACTGAAGCCACCCTACTTTTATATCAGATATTAATCATATTCAGATTTCCCCCATTTTTATATGTTTTTGTTTGAAGTTCTATGGCATTTTATCATTTTGAATAATCACCAGCACAGTCAGGTTATAAAATAAAACAGAAATCTGAAATCAGTATTTCATCAGGTTTACAAAGGAATAAAGATTTTACTACAAGAAGTTATCTTGTTTTAATTATACCCTTTTGCAACCCAAATCCTGGCAACCATTGAATATGAAGCTTTTAGAAAGCAGGGATAAGTTGAGTAACCAGGGCAATACCAGTAAATGTATATGTGAAGCATTCTTTGAATTCATAGGATTTATGTATGTAAGTGGTACATTATAAAAACTGTGTTTCAAAATGCAGAATGGAACTTAATATAATTGCGAATATGAAATAGGCATTCTTAGTTTAGTAGTGGTTACATCAGGTACATTCCCCATGTGTTTAGGGCCTGAAGCAATAGTTTAAAAGTGGGACTGCAAAGCTAATGTCAACCACTTAAAAATTAAAAACAAAATGGTAAATAAAATGTATTCTGTACATTGGGAGGTCTAGGTCCTACTCTTATTGCTCCTTTCTTTTCTCATTTTTTTCATCTCAACCCATGGCGTGCCTTGACTGCACATGTGTGATTACTTTAACCCAGCTGTGGGCAAACTATGGCCCGAGGGCCAGATCTGGCCCGTTCAGCTGTTCTATCCGGCCCGCAGAACTGAAAGAGCAAAGGGTTCTCTTGCTCTCCCCTCCCCTCCTTCACCAGCAGCCCAAGATGAGAGTGCCAGCATGGTCAGGTTGCTTTTGCTCTGGCCCTCCAGTCCAGTTAAGAACCCATTATGGCCCTCGAGTCAAAAAGTTTGCCCACCCCTGCTAACCTTCAGCCTAAATTTTGTCCAAACCCTCTGTAATTAGCTGCCCTCCAAGATAGGGAGCAGTAGAGAAGCCAAAGACAGACTAGATGACACTCAGGGGGTAAGTTGGACTATAAATTCAGAGGTCTGAGAGATACTGGGCCCTTAGAAACTTTTGACTACATGAGTAGGAGGGTTGACACTGGAGTAGGGACAGATTGGAACTAAAACAGGGATGGATAGTGTAAAGGTAGTATAATCAAGTACATCATTAAGTTACACAAGTTTTCTAAGATTATACAATCTAGTGGTTATAGATTAAACAAATAGTCTAAACTTCCATCTTGGGAAACAAGAACAAATTAAGCAAAACAAAAATAATAAGGATCATGGTGTAAATCAGTGAAATTGAAGACAAAACCTATCAAGAAAATTAATAAAGCCAAAAGCTGGTTCTTTGATAGTTAATAAAATTGTTAAACCTCTAACTAGGTTAACTGAGAAAAAGAGGAGACACAAATTGCTAATGTTAGAAGTGAAAAAGTGGCTTTAACTCGTTGGCTATCTCTTGCACACCCTCTACTGGGGATCAAGCCCACGTCCTGGGCATGTGCCCTGACCAGGAATCGAACCAGTGACCTCTTGGTTCATTGTCTATGTTCAGCCACTGAGCAACACTGGCTGGGTTGGTTGGTTACCTTTTTGTTTTTTGTTGGTGGTTTCTTTTGTGATGAACAAAGCTTTTTAGTGTGATTGTCCTATTGACTTATTTTTGTCTTTACATCCCTTGAATTTGGGGTCAAATTAATAAAATCCTTTCCAAGACCAAGGTCCATAAGTTTAGTACCCATGTTTTCATCTATGTAATCATGGTTTCAGCTCTTATATCTTGGGTCTATTTTGAGTTAATTTTTGTATATGTATATACACTAGTGCATCCTTATGGTTAGAGGAGAAATATCCACCATATGGTATAGGAAAGGGGTTATATCAAGTGGTACTTCAGCCCTATGAAGAAATTATTGCCTGGGAGAAGGCCCCTAATCTTGATGATCCTGATTGGAGGCTTTCTGGAGGAAGAAATTTATAAATTTGATCAGAGAAGAGAAGAACCCCCTGAAGTATACCAGGGAATCCATGTGGATCCATGACTTTGGCCATCTCTCCTTCATTGGACCTTTAGAAATCTTACTAAGGTAGCAGACCCTTGAGTTTTTGTGGAATTTATATTCCAGCCTCAGACCATTTCTTATGCAAGCAGAGACTGGAACTGCTGATGCCTACAATATGCTTATAAGAAAAATGTCAGTATGTGAGCTCCTTTTATTAAATCCAGTTTGTTAGTACATTTTATTCTAATTCCATTTCATGGTTATTCAGTATAGTATAAAGTTTTTTATTCCCTGTTACAAAATTGCTGACTTGTGGGTTTCTATATGCATATGATTCCCATTCCTGGTCCTTGGGGGCACTTAAAGGCACATGGGAGATATAATACTCTGAGAAACTCATGGCAAAAAAATTCTCTGCACTATGACCCCCAGCAAAGGAGGAGTGCCTTTTGATGGGGACTTCTAAAAATAATTCCAGCACCAAAACTTAACATTCTCCCTGCAGTTGGTTTTTGGTTGTTTTCTGCCTGTATAATCTTTTAATTTTATTGACTTCACACTTTCAATTACTTTTTTTCCATTCATATTTCTGTCATGTTTTAGAATAAGGATTCACACTGTTTGATTGGACTGTTCAACTTTATTTAAAAATATTTTTATTGATATCAGGGAGGAAGAGAGGAAGGAGAAATAGAAACATCAATGACAGAGAAAAATCATTGATCAGCTGCTTCCTGCATGCCCCCTACTGGGGACTGAACCTGCAACCTATGCATGTGCCTGACTCTTTGGGAATCAAATCGTGAACTCCTGGTTTATAGGTCCACGCTCAACCATCTGAGCCACACCAGGGAGGCTGGTTGAACTTTTCTGTGCCTTTTTGCTTTTAATCCCAAAGAGCATTTAATAGTGATAAGAGATTTAGTTTCCATTTTAATTTCAGGAAATTCAAGAGATCATTGTTTTCTAACACTTAACTATACAGACTGTGTCAAATTACACATTCAATTATTATTTTATTTTGATTCTCATAGTTTTTGTTCTCCTTGTTTTATTTCAATAAATAGGTAGAACTTTTGTATCAAATTTAGATTATAACTTCCATTCTATTTTTTTAAATTAAGATCTGCAAATTCTCTGGAATTCAGTGTGTTAAGAAGAGTTGTCAGCTTCCACCCATCTTAACATGTCAGCAAAGTCCTTTCATTATGTATTCACCGATTTGATTTTCTACACAATTTTGTGCTGTGGGCCATAGTCGATGATGAGCTCCTTTAAACAAGAGGGGTGGGCCTTTAACTGTCTATATCAGTTTCAGCGGAGCTAGTGAAGAAAAGGAGTCTGGAATCCAGTTCTTTCACTTTCAGTGCCTCTTAGAGATCTGTGTTGGCCATACTGATGCTGAGTTCGGAAACATAACTCTTGAAAGTCTCTTAAACAATTACAGTGTCTCATACACTTTCCTCTCTCAAAGTTCTGTTTGGAGCCAAGCACCTCATGTGCCAACGAATGAATTCTGGAGAGTCCCTCTTTGTTCGGGGGTTCCTTTAGAGCATGTGTGACATAGATTTATTTGCACTGAATGAGAGAGATGTCCACGGTAGTGTTGAATGAAAAAAAAAAGCAAGCCAGAGAACATAATACATACTGAGGGGTTGGAAGCAAAATGTTGGGTCAGACCGCCTTGGTTCAAATCTGACTCCACAACCTAAGAGCTGTGTGACTGTGGCCCAGTCACTTAACCACTCTGGGCCTCTGTTTTCTCACATGGCCATTAAACAAAAGACTCTTGAGTCCCAGGCTTGTCGTGAAGATTAAATGACTTAACAAGTGTAAGCACAGTGAAAGAGCCGGGCACACCTGGGTGATTAAAAACATGCACATATCATTCTTTTTACAGGACAGATGTTGGAAAGACATATCCATTCATCTAATAAGCATTCACTTACTAAGTAAGCTGTTACCACTGGTAACCTCTAGGGCCTGGCCATGAGAGAGGCGAGGGCAGGAAGGCTGAGTGTCTGCTCTGTAGGGTCAGGCAGAGCTTGTTTGTGGTGGATGCACTAGCCAGGCAGGGTTGAGGAGCCACGAGCTTTGCATCTGACATTAGCTGTGTGATTCGTGGTGTCTCTTCACCACTTACCGCTCCAGGTTCCTCGTGCTCCCGTGGAAGGCCCGGTAGTCCTCACCTCATTGAATATGGTGAGAATGACGGAGTTAGTGCCTGCACGCCACCAGGGAGCACCGGGCCCCTGAAGGACGGGTGTGAGCAGTGGCAAAGGCGGGAAGTAAACAGGTCGAAACCAGCAGTGCCCGAAAGGCAGCATGGTGTTTGTCTTTAAAGTCTTAAAAGGCGAACCTAGACAGCATGTCCCCGAAAGGACAACCGCAATAAAGATAATACAGCGTGGCCTGTTTTCATTTCTGTAGTTCCTTTCCCTCCCAGTGCTTTTTTTGTCTCTTAGCCACGTATAAGATTTTTGGCTGAGTATTTGAAGCCATCTTGCTAGTTTGGTTTTGTTTCCCTATTATCGGTGTCTCCTCCACCCGCCACTGTTCTGCCTCCTCCTCTCCATTCTCTCAGCAGAATTCAGTACGATCTTGAGGGATTTTTTTTTTTTTTTTTTTTTTTGCTATCAAGTTGTTGAGAGGAATCACAATTTTCTTTCATGATTCACCTTTATAAGAATAATTGACTATTATCAGTAAAACCATATGCATCCAACATTGATCCCCTAAAATAAATGTTATCTACCAAAAAGTCATTTTATGTAACTCATTGTTAGGCATTCTAAGACAGAATGAAAACTCAAAAAAATTGGGGGGGGGGGGACCTTTGATACTGTTCCCAAGATATTTACAACCTTACAGTGAAATACATATATACAATAAGTGATATTTTAAACATTTTATCAGAGAATGGCACAGGTGGCTGCCAGTGCAAATGGGCAGGTCACCATAGCTACCTTGCTGGCACATCTCAGGGACAGCAGCTGTGAGCCTGACCAGAAAGCAGGAGAGAAAGGACCCCCACTTATAAAACACCGACTGAGAGAAGGAAGGTGTGTCAGATGCTTCACCTACTGATTCACTGGGTGTCCGTAACAGCCATGCAGTATTGCTCTCTTTCATGTTCTGGTGTGGATGCTCAGAGCTTTAATCATGAACCCAAGTTCCCACAGCTCAGACATGGCGAGCTAGTGCTCAAACCCAGGCTGTCTGTCTCTAGATTGGCTCCCAGCGCCGTCAGGGTATGTGATCAAGAGTGAACAGTGTGCAGTGGAGGTCGAGAGCACTCTCAGGGGTGGCAAAGAACAATTACAAAATAATGGATCACGGATGCTTGTCTTCCCAGGAACTATTTGTGGTGTCCCTGTACCAGGTGGGCAATGGGAGAGACGGTGTGGTTATCTGAGAACTCACCTCTCTTTCCTGGAAGACGCTGATGTAGTTAGTCCCTTGACAGTGGTCCAGTTTTCAAAGGAATGCTGTTTCGCTCTCCTGAAAATGAATTCCACCGAATCCCCCCTTTCTGGGGACAGTCCCTGGGATGCCACTCCTCCCGAGGCCATTCTGCACACCCATTGTCGACTTTTAGCCTCCTCTGGAGTCCCCAGCCTGCCGCTCTCATTCCCTTCCAGCGACTGCTCAAACACAACCTCTATTTTGGCCTTTACCTTTTCTCTAGTTTTATCTCCTTGAATTCTTCTGAGATCAGTTCTCCTGTCAAACTGTAATGCTGCTATTCCCCAAAATGCCAATAGTTCTGGGTCTACTCCCAGAAAAAAAACAAAACAACACACACACACACACACACACACACACACACACACACACACACACAAACTGTGTAGACCTCAGAGTAAAAAGTTTGTAGGAGGAGAGGGGGCCTCCCCTCCAGGCGCCTTTATGCACTGAGAGGCCACTGAATGCTGCCCGTGTGCAGGGCAGACTCCCCCTCGCCTGTCCTCTGTGTGGATGCTGTGCTCACTCTTCACAGCTCAGGTGCCCGAGTTTTATTCTTCAAGAATCACAACATATCCTCTTCTTCACTCCCTCCTCGCTGACTAGAGCAATGGTAGGCAAACTCATTAGTCAACAGAGCCAAATATCAACAGTACAATGATTGAAATTTCTTTTGAGAGCCACATTTTTTAAACTTAAACTTCTTCTAATACCATTTCTTCAAAATAGACTCACTCAGGCCGTTGTATTTTGTGGAAGAGCCACTCTCAAGGAGCCAAAGAGCCACATGTGGCGCTCGAGCAGCAGTTTGCTGACCATGAGACTAGAGCAGGGGTGGGCAAACTTTTTGACTCGAGGGCCACAATGGGTTCTTAAACTGTAAGGGAGGGCCGGAACAAAAGCAACCTGACCATGCTGGCACTCTCATCTTGGGCTGCTGGTGAAGGAGCAGAGGGTAGAAGAAGAGAACCCTCTGCTCTTTCAGCTCCGTGGGTTGGATAGAACAGCCGAACAGGCCGGATCCAGCCCGAGGGCCGTAGTTTGCCTATGGTTGGACTAGAGCAAAGCTTGTTATTCACAGTCCTTATCCTGTCCCCATTGGTGGGCCTACACTTCGCACTCACAGGAATTGACAATCTGAAAAGCAATTGAAGAGTTGAATAAATGAATATGAGATTCATTCTTAGTGGAGGTTAGAAATTGTGATTTCCAGAGAAACTAAGTGTGCATTGAATCTTTTTTAAAAATATGTATTTTTATTGATTGCAGAGAGGTAGGGAGAGGGAGAGAGAGATAGAAACATCAATGATGAGAGAGAATCATCGATCAGCTGCCTCCTGCACACCCCCTACTGGGGATCCAGCCTGCAACCTGGGCATGTGCCCTTGACCAGGAATCAACCTGTGACCTCATGGTTCATACATTCATGCTCAACCACTGAGCAACACCGGCCGGGTGTGAATTGATTCTTGAAGAGAGTTCGAACTTTGCCAGATTAGTAAGTGTAAGGACAGTTTCCAGGTTTCCCTGACTGTCAGAGTTTGCAGCAGGAGCACCACACAGCTCCGAGTGGCCGTGAGTCCAAGTATTCTCCTAAATTCTCCTTTCTGACTGCACCAGGGCTGGTACTTCTGGATCCCTGCCTGCCAGTACCTGCCGGCAATGAACAGTACCTGAATGAGGGGGTGAGGATAAGAAAAAGACAGACAAGAACAGATGGGGTTGGAAGGACTGAGACCGAGGTCTACAGTGCTGAGTTTATTTCTCAAAGCCTTTTTATACTGAAGTGTTTTCTTCAGGCAAGCACAATAAGTTTTGAAATCTACCCGGTTCCTAATCTTTTCACCCCGCCAACTTTCTTACACAAACACGCTATCCTCTGGTTTCTAGGTCCTTCTAAGTCAACAGTCTCCTGACTAATCTTTGACCTTCTGAATAAGCTAAGCTGTCTGCAGTTAAGTACGTATTAGCATTCCTAAAGGTAGCAGTTCTCACTTAGGTTAATACGAAGGGCACATGGAGAGCTGTGTCCTACACGTATGTCTGCATTCAGGTACGTAGGAGCCCTGCATTCAGGGCAGCTCCCCACACCTGCCCACTGGACTAACTGTTGGGAACTTAGTCCAAGCTCCTCCTTTATCCTCTGCTCACTAGTAACAGGTGTTGGGTCCGAGCCCCTCTGCCTGGGCTAGACCTCCTAGGACATGGTTCTTAGATGGAGAAGCCATGAGAGGTTGTGATTATAAGAATGAGTCTTTCTTGCAGAAGACTCACTGGGCCATATCGCCATCAGACAAGAACAGTCCTCATAGCAAAACCCATACCGACAGGCTGCCGGACACTGGCTGTTGAACATATATCTTTCCCATAAAGCAGCATCAGTCTCTATAATATAGAGTCTATATCCGCGCTGTTATCTGAGCAGCCGCACGCTGCCTCCTAGACTCACCGCCTCACATTAGTGGTAGCAGCTTCCCGGCTCAGCGGCTTCTCCTGTCTCTCCTGCCCAGCTGCTCTCTCTAGCAGACTCCTCCTTACTCCATCCTCAGCCAACGAGACTAGTCAGTAACCTACTTTTCTACCATCTAGAGACAAAGAAGGCTTCATGCCAGTAGTTACATCAATCATACTAGCTACTGGAGGGTAAAGTCTACCGCGTGTCCTTGCACCCGCTCATGGTATCTTGGCCTGATTATGGCTCCAGACTCAGAGTCCTGGGACATCCCATTTAGGCATATTCCCAGAGCGGCCATTGGTCATTCTGGTGTACTGACAACAAGGCTCTGTGCTCCCACCGGCCTTGACTATCCGGGGACCTGGCGTGGTTCCCACACTGAAAAGTGGAAGAACACAACATTTTTCTGGATCTTTTTTTATATGTATATAATTGATATTTTACAGAGAGGAAGAGAGAGAGATAGAGAGTTAGAAACATCAATGAGAGAGAAACATCGACCAGCTGCCTCTTGCACACCCCCCACCGGGGATGTGCCCGCAACCAATGTATATGCCCTTGACCGGAATCAAACCCGGGACCTTTCAGTCCGCAGGCCGACGCTCTACCACTGAGCCAAACCGGTTTCAGCTGGATCTTTCTTAACTCTCTTCACACTGTTTCTCAACCTCAGCACCATTGACCTTTGAGGCCAGATAACTCTTAGTTGTAGGATGTTTACTGGCCCCCTGGGCCTTTACCCACTGGCTGCCAGGAGCCCGTTCTCCACAAGCTGTGGCAAGAAAAATCTCTCCAGACATTGCCAATGGCCCCCTCAGGGCAAAGTCACCTAGGGTTGAAAACTCAACCCAACAAATACTTTATACTCAACAAGTGTTGTATCTGGTTACCCTTGAAAAGGACCATTTTGTACAATCAGACAGTCGTGGAAAATTCCTAAAGCAAGCTGACCGATTTGGAAGAACTGCCACGGACCAGCCAGGCTCTCTTGAGCGCTCTGTGCATCCCATCCGGTCCGCGGGTTGACGCGGCTCAGGGTGTGGATGGGAAGCAGGGCTGAGTGCGCAGACACTTTGCCCACGTGGCAGGTGTGGTATGTTCTCTGACCCTAATGCTTGATGGCAGGGCCTGTCTCCTACATCACTCTGCTTTCTTGGCAAACACAGTCTCCTGACATGTATGAGTGTGCCAAAAGGCTGATGTTTAAGAGCAAGTGAGATGTATGAAACATGTTCAGATACAAAGATAAATAGTCTGATAAATATGGACCTTGAAAAAAATAAATAGTCCAACTTACAGTAATCATAGCCCACAAATATCAGGTCAAAACCTCTCCTCACCAGGTGTCCATTCAGTATACAAACAGACATGTTAGAAATACTCAGTCCAAACAACTGTTTTCACCAGGTTTCCAATCAGAATGTTATTTACTCTAATAAACATTTAAAAAAATCCTCATCTGAGGATATTTTCCCATTAATGTTTAGGGATATTGAAAGAGAGAGAGGGAAGGACAGAGAGAAGCATCAATGTGAGAGAAACACATTGATTGGCTGCCTCCTGCATGAGGCCCAGGCTGGGGAGGAGCCTGCAACCAAGGTACGTGCCCTTGGCCAGATGGAATCTGGGATCCTTTGGTTCACAGGCCAACGTTCTGACAACTCCAATAACATTTTAAACAAATCAGTTATGACCCTCCATTACAAAAACACAGTCTTCAAAGGAAATAACCATAAACTGTCAGGATGTTGAGAAAAGTAACAGCTAACTCTTCCACCATGCAGTGAGCTGAGTTTGCAGCAAGACATCAGCCTCATTTCCCCTCATTTTCCCTCAGCAGAGCAGTCCCTCCGGCCAGGGCATCGTATGGATGTCAGAAACTAGCTGCTTAGCATTTGTTTTCACTTCTTGTTGTTTCTCTAGAAATTCTGATAAATGTTTTAGGTGTCAGAGTGCTAATGTGGATAATCACCAGTCCAATTGTTATGCTGTGAGGTAAGACCCTTCCCTTTTGTTGTCAGACTGAATAAAACCTATGGAAGGCAGCAGCCACGAAAGGCAGCAGGATGCTCTCCGAAAGCAAGGCTCTCTTTTTCAGTGGAATGTCGTTCCAGCTCTGGCATTCTGGAATGTTCTGTCACAACATGAGCACCGTATGAGGGCCCCTCTTTCCTCCTTGCAGCTGGAAATGATTAGCAAGAATTAACAAGTTCGATTCTGACTATGCAGGTCTGAGAAAGTTCACTCCCTTTTAGAGCCCGCACGATTGCAGAGGGCTTGTTGACCATGTCTGATGTCCTCCGCGGACTGGATGCTGAGCTAAGTTAAAGGCCCATCACCACCTTGGAAAAACTGGCTGCAGCCTTGGCCTTGGCACCTGCCTGCGGAGAGGCTGTTCTCCAAGTCTGCTTTGCCACCTTGTGGCCAGCTCTGGTACTGCTTTCACCTGACCAATAAAACTCATTTTGGCTCTTGAATCCTGTAATGCAGTGTTTCCTAACTTTTGACACATGTGTACACCTTCTATAATTTTCATAACGCTGAGTACCCCTCGTCAAAAAATGGATGTATTTTAATAACAATCAAAATATATTTATTTTTCTTTTTGGTACATACACAAAATAATAATAAACAAAAAATACAATTATCCATAATAAAATATAAATAAAAGTTGTATTATAAATAACATTTATTTTCACACCGGACCATCTCACGCCTCACAAGACTGTCTTGACTTGACTCATGAGAACGTAGAATTAGGCGCAGCTAAGCACGGTGCAGTGCATATCCCCACCAAACTCTGATGCAACGCGAACCCCCCCCCCCAAACTCTTCTCGTTCCCCTGGGGGTACGCGTACCACACTTTGGGAAACACTGCTGTATTGAGTTATGGTGGAAGGCAGACACTTTCCTCCCTCCCTCCCTTCCTCCCTCCCTCCCTCCCTCCCTTCCCTCTTCCTTCCTTCCTTCCTTCCTTCCTTCCTTCCTTCCTTCCTTCCTTCCTTCCTTCCCTTTCTTACCTTCTTTCCCTTCCTTTCTTTAATATATTTTTATTGATTTCATAGAGGAAGGGAGAAGCAGTTCAAAGAGAGACCCAAAACAAGCCCCTTTGATGAAAGAAACACAAATAATTGCTCTTAGAATAAACCATGTTTGGTTGCAAACTGTAAATATATTGTTCTCTGGCTCTTCATAACTAAAGTGGCACGAACAGAGGTAGAGTGGTATTAACATAGGTAGAGTGGCATTAACATAGGCCTCTATAACAAAGTGGCTTACACATTTTCTACTACTTCAGGAGGTTTAAAAAATTGACAGCCCCAATCCCTTTTTCAGGAGGAACTGCCAGGATGGCTTAGAGAAAGTAAGATCAGTTTGTCTCTCTGGAATTCATCCCAGGAAAAAGGGCTCAAATGTATGTTGGCCTTTAGGCTCTCTATGCACTTTCCCATGTGTTTTCATGTCAAATATTCAAATACATTTTGAAACTTAAGTTATTTATATGTATTTACAGATCTATAATCTCAGAAAAATTTATTCCTTACCTAGGGGGAAGGGAGTAAATTTCTCATAATTATTCTTCACTTCCCCCTGAAGTTAGTACTCCCAAGTGGCTTTTCCTCATTTTGCTTCTCTGCCTTTACATATTAATAAGAGATGTCAAACTATCTGCAGCAGTGGCTTTCAAACACTGATGACCGCGACCTGCGGCACAAGACACGTTTTACATCATGATTATACACGAGTGTGTGTGTGTCTTTAACAGAAGCTTTCTGAAAGAATACTTACTGTTATTGTGTGGCATGTGATCTGATATGTTCTATTCGATTCTATTGTTTTCTTTTTGTGTTGGCCCAGTAATGGGCTTCTGACTTACGTTTTGAGCATCTTAGAGGATCAGATTCTGCATGGGCGCTTTCATGCAATGTAATGAAAATGGTCTTGGAAAGTAGTTCAACCTGAAGTTGAACTCAAGCAGAGACCTGTGTATGTCCACACGGAAGGCAGGCCCTTCCGCCCAGGCCCAGGAATGCTCTCCAAGGTGCTCTCGCCCCGCGCCAGCAGGATCGATCAGGTTGGCTTTGTGCTTTTTAAAAAAAAATATATTTTATCGATTTTTTACAGAGAGGAAGAGAGAGGGATAGAGAGCCAGAAACATCAATGAGAGAAACATCGAGCAGCTGCCTCTTGCACATCTCCAACTGAGGCTGTGCCCGCAACCAAGGTACATGCCCTTGACCGGAATTGAACCTGGGACCCTTCAGTCTGCAGGCCCATGCTCTATCCACTGAGCCAAACCGGTTTAGGCTGGCTTTGTACTTTTGCGTGACGCGTGGAGTCTGAAGCACTTCCGTAGCACGGCCCTGAGTGTTCCCCCAGCCCCGCAGGCCCAGCTCGCACCCGAAGGGCAGCAAGCTGCTCTTGATCCCAGCGGGGAACCAGAGGCAGACACCTGTCCCATATGCTCCTACCTGACACGGCTTTCCCTCACACAGCTGCGTTCTTCCTGGGGTCACTCTTGAAGGGCGGAGACCAGAGGCTGGCCAGAGTGTCTGCTCCACCCGCTTCCTCCTGAGCACTGGAAAGGAAGTCTGCCCTCAGGCCTTTGGATCAGATGTCAGTTCAGTGCCCGAGGGCATGGGCTCTCTTGACTCAAAACATACTAACTCTGCAGCACGTAGGTGGTTGAGTCAGGATGAGGAAAAGAGCACTGAGCATAGAAATGATATTCTCTTCTCAGAAAAAGCACCTTCCACAGAGGGCTTTGGCCTAGGTTTATCACGATTTCATTTGGGTCTCACCTAGAACTTCTGATTTCTAGGGAGTTACATATTACGTGTGAGAGTGTAGCTAAACATGCAGAAGACACGGGCGACTTCCAAGTCTAATAGGTATCTTTAGAGAGGTCCTCTGTTGAAGACCTTCCGACCTTCCGACCAGGTTCTTGTGATGTCACACTGTGCACACGCCATAGCTGAGCTCCCTGAGCTCGAGGATACTTTGAAGGAGGCAAATCCCAACAGGGGCGAGGGGCAGGTGCCCGAGTGAAGGTTAGGGAGGAGGGTCTTGTTTCTTGACCATATAGGACACGCCTTGTTCAGTGAGACTGGGCACAGCCTTGCCGTGCACATGGTGCCAAGCCCCGGAGACGGATGCCGCTGGGCTGGGAGAAAGGGCAGTGTGATTGCAGAGGCAGGACCAGACCTCTGAGGAGCAAAGGGGAAAAGGTCCTGGGCTGAGAGAAATGCCAGCACTGACCAGCACCAGCCTTTCTGGGTGCCAGGTGATGTGGGAGGCATTGGTATCTAACGTGTACACACTCTTCAGAATTTCCTATTCAGATGAGCAGGATAAGGAACTTGACTTTGCCTAACAACTTAAATCTGCATTTTCAGGTGCCATTCTGCATAGCAAGCTACTTAGCCATTGACAGCAGCAGCAGTGTCTGTATTTTCTAAGTTCTGGGCGGTGGCTGGGCTCCCTCAGGCCTCAGAGCTGGGCTTCGGGATTCAGGCTGGCGGAGTTTCCTCCGCAGGTGACACGGAGGAAGAATGCCCTTCAGCGAGGGAGGGTGCCCAAGCGTCTGCCTGGGGACCAGGTGAGCCGGCAGCTGCCACCTTCAGCACCAGATGGGAAGGCTGTGGCACAGGCACCGCTGGTCTTGCATCACCAATGCTGTCAGACTGGTTCTCACTCTCTGACCCTCTTCTCTTTTACTAATGGAACCAGGATCAGGGTGAAGGGCACGATCCCGAGCACTTCCTGGTGACCATCACCAATATTTCCCCCTTTGACCCTCTTCCCACACCCACCTCTCCCTGGTTTGGGAAGCTTTTTTTGTCTTCTCTCATTAAGACCTTCCTGATTAAGCTGAAGTCCTCTTTGTCCATCACACTCAATGCTAATTATCTTCCCCGCCTAGAACATCCCTGCTAACGTATAACTGGCACACAGCTTTCTACCCTTCTGTGGTAATTCTAAGCATATAACTATTCACATGGCACATACTGTTGTTGCCTGCTTTATTGTTACCCAAGTCATACCATGTTGTATTCATTGCCTCACACTTGATTTTTTACTCTACAATGTATTTTTGTTACTTTCTGTGTTAACCCATATATATATGTTATTATGTTTGTCTGCCGTATACTATTCCCCTTCATGTATATCTAGATTTTTAGTTCACTTTTAAACTATTGGTCTTCTAGTCTTCCCTGCCATTGTCATGACCACCAGTGCTTCAGCAAACTTTACGCACATCTCCTTGTGTATGCATGTATGCCAGTTTCCTGAGGACAGACGCCTGGAAATTAAACTTCTGCCTCATGGTGAATCAAACTTTTGTGGCATTTGTATCATTTTATTTAGTCTCAATGGGGTGAGGGGGATCCTTTTTATTTGCCCAATGTTTAGGCCAGCACAGCATTCTTTGTGGCTCAAAGACCATATTTCAAAAGCCGTGTCTACTGGAGAATTTAAAGACTACTCTAGAAAGCAAAACTGGAGCGTGGTCTGATTTCTCTCTCCTTGTGTGTCTGCAGTAACAACCCAAACCCAAGGACATGAGAATTTGGAATTGGTGCAAGAAATTAATACTTCAACGTATTATTAGCCCACCACACCATGATATTTCCATCACCACAGAGAGGAGGTGGTGGCATCCCGACTTGCTGGCTTTTACTGTAGTAGAAACACTTCAGACGAGATCTGCCTTTCTAGCAAAATGTTACTTCCTCTCTGAGATCAATAATAGGGGCAAAATGTCACGTGGACACTACAGTGTCAATAACTGTAAATATGATGCGGTGCGGTTCTTATCATGCCGTGTAGCTTTACACCCACGGGACAGGAACTCCTTGCTTTCCTTTCCTACCCGCACCCTCACCCCTGGCAACCCCTAAGCCAGCCCCTGCTTCCCTGGGTTCGAAACTTTGCCCTCCTGTGATTTCCCTTCCATAATGTCCTTGAGGCTCATCCATGTTGTTGTGTATTGCAGGATTTCCTTCTCCTTTTTAAGGCTTAATAGTATCGTCCTGTAGGTATCTGCCATATTTTCTTTATTTAGCTAGACATCCATAAATATCTATAGATATTTAGTTTGTTTCCCTATTTTGGCTACTATGCATAGTGCTACAAGAAAAATGGAAATACTAATATTTCTTTGAGATGCTGACTTCAATTACATTAAATACCCAGAAGTGGACTTACTGGGTCATATGGTAGTCCTATGATTGAAGAGCCTACAATCATTTTCTATAGGGGCTGCACCATTTTGCATTCCCATTAACAGTTTTACATAGGTTCCAATTTCTCCACATTTTCACCAATATTTGTTGTCTTTTGCTTTTTTAAAAAAATAACAACCATTCCAAGAGATGTGAAATCTCATTTTGGTTTTGATTTGCATCCCTGATGACTAGTGACATTGAACATCTTTTTATGTGCCTGAACGCCTTTTGTATGTTTTCTTTGAGAAATGTCTATTAAAGCCCATTGACTATTTTTAATGGGTTATAATTTATTTTTGCTCTTGAGTTGTAGGTGAATCTTGTATATGATTCTTGTATAGAAACTGATTCCTAATTAGATATGTGATTTGCAAATATTTTCTCCATTCCATAGATTGCTTTTTCAGTTGGTTGGTTTTTCCTTTGCTGAGTAGAAGCTTTCTAGTTTAATGTAGTCCCACAGACCTGTTTTTGCTTCTGTTACTTATGCTTTTGGTTCCATATTCATTAAATCACTGCCAAGACCAGTGTCATGAAGCTTATTTCCTATATTTTCTTCTAGTCTTCTGGAGTTTTATAGTTTCACCAGAGGCCCCGTGTATGAAATTCATGCATGGGTAAGGTCCCTAGGCCTGGACAGCAATGAGGGCCCATCTGTGGAGCAATCTGAGGGGGGGGGCTTTCCCATTGGAACTCACCTTGGCCAGCCTAGCATCGCCTGCTCACCTGCCCCACCCCCCACCACCACCACTGGTTGCCTCCCTCTGTGGGGCGACCAGCAGGGCAATGGGCGAGGAGGAGAAGCCCTGCTCACACCCATCTTGGCTGGCCTGGGGCCTGCAGGCTGGGGACAGCTCCTGCATTGAGCATCTGCCTCCTGGTGGTCAATGTATGTCATGGTGACTGGTCAATTTGCATATTAGGCTCTTATTATATAGGATATTTTATCTTTTTAAGTCTTTAATTCACTTTGAGTGGACTTTTGGGTATGGCATAAGATAAGAATCCAGTCTCATTCCTTTGCATGTGGATATTCGTTGAAGAGACTATCATTTCTCCATTGTGCATTCTTGGCACTCCTGTCAAAGATCAGTTGACCATATACACATGCATGTATTCTAGGCTCTCTGTCCAGTTACACTGGTTTATATATGTCTTTAGACCAGTGCCATACTCTTTTAATTACCATCTATACTAATAATAGAGGAATATGCAAATTGTCTGGGATTTGCATATTCCTCTGTTATGCATCACAGTAATGACCCAACAGCAGGCTGTATGGGATGACCAGGCCAGCACAGGGTTAGTGAGGGATGACAAAACAAACAAACAAACAAAAAAAACTGAATAGCTGTGTGGGGTGACCAGGCTGGTGGTGGTCGGGGGGGACAGTTAGGGGCAACAAGACCAGCAGAGGTGGGCAGTTGGCAGTGACCAGGCCAGCAAGGGGAGAAGTAAGGGGCGACCAGGCCAGTGTGAGGGGCAGTTAGGGGCAACCAGGCTGGCTTGGAGGGGGGTAGGGGGCCACCAGTCTGGCAGCAGGGAGTTAGGGGTGATCAGGCAGGCAGGCAAGCAGGTAAGCATTTAGGAGATAGTGGTCCCGGATTGTGAGAGGGATATCTGACTGCTGGTTTAGGCCGGATTCCAGCCTGAGGGGTCCTGGATTGGAGAGGGTTGAGTGGACCCCTCCCCCCCCGACCTGGTGCATGAATTTTGTGCACCGAACCTCTAGTAGCTTTATAATACATTGTGAAATCAAGGGGTGTGATGCCTATAGCTTTATTCCTTCTTCTCAAGATTGTTTTGTCTACTTGGGGTTCTTCGTGGTTTCATGCAGGTAATCTAGCTTTTTGTTGTTGTTAATCCTCAGGTGATATTTTTACATTTATTTTTAGGGAGAGTGGAAGAGAGAAGGAAAGACAGAGAGAAACATTACTGTGAGAGAGACACATTGACTGGTTGCCTCCTGCACGAGCCCCAACCAGAGTCTGGGCTGGGGAGGAGCCTGCAACCAAAGTCCCTTCCCTTGACTGAAATCGAACCTGGGACCCTCTAGTCTGCGGGCTGACACTTTATCCACAGAGCCAAACCGGCTAGGACAATAATATAGCTTTATAGAGGAAGAAATGTGGTCTCAGAGAAGTCAGGAAATTTGCCAAGTTTAATCTTTTGCCAACCCCAAAATCAAATGCAAATTAGCCAAGCTTTCAACTATGTTTTTCTGCTTTCCAATAAAAAGTTATTAAGGATGACAAGAGAACTGTATTTATTAATAAATGGGATGTTAATGTATCTCGTTGCATTGCAGCATTATGATTTCCTAGACATTTCTCTCATAGTTGTAAGTCATCATGGGTTTTGTAAGGTGCTGTACTCATAATATCCACTTCCTACCCAAACAGTTTTCTTTCCTTCAATAACATTCATGTACTAGACTCATATCCTTTTTGTTTGTTTGTTTTCAGATATGAAGGTATTAGAGGAAACCTCAAGTGTGGTCATCTGGAGTGAGTACATAATTATTAACTATTAACTTATTAATTATTGTCCTTTGGATGTTGTATAACATGTCTGAGTGAGTAACCACAGGTCATTCTCCTTTAACAATTCTTTTGCAACACCAAAATTTTTGCTCAGTTTATAATGTATATCCATTGTATGATGGACAGAGACCAGAACAGTTTTTTGGCCACTAGTTTTTAATCTACTGTGAATTTGGCAATTCTGTTTAGAAAACATTTCTAAACACTTCAAACATCTTGTTTAGCCAGGCTGGCCTGGTTCAGTGGTTGAACATCGACCTATGAACCAGGAGGTCATGATTCAATTCCTGGTCGGGCATATGCCCAGGTTGTGGGCTTGATCCCCAGTGGGGGGTGTGTAGGGAGCAGCTTGAACAATGTTTCTCTCTCATCATTGATGTTTCTATCTCTCTCTCTCCCTCTCACTTCCTCTCTGAGATCAATAAAGATATATTTAAAATAGATACCAAAGATATATTTAAAAAATCTTGTTTGCCATTTAGCCTGTATGATGCTATTTCTAATTTACAAACATAAGGAAGCAAACAGTGATGTTTGAAAGACTCTTCTTGAGGTTTAGAGCCCAGAACATTTTAAAAATAAGAAAATGTACACATTGTCAACTTTCAGAGGGCATTAGATATTTAATTAATATTGAATTACAAGAAGAACAATAGTCACGGGTAAATATGCCAACATATTCAAGTCAAAGATCAACTGCCTGACAGTTATGATTCACAGGTTTTCTAATGATTAGTCAAGAAACCCTTAGACTCCGAGCTAAAAAGAACAGTTATTTAATGAATCCAATCTAGAGATCTACCCCTGCCTATTTGTGTCTTTCCTGAAGTCTGGTTTCTTTTATATGCTGTCTTCTGACAAAGCATGATTGGACTGGAATACTATATAATTTATAGTGCTCTAGAGATTCATAGAATAAAATGAACTAAAGAGAAGAATATATCTTAGCGTTATATCCAAAATTCCTACTTATATTCTTTATGAAGATCAGTCACCCGGACAAATTAAGTTGCTATTGAATTCGTACAATCACAAAGTGATTATCTGCAGGGAGCAATTTCATGTTGCCCAAACAATTTTGTGATTTTTAAAATTATTTATTCATGTGCCACATCTCATCTAGGTGGTAAGTTCATGGAGGGCTTACTGAAATTTTTCTTCTGTATTTTATCTTTTAATTAAAGAGTAATGCAGATGTCAACCTCCCCCTCACCCTCTCACCCCCTGGCCCATTATCTCTTTCCTCCCCCCTCCCTCCCCATTTCACCCTTCCACCCAGTTCCCACCCTGCCCCAGGCCTTTACCATCCTATTGTCTGTGTTGATAGGTAATGCGTATATGCATATAAGATCTTTGGTTAATCTCTTCCCACTCTCCCCCCTTCCCTCTGAGATTGGTCAGTCTGTTTCATGTTTCCTTGCCTTTGGTCTATTTTATTCATGAGTTTATATTGTTCATTATATTTCTTGTTTGTTTATTTTGATTTTTAGATTCAATTGTTGATACATATGTATTTATTGCACTTTATTGTTCATTTTTTATTTCTTCTTCTTCTTCTTCTTCTTCTTCTTCTTCTTCTTCTTCTTCTTCTCCTTCTTCTTCTCCTCCTCCTTTTTCTCCCTTCTTTTTTCTTTTCTTCTTCTTCCTCTTCTTAAAGAATACCCTTCAACATTTCATGTAATAGTGGTTTGGTGGTGATGAACTCCATTAGCTTTTTCTTGTCTGTGAAGCTTTTTATTTGACCTTCAATTCTAAATGAAGGAGAAATAAACAGTTTCCCTGAGAAGGAAAAGCTAAGGGAGTTCATAAAAAAAAACAAACCAGCATTACAAGAAATGTTAAAGAGACTTCTTTAAGAAGAAGAAGAAAAATAAAGAGAAAAATAAATATAAATGATAAAATGTAAATATCAATAATCACTTTAAATGTAAATTGATTAAATGCTCCATTTAAAGGACATATGGTAGCTAAATATATAAGAAGACCCATATATATGTTTCTATTAGAGACACAGCTTATTTCAAAAGACACACACAGACTGAAAGAAAAGAGATGAAAAAAGTCATTTCATGCAAATGGAGACAACAAAAGCTGGAGTAGCATTTATATATCAAACAAAATAAACCTTAGAACAAAGTCTATAATAAGGACCTTAAAATAAAGGCTATAATGGAGACAAAGAGTAACACTATCTCTCAGCTCCTTTCTCTGGATTTACGCTTCATCCCTTGCCATGATCAGGAATAATCTGGATGATTGGGATGCTACCCCATGTCTGGAAAAGAGGTTATTTGTGCTCTCTTCAGACATGTGATCCATTTCAGAATCCTCTTTTGCTCCTGGGTACCACTTACTGTATTAGCATCTGGTTAGGAAACAGATGGTACATTAAAAAGAGGTGATTGAAGAGTCTAATGAAGGCACTCTTTAAAAATGAGCGTGCTAGTTGGTCCGAAGGTTGTGGGTTATTGTTAAGCTGATTAACAAAATGAGCGTGCTGCCGAAACCCCTTTGGCTCAGTGGTAGAGCGTCGGTCTGCGGACTGAAAGGTCCCAGGTTCGATTCCGGTTAAGGGCATATACATTGGTTGCGGGCACATCCCCGTAGGGGGTGTGCAAGAGGCGGCTGGTCGATGTTTCTCTCTCATCGACATTTCTAACTCTCTATTCTCTCCCTTCCTCTCTGTAAAATATCAATAAAATATATTAAAAAATAAAAAAAATAAAAATGAGCGTGCTGGGATAACAAAACACGTGGAGATAGTCAAGCGCCCTGGAATTACAGCATGTGAGGCTGTTACCACTCTGGGCCTAGAGGAACGGGGGATGGAATGGTCAGCCGATGTTGGCAAGAGCTGCAGGAGGAGAGGGATCACTAATCAGGAGCTGTGACCACCATTAAACCGATGGTGTGGCAGGATGGGAGCCTGGGGATAAACAGTCCAACATCTCACCTTCTTATCACCTACTATTGCCTCCCCATGGCTGGACTCCACGCTGAGCCAAAGGGAGGGGCATGATGCAGTCCCCAGAGGTCAGCCCTGCAGGCCATGGCAAAGCAGGGGGGGGAGGGGAGTGTGGAGAATCTCAAGTTTCTCATATGTTAGAGGTTGCATTGTGTCTCTGCAAAATGATATGTGGATGCTCTAACTCCCAAGGTGGCTGCATTTGAAAATGGGGCCTTTACAGGGGTAAAGTTAAATGAGGTCATGAGGGGAGGGTCTTACTCTGACAGGGCTGATCTCCTTATCAGAAGAAGAGTAAACCCCAGGTCTCTCTCTTCTTTCACTCACCTTCATCTGAGGACCCAGTCAGTGGGTAGCTGTCTATGTAGCTGTCTATAAGCCAGGAAAGAGGTCACACCAAGCACCTGATGGCACCTTTATCTTGGACTTTTAGCTTCTAGAACTGTGGGAAAATACATTTTTGTCGCTTAAGCCACCCAGTATGTGGTGTTTTGTTATGCAGCTGAGCTGACTAACACATCATCTATAAGATGAAAGTTATAATACATGTCTTGTGGGGTTCTTATGAAGATGAAATGACAACATTCATGAATCAAGTTTCTGAGCTGAGTAGATACACATTAATTAATCACTTCATTATTTTTTATCATAGGTATTAAGAGTTAACATTGGTCCCCATTTTATCACTTTTATTTTTTAAAATCTTTATTGTTGAAAGTATTACATATATCCCCATTATTCCTCCATTAACCTCTTCTAGTCTGCTCCCACCCCCGTTCCCACCCCAACCCTACACTACCTTATTGTCTATGCCCATGGGCTATGCATATATACATACAAATTCTTTGGTTGATCTCTCCCCACCCACCCACCCTTCCCCACCTTCCCACTGAGGTTAGACAGTTCCATGCTTCAATGTCTCTGGATCTATTTTGTTCATCAGTTTATTTTGTTCATTAGATTCCACATATGAGTGAGATCATGCAATACTTATCTTTCTCTGACTGGCTTATTTCTCTTAGCATAATATTGTCCAGGCCCATCCATGCTGTTGCAAATATGTTCTCAGTGAGCTTCTTTTTACAGCTCAGTAGTATTCCACTGTCTTTAAGTGAAACCAAAAAAGACCCTAAATAGTCACAGCAATCTTGAGAAAAGTTGGAGGAATCACAATACCAGATATCAAGTTATAACACAAAGCCACCCTGATCAAAACAGCCTGGTACTGGCACAAGAACAGGCATAAAGGTCAATGGAACAGAACAGAGAACCTAGTCATCGATCCAAGCCATTATGCTCAATTAATATTTGACAAAGGAGGCAAGAGCATACAATGGAGTAAAAATAGTCTCTTTAATAAATGTTGTTGAGAAAATTGGATGGTACATGTAAAAAAAATAAAAGAAACAAAAAAGAAACTAAACCATCAACTTGCACCATACACAATAAGAAACTCAAAATGGATAAAAGACTTAAATGTAAGTCGTGAAACCATAAAAATCTTAGAAGAAACAATGGGCAGCCAAACCTCAGACATATCTCATAGCAATATGTTTATGGATACATCTCCTAGGGCAGAGGAGAAAATAAACAAATGGGACTACATAAAAATAAAAAGCTTCTGCACAGCAAAAGAAACTGTCAACAAGGTGAAAAGAGAGCTCACTGTGTGAGAACATATTTGGCAATGATACACCTGATAAGGGGTTAATTTCCAAAACATACAGGGAACTCATACAACTTAATAAAAGTAAGACAAACAAGACAGCTAAAAAATGGGCAAAGGACCTAAATAGACACTTCTCCAAAGTGGACATACAGGTGGCCAAGAGACATATGAAAAAATACTCAAAATCACTAATCATCTGAGAGACAATGAGGTATCACCTCACACCTATCAGAATGGCTATCGCGAGGCTGTGGAGAAAAGGGAGCCCTCATGCACTGCTGGAGGGAATGCAGACTGGTGCAGCCACTGTGGAAAACAGTATGGAGTTTCCTCAAAAAGTTAAATATGGAGCTGCCATTTGACCCAGTGTTTTTACTTTTAGGACTATAGCCTAGAAAACATGAAACACCAATAAGAAAGAATGCATCCCTATGTTCATAGCAGCACAATTTACAACAGCTAGGATCTGGAAGCAGCCCAAGTGCCCATCAATAGATGAATGGATAAAAAAGCTGTGGTACATTTTATGATTTTTAGATATCATTCTATATGGTTTTTTTAAAATTTTAATGATTTTTCTTGAGGTGAACCAAATATGTGTTCATGCATTATATATATATGTGGCCTAGGACACCTTTTTACATTTTATTTGTAATCTGCTTTTGTTGATGCCTCATTCCCCTTGCTCACCTCTGTAGCAGGTTGGATTAGTGTCTCATTTTAGCAGTTTTTAGTGTCTTCTTTACTGGTTTATAACAGATGGTCCTGAGCTCATTACTCTATCAATATGGATTATATTATTTTTATGAGTGAATTACTTTGTATCAGTCCCTGCTGAAGCTCAAGTGGCACGTTTCAAATGTTCTTGTCAAATAGCAGACCCAACACTATTTTCATTTTTATCTTCTGTGTTTTACATTTTGCCTTATTTGTCTTTTTAGTACATAAAAGCTTATGGGCAGAAAGCATTCATTTTATTTCATTTTATATGTCAGTTTCAAGCACCAAATGCACTGAGAGTTTTAAAAAAATAGTGAAAATACTCTTGGGTAAAAAAAAAGTTATTTTAAGAATTATTTAGATTTACTGGAACATAAATGTGCTTGTCATCCAGACGCTTCTGTGGTGGGCCACACGGTCAGAATCTAAAAGTGTGGGGCCCACATGAATCTTTAAAAAAAAGATAACAATGGTGAAAAAGGTGTTAGTTATTAAGATCATACTATTTTAACAATAACACAAAAAGTAGGCCAAAAGAATTATTTAATAACAGCTATGGCTTATTGAATTCCACTATGGGTAGACATTACCAGTTGTTGGCCATTTGATATTTATTATATTGTATAATAGTTTCAGAGGCTTGACCCTGTCCTTTCCTTGTTTCTCCCCCAAAGAAATTAAAATCACTTGATTAGATTGAATTGGGGTGGACTTTTGTAGGTGAGTTTATAGGCAGGTAAAAAGGGCAAGCAAATTGAGTTTTCAAGGGAGAGATTAGATTGATGGACATTAGGATCTAGGCTGGGTCAGGGTGGATGTGAGAAGGATGAGAGAAACAACTGGAATAGCTAATGGGTTGGAAGTTTTTGAATTTGTGTAGTGGCTAGAGTTGCTGATTCCAATGAAATGAGGAACTAGAAAAAAAAAAAGGATATTTGAAATTCAGATTTTGGAGGAATTGAAAGAAATGTGGCTATAGGTAATGGCAAGGTCGTGAGTCTGACCATGGAATAGGAGACTGAGATATGGTAGAAAAAGGTGATTCTAAGTGACATAGAGCTGAGAGGTGTGGGTATTGGCTGGATCTCCCACGGGATGCACTGAAAATGGTGGCAGGACTAGGGGTGGAGGGAAAGGCAGGTGTGGTAAGTATAATTATAGCCCCTGAAAAAGGCCCGTGTTCTAACTTACAGAGCCTGTGACTATGTTACCTTTGTGGCAAAATGGACTTTGCACATATGATTAAGTTAAGGACCTTCAGATGGGGAATTTTTCCTGGATTAAGGAGTAACTTAGTTACAATGTCCTTGTAAGAGTGAGGTAATAGATAGCATCAGCGTCAGAGAAGGAGAGGTGATGACGGAGATAAAGGTTGGAGTGATGTGGGTCAGGGGCCAAGGAACACGGGCAGATCCAGGAACTAGAAAAGCCATAGAATCAGATCCCCGACCCCTCAAGGCAGCCCCTCCGGGGTATAGCCCTGCTGGAATTGGTGTAGACTCCAGGACATGAGATGGTAAGTTCATATTGTTTTAAGGCAGCAAGGTTGTGATAATTTGTTAGGGTAGCAATAGAAAATGAACACAGTAGATATTAGCATAGATAAGGAATTAGGGAGAGTGACGGTGGTGGTTAGGAGGTAGGGTGGTAAATGATAGAACTAAGAAGGTAACACATGTGTACACATTTAAACGTTGCTGAGGTTTTAGAAAGAGGAAGGAATTTTATAGGTGACTAGAGGCCCAATGCACGAAATTCATGCAAGAGTAGCCTCCCCCCACCCCCTACGCCACACCTCCTTGCTAGCACTGGCTTTTCACGCAGCCCCGGCTTTGTCCAGTCTAATTAGCATATTATGCTTTTATTATTATAGATATAGCATGTGTTCCAGGGGTCACGATGGAAGGTGGGGAATAGGATCAGATTAGGGTAGATCCGGATCATGCTAGGAATATGTTGGGTTTCCGGTGGCAGCGGGATAAACGAGGCAGTGAGGTGAGAGACCTGTAGGCCTCTGTCCCCGGGTGGTTCCATTTATATATTGAATACGTTTGTTCAACACCTGCTATGAGGGGGTCTGTTATGGGCATGGATAATCTGGTGGCCCACGGGCAAGTTAGTGCATCCTCCCGGGGATTCCTGAGGGCAGTGCCCCTCCACGCCAGATGTTTAAGCGGTTCAAAAGCTTCCCGTCTCTGTTCCAGGACAAAGTAGCACGACAGGCTGGATGGGTAGAGGGGAATGAGGGGGACAGGATGCTGATGGGAGTGAGGAGCTGCTTGGAATAGAAAGCTTGGGACTCCCGCTGTCTGGAGGCTCGAAAGGCTGGAGAAAAGCCAAACCACGGAAGAAGAATCCGGCCGACATGAGCTTTCTTGTCCACATCAGGTTCTGGATGTCAGGAAATGATGCCTTCAAAGCTCTGAAAGAATAAAATTGAGGACCTACAATTTTGTTCAGCTAAGCATACATATTAAGTGTGAGTGAGGGCAGGAGTTTGCCCTGAGATGGATCCCTTGTCTTTCCCTGCTCCGCTCTGTATTCCGGGAACGGCTCTGTAGGCTGCAGGTCCCAGGCTCCTGTCTGGGTTCAAGCAGTGAGAGCGCAAGAGGCATGAAGAAACTAGAATCTAATTTTCAGCTCTTCCTGACCTCGCCCCTCTGGTGGAATCTGACCTTTGCTGCGGGTTCTCTGTGGCCCCGGTTTCTCCTGCGTGGCCTGGCCAGTGCTGGGATCCGCTAACACCACTTCTTGCTTTCTCCCTCCAGCCCAAGGATGGTTGTGACCGTCCACCGTCGGTAATGCACAGGCTGCTTTCCCCCTGTTTGGTTTGAGTTCTTTCATTATTTATGCACTTGATGCTCTTCACCACAGTTCCTCGCTTTAAATGCTTATAGCGATTTCACTTTTCCTATTGGGAACCTGAGTAATACAGCAAGATAAGGCATTCTCAGAAATTCATGGGATCAGCAAGCATAATCCTTCTTAGGGAGTTTCATGATGATATACTCTAGAAAAGCAAGGGAGGGATTAAAAAAAGAAGCAGGATCCGCTCAAAGAGGGCCAGAGGGAGCACCGGGCCCATCCTAGGGGGCAGTGAGGGAGACCCAGGGTGAGAGCCATGCCACGGGCCCGGAGCACAAACATCCCAGCTCCAAACAGGAGTACAGAAGGCTGCAGAAGCAGGCAATTCCACCCCCGCCCCCAAATGAAATTCGGGCGAGATCCCAAGCTGCTGTGATCCAAATTTAATGCCCCCAAAATATATAAAGATTTTTAAGCACAATTGATAGAACCCAGTTCATCTTGATGCCAGGATGATTTTTTAAAATCATAGTTTTATACTTGGCCTTGAAGTGAAAAATATTTTGCCATATTAAAAGATAAATATAATAAAATATAATCATAGTTTTATGCTTGGCCCCGCAGTAAAAAAATATTTGGTCAGATTAATGTAAATGCTGTTTATTGACTTTTTTTTTTGTTTACCTCTTAAAGCCAACCTAAATACAAAGAATAGAAGGCTTGAATGTGGCAGCAGAGAATAGAAATGTTCACAGCCTTGGGACTTACTGTAAAAGTGAACGTGCAATTGTAAGGTCAGGGAGGGCAATTGAAGGCAGGTAAGAGGCGTTAATCTCTCATTTTTATAAGGGGAAGAATGAACCAACTAACATTGCTAGAAAAATTAGAGGACTGCTGTATTTTCTAAGTGATAAAGCTAACCAGGAGTAGTCTTTAGAGCAGTGCCGTAGCTGTGAAACATGAGGAGGAGGAGGGCGGTGCACCTGAAGTCAGCAGATTTTTGCCTCCAATTGTCGACTGAGAAAGAGGCGGCCTGTGGGGTGAGGGCTGGTGAGCAGGGATGTTTCTTTTCAGCCTTTAATCTCTTTTATTCTCTAATTAATTTTTACGAGGTTTTAAAACACACTTGAATAAAACAATAAAATGTTAATAGCATTTGTCTCTAGGAAGTAAAACTGTATTTCCTTCTTTCTTTTTGCTTTATCTCTTGAGTTATTTATAATGAGTTTTATTTCCTTTTTCATGGAAACTTCTGTTTACTTTTTAAAAAATATATTTTATTGATATTTTACAGAGAGGAAGAGAGGGGGACAGAGAGTTAGAAACATCGATGAGAGAGAATCATCGATCAGCTGCCTCTTGCACACCCCATACTGGGGACGTGCCCACAACCAAGGTACGTGCCCTTGTCCGGAATCGAACCTGGGGCCTTTCAGTTTGCAGGCCGACGCTCTACCCACTGAGCCATGCCGGTTTCGGCTTCTGTTTACTTTTAAAAAACAATAACAATTGGTCCACCTTTTTTCATCTTGGAGAGAACTGAGTCCAGACTCCTTACTAGGCAGTAGAGGATGGTGGTTCTGAGTGTGGTTCACACACCATTGGCTGTGGACACAACCTTACTCATTACATAACCTCACTGCCCTTCAATAGAGTCTCTCCTATATGCTTGCGGCCACTTTTGTCTTATTCCAATTCCCGGTGTCTATGGAGGTCCAGCCCCTGGTAGCGGGGCTGTGACCCGAAAGGGGAACAGGGGAGGAGGAGCCAAAACAATGGCTAGTCTTAATTGGGAACAAGACACGTTACAGCACATTTTGAATGAGTTAGTGTCGGGGCTCAGGGCCCAACCGGTGAGGCATAGCTTCCATAGTTAGGGCGCTGCTGGGGTTCACCTTCATGCAGCAGAACCAGATGACAGCTCTGCTGTCCTCTTCACAGATGCAGCCACTACTTCTTGCTGGGGGGGTGGGGGGTAGGGACTGGATTAGGGTGCTCCTTGGTGCCTGAAGCTGCCTTTGGGGCCAGCATATTTATGGGTCCAGTGTCTTCCGTGAAGCCATCACAATCTCCCCTTCCAGCCCATTGCCTGGTCATCGCCTGTAGGAACACCACCTGCAGACTCCATGGAGCCTCATGGCCACCTTGTGGAGATCATGGGCCCTCAGGCCTGGGCGACCAGTGCTGAAGCTCCTTGAATTGACCTTGAAACCCAAACTTTTTAAAGGTTTTAAGCCAGCTGTGAAGCCACATCAAGAATGTTACTTCCTCCTCACCGCTGCACATGGACCAAAAGATGTATTCCTCACCTTGAAAGAGCCAAGCCTAGCCCTCCTTTCCATCACGGGCCTGACCAGCCCCAGCATTACCAGATGGGAATGGCACACATGATTTACCGTATTTTTCGGACCATAAGACGCACCTTTTCTTCACCAAATAGTGGGAGGAAAAGTGCCTGCGTCTTATGGTCTGAGTTGCAGAGTGGCAGCGGGTCCCCCGGGACCTTCCGTGTCCCTGGGGACTGCATATTTGGTGAAGAAAAAGTGCGTCTTATGGTCCGAAAAATACGGTATGCCTTTAAAAGCTCTGGCTTTCCTTGTCTTTCCAAGGAAATGTTGGGTTTTTCCTGAAGCTGTGACTCCCAGGTTCAAATCTTAATATGACCCTAAATAAACATTTATTTCACTTTGCAGCCTCAGTTATTTCCTGTTTGGCAACCCCAAGAGTCTTATGGCACTCAATCCTTACTGTGCTGGATTCTATCCTATCTAAAAAAGAGGGAATATGCAAATTGACCATTACTCCATCACAAAGATGGCGGTGCCAAGTCCCCCAGACCTGGGGGTAGGTGGGATGGGAAAGGGGACGAGGTGGCTGCTGAGAGCGGGAAGTGTGAGTGGCCTGGCGGAATGCTTGCTTCGTCGCCACAGTGATGAGGCAAATGCTCCACCCTGGCCACGGAGGGCCTCTGGGCAGCAGGCATGGAGGGAGGGTGGGAGGAACGCTTGCTTTGTCGCCCCAGTGAAGAGGCAAGCGTTCCGCGCCTGGCCACGGACGGCCTCTGGAATGCCTTTGTCGTTGCAGGCCGGGCTAAGGGACTCCCCCCTCCTGTGCACGAATTTTGTGCACTGGGCCTCTAGTTATTTATATGCATCTGTGTTTATTCTTTCCATTATGTTGGATGGTCCTGAAGGACAGAGTGAGCATTTTATTGTCTGGCAGAAAGTAGATGTTCACTGAATAATTTTTAATGCACATTAACAATTTTGAGAAGAAAAGGACAAGTAATGTGGTATCTTAGTTAAAGCTAATGTCTCAATACTCCTTCCATCTCTGGTAGAACTGCTTGTTTTACTTCTGTTCTTCTCTTACCACAGGCTTAGGAGCAGCCGTAGATACTAAACCAGCTTCTACCTCTAATCAGTCTTCAGTTGCTCAGTGCTGAGGTTCGTTAGGGCAGTTCTCTTTGTTACCAAACAAAGAGGACAGTTTCCTGCTCAGATGCTGACGTTCCTTTGCGAAGTTTGATCCCATTCAATTGTTGCAGAAATAGCCTATTTGCTGTCCACACAACTTTTCCACTTTGTTTCTCTAGGTGGCGCTAGCTGTGCATGATAAAGCCACACATTGGGCTAAAAATTAACCTTGTGGAGACATACTTGAATGTCCACTTGCTTTGCATTCTTTCTCTCAGGCTCTTTGCTTCTTTGTATTTATTTGCTCTAAGAGAGTTTCCCCGAGCAGTGTTCTAGGGATGCTGTTCTAAGATAGGTCTTTAAAATCAGGTCCGTGGGATCTTCTTCAACATCTTCAGGTAACTCATCTTTAAAAGAAAATATTAATAGTAAAGAGCCTTACATTATTTATAGTGATTCCGAATCTATTATGCCATAGCACTAATTTAAACAAATCATGCATTAATCACACCTGATTAAATGCAGAATGCTAATTATTTATATTAGTGGAAGTACTCCTAGCACTTAATATTTCATATTTCCTGCCTAACCTCCATGCAGCCTTCTTACTACTGAGTAAGAATGCTGACATTTCTCTTTTCAATATGCCTTTTGTATTATGAATGTGAGCATTTGATATTATGCTTAAGGCAATATTTTATATTTGGAAAATAATTTACAGCAAGGATGTAAAGGTGAGCATCTTGTGCTTTGTCCCATGAGTCCAAAGCCTTAAGCAGTGATTTTCAACCCTTTTCATCTCATGGCACACATAAACCAGTTACTGAAATTCTGTGGCATACCAAAAATATTATTACATTTTTTTGCTGATCTGACAAAAATATTAGGTATATTTATGATGCATTCACACTGGAGAGCTATTGATGTGTGGGCTTTTTAAAAATTTTAATCTGACCATCTAAGGGAAAAGAGGTCAGTGCCACTAAATAGTTGGGTACCTCATGTTTTAAAAATTCTTGCGGCATGCCGGTTGAAAATCGCTGGCCTAAAGAAACCTCCCAGTGAGCTTAATGAGACCCAGTAAATGAGAGTCAGTATCCTCTGCTTTTTTTTTGCTTCAAAATGTATTCCCTAGAGTCACACACACACACACACACACACACACACACACACACACACACACTGATTATGTTAGTTTACTGAGAGTGGAGCAAAATCAGGATCACAATGGATTCGGAGAGCAGTGTGGCCAGTATTTGTGGCACTGATTGCCTCACATTTCTGTGGGCGTGTGGCCTATGCAATGATGTAGGGCCTTCTGCTTGGAAGAATCCAGTAATTGTTTTAATGCTCTGCTTTTGCTGTCTAGAATATGTTAAAAATTAAGAACTTAATTTTGCATTGGACCTTGCCTATCATGTATGTGGTTCTGTCTATAGGCTTCCTAGCTTTAAAAAGAAGTTGCAGGACTGGAGCATAGACATTTACAATAGTTGCCATGCCCTGGGTGACTATTTTCAAGGCTTTGAGATTGAATGAAATGGAGACTCAGGAAGAAATTTCCTGAAGGTGACCCAGCACAGAGTCATTTTCAATGGGCATTGGAGGAGTACGAGAGACCCTTAGCTGATGGCAGCGGAAATCTCTGCCGTGAGCCTTTAACCCACCCAATTTAAAAACACACACTCAGCTTGTGGGTGCTGAGAACTTCCTTTGTTAAGGATTTTTGATACTTTTCCAGAAATACCCATATTACCTCTCATTGCATCTGAATGGATGTGTAAAACTTTTTTTTTTTTCCTGGCAGGAGGAGCACATTTTCTTGACATCCCTACTAAGTAAGACAATGAAAGGATAGAACTAAGTCATCTCCATATTAGCCTAGTGCAGTGGCAACAAACCCATAAGTGCATTCACGAATAGGGTGGTATTGAAATTTGGAGCTGAAACTCATTGCTAGCACCCTTTTGCAGAGAGAGACGACTTTATCAGCTGTTCACGGCTGTGTTCATCGGCAGAAAATAAATGAGTCTGTGCTTAATACAATTTTTCCTTGGAGTGAGCATGCACTGAAGTTTCTAAAATTAGATCTGGGGGAAAAATTTGAGCATGTGATGGCTTTGCCTCCTGCTCTGAATTCTAGATGTCTCTCTCAGTGCATTGTACAGGGATTTGGGTGCTAACCTATTGAAGCTATTTCTATCTCTATTATCATACCCTCTATAATAAAAGGCTAATATGCAACTTGTCCCCTCAACTGGGAGTTCAACTGGGAGTTCGACCAGGGGGTGGGGCCAGCCAGCCAACTGCCCGTGGCCCCTCCCCCTGGATGGCCCTGCCCCTGACCAGCCCCCTTCCACTCTAATTGGGGTGGGCAGGCCAGACCCCACCTATGCATGAATTTGTGCACCGGACTTCTAGTCTATTTAATAAAAGATCTGTCTCTGTTCTAGCCTTTATAATAAATATTTTAAGAGGGACACATGGAGGCAGCACCCACATCGCTGAGGACTTGGGAGCAAAGTTTCTGCAAGTATTCACAAATATTTAGCATGCTGGAATTCCCGAGTCTTGCTTCAGATGTAACTAGAATAATATTTAGATCCAAATCCTCTTTATGTAGAAGAAGTTATGTTCTTTTTTATAATCCTCAACCGAGGATATATTTTTATTGATTTTGGAGAGAGTGGAAGGAAGAGAGAGAGAGAGACATTGATTGGTTATCTCCTCTCTACACCCCTACCTGGGATCAAACCCACAACCTAGGTATGTGCCCTGACCAGGAATCAAACCGGCAACCTTTGGGTGTATGGGACAATGCTCCAACCAACTGAGCCACCCAGCCACGGCAGAAGTATTTATGTTCTTGATTCACTGATTTATTGATTCATTAATTTGCCATTTACTACTTATTCTTGGCTCTTGCTTTAGAAATGAATGTAAATTAGAAGTTTACACTGGACAAAGACTAATGTTGAGGCCACTGGCAGTTGGAATTAAAGAGACATTAAGGAAAAATTTATTCAAAATTATGGGTTTATTAATATCCACTTGAAATATGCAACCTCTTTAAGGCCTATTTCAAGGTAGGAAGTCATCATGTATCTCAGAACTATCAGGTTTCCTGGAACTGATGGGAGACAAACAGTTTGCACATTTGCCATAACATTCGAATTATTAAGACAGTGGGTATATAGTGTTTGCTCCCTATTGCCAGGTGGTGAATACTCATGAGCCAGTGCCTCTGAGGGCTAGAGCTGGGCTTTTTGTTCAGAAGTCCTCGTGACACACTGTGAGGAATCAGGGTGATGCAGGGGTTCCAGAGGTTCAGGGACCCCACCCTCTGTGACCCACTGTGGGCCCTTGGCTTCCCACAGGAAAGAATTCAAAGACAAACCAGCATAAAGTTTAAAGTGAAAGAGAGTTTGTTGGTGAAGCAATGAGGCAGGTAGTGCCTACTCCTCAGACAGCAGCCCTTCCTTAGGGCAATTCAATTCTCTCATTGAGGCTCATTTAATCGAGGAGTAGGGATTCAATAAGGGGGGGGGGAAGATATTCAGGAGTTTTCCAGAAAGAGGTGGGACTTTTTGGAAGACCCCTGTCAACCACGTTGTGTCCTTATATGGACTTTCCATTTCTGATCCTGGTGTTGTAGGATGTTGTTTAGTATGCTAATGTATTACAATGAGTGAGTGACGAGGCCGGCCTTACCTTGAAATGTAACTAGTCACCGTGTTGGATCAAGTTGGTCTGCTGCCTGTTTTAAGTTATAAGTCATGGTTTGGCCTTACTATCTCTATGATAATTACCGGTAGC
Source organism: Vespertilio murinus (assembly GCA_963924515.1). Taxonomy (NCBI): domain Eukaryota; kingdom Metazoa; phylum Chordata; class Mammalia; order Chiroptera; family Vespertilionidae; genus Vespertilio; species Vespertilio murinus. The sequence goes on along the minus strand of OZ004714.1, from coordinate 48,609,123 downwards.
CCTTATTAGGTATAGCTGTTTCACCACATACCCTACTTTAAGATCTCAATAATTTTACCACAAAAGTGATTCTTTTTTTAAACAAATATATTTTATTGATTTTTTTACAGAGAGGGATAGAGAGTTGGAAACATTGATGAGAGAGAATCATCTATCAGCTGCCTCCTGCACACCCCCAAATGGGGATGTGCCCGCAACCAAGGTACATGCCCTTGACTGGAATCGAACCTGGGACCAACCGCAGACCAACGCTCTATCCACTGAGTCAAACCAGTTTCAGCCAAAAGTGATTCTTTATCTTACCACTTCTGCATGAGATCATTGTATTTAATTATACATTCTTTAAAATATGTTTTTACTGATTTCAGAGCAAGGAAGGAAAAGGGAGAGGGAGAGATATAAACATCTTTGATGAAAGAGAATCATTGATCAGCTGCTTTCTGCATACCCCTCCTGGGGATTGAGCCTGAAACCTGGACATGTGCCCTGGAATTGAACCGTGACCTTTTGGTTCATGGGTCGACACTTAACCACTGAGCAACACTGGCTGGTTTGAGGTCAGTGAGGGCAAATTAGAACAACTGCTCATTTCAGTTAATTTTAGATATAAGTTAACACAGCTCTAAAATAAAGCAAGTTAGAATTTTCTTAATTTAGAGTTTTATTAATGTAAGGTATAATGCTGTTCTTCTAGGAAAGAAATTTATTTATAATTTTTATAGTCTCATTTTAAAAAAGTGATTAAAATAATAGAGAAAGGTAATATGGAAATACTTGGGAGGTAATTCTTAAACAAAAGCAGTGTTTTTATAGATATACATGAAAAATCTCTTCTTTTTAATAAAATCATTCAGCAAAGTGCCAGATACCTGTTTGTTTTTCTTTGGCCCCTCTTTAGTTCTCTGTGACAAAATTCTAGATCCAGGAGGAACATTTTGTCATTCGATTTAATCTTTTTGTCTAGAACAGATGCTGCCTAGAGCTGGGAATTCCAATGAGTGGTCAAAGTTAGCCCAGAGACTTATAAAAATTAAATGCTCCATAGAATCAAAATAAGAAAAAACAAAGTAACCCACAATCCCAGTGGTCAGAGATGAGCACTGTGAATACAATGGTTATGTTCTTCTGGGATCTTTTCTATGAATGTAGATGAATTACTGTTGGTCTATCTATTCATTTCTTTCTTTCATTGATCTTTTTTCATGCTCCCCCAATATATATGTGTCCATAAGGTCATTTTTCTACTTTTATGACATTTGCTGTTTTCATGTACTTTGCTGTTCTCTCCCTCAGAGAAGGGATTTGCTTTCCTCTCACCCCTTCTTTACTATCTCTGGGGTGTTTGCCTACGAAGGTGAGCCTGCTTGGGAACTGCCAGTCCCTCACATTCATGTCTACAAATCTACCTCAGAACTTTGGGAGACAGAAATGTAGCTCCTACTTCAGAAGGTTGGAATCCGGAGACATGGCCCTCTCAAGGAAAAGAGTTGTTTACCTGATTGTGAACAATTTCTAGAGGAGAGCCCATCACCAGCCTTGTGTGTAGTGGCTGTTATTCTCTTTGTCCAGGCAATTTTGCATCTGGTTCTGCCTGTGAATTGCAGTGCTCCACGGTGCTCGCCAGCACCCCAAGAATAAGAGCTTTTGATGGGATTGCAGTCCTTTGTAGCTCTCTATGATTGCTTGTCTGCCTCTGTGGCTTCTAGTAAGTAGCTCTTTTCCTCACTTGAGTAAGAAGTTTCCCCTTCTGGTACTTCAAGTAAGTTTCTAGTCTTTAAAAATAAAATAAAATAAAATAAAATAAAATAAAATAAAATAAAATAAAATAAGGTTGATCCTATTCCTCTACTACCAAAAGAGAAAGGAGAGAGAGAGAGGGGATTGGGGCCGGGGGGGGGGGGGGAGAGTTTAAAAATTAAATTAGTATTTTAATTTTTAAAATTTTAGAATCCTTCAGTTTCCTCAAGCCCATCTGTCTACACTCTCTACTATGCCATTAGCTTTTGATATTTTTTAAAAAAATATTTTTTTATTGATTTTTTACAGAGAGGAAGGGAGAGGGATAGAGAGTTAGAAACATCAATGAGGGAGAAACATCGATTAGCTGCCTCCTGAACACCCTCTACTGGGGATTTGCCTGCAACCAAGGTACATGCCCTTGACCAGAATTGAACCTGGGACCTTTCAGTCCACAGGCCAACGCTCTATCCACTGAGCTAAACCTGTTAGGGCAGCTTTTGATATTTTAATGAAAAGATTTGGGAACTCCCAAAATCATTAGAACTCAAAGAATTGTCAACATACTTGTATACAAATGCTAACCAGTCTCAACAAACTTCAAATGAGAAGGATTAACACTTGTCTTTAAAGAAAAGCTATTTAAACTATTTGCCAAAGCATAGATCTATGAGTCATTTTATTTACCATCTTCACAGATACTGTATTCTTAAAGCCATTCACCTACTGAAAGTATTTTTTGAAAAATTTATTTCTCCATGGTAAGTTATGAAAAATTTAGATGGCACATTTTAACTACTGAATATTAATGCAACCTTTCCTAACTTCTAATAAAAGAATCAAATCCCTATTTGTGAATAAATTAGAAGGTTAGAACAGACTGTTTCACACACATCAGTAGTTTTCCACTGTGGCATTCATGTTCACTTTAGGATTTGGACAGGATTGTGATGGGACTGGCAAAAGCAGAATTATAAACTTCGTAAATTTGCATGAGTGTGCCCATTTTTGGCTTCATGAGAATTGATTGCAGTGTTTGCATTTGAGATTATTGCGTTCAGAGTCCTCAATTCCATGTGTAACATACACCCTTCTGGGGTATTGCTCCCCATCAAAAGTTTTAATTAAGCTGATGGTAAAATTCAGTTGACTACCTTTACTTATCTATAACTTGTCATATGTCATAAATTGGGTGTTCCAGCAAGTGGATTGGAATTATGGTGATTCCATAAAGACTAGCAGTTTAGGAAATAAGGAATCAGTATTTTTTGTTTTTGTTAATCCTCACCTGAGAATATTTTTCTATATTTTTTGGTGTGTGTGTTTAGAGAATGGAAGGGATGGAGGATGGGAAAGAGAGAGAGAGAGAGAGAGATTGCTATGAGAGAGATATATCAATTGGTTGTGTCCCGCACTTGCCCTGACCAAGGCCAGGTATAAAGCCTGAACCAAGGTATGTGCTCTCGAGCAGAACTGGACCCAAGACCTTTCACCCTTCAGTCCGCAGGCCATGCTCTATGCACTGAGTCAAACCAGCTAGGGTGGGAATCAGTATTTTAATCGCATGTCCATTAAAAATAAAATTGGGCCATTGTCTGTGAGTCTCAAGGTGTTTTGGATGTGTGATTGTATACGAGTGTGTGTGTGTTTGTGTATTTGTCTGTATGTTTATAAATAATGATATGAGGTAAGAGGTTTAGCATGGCTGAGACACTGGGTTTGTTATGAGCAGTGGTGGGAGATAGCAGTGGACAAGTAGGTCAGATCATAGGGACATTGTATGTCATGCTGAAGAAATTGGAATTTATTTTTTAGGTACCAGGGAAATTCTTAAAATTTTAATTAGAGATAACTTTAGACTTATGTAAGAGTTGCAAAAATAGTACAAAGCCTTATATGCTGTTTACCCAGATTCTTGTAATATCAGTAATTTATAAAAAAACTAGAAAATTCACATTGGTATAATACTAACAACTAATTTATAGACTTTATTCAGATTTCCCCCACTTTTCCTAATGGTTTTTTTTTTTCTGTTCCAAGATTTAATCCAGAATAGCACATTGCATTTAGTTGTAATAAGTCTTTAGCATTCTCTAATCTGTGGCAGTTTGTCAGCCTTTCTTTGTTTTTCCTAACCTCCACATATTTGAAAATTTATGGTCAAGTATTTTGTAAAATGTGTTTTAACTTAGGTTTTCTTGAAGTTTCCTTATTATTATATTGGCAAGAATATTACAGAAGTGATTTGCCCTTCTCAGTGGATCATATCAGGGGATACTTATGATTGAAATGCTTATTATTGGTGATGTTACTTCATTTACTTGTCTAAGGTGGTGCATGCTAGGTTTATCCACTGTAAGGTCATTTTTGGTGTATGATTAGTAAATATTTTTGGGGAATTCTTTGAAATCATATAAAAATGTCCTGTTTTACCTTAATTTTTGACATGTAATTCTAGCATTTACCCATGGATCTACCTAAACCATTAATACTATAGTGTTCAAATGGTGATTTTTGTTATTTCCATCATTCTTTCTACATTTCTCAATTGGAGTTCTTCTCTAAGGAAGAATCACTTAGCTATTTTGAGGAATGACAGGATCACTGTGATGTTAATAGATGCATGAGACATTGGAAGGAAGTAAAACTGGAGTCAGGCCGAAACCGGTTTGGCTCAGTGGTAGAGCGTTGGTCTGTGGACGGAAAGGTCCCGGGTTGGATTCTGGTCAAGGGCATGTACATTGGTTGTGGGCGCATCCCCAGTGGGGTGTGTGCAAGAGGCAGCTGGTCAATGTTTCTCTCTCATTGACATTTCTAGCTCTCTATCTCTCTCCCTTCCTCTCTGTAAAATATCAATAAAATATATTTAAAAAAAAAGACTGGAGTCAGGGAGACTACAAGTTAGGAGACTATTGAAATAATTTAGGAGTGATGTCAAGGGCCTGAACTTAGACCAGGACAATATAGGAAGGTAATTAATATGAGAAATATTTAAGATGTAGAATCAAGAGAACATGGTAACTTACTAGATGTGAGTAAAGAAGGAAAGCATCAAGTATAGCAGCTGGTTTTTGCCTTAGAGAGAAGTAATATTAGAGGAGTAATGGTTTGGAAGAAGAGATCTAAGACAAATTCAGCAATGGACATGAAGAGTTGAGTTACTCCCATGGAACACCCATGGAGGATTGTCTCAGAAGTAAGGCATACAAAAGGCTGGAGCTCAGAGGAGAGGTCTGGCACAGAGCTATAGATCCTGTGAGTTACCAGTAGGTAGGTGGGAGAAGGATCACAGAAATGCATGAAGTTGTCCAGGAAAATATGCAGAGATGGAGAAATCATAGCAAGTTAAGGAACACCAACATAAAGGCGGAAAGGGGAAAAGAAACTCGTGCAGAGAGTATGAAAATATGCACCTAGAACAGTAGGAGGAAAACCAGCATAGTGGGAAGATGCAAGCCACACGAGGGAAAGTCTCATGGAGCAGGGAATGTTCACACCATCCAGATTACAGAAAAGTCGAGTAAGAAAAAGACAAAAATAGATGTAACTATTAATTTGTGACCTTAACCAGAACGATTTAAATGTAATGGTGAGGGCCGATCTCATAGATTCTTACTGGAAGGGAAGAAGGAGAGACTATGCATACAAGCAAAGCTTTCAGTGGCTTTGAGGGATCTGGGAAAGAGATAGGATGGTAGGGTGGGAGGGGCATTCAATGTAGGAGATTATTATTATATACCCCCCTTTTCATAATCATACACTATGGCTGTAAGTGTATTTATTCTTTATATATTAGTATGGATAATTCTCCTGCTTAAAATACATACACACACACAAACACAAAATGTTACCTTACTGTATTCAAGATAATTCATCATTCCACTGTCAGTGAATGTGCTTCACCTGGTTGGTACAGAATTACCTACAAACATTTAATTATACCTCAGTTCAGCCCTTGAGTATTTGGCCAAGGTCTCAGTGCTTTGCTTGTTTGGGATTCTGAATGCCACCCCAGTCTTACAAATGCTTCATCATCAGATAACAGAGAACAAGTAAAAGGAGAGGGGATAGTTCAGCTTCAATCTATTTTATGATAAAAAAAATTCAAAACACATGCCCTGCTCACAGAGGAGTAAGTGCGTTATCTAAGTATAACATTACTTTTACATAGAAATCAAAATTTCCTCAGTAAACAAAATTACTTTCTCTACTCTATCTGGAAAAAAAATATTTCCCTCTAGAACCTCCTTCAAGCATGAGAAATTAAGCCTGAAATATAAATTATTTGAGTGAAAAGCACAAGATATTCTGGAAGCTAAATTTGGCCTTGTAATTATATTTATAAGGAAATTCTTTTCATTATAAGTCAGTGTAATAATATTACAGAAAGTAAAAACAAAACAAAACAAAACAAAACGAAACCCCCCCCCAAACATAAAAGAGCACCACCACTAACCTCATTAACATAGTTACTACCCTTTTTGAGTATTTGCTTATTCCTTTTTATATGCACTCATATTTTTACGTAATTGCAATCATACAGAACATATAGTAATATCTCTGGCTTTTTCACTTGACTCATAAACATTACTCTGAGTTGCTATGTAGTTTTAATAATTTTTCTTTTTTAAAATTTATCTATTTAATTATTTTTAAGAAATAGAGAAAGGGAGTAAGAGGGAGAGAAATGTTAATTTGCTATTCCACTTAGTTGTGCATTCATTGGTTGCTTCTTTTATGTGCCTTGACAAGAGGTTGAACCTACAATCTTGGTGTATCAGGACTCTGTTCTAACCAAATGAGCAGCACAGCCAGGGCTATGATTTTTCTTTTTAATGGCTGCAGAATATTCCATAGAGTGAATGTGCCATAATTAAGCATTCCCCTACTGTAGGACCATTAGTTTGTTTTCAATTTATCAGTATCATAAATAAGTCTGTATTAAACATGTTGTATGCTATGGTTTTATTCATATACTAGTGTCCTGCACGGATCCATGCATATTGAAAGGAAATTAATTAGATGAAATATTTTAATATCACTATTCACCCTTTCTCTATAATAGAAGTGTCAACCAAATTCATGATCGACAATGACAGATCGAAACACATGCGTGTGACTGGCACCAGCAAGAGCTTTATATGTATAACACATGAGCAAGTCAAAGTTTATTAAAAAAAATATTTTATTGCTTTTTACAGAGAGGAAGGGAGAGGGATAGAGAGTTAGAAACATCGATGAGAGAGAATCATTGATCAGCTGCCTCTTGCACACCCCCTACTGGGGATGTGCTCGCAACCAAGGTACATGCCCTTGACTGGAATCAAACCTGGGACCTTTCAGTCCATAGGCAGACGCTCTATCCACTGAGCCAAACCGGTTTCGGCCAAAGTTTATTTTTAAATTGCCAGTGCATATCATATGTACTGGCTGGCCAGTCAATCAGACGGTAGGATGGACGGTTGGTTGGTTACTTAGCCTTTTATATATATAGCTTTTGTATTATTTGGTACAGTTGTGAAAGTGAAATTACTGAGTCAGAAGGGATGATGAACATTTAAGCTCTTCATATAGAGTTTCATATTGCCTTTTAAAAGAATGTACTGATTACAATGTAAGCAATTAAGGTTTTCCAAGTGGGTGGGGGATTCAAGAGGACAGAGCAGGGTCAAGTGGATGGGTCTTCCCCTGTGGAAAAGGTGGAAGGGCACTGCAGGTTCTATCTAGGGATTTGATGATGATAAAGTCTAGTGAAACTAAAATTCTGCTGTGAACTTCAAGCCAGAGATGGAATTCCAAGCAGGAGGAACAAAAGGAAATGGGGTGGTGGGGGGGAACAAAAGTCTGGTAGACACTGAAAGGCTTGAAGAAGCAGTGGGGTGGGAGAAGCCAAAAGGGGTGTAAAGTGCAAGGCAATCTGAGACCAAAGGATTCAAGCCTGTTCGGGTTATAGGCTATACATGTGTGGAACAGACACATTTGGAATGTTTCAGACACACAAAATGACACTGGACTTGGCAATAATCATAAGTTATTTACTAGTAGTTTTTACTCTCAGGTTGATATTGTCTTAAGTTTCTCATGAACTTTGATATTTAATCATCACAACATTAGCAAGTGTTATTGCTTTTTTAAATTTTTTAAAGCCTCACCCAAGATTATGTTTACTGATTTTAGAGAGGAAGGAAGAGAAATATTGAATCTTTTTGGTGCATGGTATGACATTCCAACCAATTGAACCACCTAGCTGGGGCTAACAGGTGCTATTATTTCTCCCATTTTCAGGTAAGAATGACAAGGCTTAGAGATGAGCAGACAAGTGACTCCTAGGATGACACAGTGGTCAGCTGTGTCAGGTGATCTGATGCTTTTCACATGCCCTTCCATGCTCTCCATTCTCCTGGAGTGTCTACTTTTTTGTGAACATAGCATAGGTACCTCATTCCGCATTTAATTTATATTTCTCTGGTTTGTAGTCATGTTTAATATTTGAATAAGATACTTTTAATATAAGAATTGTGAAGTGAATAATAGGGTTGTTTATATACTTGATAAATGTACTCATAGACATGGAAGTGAACATTTTCTAAATTAGTATTGAGTCAGCACAGAGCTAAGTGAAGGCATTCAAATTTTAGATTCAATAATGCTTGCTTAAGGCTGAGCTTCCTAGATTATGGCTATTATTTATTGTAAATGTTCCACGTTTAGAAATAAAAGGTACACAGTTATGGTTTATTATTCCAGTGTGCTGGCCACATTGTGCATGAAACAGTTTTCTTCAAACATAACCATCCTAATATTTTAAAAGCTTAATATGCTAAGTGTCTGGTCTACTGGTAGGCTCTTCAACCAACCAAAGCATAAAATGCTAATGGTATGCTAAGGCCACTCAACCGCTCACTATGACATGCACTGAACACCAGAGGGCAGACGTTCTGACTGATAGGTTAACTTGCTGTTGGGTTCCAGCAGAATGAGACTGAGCAAGACGGGCCAGACACACCCTGGAGCCCTCCTGCGGTCCCTCCCTGGCTGGCCAACCTCCCGTCCCTCCCCAGTCCTGATCATGTACCAGCGAGGTCCTGTGGCCTGGCCTACACTCTCTCACAATCTGGGACCCCTCAGGGGATGTCAGAGCACCAGTTTTGGCCTGATCCTGCAGGCCAGGCCAAGGGATCCCACTGGTGCATGAATTTGTGTATCAGGCCTCTAGTTATAGATAAGAAAATATTGCCCTTATAGTAGAGTGAGCTGAAGATGTAACCAGGCCCTGCTTTGTGAAGGCTGTGGATCTCTTGTGCAGAAATACCACACCCAAACACCTAAGTTTCCATGTTCATAGTCATGCTTTCCAACAAAAGTTTTGAGGAAGATGATTCAGTGGCATAGGAAATCTTTGGTTTTGAAATGGCATACAAATTTATTCTTTTTATCAAGTACTATCCTTTATGAATCTACTAGTGGCCCGGGGAACAAAATTTGTGCACAGGGGAGTGGGTGTTCCTCAGCCCAGCCTGCACCCTCTCAAATCTGGGACCCCTCAAAAGATGACTTACTGCCAGTTTACAGAGATCATACATCCCTCTCACAATCTGGGACTGCTGGCTCCAACCGCTTACCTGCCTGCCTGCCTGCCTGCCTGATTGCCCCTAACCACTCTGCCTGCAGCCTGCTATCCTCAAATGTCCCCCCCCCCCCGTGCCAGTGTGCTCAGCCCCAACTGCCTCCTCTGCCAGCCTACTCACCCCAACTGCCCCCCCCCCCCGTTGGCCTGCTTGCCCCCAACTGGGCCCCCTGCTGGTCTACGTACTCTCAATGGCCCGCCCCTCACCGGCCTGATCACCCACAACTACCCTCCCCTCTAGGTCTCTAAGCGCCTCTACCTTGAACCCTCCACCATGGCTTTGTCCAGAAGAACATCAGGAAGGTCTTCCAGTTAATTAGCATTACCCTTTTATTAGTGTAGATTGTGTTTAGATTAACATTAGAAGAATTTCCACATCAGGTTCTGCATGTGAGTAGTTTGGAAGCTGTCCTTATTCTTACAACAAGAAAAAGCCAGACCAATTGAAAACCAATGACTTTCCTTGGACTTATTGCTAAAATGAAGATGCTAAGAAAAAGATCACTCTAAAATCTGGAGATGGGTGCATCCTGAGAGACTCAGCTGAGAGTTGTTTACCTATAGGGGTAGCTGCTGGAGCCATAAATTGGTAAGAATACTTTTCTGGTAATTTTGGAAAATTGCTTGATCTGGACTAGCATGACAGCGAGGAGCTCTTAGGGACTGCAGTCTTAGGCATCCCTTACAATTTCATGGGTTGTAGCTTCAAGAACCTCACCAGGTTCTCATGGAGGATATCTGAGAAAGGTCTTACAGTGCTCCAGGGGACCATTGTGAAATATACCCACAATCTTCTTCATAACAAATACCTCCTCTCCAGAGGTACAGATTTTGCCAGGGCCTATCACACATGGGAAGAACATATTTCTCCCACTTCAGTCTCCTCCAGCCTTCCCGTTTCACCTAAAACATAGTGAATGGAAGGCAAGACTTCAAGGGAGTAGCCTGGAAATGCTGCAGCCAGGTAAGGTGGGAAGGGAAAAAAACTATATTGTTGGAGAAATACTTGTGAAGGTCATAGCACTGAGTCATAGGCCCACTGAGATATTGAGATTTAATCAGAATATTATCGAATATTCCCTCTTCACTCCCCCTTTACAATTATACTAAGAGGGTTTCAGTATATTAACAGTGATTACTGCTGATAGAGCTACAAGACACACACTTTCTCTGTGAAGGAGTTCTTAGGGAAGCCTAAACTCAAGAGGGGAGACCAAAACAAGGGAGATACCTCAGGTATCTCCAGCTACAGAAAACACTCAGTATAGCCCAACTCCTACCAGTGAACATAAATCTCCACACAAAAGGTCTATGTATCCTAGTTTTTATTACCAGCATGTTTATCTTCCAACATGAAATTACATGCCAAACTAAAAGGCAAAACAAAACACATTTTGAAGAGAAATACCATCCTTAGAACCAGACTCAAATATGGTACAGATTTTGGAATTATCAGACAGGGAATTGAAAATAGCTGTGATTAATATGGTAAGGGCTCTAGTACAAAAGGTAGACATCATGCAAGAACAGGTGAGTAATGTAAGCAGAGAGTATGAAAATCTAAGAAAGAACCAAAAGGCAATGCTAGAAAACAAAAGCATTGCAACGGAGAGGAAGAATGCCTTGAAGGGCTCATCAGCAGACTAGGCTTTGCCAGAGAGAGTAGTGAGCTTAAACACAGCTAAATTAAAATGTGAAGAGAAGAGAGCATGAGAAAAAACAAACAAAACAGAATAGAACACTCAAGAACTGAGGGACGATATCAAGAGACATAGCATATGCATATAATTGGAACAGAAAGAGAAGAAAGAGTGAATGAAACAGAAAAACATATTTGAGTAATGGGTGAGAACGTTTCATTAAAAAAAAAAAAGACAGACTACACACCACAGATCTAGGAAGTTCAGAGAACACCAAACAGTTTAAATGACCAAACAAACAAACAAACAAACAAACAAACAAAAACAAGAACCAGCTCTCACCCAGCCATATTATTTTCAAACTGTAAATAAGGAAAGACAGAGAGAAAATCTTTAAAGAAACCGGTGATGTACCTGCACAAAAACTTTTTTTTAAACTGGCCTTTTCTTTTGATTCGCCCTCACCCCTTTTGATTTAAGCTTGGCTTCATCCAACACTGTGATTCTCCATCTCCCGCTCCCCTGCTTAATCATTAAGTCCTCATGATAACAGGGCTCTGGTCAGCATCCAGTAGTTGTGGGAAGATGGTCTTGGGTCTATTGACAACAGAGACAGAGTTTTCAATCAAGCTAAAGTTGTATTTTAGCTCTAGTCCCTGGAAAGTAGAATGATCCTTTCAAATCAGACAGAACAACTCCATGACTGAATCAGGACCAGGTGCAATGACCAATTGCCTCCTATCGTAGTATCAACCAATGAGTATAGACTAACTTCTTTAGTCATCATGATTAATGATTTGTTTCCCTGTATAATCCATCCCATGGAAGCTATTGGGGAGCTAGTTCTTTGTGCATTAACTGTAACTCTGGGCATGGTGCCATCTCCTTAAATAATTTATCCTTACTTTCTTGGCTGCAGACTCCTGTTTGTGTCTCAGGGGCTTTGGTGAGTGTAGGCAAATAGATTCCTTCAGTCCAGGAACAGTGGGTGGGCAGTGGGGGTGGGAAATCACCTACTTACAGAAAAACGAGGATAAGAATTATACTGGGTTTCTAATCAGAAATGAAGCAAACAAGAATAGAGTGGAATGAAATATTTAAGGTATTGATAAAAAAATCTCTATAATTCTCTTTTCTAAAATATTCTTTATTGATTTTTCAGACAGAGAGTGAGAGGGAAGGAGAGGGAGAGAAAAAAATAGATATTGATGCAAAAGTAAACCATTGACCAAGCTCACAACTCTGGCATGTGCCCTGACCAGGAATCAAACTGGCAACCTTTTGGTGTATGGGATGACGCCCAACCAACTGAGCCACACCAGGGTTCTAATCTAGAATGCTATAACCAGTAAAATATTCTTTCAAAAGTGGAGGAGAAATAAAGACTTTCTCAGAACAATAAAAATTGAGGAAACTCATCACCATCAAGCTGGCCCGGCAAGAAATGTTAAAAAAATTCTTTAGGCAGAAGGAAATTATATAGGTCAGAAAATTGGACCTACATAAAGAAAGAGCATTTGCAAAGGAATAAATGAGGATAAAATAAAATAATTTATTTTCTTCTTTTTAATTTGTCTAAAAGATAACTGTTGAGGCAGTGATAATGCCAACATTTAGAGTGGGTAGTTGAAATGAGTGACAGCATTGTCTCAAGGGGCCAGAGAAGGGAATTGGGAATACTTTGTTATCAGATACAAAGGGGCATGGCGTTATTTGAGAGTAGATGTAGAGTAGCTCAATATGTTTATTGTATACTTTAGGGCAACCAAAAAAATTTAAAAAGAAGCATAATTGATACTCAGGAGAGAAAATAAAATTGAATCACATGAAATTCCAATTAACACCACAGGAAGTAGGAAAAGAAGGACACAAAAGAAACAAAGAATAAATGCAACTGATAGGTGACAGTCACAAATATAGTAGATATTAATACAAATAATCACTTTATTAATTTTATTTTTTGATGTTATCAATCCAACTTATTGATTATGTCCTTAGTGAGGTGGAGGGAGGAAGGGCCACATCCTCCCATTGGAGACCCTTTGATCATCTTGACAGCTTCTGCTCTCCCCGGTCCCCTCAGCTCTGCCCTGGTTTCCCTCCTGAGCAGGGGAATGTTCTGCTGTCCTATGTGGCCTGAAACTAACCCCCTGGAAATCCTCAGGGAGTTCCTCAGCTTCCCCTAAGGCACAGCCAGGGGCAGAGAGGTGAGGATCAGGACAAGCAGGGTGAGCTAAAGCAGGTAGGAGAGACCAAAGTCCTTTAGTGCAGAGGAAGGAGCCACACCGTGGAGGGGAAATAGAGGACCCAGGACAGTAATCCAGGCCCCCCAGAGGACCCTGACTGTAGGACAGCAGGTGAGTGGGAACGAATGGGAGCCCACCACGGCGGTTCCAGGCCCCTCACCCGCCTCAGCCACTGAGAAAAGAGCTTGGAGGCCTTGTTCATTTCCTCCGAGAAGATGGCGGCGAGGACGGTGTGGGGCCAGGTGGGCACAGTGCCATGTAAAGTCCGCCCACAGGCCGAGGAAGCCCTCAGGTGAAGACCGGTACCAGCACATCCAGCCTGTTTCTGTATTCCGGCTTCCCATCAATCATTCACATGTTCTAGATCTTGGCAATGTCCATGGGCATGAGGGCAGCAGTAGTGACCAGTAGTGATCGTGCTGGCACAGAAGTGGCACAGGATGTTGTCAGAGAAGTAGCCCGAGTCCAGTCAGAACTGCTTGGATTGGGAGTAAGAGGTGAGCTGGGCAGCATTGCTGATGGCAGCCCAAGCCATGGTAGGGATGCAGCTCCCTCACAGTGTGGACACCCCCCTCGTCCAGGGTGATTCAAGTCAGGGCATTCAACACGCTTTTGTAGCCAGGGCTCTGGTCAGCTGAAAGCCAGCCACTGGTGGTCATGCAGATAAGAGTTACCTTGGTGGTGTACCCCCCAGTTGCAGCTGCAGTCATGCCAGTCGGGGCCTTCAGCAGAAAGCCAGGGGGGTGCGCCATCAGTCCCAGTACAGGAGCCAAGGCCCGTGGTGGTGGGAGTGGCCTGGTGCAGGAGGCGCGCTGACAGCGGGGGTAGATGCCCTCAGCCCTCCGCCTTCAGGATGCTGGCGAGACCAGGGGAGCTGGTTTTGAATTCTCCCGTCTTGGCTCCCCGCTCAGCTGCATCTGGTTCTTCTCCAGGCCCAGGGGTTGCACACAAATTGTAGCTCCCATCCCGCCAGCCCCCAAACAGGAACTTGACATCCTCTCCCCTGGGACTTACAGTTGCTGCTATCACTACTTGATGGCCCTCGACACCCTCAAATAATCACTTTAAATTTAGATGGTCTCAATACACCAATCAAAAGACAGATGGAAAGTGTATTTTAAAAAAAACCCCACAACAAACCCAATTGTGTCGTCAACAAGTAATCCACTTTTAATGCAAAGACTCAACTTAAAGATGGAGACTTACGTTGAAAGGCTCTTGTTTGCGGGTGTGGGGGATAGTACACATGTTAGGACGTCTGGACTCTAAAAGTCTTGTCAGGGGTGGGTATGCGCAGGCACCAAGGGTAATGTATGCTCACACGGCTGTCTTCCCTTTCAGCAGGAGGCTTCCCAGGGTTGCTACAGCAGAGGCTGGGCAGGTATGGGCCCTGGGTCAGCAGCATCAGCACTGCCTAGGAACTTGTTAGAGATGCAGATTCTCGGGCTCCAAGCTAGACCTACTAAACAGAAGCACTGGAGGTGGCACCCAGCTGTCTGCCTTTAATAAGCTTTCCAGATGTTTCTGATGCACGCTCAGGTCTGAGAACCTCTGGTGTGTAGAGGATGCTTCTATGAGTTTGGTCTGGTTTCCATCCTGGGTATTTTAAAGACTAGGTACTCATTCTCAGACCTATGTTCCCTTGAACAGCTGACTGTATAGGGACACATTTATTTCTCTAGTCCAGTGGTCAGAAAACCACGGCCTGTGAGCCACATGCGGCTCTTTGGCCCCCTGAGTGTGGCTCTTCTACAGAATGCCATGTGAGGCCCATGCGCAGAAGTTGGTTTTCAGCCTGGGCGAGTCTATTTTGAAGAAGTGGTTCTAACGCCGAGTCACACTCAAGGGGCCAAAGAGCCGCTTGTGGCTCACAAGCTGAGATTTGCTAACCACTGCTCTAGTCCAACTACCTCTTAGGGGGTCTGGGTGTGTCACTGTAAATCTATTAAGCCTCACTTGGCAGAGTATCACCTGAGAGCTCACATAGGATGCAGGATCTTTGGCCCCATCCCGATCTACTGAGTCAGAATCTGCATTTTAACATGATCTCCTAGGGATGTTTAGTGAAAACTAATTGAGCAACTGGGTAAAGAAAGTACTCATTAAGGAGAACAAGCATTTAAAATTGAGTACAATACATAAAAATTTCCATTTAGTTTTTTATCAAGTAGGTCCTAGACTGGGGCAGGACCTCCTGGTCAGTTCTGGAGGGACTGCGGTGCCTTGTGGGAAAGGAAGCCACCTACAGGGAGAAGGAATCATGGAGAAGTCTTCAACTATCCAGAGCCAATGGGAAGAGGTTGTAGGACTTAGAACTGTTTGCAATTCCAGTTTGTTCCAAGTCCTTCCTCTTTGGATTTCACAGATGTCAGAGTCCCCTGGAGAGCAGGTGTGCGGTACATACAACCTGACAGCGCTGTGTCTCTAAGACCCTAGGGATGAGCGAACCAGCTTTGACACTCCTGAAACAGAGCATAAGACAAAGGGAGAGGGACCACTGTGCAGGGCTGACATCCTGGGTCCCAGGAGTTCCGCTGCAGTGTGAGAGGACGCCTGGCAGGATATAACAGCAGCACTCACACAGAGCAGAAGTGTTCGTAAATATACCCGTGGCTCTGTGAAAAACTCAGTGTCCTGTCCGGCACAGCCCAGTGGGAAATGAGTTATTTCTGCTAACGTCACCCTACTAACAGCTCCCATAGGCTGTGAAGGGCTGGGCAAAGTCCGATTACTTTTCAAGAATACTTTTGTGTCCTCCATGATTCTGATCATTCCTTTAACTAGCCCTTTGATTAGCCTGCGGGAACTTCCAGAACTCCTAGGAGAGAAAACCGAGGCAGCAATATTACGTAGGATAGCTTTCTTTGCTCTGTGATTTAGTCTGTTTCTCTGTTTGATTTTCTTTATCTGTGGGAATACGAATTTCATTAATATCTCCTTGTAATGGATAATGTGGGCCGGCATATTTGTTAAGTTCTTTGTGCCATCGAGGTTTTATCCTCCTAGAACAATAGACTTTGAAATTAGTTGGGCTCCGAACTACCCAGGTTCTCAGCTTTTATCTCACACTTTACATGCTTCCCCTAAGAACACTGTATTTGCTTTCCAGGGCTTTGCTTGTGTGCTTTATTTCCTCTATGGAAAGGCCCAGGTAAAGTTTAAATTACAGTTAATTGATAGAGGCCAAGGAAGAAGATAGAAAATTTAATTAGTTTTCCTGCTATATAATGTGTGTTAATCTGACTTTCCACACTAGAGACTAACATATCTTAACTTAAGGGGCACACCAAGTGTTCTGTTTAAATATACAGAGTGGGAGTCATTCTCCCAGCTTAGTTTCTGTCTAGACAGAGAAGAGAATCAAATCCCTTTTAAATTATAAAATGGTTCTGTGATTAGAGACATGGCTGTCTCCCAAGGCGCTCACAAAACTTTCATGGGTAGTTCCCACCTGTTAACACTGCATTAGGTAGGTGGCCCGGAGCAGCTGCCGTTGGCGTCCCAGCTACATGCCCTCGGCCCACCTCTGCTTCCAGCGGCAGCCTGGCGGGAGGTCCCCTGCAGACCCCCTCTCTCCTCCGATGCTCACGGGTATCAGCTTTGGCCTCAGGGACTTCTCAAGCATGCAAGGCGCTTGCTCAGCCCACATGCTCAGGCCTAGAAGTGTGAGGGGGTTGGTGCCCTGCAGTAACCAACACCACTGCGAGCAGGAGCTGGTGGGCCAATGTGCCAATCCTAGGCCTGTGACCAGAACTCTGCTTCATCGCTGCATGGCTCCCCTGCAGGACTGAGCTTCGTCATGCACAGCAGTCACCAGCGTGATTAAGGACCCGTGGTTGGGTCTGCTGCCCTCCCCGTCTCTCCTTCCCTCTCTGGCTTCCTGGAATCGCCTTCCCAAATAAACTACTTGAACCCATGTCTTTGTCTTAGTTCTTGCTTTTGGGGAACTTAAAGTAAGAAGAGCTAGTGAATTTGGAGGGTTCTGTAGGCTGATCTTTAGCATACGATTACAGTTGACTAGCATTTGTCTATGACCATCCATTCAACAAAAGCCTTTGAAAGCCTGTGGTGTGCTAGGCCAGGGTTTCAGCTTTTGAACAAACAGAATATCTGCCCGAGTGATCATTCCTCTAAACCCCACAACAGCCATGTGAATTAGATGTTATTTGTAACCCCATTAACTGTGATAGAGGATTCTCAGTTCTTTGGAGGATATAAACATAAGACAGTTTAATCTTTCTAAATACTGTTAAATTTTCTCCGTGGATAGGCGTGGCCCCAGATTTCTTCCCAGTTCCATACATTTTCAACCACTTTCGATTAGACAAACTCATTCCAGTTTTATGACTCCCATGCATTTTAAAACGTCAGCCTTGTAATCAATTCTACAGTTTTCTCGGCTCTCCTGCAGCAGGCCTGCATCACCGCAGAGCGTTACAAATGGTGCCAGAGATGCTGATGCCAGAGATGCCGATGCCACTGGGTGGGGCCAGGTTTCAAAGCCTCCCGGGAATCCTGATGTGCAGCCAGGCCCGAGGGGGGAGAGTGGGGAACAGCCTGCTCTCTCCCCCATCCTCCACTGTTCCCTTTCCTCTGCTTGCAATTTGGTGCTGGAGCCCATTTCTACTGGCCACCACCATCGGTCCTGCTTGTTGTCCGCGGGCTCAGAGAGGACAGGCAGCATCTGCAGGCCCACTGGTGTCTAGAGGAGCTCTGAGACTTTGCTGCACCTCTGCCGGACCTTTGGCCTATGGCCTCCAGTTTCTCCAACGTGCCTGAGGGCTCTCACCTCATTTGGTCTGAGGGCATGGCCAAATCTAGTCTCTGCAGCTCTTAGGGCCATTCCTGCCCATCTGCCCAGCTGTTTTCCCAGCAGTCCCAGCGGCCAGACAGACACCACAGCACGTGATGTGGATCCCCCCACCCCCTTCCTGTGTACCTTACCTCACCTGTGTGCCACACCTCTCACCTGCAAAGGCGATGGGGTCTCTTGGGCCTCTTTCTCTGCTTCTGAAAATGGAGCTGGAAGAGCCTCCCTCCCTTACAGTTGGTTAAGGAAACATGTCTCTCCACAAGAATTTTTTTACTGCTCAGGGTGGAAGAGGGGGTGTTGGTGATTGTGAAAGGGCAGTGGTAGTGGAGATGCTCCCCCATAAACCCTGAAAGGACACTGCTGGCAAGTTTTGAATGTGCTGTGCGGGGTATTTGACCCCTTTTGATCTTGGCCATGGGCTTTGGCTGCCAATTCTAGGAAAACAAGAACCTCCCACAAAGCCCCTCACTCCATCCTTTTATAGCCAGGCGAGGCTCAAAGAGCAGAATGGGCAGGTCCAGGTTGAGGTTACAGTCAAGGTCATGCTCTGAGTAGCAGACCTGAAACCTGAGCCCTGCTTCTCCCCCTGCCCTTCACACGGTGTGGCGGTCCCAGGAGAAGTGAGTGGCAGGGAAAGCTGCTGTTCCTTCTTGAAGAACTTTTGAGGAAAAGTGATCATTTTTATACTTTTTGCTTGTGGTGGTTTCTCTGAATTTTATGATCTGTGTGGGTTAACCTCAATCCTGTTTACTTATTTCTGCCCCTATGATAAGAAAGTTCTGGAAGCCAGAATTCACAGCATGCAACTTGGCACCTTCTCCAGGGCCGAGAAATGCCAATTCATGTGCCCTTCTCCTATTCTTGGGAGGACTTAACCTGCTGTAAAACATGTGTGAGGTGTGTGTGGGGCAAGTAGTTTGTGGCAGATGATGCTGGTGGAGGAGGTCACTGAGAGGAGGCGACCATGGTTGACCTGAGCACTGGACCTGAGCAGTGCCCCTGTGAGACCCTCCCTTGACTTTGCAAGGTGCTTTCTGAGGGCCTTCCCTGAGCTGGAAGCTGCCACAGGGACGCAGCCGTGAGGGAGAAGGTGTTGTCCTGAGCCTCTGGACTGGGTATATGACTGGACCCCATTAAGGCCTATATTAAAACTTTAAGGGTCTGGTGAACAAATGTGGAGATCAACTTGTCTTGCGAAAGCAAGGCTCATACGTCAGTTCCCTTGCATACAACCTGCCAGCTACTGAACTGGAGTGGCCTGCCTCTTACCTCTCCTTACCCTCCCCCTTTCAGATTTCACCTGGGAGACTCCCAGACTTGGGAACTAACAATTGGTGAGTCACCCAGGAGATGGAAGAAAGGGGTCTTGGAAAAGAGGGATATGCAAGATAAATCCCGGCGTGACCTCTGTGTTGCCACCTGAGTATTGGATGCTCCGAAAATGCCAGCTGGTCACTGCACTTGTTTGAGGAAGGGAAACGAATGGCTGTGCAGTGGACTGGCCTCTACTGTGGGCATTTGGCTGGACATGGATGCCCAACCAGAGGCTGAAGTTCAAGTTAGGAAACTGGAAGGAGAGCTGAGGCTGAAAAAGAGCATTTGGTTTTTCACAACTCTGCTACCTTCAGGGCTGGCAGATGAGATGGGAGAACAGGGTAAGTCGGAGACATTAGCATGCCATCTTGCAAAGCTAGAAGTGCACAAGGTATGGGAGTTTATGACAAAGCCTCTTTTTGTGGTGTGTCTTTGCATTGTGTCTATGGGGTCATTTCAGATTTTACCGGAGGAAGTCCCAGGGTTATGAACCAGCATGCACAGAGATAAGACTGAACAACAGATGTCAGGGCAAGGATAGTCCTTTACAGTGAAGTTTGCTTTTGAAGAGTTTCTGATATCAATTCATACCAAATGTATGTAGATGTACCTTTGCAGGTGAGAAAGGGAAGATGGAGAAGAGAGAGGGCAGACACAATATTCTTAAGCTAATTTTAATCAGCTTAAGAATACTTGGTCTTCTGAGAGGGGAGGGGTAAATTTCCCCACTTATTCTGCTTTGCCTGGATTGGGAATGAATGGCAAATATCTTTTAATTCCCCAGTCAGCGATGTGAGGCAGTGGCTGCCTGGAGAGCTGTCAGGAGAAGGATTCTCAGGCCATAAGCAGGTATAACAGGAAGGTAATTAATTCATATCAGTTTAATTATCAAAACCAGTCATGGGTTTCGGCGGGGAGAACAGCTGCGCTTCTGAGCTGTGTTTGCCATCCGTGGTCCAGTGTCATGTTAATTGGCTGCACTCACTAGCTGGGGAAACCTGAAAGATTTCTGGATTTTTTAATTTACCGGGTGTTATTATTCAGGTTCTCGGTTGCAAACTATGGGAACTTAATCAGAAAACAAAATGTATTGTAGGATATTAGGTAGCTCACTGACTCTCCAGGAAGACTGGAGAACCTAGCTTAGAAAATGGGCAGCAACCAGTGTAAGCTGGGCAGGCCCACTGGTACCGGGAGTGCTCGCCTGCCTCCAGCACCAACACTGCTCAGGACAGCCCTGCAACACTTTTACATTAAATTTTTTTTTAAAACTTATTATGAAACATGTCAAGCATGCACAACAACAAGAGAGTATAATGAAGTTCCATGCATCCATTTCCAGTCTCCCTGATTATCATAGTTCTAATCACCTTATTGATTCTATCCCCCACTCACAATTATTATTATTACTTGAGGTCCAATGCACAAAATTTGTGCAAGGGGCTTGGGCCCCTGCCACCAGGGCAGCTGCCTCGGCCCCGCCTGTCGTGGCAATCACCTCTGCTGCCTCTGCCTCAGCCCCTGCATTGGCTTCATCCGGAAGGTCATCCAGAAGGATGTCCAGTCTAATGAACATATAATGCTTTTATTATTATTATTTATTTTAATAAAACTTTAGTGTTCATATTATTACAATTGTTCCTCTTTTTTCTCCCCATAGCTCCCCTCCATCAGGTTCCTACCTCACCCTCTGCCCTTACCTCCCCCACACTGTCCTCATCCATAGGTGTACAATTTTTGTCCAGTCTCTTCCTGCACCTCCCACTCCCCTTTACCCCTGAGAATTGTTAGTCCACTCCCTATCTATGCCCCTGATTCTATTATATTCACCAGTTAATACTGTTGATTAGATTTTTTATTCCCTTGGTTTTAGATTCACTTGATAGATACGTATTTGTTGTTCATAATTTTAATCTTTACCTTTTTCTTCTTCTTCCTCTTCTTAAAGAATACCTTTCAGCATTTCACATAATTCTGGTTTGGTGGTGATGCACTCTTTTAGCTTTTTCTTATCTGTGAAGCTCTTTATCTGACCTTCAATTCTGAATGATAGCTTTGCTGGGTAGACTAATATTGATTATAGTTTTTTGCTATTCATAATTTTGAATATTTCTTGCCACTCCCGTGTGGCCTGCATAGTTTCTGTTGAGAAATCAGCTGACAATCAATGGGTTCTCCCTTGTAGGTAACTAACTGTTTTTCTCTTGCTGCTTGTAAGATTCTCTCTTTGTCTTTTGCTCTTGGCATTTTAATTATGATGTGTCTTGGTGTGGTCCTTTTTGGATTACTTTTGTTTGGGGTTCTGTGTGCTTCCTGGACTTGTAAGTCTATTTCTTTCACCAGGTGGGGGAAGTTTTCTGTCATTATTTCTTCAAATAGGTTTTCAGTATCTTGCTCTCTCTCTTCTTCTGGCACCCCCATAATCTGAATGTTGGTATGCTTGAATTTGTCCCAGAGGCTCCTTTACACTATCTTCATATTTTTGGACTCTTTTTTTCTTTTTGTTTTTCCAGAGGAGTATTTTTCGTTTTCTTTGTATTCCAAATCTTTAACTTGACTCTTGTGATCCTCTAGTCTGCTGTTAGATCTCTGTATAATATTTTTTATTTCAGTCAGTGTATGCTTAATGTCTAGTTAATCCTTTTTCATATCCTTGAGGGTCTCACTAAGTTTATCGGTCTTTTCTAGGAAATTCTTGAAAAATCTTATAACCCTGATTTTGAACTCTAAATCCAGACCTTTGTTTTCCTTCATTTCCTTCATTTGTGACCTGTCTCTTTGTCTCCGCATTTTAGCTGCTTCTCTGAGTTGATGGAGTGGCTTTGTGTGCTTGGTGTCCTAGCAGGGCCCAGTGGCTCAGCCTCTCCAGTTACCTGAGGTGAATATTCTTGGTGTGCCCCTTGTGGGCTGTGTGTGCAGTCTTGCTGTATATAAGCTTAGATTGTTGTTAGTATCACGGGGGGAGTTGATGGGGCAAAGTCTCAGGGTGGAACAGACAGCCTTGGTTTCCCATCAACCCCGCCCTAAGAGGCCCCTTGTCTCAGTGTCCCTCAGCAATGGCTGTACACACCTCTGAGAGAAGGCTGCTCTTGAGTTTCATCCGCTGCCAGACAGTCCAGTTTCTCCCTGAATGAATCTGGATACCCAAAGTGTCACCCAGAACTGGAGTTCAGTGAGGTTTTGTTTTCCTCCTGAATGAGAAAGCTAGCCTTGAGCTTGCTGCCTGCCCTCTCCACCTACCTCGAGGAAACCAGCTGCGTATTCAGCCACCTGCCCTTTCAGTGCACTGGGGTCTCTGCACCTCTGTTTTCCACAGCTCCTGAGTCTCAGTGTCCTTTTCACCTTCCTTCTAGTTGTAGAATTTCCACTCAGCCAGCTTTCAGTAGTTTTGGACGATGTACACTCTGCCTTCCAGTTGCAGTTTTGAAATTGTTGTGTGAGGCAACAGTATAGGTATTTACCTATGCTTCCATCTTGGTTTCTCCTCTATGCTTTTATTATTATAGATTATTATTTTTGCTGGAGGATTTTGAAGCAACCCCAAATATCATAAGTAACTTTAAAATCTTTTATTTTTCATTATTGACTTAAAAAATGTACCCACAACACTATTGCTCTAATTTGAGATGCCATCTTTCCTGTAAGCTAAATATTTTCAGGATTCTAGTTGTTAGTCAATTCTTTTTATTACTTCTCAAGGTTAATTATCACATGCCTACACTCTTAGAGCCTGGGAGCTGGGGGAGGCAACGTCTGTCCCTTTGGCATCTGTGATGGGAGAAGGGTCACACCTCCTTACTATCTTAGAATTGCCTCCACTTTAGAAAGGTGAACACAGCTGGGCAGACAAAGTGGTAGATGAGGCATCATAGGGATTAGGACGTGCTCATACAACTACCAGATGAGTAGCTGCTTGTCAAAATTGCCATTTTAATTTCCTAATTTCCTCTGACTTATAGCCTAGCATTTTCCTATAACTTCAGAAAAATACTTTGATAGTCATTAAGCTTTGATTTAAAGTGATATGGTTTCCACCTGGATGGAAGACTATTTTCTTCTTGGGAGGTTTATTAGCAATTACATATGTAAATCTATGCACACTTTCTCTTGATACATTCTCTTGGGAAAAATTACACCAAGAAATTATTAATGTACATGAAAACAACAGTTAAATTTCCCAGAGGATGACTGAGACATTGAATATTTTTACATATTTTAAACCATCCACCAATATCACTTGAGGGTGAGAAAATAATGTTAAAATGATTATTTTCTCTATTGTGATATTTTTGAAATTTGTTCAGTGAACGCGTTTATATTATAGCAGAAGGAGAATTAAGGTTATGGACTATAGAGTTTCTAGGACTAAGACGGAGATAACCAGAGGCTCTTGGCTCTACCTGGTAGAATCCGGTAGGATTCGTACTTAATGCAGATTTATAACATTTCCTTGTATGTCAGAAGTGGGATGCATAACTTTTCTTTATCTTCATGTTTTGAATCAAATGTTAACCTTCATTTGCACTTTTTATTGTCTTTCATTGTTTTTAATCTTTATCATCACCAGAGACCATGAGTGATAATCACAATCTAATTTCTAACATCAGATGACACTGGGGACCAAAACTACCAAAATAAATATACTCAGCAAATGTATATTGATTGGTATTGATCTAAGCATTATGGAGATGAGCACAGCAAGTACTTCATCGTCAAGGGGATCAGGGAAGATAAAGTGTGAACATGGGAGATGAAGGCATGGAGAAGAGCCAAGGAAAAGCCTCTTAGAGTTGAGGGAGGGGAAAGAGTCTAATCCTTTTGCCCAGAGAGATCAAGGAAGGCTCTCAGGAAAAGGTGGCGTCGGAGTTGGACTTTTCATCTAGTATGAGGACATTTTATGTGTAGAAAGCACATTCAGGAAAGTACAGCCAGGCAGTAGGAACTTTGGACCTTAACTGGTGTGTGTGAGTATGTGAATGTGAGTGTGTGCGTGCATGTGTGTTAATGTGTATGTGTGTGTGTGTGTGTGTGTGTGTGTGTGTGTGTGTGTATGTGTGTAAAGAAAGAGAACAACATCTCCTAGTGATATTCTGGCAGAAAATAAGACATTTCAGGGTGTATTAGAAAAAGCTATAAGAGATGAATGATTCAAAGGTAAGCAGTGAAAACTATACAGAGAAACAGTTTCCTGGCTGGTAGGGCCCTGGTGGAGGTCACAGCTCCACCTGGCACAGGCCCAAGGCAGGCAATCACAGTGGGGGTACTGTGGGCGGTAGGCCTCCCGACCAGCACTCACAGGCTGCACCAGCAGGCCTTACCACGTTTCTCATGCCCTTACATACGGCACCTCCCTAGCTATGACTTTCTGGTCGCCCTTCACAGGCAGAAAAGGTGTAAAGCCAGAAGTGAGTCAGTGATTTGCCTCGGGGTCTTGCTTGCACTCTTGTGCTCACATAAGCTGCAGCAGGGTTAAGAGCTTAGCATGCCAATGAATGCCTTTCCCCACTGCGCCGAGGGAGCAGAGGGCAGTCTGCCTGGGTTGGGATGTTGGCTCCAGTGCTTAGAATCTGTGCAATTTAAGGCAAATGGCCTATTCTCCCTGCCTCAATGTTGCTTCATTTGTAAATAGCAGGGGGGGGGGGGGCGACGCTGGGACAGGAGAGAGGTGGGTAACATACTATTTTCTCAGTTATTACATATTGAGTTAATATGTATATAGTGCCTGCAATGATTTTAAAAAAATATTTTATTGAGTTTTTACAGAGAGGAAGAGAGAGGGATAGAAAGCCAGAAACATCAATGAGAGAGAAACATCGATCAGCTGCCTCTTGCACACCCCCCACTGGGGATGTGCCTGCAACCAAGGTACATGCCCTTGACTGGAATCGAATCCGGGACCTTTCAGTCCGCAGGCCAATGCTCTATCCACTGAGCCAAACCGGTTTGGGCATGCCTGCAATGATTGATGCCTACTGAGTTTTAGCTTTTACTGGTGCAACAAGGCATGCGGAGGGAGCCTTGGGTGGGGAAGGGGTACTGGGCTGACCTGGGACAGTCTTGAGCCCTGCTGGCTGGAAGATCTGGGCGTGGCCTGGTGAGGGTCTTCATCTCTGAGCCCAAGATTATTTCAGATGATTGGGAGTGATGTTGGCCCTTCACAGGTAGTGCAAGAGACCTGGGCATTTGCTTTGGAGGAGACCCTTGGTACCTTGCTTTGGAGGAGACCCAATGTACCTGAGCCCGCATAAATCTGTCACACAGAGAAATGACATGAGATTGAATGGGCGGAGTGTGTCACCCTGCTAATGGCAGGAGGGCCTTATAAAGGAGGATCCTAAGGACTCATCCCTAAGGCAGATCCATGAGCAATGAGGGATCACAAGATGCAAGTACACGTACAGGGAGATCTGCTTGTTAAACTTAAAAGACTAAGATTGTGGTTAAAGGAGTAAGAAGTGAAATTTGGGCTATTTTGTGCATCTTGAAGCGCTGCCTTTGTTAATGCAAAGCCTTCTACCACTGTTTTGAAAAAGTGTTGCAGAAAACATAAAAGTGAGATGACCTCAGTGAGAATCAGTACCTGGAACCCAAGAGGCTACCCAACACACACTTGGGCTTGCTGGCACACCCGGATGAAGCAGCTCAGGGTGAATGAACATCTGAGGACCTTGGGGGCTGAGTTTGAGTGTCCCAGAGGGAGCCAGCCTGGGGCACAGACCTGGGACAGTGTCTGAGGTGAGCCTTTGGCATTAATATTATTCAAGGTGAGACTCCCTGGCCCAGGGCAGGAGAAAGGTCAGTTCTGTCCTAGGTGAGCACAGGGTTTTTTTATTGATTGATTTTAGAAAGCGAAAGGAAGAGAGGGAGGAAAATATTGATTGTTCCACTTATGCATTCATTGGTTAATTCATGTATATGCTCTGATCAGGAGTCAAACTTGCAACCTTGACATATCTGGTTGAGGCTGTGACCAACTGAGCTCCTTGGTCTGTGCCAAGCACAGATTTTCTTGAGCTGCTTCCACCGCCATCCCCACCCCTTTCCCCAGAAATTCTCAATTAGAAGGTGCTTCCTCTGAAGAGTTTTTTTTTTTTTTTTTTTTTTTTTTACAGAAAGTTTACTTTAAACTGTGGATGGAATGCTGGCTTCTGAATATTTCTTAGAGACCACCCTGAACAGTGGTGGTGGTTGTACTTTTTTCTCAGAATAACAAAATTTAGAAAAAATTGATGAGTGCTACTGCATATTTTGCACTCTTCTTAGGGTGATACTAGAGTGTTACCCAATAATGTTAGCCTGGAAAACTTTTATCTAATCCAACCCTCTCATCATAGAAGAAAAAAATGCGTTCCCCAGATGGGGAGCAGTTTACCCACAGGTTCCCAGCTCAGCCTGTGGGTGGCGGAGGTGAGACAGGGACCCAGGCCCTGCAGGTTTTGTTTTAGTGTCCTTTCTACTACACTAAGCACAGCAAGTTGTTTACATATTCTAATTGCCTGAATATCCTCTTTCCCTTGTCTATTTGGAAAGCACCAAAGATTAAGGGTCTCATTCTGTGCATGCTGGCATCACTTGGGATGCCGATATTCAAGGATTTGAAACTATCTAGCAGCTCTGTTTTAAGTTCTTGATATTTTCAAATGTCTCCAGTAACGAGCATTTGTTTGAAGAGGAAAAGCTTAAAATAGGGCAGAGTATCTTCTTCTCCATCAGGAAAATGCCTACGGCTCTGAGTCTTTTTTAGCCTTCTGACATTTCCCAGAGAACCAGGCAGACACTACACAGCAATTTAGAAATAATGAAGGACCTTACACATTTTATAGAACCGTGTTTCCCTAAATGTGTTACACTTATCAGTGGTGTGTGAGATGATTTAAAGTAGTATAAAGATCAGACCTTTTATTTTTATAGTAGAAATAAGTAGGTATTTACTTTAATGAATATAACAAATATCTAATAAAATATAATTAGTATAATAAACCCATAACGTTTTATTGCTTGGAATGAAGTTAAGTGAAAAAGCAAGTTGCTTTAAAGAAAACATTAAATAATGATGTAACTGGTACCCAAAACTTTTCAAAAATTGGAACAGTGATATTCAGAATTATACACACACAACTACAGTTTGGGATGCTCAAGGCCACATGTATAACTCGAGCAGTTGTGACAGTCATGCAACTGGAGAGCATGACAATGGGACCCACAGGTAGTTTGTAGCTGTCCATGACTTTTCATTCCTGGGAATGGGGAGGAACTTAATCTCAGCCCCCTCACGAGCAGGAAGCATGATGCAGTGCTTTCCCCAGGTGGATTCAGGATTCTCTTCTCAGTCTCCTTGTGGCTCCATCCAGCTGCCTTTCCTCCAGGGAGCTCCCTTTGGGGATGACTGCAGGTTGGAGGGAGGAGTGCAGGACCCAATGTACCTGAGCCCACATAAATCTGTCACACAGAGAAATGACATGAGATTGAGTGCCCCTGCAATGCTAGCTGCTGCCCAAGAGGAGCAAATGGAGGAGAAACTCTTTCTCCTCTAGGTTCCCCTCCTCCACCATCTTCTACCAATAAAGTTTAGTCTGCCAGTTGATAAGGAGGATATGGTTCGACATCCCAGGTGACAAAGAGTGGATTTGGTACTGAGAGGAAACTACACTACATTCTGCTCCCTCTTTGGCTGAGGGTCACTTCTGGGCATTATTTCACCAGCACTTTTGGCCCTGTCCTGTAAGGGCTAATTAGACTCCTGTGGCCAGAGAGAGCCCTCCATCTGCTGGTCTGAGATAAGAAGTCCTGTGTTTGTAACAAATGGTAGGTGCCCAGGGATAGGGCTGTAGCACCTGAAGCATCTTCAGCAGGTGCTCATCACATTCAGGATATACTTTCTGATCTGCTATATAGTGACTGCCCCTACACTGGAATGCAGGCTTTATGAGGCAGGAGTTGGGTCTGGTTCATACATGCAGCCAGAACAATATGGAGTGCATAGCATGGGCTCCATTTATTTGTAGTGAGATAATGAGTTGGATTTCTTATGGATCTCAAGGAAAGGATGTGCGCATCAATGGCCTTGGTGTACCTGGACCATTAGTTCACGACTCCAGAGGTACCCAGGTGTACTTGTTAATAATGTGGATTTTGTAATCAAATAAAACATCAAAAATGGCTGAAACCGGTTTGGCTCAGTGGTAGAGCATTGGTCTGCGGACTGAAAGGTCCCAGGTTCGATTCTGGTCAAGGGCATGTACCTTGGTTGCTGGCACATCCCCAGTAGGGGGTGTGCAAGAGGCAGCTGATCGATGATTCTCTCTCATCGATGTTTCTAACTCTCTATCCCTCTCTCTTCCTCTCTGTAAAAAATAAATAAAATATATTAAAATATGCTTTATTCAAAGTAATGTCCATTCTAGCTATACATTTCCCCCATCTTTCAGGTAATTTGTGGATGCCATCCCAATAGAACTTGTCTGTTTTGAGACAAACCATTCAGAGACCCAAATGCTTATAAACGATCAGAAATTATTTGCTGAGTAATGTTTAATCTTTCTGCAAGTTGTTTATGAATTTGACATGCATCTTCATCTAATAATGCTTATAATTATTGGTCTTTAAACTTTATCTGTTGACCTGGATGTTCTTTGTCTTTCACATCGAAATCATCAATTTTATTTATTTATTTATTTATAAAAATTTATTAAGGTATTATATGTGTACATAGCTTACCATTGCCCCCCCCCCCCAAACCTCCCATTCATGCCCTCCCTCCCCAGAGTTCTGTGTTCATTGGTTGTACTTATATTCATGCATACTAGTCCTTAGGTTGTTCTCTTATCTCCCCCTAGGTCTCTTTCCCCTCCCCGCTGTCATTTGGCAGTCTGCTTGTTTTATGGTGACTATCTCAGGACAACACGAATAGAATCCGCTCCTCGTCTGGTTCACACCGCCCCTCCCCCTGGTCCCACTGCTTCCCCGGGGCACACGGCTCTCCCGGGGCACATGTCTCCCCTGGGACACACGGCTCACCTGGGGCACATGGCCCCCTGAGACACATGGCTCACCTGGGGCACACGGCCCCTCTGGGGCTCTGGGGTCGAGAATTGGAGGTGCTGTGCTAGCTCCTCACTAGCAGGGCGGGCAGGCTGGGATGACTGTGGGCGGGGAGACCGCGCTCCAAGGAATCTCAGCGGAACGGCTGCTGACACAGAGGCCAAGCTCCAAAGCCGCCCACTCCCTGGGCCTGGGGTGGAGTGGGCTCTGTTCTCGGTGGGCTTCCCTCACTCGCAGCAGCGTTGGTGGGTGCAGTGGAGGTAGTGGCTTTTGTGGCTCAATTTCCACTGTATTTTTAAAATCCACATGGCGGCAGCGGTGCCCCTTCTTGGGGTCCCGGCAGAGGCTCCGGTTCGGCCCTGTGGCGGTGGGCCTGAAGGGCAAAGGGCTCGTGAAATCGTCAATTTTAAAGTGTTTAAACCAGCATTCACAAGTATCTTGAGATGGAGCAGTTCACCATAAGCTTCCTGAAGTATACGATAACTTTCAGCAGCACTTTTCTTCAAAATAAACTAATGAAATTAAACTTCCCGAAAATGCTCTTCTTTTGGCATGAAATTCTACATTTTTAAGTGTAAAAATATCTATGATGTTAACACTTCAGGAAATTTGACATATAAAGTTTTGAAGTTTGCTGTCAATACAAAATAGTATACATATCAAATCACATATATATCAACATATGTGTAACTGCATCTATTGAAAAAAAATCCGATTAACCGATACACCTGGTAAAGGCTTCCTACAGTTCTATCTTTAGTCCAGCAGATTGTATGGCAAAGAATGAGCTAAATAATTCCTTCGTGATCTCAATGATCAAATTGTCATTTTCTTTTGGCATTACCCTCATATTTCTAGTTCCTCTATCAATATCCCATACCAGGAGGATCTGTTTCTTAAAATTCCCTAAGCATAATGACTCAACTTGCAGTGGAATTGTTCCATGTGAAGGTGATTTTATGTCACTCTCCCATTCAAAGTCTCGGTAGCTTTCCACTGACATTGTAACACGAACCTCAAGACTAAGGGGTTCTACTGGCTGGTATCACCCTATAATTTTAAAATCTTGTTTATTCCTGTGCCTGAAATGTGCCAGCCTCCATCAGATTTGACACTCGTGGTAATTCTCTCCAAATATATTCCACCCAACCTTCTGTCTAGCTAAATCCTACTAATCCCTAAAGCCTCAGCGCAAATATGCTACGGTTTCAAAAGATCTTCCTCTTGCTACAAACTAAATCTTATGATCGTATGCTCCCATAGCATAGAATGTGTATTCAAAACTGCACTGGAAGCCCTTGTCAGTTCTGCTCGTCACAGCTGCCCCACCCCCAGGCATTGCAGGCTGAAGACCAGCAAGGGATTATTTTATGGCCATGTGGGGGAGGATCAGTATCTTCCTCTAGAACAGGGGTGGGGAACCTTTTTTCCTGCCATTTGGATATTGGTATTATTTGAAGGCATACAAAATTACCAATTTAAAAGTTAGCCTGTTCTATTTGGTCAAACATTTCATTACCTCATCCCTAATGCTTTTGGGAGGGCCAAACCAATGTTTCCTCAGGCCTTAGAAAGGCTTGTGGGCTGGAGGCCCCCACCCGGCTCTAGAAAATGGCAGCCCAGTTAGGGTGAGAGAGACATGCAGTAAAAAATAAAAGAATTTTTAGAAATTCACTCAAGTGTTTGTGAATGAAATAGTGATATGGCTGGGATTTGCTTCAAAATTATTTGAGTGAAATAGATGGGGATATGGAGAAAACTGTCCATAACTGGTAATTATCAGAGCTGGGGGATAGGATAAAGAGAGAAACAGACAATAAAGAAATAAATGCCTAATAACAAATCCTGAAATGACAAAAATACTAGAAAATGAGGATTAATATTGGGGTTCTGAAGAAGTGACATTTAAATAGACCAAAAGCAATGCAGAGGTAGGAACTTGAAACTCCATTCCACCCCACCCCCACAACCTCCAGCTCCAATAGCTAAGGTTTCAAAGTAGAAGTTAGAAGGCCATATTAGTTTTTTATTCCTTTGTATTATTACCCTACTTATTCCCCCGATGTTTGTTCAAATTCTTTTAAAAAATATATTTTATTGATTTTTAAAGAGAGGAAGAGAGAGGGATAGAGAGTTAGAAACATCAATGAGAGAGAATCATCAATCAGCTGCCTCTTGCACACCCCCCAACGGGGATGTGCCCGCAACCAAGGTACATGCCCTTGACCAGAATGGAACCTGGGACCTTTCAGTCCGCAGGCCGACGCTCTATCCACTGAGCCAAACCGGTTTCGGCTGTTCAAATTCTTTATAATTTAAAAGTGCAACCCTTTGCTAGGATGTTTTGGTGTTGGTTGTTTTGTATAAACATTTTTATTTTGTGGTAAATCCTTTTAATCTTTATATTCAGTTATTATGTACCTAAATTTCCCAGGAGCTCATGCACCCTAAGTGTGAGAACTCTTATATAATTTGCACAACATGCAAGTTCAAGATACAGAGCTACCTGAGAAGAGGTGTAGGTGGATCATGAAATACACTAACATTTTAAGTGTTTATTGCTATCACTACATTTTTATCCATCAAAGGGTCATGATCTGTAAGCAACAGGAAAGCTGTTTTCTATTATTATCTTTAAACTACTGGACCCTTTAGTTTACTTAGGATAACTAAATCTGGAATTAGAAGACACTAGTTTTCCTAAACAGTTACCCAAAGCTGTGTTAACTAAAAAGCAAAAATAGTACAATGTGATGCCAGGTAAATTATATCTATAATGCTTGCATTGAAATTAACTTAAGGGATGAATTTTTATCCAACAGAATAAGCAATCGTTGCTCTCTATGTTTAAATTTCAATGATTTAACTTTATATTACCAAAAGGTATTATATAAACAATCAATATAAAAATGAGATAGTTTACATTTTTTCATACTACCAGGTTTACGGGTTAATAATGCAACTTTTTTCAATAGGTGGAATTACACTTATGTTGATATATAAGTGATTTGATATGTATGCTATTGTATTGACAGCAAGCTTCAAAACTTCATATGTCAAATTTGCTGAGGTGTTAACATTATAGACATTTTTAGACTTAAAAATGTCGAATTTCGTGACAAAAAAAGAGCATTTGTGGAAAGTTTTAATTCATTATTTTGAAAAAAAAAGTTATCTTATACTTTGGGAAGCTTATGGTGAACATGCTCCATCTCAAGATACTTGTGAACCCTGGTTTAATGCTTTAAAAGTGATGATTTCGATGTCCAGGTCAACTGAAAGTTTGAAGACCAACAATTATAAGCATTATTGGATGAAGATGAGTGTCAAACTCAAAAACAACTTACAGAAAGATTAAACGTTGCTCAGCAAACAATTTCCAATCATTTACAAGCAATGGGAAAGATTTTGAAGGAAGGAAAATTGGTGCCACATCAACTGAACGAAAGACAAATGGAAAGCCGAAAAGTCATCAGTAAAATGTTGCTTCAAGGACACAAAAGAAATACTTTTTTTTTTTTTTTGCATTGAATTGTGACTGGCGATAAAAAGTGGATTTTGGGAGTTCCAAATGCACAAAATCATGGGTTGATCCAGGTCAACCATCAACATTGACTGCAAGGCCATATCCCTTTGGAAAGAAAATAATGCTTTGTGTTCGGTGAGATCAGGAAAATGTGGTGTATTATGAGCTTCTAAAACCAGGTGAAACCATTAATACTGATCACCACCACCAACAATCAATTTAAACCATGCTTTGATTGTGAAATCAAATGACCAGAATGTTCCAGAACACATGGAAAAGTAATTTTGCTTCATGATAATGCACCATCACACACTATTGTAATAACACCGGGCATCTACTATTGTAATAACGATGTGCTAATGTAAAAAAAAACCATTGAAACCTGTAAAGAAGTTTTGTGAGTTTATATGAGCCAAACTGTCGACATATGCCAGGAAGCAGAACCTCAAGAGATTGAAATAATGCTCCAGAGAATGGCGGGTTACATTTGTATTTATCCATTGCAATCAAAGGAAAGGGATGTAGGTAGGTTACATGAAATCCATTGGTGATAGACTAGAGAGGCAGGAGAAAGCAAATCAGGGAAACCTTTGGGATTGGATAAAAAGTAAAATGATAGCCAAAACCGGTTTGGCTCAGTGGTAGAGCGTCGGTCTGCGGACTAAAAGGTCCCGGGTTCGATTCCGGTCAAGGGCATGTACATTGGTTGCGGGCACATCCCCAGTAGGGGTTGTGCAAGAGGCAGCTGGTCGATGTTTCTCTCTCATCGACGTTTCTAGCTCTCTATCTCTCTCCCTTCCTCTCTGTAAAATATCAATAAAATATATTTAAAAAGATAAAAAAAGTAAAATGATAGACACTACTTAGGTGGATGCAGGAATATGATAACGGAGGAATTTGTGGTATCTGTCCTGGTACCCACCACATTAGGTTGTGCCCCAAGGGGTCCAGAAAAGGGGAAGTTACAAGTTACCCAGACATTTCAAGGGTATGTCATAATAGATGCAAAAAGACAGGTAGGCTCGGTTAGGTAAAAAAGGTTGACCTTGTCAGTGAAGATACTGGCTTAGGATGTAACTACCCACTATAACTGTTTCTAGTTGAAGTTTAATTTCAGATGATCTTTTGTGGTTATTGTAGGTCTCTGAGTTTGCAAGACCGCCATGCAGGCTTCCCCATGAGCTTGTCAGGTTAGCCCCTTTGGTCCACACATGTATGGTGCTAGGTGGGTATTGGAAATATCAGGAGGAACACTTTATAAAGTATATGGTTGTCTAAGCACCAATACAAAAATAATATTAAGTGCAAACTATAATAATAAAAAATCACATAGCAGGTCAGAGATGATACAGAGAAGCACAAATGGAGGGGGAGACAGGTTGCAGTATCACAGAGAGTCAAGCTGGACCTGTTGAAGTATCTGACAGCTGAGCGAAAGCTAGGAGAATACCTGGGGGAGTCACATCAGACACAGGAACTCACCCGGCTGATGCTGGTGCCGCAGAGGAATGGCAAGGAGACCGTGGGGATGGAGAGGAATAAGGAAGAATGGATAGGTCAGAGGGATGGAGGTGAGACTTTGGAGGGACCAGCAGACAAGTGCAAGGACCCCAGCCTCTGCTCGCAGTGCGTTGAGAGGCACTGCAGAACTTTGCACAGAAGGGGGTCATGAGCTCTGACATCATAAAGGATCATTCTAGGTGCTGTGTGAGGAGAGGGTGGAGCAGGAGCGCCATTAGGAAGCGCTCACAGTTACCTTAGGGAGGAGGTGGCAGTGTCTGGCACCAAATGACAGCAGAGGAGGTGGGTACAGAGACTTTCAGAGCCGCCCACACATTCGCTTTCCACAGCACAAGAGTCTGATACTGCTCTGGACAACCAACGTGAGATTTGAGATTGCTCATTTTTTGAGGGTAGCATCTGTTCTGGCCCAAGCTCTCTGGGCACATTTTGTGACTGCTGCTGACAGGGGAAGGCAGACCCTATGCAGCCAGCCCTCCTCTGGGGATTCCGCTCATTTCCATTCACCAAAATGCCTTTAACTCTTCAGTTGTGAATGTTCAGGAAGCCTTTCCCATTGATTACCGGGCATTATCAACATATTCAGTCTGTGCTTTGGTTTCAGCATAAGAGAAATGTTTTCTTGCCAGATGTTTTATTTACTAGCACTGTTTTGAGAAGTAACTTATTTTACTTTAGAATGAAAACCTGTACATTGATCAATTTTGTCTATTACCATATCATCTTAGACTATAATGTAGAGGCTATTTATCTTACCTGATATTTTTGTGCAGCTGGATTTTAATGGGATTCAGAGATCAGAACCCAAACCAGGATCTGGACTATGGCATCTAACTAGAGGTTCAGGTAACTCAGGTGCAGACAAGTACAGATTCAAAATTAAGTTGGTGATAAATTTAGAGAACAGCATGGAATTCATCCCTGAGCCTGCAGTTGGGCCCTTTAAAGTGATTGAAAGTATGAACCAATCTCAGGAATGGACAAGAAGCTCAGAGCATTGACAATGCTAGACAGAGCCATGGGGTTTGGAATTAGATATCATCAGTCATGTGTGAGCAGAGGTTAATGCAAATCCTGCCTCCAGCTGGGCAGGCTACCAGTGAGGTAGGAGATCGAGGAAGAGGCCGCCAGAAGAAAAGACCCTGTTTTCTGTGAGAGCCCGCTGCACTCGGTGCACAGAGAGTGCACCTCTCTGTCCACACAGCAGCCCTAAGGAGAGAGGTTTTGCCCTTCACCTTTATTTTAATGCGGACCTTGTGGGGAAACAGACAGGGTGCTCTCAGGGACTGGCTGAAGGGCTGAGTCACCAGGGCTGAGCTCTGGGAAGGCAGTTGGTGAAAGCCTTACTTTTCTTTTCTTTTAAAAAATATATTTACTGCTTTCATAGAGGAAGGGAGAGGGAGAGAGAGATAGAAACATCAATGATGAGAGAGAATAATTGGTTGTCTCTTGCACACCCCTTCCCACTGGGGATCGGGCTCAAACTGCAACCTAGGCATGTGCCCCGATTGGGAACCAAACCATGACCTCCTGGTTCATAGATCAACACTCACCACTGAGTCATGGTGGGTGGATGAGCCTTAATTTTCTCATCTGCAATACAGGAATGCCAACAGCACCAAATCACGTCTTTTAGAAGGATTCCAAGAGATGCTCCATATAAGGTACCTAATACACATAGTAAAACATTAAAACATGCTAGACATAGTCATTATTTTTATTATTAATGAATGAACATAGTTATGATTTGATGTGGCAAGTTCCCCAAAGTTATGTCTTTCATTTTAATTTTAACTTTCAGCGCAGAAGCCATGGG
Organism: Vespertilio murinus; assembly: GCA_963924515.1. Lineage (NCBI taxonomy): Eukaryota > Metazoa > Chordata > Mammalia > Chiroptera > Vespertilionidae > Vespertilio > Vespertilio murinus. Next base: position 48,572,842 of record OZ004714.1, on the reverse strand, counting down.
ATTCTTGGGCTAGTTGAAGAGTGTGGGACACCCTGGGGTGAAGGTCCTGCAGAGTCCTTGCTTCAAGGAGATAAAGAACAGCTAAGAAAACATGTCAAACTCATCCAGCTCCTAAGGAATCTGGATCACATTCTTGGAAAACATAATTCTTAAGTATACATGTTAAGTCCCAGTACTGCCAAAGATTAATTGTGGATAACAGAAATTATTAAAATAATGGAAGTAGTGGGGGTAGGGAAGGCTGGGGGAAGATCAATGGGGAAAAAGAAGGAGATATATGTACTACTATGTGTAATACTTTAAACAATAAAATAAAATTAAAATAATGGAAATAGAAAAGGGTTGTTTCTCTCTAAAGGAACATGGCCAGTTGGTGCCTCTGTGATCATCAGCTATACAGCCTTTCTTTTGTTGCTCTTCTGTGTCTCCCTTAGGATTCTGCTCCCGCCCCGTCCCCCGTGCTCAGAGTGGCAGCTTAGGCTCAGCCACCACATCTATATTCCAGCCAGGGAAGGACTAACAAGAGCAGTGCTTCTTCCTTTAAGGAATCACCGGAGGGTCCCACACAATACTTCCACTGAGATTCCACCGTGTAGAGCTTGTTGGTGGCCACACCTAGCCCCAGTGGTGGCTGGAAATGTAGTCTTTATTCCAGGTGGCCCTGTCTCGGTGACACATAGGGGATTCTTTTACCAGTAAGAAGGGAGAATGGATTCTGCGGCCATGAATAGTGTGTCACAGGTCCCTGCCCTTTGTTCTGCAGCAGATCTGGCCAGGCACACGGCACTGCTACACTGAAGGGTGTTTCTGCCCAGATTAGAAACTTGGAATTCAGAGATGCCAAGCTCCTTCTCCAAGTTGCCACAGTGAGTGGTGGAGACAGGATGCCCAGGTCAGTCTGACTGGCAGAGAGCTTCTTTGTCCACCAGGAAGCTGCTGCCAGGAGCAGATGGCAAGGCTCTGGTCACGGCTATGAGGCCACCCAGACTGGCACATGTGTGCAGCAGGCAAATTTTCTCTGAAATGAAGAATGATGGCTCGTTGGCCTGTGTATCCTCTGCTCCTCTATGGCAGATCAGGTGCATGAAGGCCAAATGGGCCAGACTCTGGGGCTTGAGTTGTTGTCCCAGAGGCTTCTCCTAGAATGCTTAGAGTCAAAACAAGACAAAGGGCTTTTCTGGGTGGTTATTAAAGGGGCATTTTGGCTATTTTACAACAAAATATGTTTTTATTGATTTTAGAGAGAGAGAGGAAGGGAGAAGTATGGAGAGATAGAAACATCAATGAGAGAACCATTGATCAGCTGCCTTCTGCAGGCCCCTGCTGGAGATCAAGCCCACAACCCTAGCATGTACCCCAACTAGGAATCAAATTGCAACCTCCTGGTTCATGAGTTGAGCTCAATCACTGAGCCACACCAGTGGGGATAATATTTTTATTTTTTAAATCTTCATCCAAGGAGTAAAAATAATTTTTCCATTGATTTTATTTTAGAGAGTGGGAGGGAGGGGGAAAGAGGAAAAAGAGAGACACATTGATGTGAGAGACACATTGACCAGTTGACGAGGAATCAAATGTGGTGCACAGGCCTACGCTATAACCACACCGGCCAGGGCTGGCTTTCACCTTGAAAGTGGCACAGTGGTTCATCTTTCAGAATGCAATGCTCATATTCTTTCTCTCCTCTTGTTCCTCCCTCTCTTTCTTTCCTTCTCCCCTGCAGTTGTTGTCACCTCCTCCTCCCTTTTCTCCTCCTCCTCCTCTTCCTCTTCCTTCTCTCCTCCTCCTGGCAGAGGAGAGAGAGCACGTGGAATCTTGATTCAAAGTGATGTGATTGGAATCTTCCAGCTACTTGGAAACTGACTGGCTCTAAAGCCTGCAGCTCTTCCTGCCCATTACTGATGGCGACATATCAGAGGCCTTTCAAGTGACTGAAGTCACTGAATGATCCCTGCCAGCCCAGCACTGGCCAATGTGAGGAGATGGGCCAGAGTGGGGGGAAGGAGGACACTGGAGCTGCAGGGACTGGGATGTCAAGAGAATGAGTGGACACAGGCTCTGTGACTGAAAGCAGTCACCAGCTTCTGGAGCTCAACCTGCCCCCCTCCCCCACAATGCCCTTCGCTTGGGCGTCCTTGGAGAGGGGAGCAGTTGCAATGTGAACTGGCCTCTTCCTTTTGGTGTGTTTGAGGCGGATCCACTTTAGCACCTGCCAACTCTTGTCTTCATCCCCGGCTCAGACACACCTCTTTACCTACCAGGCTTCCTGTTTTTATCCAACAGTTCATCAGCAGGATGAGATTTTGTTTATTCAGTCTAGGAAAATAATTATCTTTCAGCTTGATTTCACTTAAAAATGTTTTTATTGATTTCAGAGTGGAAGAGAGAGGGAGCAATATATTGAAACATCAATGATGAGAGAGAATCATTGGTCGGCTGCCTCTTGCAGGCCCCACACTGGGGAATTAAGCTCACAACCCAGGCATGTGCCTGACTGGGAATCAAACTGTGATTTGTGTGGGATGGTTGGTGGGTTTTCAGTGAAAAAAACAAAAACAAAAACAAAAATACACAAAAAAGAACTCATGGAGTACTTTCAAATACATATCATATTGCGGTTCAGGGATATTTGAAAGGAGAGGTAATCTTATTTAAGATTTGACTAAGTACTACTTTGTGTCATGCACAATTTTAAATGCAACATATGTGTTATTCTCTCTTTACAGGTGAGAAAAAACATGGCCCAGAGATGGTAGTCAGCTTTTCATGGCGACACAGATATTAAGTGGTGGGTCAGGGTTTAAATACAGGATTTCCACCACAGAGAGCACTCAACCTCTAGGTCAGTGTACTCTGCTGTATCAGGTAAGAGTGTGATCCAAATATTGCAAGTAGTCCTGGCTGGTGTGGCTCAGTTGGTTGTGTGTTGTTCTGTACACAGAAAAGGGTATTGTTTGGATTTCCAGTTAAGATAAATGCCCAGGTTTCAGGCTCAATCTCGAGTAGGGGGCATGCAGAAGGCATCCATCAATGTTTTGCTGTCACATCGATGTTTCTCTCCCTCTCTCTACTTTTCTCTCTAAAAATCTCTAAAAAAGTACTGCAGCTGTCATTGCTCAGGGAGTATACATTGACAATGACAATGACCTTTCATTGGCTCTACCCCTGCCTTTTGACCACTTCAAGTCCTGTGTTTGCATATTTCTGGAACCTTCCAGCGTGCTTCATTGTGTCCACAAAGGAGCTCTGGTGTTCTATTGCAGGGACAGTGGGAATTAAAATCAGCCACTTCCCATTGCACATCCTGATGGCGTAGTCTTTTTGTTAATTCTTACCCAAGGATGTTTTTCTATTGATTTTTAGAGAGTGGAAAGGTGGGGAGTGGGGGAGAAGAAAGAGAGATAGATAGATAAATAGATAGATAGAGAGAGAGAGAGAGAGAGAGAGAGAGAGAGAGAGAGAGAATATCATGGCCTAGTTTTAAATTTAAACATTCACTTGACATGGTGAGGAATAACTATTGCCAGAGTGAGGCCACATCCATTTCCTCACTCAGGCCCCATGATTACTCTGTTGGGTAGTAGCACAGCTAGTTAACCAGCTTCCTGCCATTTTGTAAATGTGGAAACTGAGTCTCATGGCATTATTTGTCTGGAAAACCATAGCTGGTAAAGAGTGGAGTTAAATTGAACAGAGCTATTTCTGATCCCAAGCAACCACACACAATGCTTCCTTATTAATATTTGTTGCTATAGGTGTCCATAGCTTTGAGATTTATTTTTGTAACAAAAACTGTGAAGTGGAAAGAACTAACTAATGGAAATGAGGGAACTCTGTTGTAATAACCTTTGTTTCAAAGAGCAAATAAACTTGACATGACAGAGTACTTACAAATGGACAGAAAGGAAAACAAAACATATGGGATACAGGTAAAGATATATCGAGAAGAAAATTCATCCTTAGAAGCGTTTATAACTTGAAAAAAATTAAAAATAAATGAATTAAATTTTCAATGAAGGAAACTGGAAAAGAATAGTAAAATAAGCTATAAGGAAATAGGAATGGACTAATGTTTATGAAATAGATAAGAAAATAATAGCAGGAATCAATAAAACTAAAACTAGTTCTTAAAAAATAAAACAGAAATATATATATATATATATATATATATATATATATATAGAGAGAGAGAGAGAGAGAGAGAGAGAGAGAGAGATGATATTAGGAAGAGGCTAAATTAAAGTATAGGAAAATATTAAAAAGTAAGATAATATTACATGCAGAATTATACTCAATAGAATTTCTTAAATCTGTGTGAGGATGGTTCAATATTATAAAATTTATTTACATAATCATGATATCAATAACTTGTTATTATATTTCCAGTTGCTAGAAAGTTATTTAATAAGATTTTAAACAGCCAATTCTAAAATAAAAATAAAAAACACTCTAAAATCAAAATCAAATAAACCAAAAAACCTAGTGTTGGACACAGACTAGTGACTATGAATAATCACTACATGTTGTGAAATAGTAAAGCTATTGTTCTAAAAAATCACCCACAAGCCCTAGCCAGTTTGGCTCAGTGGATAGTCAGCCAGCCCACAGACTGAAGGGTCCTGGGTTTGATTCTGGTCAAGGGCACTTGCCTCTGTTGTAGGCTGGATTCTTGGCTCTGGTGTGGGAGACAACCAATGGATGTTTCTCTCTGTGTGTCTCTCCTCCTCCCTTCAACTCTCTCTAAAAATCAATGGAAAAATATCCTTAGGTGAGGATTAACAACAATAATATCATTGATAGAAGTACACACGTACTGTCTTTTTCTGTCTAGACTCACTGCCTTAGTGCTGATGACTCAGCAAGGCAACCTTCAGCTTGGGCTCTTCTCTTCACAACAGGTTGACATCTCACTGCCACTCAGAATCTGCTCTTGGGTGACTCACAAGCTTCCTATGGTGACGTGAAACTCTGATTCCCCACCTCCTCTAGGCTGATCCTTCCCTGCTGCTGTCCCAGAGTGAATGGCCCCACTCTGACCAGAGCCCTCCTTAGTCCCTCACCTTTAAATCTCATCTATTAGCAAAGCTCAGCGTTTCTACCTTTAAAAAATGCATCTTAAAGCCACCTCCACTGGAGGCTAGATGACTGGTCAGGAGATGAAGAACATCGAACACCATATTTTCATTGTACAACTTGTTGCATCCATAACATTTGTAATTTAAGATCTAATAAAGTAAGAGGTAAAGGAAGAAAAAAAATCACTTTGTCTTTGAGTCATGGGAAGTACCTTCTTACTGTCTTTTAGCGCTGTATTTTGGAGAAAGCTTTCTGCCTGGAATAATAAATTGTGCAAGAAAAACATGAAAGAGAGGCAAGAGCAAGGCCACCAATGAAATGGAAAACTAAGTGACACGTGGCTTGAAGACTGCATCACTGGAGCCCCTGGTTCACATTGGGTGGAACAAATGACTCCCCTAACAAAAATGTAAGTTACACGCCAAGGTTTCTTTCTTTGAAGTGCTACAAGTGGATTCCCCCCCCCCCCCCCTTCATTTCATGGAGCTTTCTGCAAGGTTTAGGCTCAAGAGACTTCGTCTCTCAGTATTTTGGTGCTGGAGGCTCCCACCTGCAGATCTTAGGTAACCAATTAGCTTACTCTGATATGGGAGGCGATGCCCCATACAGATCTCCCGGAGTCCATGATAGCATTCTAGGAGTGACTTAAATTTCCCCAGCGCATGCCAACTTGACCAGCACTTATTGATGTCTGGCATGAAGCAAACCCCAAATACAAACATGAATGCGGCTGGCAAGGACCACATATGTGGAGATGGAAGGAGGCACTTCAACATTCAGCCATTTAGGCTGATTTTGAGAAGGGAGTAATTCATTCTGCCTGAGAGGGGCTTCATCAAAATTTCCATTGAGCGGCATCTTCAAGGGTAAGGAGGAGCCTAGCAGGCTGGGGGTGGCTGGGAATCATGACTGAGTGTTGAAGACGTCTGCAAGAGTCCTCTTGCCAAAGAATAAATATTCAACAAGGCAAGAAGAACACTTACCAGAGAGACGGAGTGGTTCTGTGGAGCCTGGAGCCAGCTGGGAGTGTGATGGGAAGTGTGCTGTATGAGCTCGTAGAACCAGGGCATCTGGGTGCTTCGCTGCATGTGGCGATGACCTGTGGTAGCCTTGCTACCCAAAGCATGCCCCTGGGCCAGAGCACTGGCATCTCCCGGGGGCTTGGGCAGAAAGCAGAGCCTCAGCCTCCTTCAAACCCCCAGGGTCAGATCTGCACTGTAATTACACCCTTGGGTGGTCTGTGTGCACTTTGTAGTTTGAGACACTCTATTACAAGGCTTAAAGCAGATTAAAAGCGTGAGTAAGTATGTTTATTGCACTCTAGCCACAATACGGAGGATAGACCAAGGGGGCAGTGGTGGGGTCAGGAAGAGGCCGCAGTAACGGTCTGTGTAGGAGGCACTGCATAGAACAGGAGGTGGGAATTCATCAGCCATGGCAAAGCTTAGGCACCTGCAATGCTGTCAGAAAGAAGAAGTTGAACCTTACATTTTAACAACTGTTTCTGCCTATCTTCTTGTTCCCTAAATCAGTGTCCACGTCTTTGAATTTTGAATGATTCAATAAAATTGTGCACATAAAGAGCCTAATTTAGAAAATGCCAGTCACATAATGAGTGCTCAATTATTTTTCAGTATTACCATTAGCATCAACAAGGATTTGGTTTTATACAAATAGTTTACAAAGTACCAATCTCCTGAATCCAGTCTTTACATGGTTCTTAGGCAATAAATAAGATGATCAAGAATGTTTCTATTCCTGTTGTCTTTATTCCACTCCTTATTAATTTAATTAATTACACTTTAAAAAAATATAGAATGGAAAGTACCAAAAAGGTAGCAACAACAAAAACCATGTTTGTCACAGAGCCCTTCACAAAGTGTCCATAATTTGATTTCCTTCTCACCACTGCATGGGTTGTTAGACTGTTACCATCTCCAATTTATAGATCAAAAAGCTGAGATCAAGAAAAATTTAGTTATTTACCAAAGATCACAGTTAGTAAGAGCTGGAGGTGGAATCTGAACCAGGATATGTGTGGTTTCAAGGTTTGAAGTCATACTAGTCCTCTTCTTCAGAAACTTCTCTTTCAACACACAAACACCTTACATTTTTCTTCTGGTCTCAGTTTTCTAGCCCCGGAGTGCAACTTATGGCACTGGGCATGTGTCTCAAAAAGGCAGGACCACAAGGCCCGGGGAATAGTGAATGCAAGCTTGTGACAGCCAGTGTGTTGGGTGTTTTACTCACGGTGCCTAGAACACTACTCCATGCTTAATAGTACTACATATATGTTTGTTGACTAAACATGGAAGTGCTTTGTGAAGCATAATAGCACCTGCATAGTTGGGGCATGTTTCATGTCATCTTGGAATAACTTTACTTTTTATGTTACTTTCCGGTGCGGCTAATTCCTGGATTGCATTTTCTTTTTCTGAATAGGAATTGGTATTTAGAAACTTTTAATATTTAGGTAAAACTTACTCAGGACAGGAGAGCAATTATATTCTTGATAAAGGCACTGTAACAGGCCTACATATTTCCAGCTAAATGCAAGGTGTTGTAATCATTCTTGCTAAAGGGATTAGAATAGGCCACCCCAAAACAGGCTACCTGGTTTCTGATTTTTTTATTCTGAAGTCTATTGAGAGTCAAGGTCACTGAGATACAGAAAGAAGCCTTCTCAGAGCTTCCCTTATCTTCCCAAGAGCAGGCCTTTCTGAGGAATGAGGACTGCCATGAACCCCTCTCCTGGGGGAGTTGTATGGTCTTGAAGGTAGAGAGTTGGCACTTAGATGGGCCTGTGCAAACTTTGCTGATTACAACTTATTTCCCATCAGTTCCCCCATCTACTTACCTTCCCCAAGTTTAGCGCCCCTACAAGTCTAAACCGTTTTCTTTTGTAATTTGTTCACAAATGTATTGCCCTGTGTCAAAATGATATAGAACTTCAGGTCTGATCCCTGCCTCGGGTTTTCATTTCATTTCTGTGAGGCCCTCTGTATGCATCTGAAAGAAACCTTTTCCTCTTGTTAATAATCTGTCTTTTCCCAGTTCAATTTGCAACGTTTCATTCACTGAACGTAAGAAGGTTGAGAAAAAGTACTTTCCTCCCTGTCACTATATGATAACCGGGGTTCTAAAATCCAAGGAGTTAAAACCAGAAAATGTGGACCACATACAAAAACACCTTTGGAGTAACTTACTAATTTTTATAAAGGTATCATTTTAAATTGTATTCTTTTCCATTAATTTGGATTACATCTAATGACCGAATGCTCTCCAGTTTCCTGTCTTTACTTGATAGTAGTGTGATTTCAGCATTTCCCTATTCCTGTTGTAGAGAGCTCTGTGGTGCTTTTACCGCAGGAAGAGTTCCTTTTGAAATTCCCATAGAGTTTTCCAAGCCTGAGGCCCAAGCACCACGCAGGCCCTCGGCCCAGAGAGCACCCAGCCAGCATGAGTGACTGAAGTCACCTGTCTGGCCTGATGACTGATAGCAGGACAAGACTCAGGGTAGTTTTAGTCCTGCATGGAGAGCCTCCCCGCCACACGGGCCTTCTCATGGTCTCTGGAGACCATTCGGAGGAAATGCCCCTCAGCCGTGTTAAATACGGGGAAAGCTGCCAAGGGGATAGTGAGTGGGGGAAGTAAGAGTTCCATTTACTATTTACTTCAGCAAGGTCTTCCTCCGCAGGTTACAGCAAACCTTGAGTTGTGATAGTTTTCGTGTTTTCTCTCTCAAGGTGAGGAAGGTGGTTTAGTAATTGTGTGAACAGTGGTGAGGTTGCTGTTTAATAGGTATCAGCTGGCATTTCAGGGGTCCAGAGGACGGTATGCTCTCTCCCTAGCCTTGAGCGAATCAGATATTCCTGTTTTACAGCAAAGACTCTCAGAGTTTGGAGAAGTGATATGTCTCACGCACATCATCTGGGCAAGGAATTGCACAGGAGGTGCATCAGTTAGGTTCCAGCCAGGAGGCAGAAACCAAACAGCAATTTTAATAAGGATGCTACAAACAAAGAATTACTATTTACAGGAACTTTACTTGGCTCTGAGAGAGTGCCTGAGGAACGACTAACCTGGAAGGGGGGCGGGGAGCTTCCCATGCCTGGGGTGTGGTTATAGCCCACTGGATGGGAGGAGAGTTCCCTGGCCAGAGCTGGTCCATAATCGGTTTTAAGCTGTGGTTTGGGGCCGGGGCCTGGAACTAACCCCCAGGGAGCCAGCAGTCCTAGACTGACAGGAACCCCCTGCTGGAGTCCTGGGGAAATTTCCCGGGAGACTACATCTGGAGACATGCTGCTGAACTCAGCACCAGGAAATCATGGAACTTGCTGGGAATCCACCTGCTGGGCCGGAGTGCAGCTAAAACCTCCTCCAAATCTGCCTGGCAAGCTCCCGGTGGAGGCCGTTGCTGAACTTGCTGCAAGGAAGCTAGCTGGAGCACCCAGAAATCTAATGGGGTTCCATCCGCACACGTGCCGCTTGAATTTGTTGGGAGGGAGCTTCATTTGGGGTCCTCACACCAGCCCAGCGCTGCCAAGAGCAAGAGGGGAACAACAGACAGCATCTAGGCAAGGTTGCACTAATGCCAATGTCCCTTCAGCGCCCTCTACTGACAAAGGTTAGCATTGTGCCAGCAGGCAGCGGAGAAATATTGGCATCCCAGGCAGCGGAGAGTGGATTTGGGCTGAGAGGCAGGAAGTGTTAGCTAGCACAGAGAACACTGGGACTTAGTTCCTTCACCTTCTAGTGCACTCATCTTTCTTTTTTTTTTAAAATATATTTTATTGATATTTTACAGAGAGGAAGGGAGAGAATAGAGAGCTAGAAACGTTGATGAGAGAGAAACATCAACCAGCTGCCTCTTGCACACCCCCCACCGGGGATGTGCCCGCAGCCAATGTACATGCCCTTGACCGGAATCGAACCTGGGACCCCTCAGTCCACAGACCGACGCTCTATCACTGAGCCAAACCGGTTTGGGCTGCACTCATCTTTCTACTGCATTATGGGGCATGCCCCTAATGATCATTGTTTTTCTTCTTTATTTCACTGTACACCAAGAGACAACAATTATGGTACAAATTGGGAGTTGTAAAATCTCGAACTTACTCTAATTTTAGGACATTCTCTGATGTGAGTACTTAGGGTAATGATCAAAATTTAGCACAATACACTTGGTGCTAATTGTTCACTGCCAAAGAAGTACTAGGAGAATTGAGACAATTAAACAGGAAACTCAGCCAATTTTTTTTTCATTATCACAGTCAAAGCAAAGTGAAGAATTTGAAAGGAGGAAATCCAGAGGCTGTTACTGTCCAATTGAGCAGCACTAGCCATGTGCAGCTTTTGAAAACTTGATACATGGGGGAGAACATCCAAGATGGCAGCCTAGGCAGTCTCCTAAGCTGCCGCCTCATCAACAATTTAATTAAAAAAACAACTAAAATCAAAAAGGACTTCACCAAAACGTCAGGAAAGCTGGCGGAGTGGAATACCTACAACTAGAAAGAAAGAGAGAGGCTCACGGATCGGACTGGGAGCCGAAAAGCACTGAGGTAGGGAGACGCTCACTCACGCGGCCGCTGAATACCTGCCTGGCAGTGGGAGGGGAGGAATCCCCGATTGCACGGAACCCTTTCGGACTGTACTGAACCCCAGCCCCGGCTGAAATTCCGTGGTCCCAGGCTCATACGGGTGGCGTCTGTACTGTAGAGAAAGGCACCCAGAGACTCAGAGACTCAGAGACTGGGAGACCGGGGACCGGGAGCCGCAGTCGCAGTCTGCAGGGTCTACAGACTCGCACGCGCGAGCAAGTATGCGCTGAGGTCTGACCGCCGCCTCTCCGTAGCGGAAGGAATCAGAAGCTCCAGGTCTGACCGCGGAGGCTGCCGCCGCCTCTCTGTACAAGGTGGCGGCCTCTCTGTAGCGGAAGGAGTCAGAAGCTCCAGGTCTGACGGAAGGAGTCAGAAGCTCCAGGTCTGACCGCGGAGGCTGCCGCTGCCTCTATGTACAAGGTGGCGGCCTCTCTGTAGCGGAAGGAGTCAGAAGCTCCAGACTACAGAGACCAGCCCAAGTCCGGGTGAGCCCCTGGGGCACCCACGCTCTTGCTTGGGGAAATTGGGCCAGTCAGGTGGAAACTCAGGCGAGTGCACAGGGGCAGGGCAGAAGCCAAGACTGTCAGTTCAGCCCTGAGACTCCACCGCATCCAAGCTGAGCAGAGGTTTCTGCAGTTTTTCAAGTCTGATCCTATAAGACTGTCTACAATACAGAAGTTATCCCAGAGTAGACACAGCTGATACCCACATCCAATTGGCCTGAAGGTCAATTCACAACAATAGAGACTTAGCTACAACAAGGCTGTGCACGCAGTCCACAAAGGGGATCACCAACAGTGTCTACCTCAGGTAACTGAGGAGGCTGACCCACTGTGCTATATAGGACACCAAACACACAAAGCCATCCTACCAACTCTGAAAAATAGTGATAATGCCGAGACAAGGAAATAGATCTCAAACAAAAGAGATGGAGGATATAGAGTTCAGAACTACAGTTCTAAGGTTATGCAACAATATCCTAGAAAAGCTCGATAAACTTCATGAGACCCAACTAAAAAGTATACATAAACTGACTAAATTGGAAAATATTATGCAGAGATCCAACAGCAGAATGGAAGAACACAAGAATCAGGTCAAAGAGCCAAAAGACACTCCGCTGGAGAAGGAAGAAGAAAAGAGGATCCAGAAAGTTGAAGATAGTGTAAGGAGCCTCTGGGACAACTGCAAGCGCACCAACATCAGAATTATGGGGGTGCCAGAAGAAGAGGGAGTGCAAAATACTGAAAACATATTTGAAGAAATAATATCAGAAAACTTCCCTCACCTGGTGAAAGAAATAGACTTACAAGTACAGGAAGCCTACAGAACCCCAAACAAGAGGAATCCAAAGAAAAATTCTTCTCGACATATCATCATCAATATGCCAAGGGTAAAAGACAAAAAGAGGATCTTACAAGCAGCAAGAGAAAAGCAGTTGGTTACCTATAAGGGAGCACCCATACGACTATCAGCTGATTTCTCAACAGAAACCATGCAGGCCAGAAGGGAGTGGCAAGAAATATTCAAAGTGATGAATAGCGAGAACCTACAACCAAGATTACTGTATCCAGCAAAGTTATCATTCAGAATCGAAGGGCAGATAAAGAGCTTCACAGATAAGAAAAAGCTAAAGGAGTTCATCACCACCAAACCAGTATTATATGAAATGCTGAAAGGTATTACTTAAGAAGAGGAAGAAGGTCAAGTGAATTAAAAATCTCAGGAATAGAATAAACTGGTGAATATAATAGAATTAGGGGCAAAGAAAGGGAGTGGATAGATAATTATCAGGGTGAAGGGGTGTGGGGTGCAGAAAGAGGCTGGATTAAAATTGTATAACCTATGGATGAGGACAATAGTGGGGGGAGGGGGTAAGGGCAGAGGGTGGGGTGGGAATCAGGTGGAAGGGAGCTATGGGGGAGAAAAAGGAGAAGCAATTGTAATAATCTGAGCAATAAAGATTTATTTTAAAAAAAAAGAAAACTTGATACATGGCTAGTGCAATCAATGAACTACATTTCAAATTTTAGTTTATTTAAATTTAAATTTTGAAAATATTTAACTCAGTTATTGAAGAAATTTGAAGTATGCTTAGGCCTTGGAGGATTGTGTGGGAGGTTTTAAGGGCCAGGCAGGGAGAGGGTACACTTCGCTTCTGCGTTCTGACTAGAACTCAGTCACTTGGTCTCAGGGGAAACTGTGCTGCTGAGGAAAATGGAATACTTTGGTGGACAACTAGGCGGGGTCTGTGTCATGAGGTTTAGGTGGATTGACCCAATTCAGGGTTCCAGAGGAAATCCCTGTGTGGTTTAGATCAATCAATCAGCGTGTATATCATCTCTTTGGACATCATTGTGATCAGAGTTGGGAAAGTGATCTTTGCTAATTCTTTCAAAGTGAACCTCAGGACATGTAGAGAGAATGCTAGGACACACACTCTGTACACTGGGGTGCTGATATGGGTTTAGAGTTGCCATTCCCACGAAGAGAGAGCTTGGATTATTGGGAAACCTGGTGAGGTGCCTGAGCGTATCCAGAGGAAGGAGAGCCATGAGGTCAGGCCTGGTTGAAGCCAGGTTGTATATTAGTTCATGTAATAGTGCTGGTGGTCTTGATCCAGCATCTAGAAGGGTTCTGGAATCTGGAGAAGGGGCTGTGCATAAATTTAATAAGAGTCCAGAGACGAAACATAATTTTGAAAGGCATTTGGTGGGGAGGTGGGGAGGTGGGGGAGCTGTGCAGAGCAGCTTGGCTGAAGAAACCAAGTTCTTCTTGTCTCAGGACTCCTTGCTTTTTCTTAACACAATTTGTCCTAAGGCAAGGTGGAGATATACACATCAAAGGGTAAGGTTAGGTACAGAGTCCACTGTCAGACTGGAAGAGTTAACTCTGGCTGTTCAGGTGTTAGGCCAGGAAGAATCAATAACATGTAGATTAAGATGCCCTGAGCTGTCTGGCAGTAAACAATCATCCTTTTCAGGTTTGGGGAAGTGCCCTTAGCCATTCCCAACAGGTGATAACATATGTGACTCAACCTTTTGATGAAACTCTTGCAATTATGACATGCTGGAACTGGCTTCCGGTAATGTGACCCCTTTAACCTCAGCCAGTTTAGGTTCAGTTTTCTGTTGCTTGTAAACAAAAAATAATTTTAACTATTCCAGATACTCTAATTGGGTTTTTTTGTTTTTAAATCAACACTTAATTCACGCTAATCCAAGGAAATTATAGGTGAATTATACATATGTTAATGAAAAAACAACAACAAACAAACCCATTGAAACATGCAAAGAATTTTAGTGAGTTTATTTGAGCAAACTGTCAAGATATGCCGGAAAGCAGAACCTCAATGAATTGAGATGATGCTCCGAAGAACGGCAGGTTACATTTCTATTTATACATTGCAATCGAAGGAGGGACATAGGTGGATTACATGAAATTCATTGGTGATGGATTAAGTAGGTGGGATAAAGTAAAGAGATAAGAAACCCCTGGGATTGGGTAAAAAGTAAAATGATGGACACATACTTAGGAGGGCATAGGAACAATTAACATAAGATTAAAGGAATTTAGGGCATCTGTCCTGGCGCCCACCACATTAGGTTGTGCCTCAGGGGCTCCAGAAAAAAGGGAAGTTATAAGTTACCCAGACATCTCACAGACATGTTATCTTAGAGGCAAAAAAGGCAAATGGGATCAGTAAAGATCTAAGTTGATCTTTGTCAGGTAAAATATCAGCCCACTATAACCTGTTTGAAGTTAAATATTTAATTTTAAGACCATCTTTTGTGGTTATTTTAGGTCTCTGAGTTTGTAAGACTGCCACACAGGCTTCCCCTGAGCTTGTCAGGTTAGCATGTGGCTTCTTTTGTCCACACATATATGCATGAAATGAAAGTGGAATCGAGCAAGGAAGAATTCTAGTTCCCAGTTACTCTTCCTGCCTTCTCAATGTCCCCACAGTATCACACATTTTTATATCTCTGTTTCACTGTCTAATTCACAGTTGTATTACAACATCTGCAAAAGTGCTGGATTCATATAATATTCAATAAATATATGTTAAATAAATGAATAAATGGATAGTAAATCAATTTCAGGTGTTGGGTTTAGGAACAAGAAAATGTGTACTCTTGAGGAACAAGGAACAATTTTTCACCATGTGTCCTCGCTCCACGAATAGGAACTCAGTGGAAAGTGGCAGCAGGCTGACATGAAGGAATAATGGTAGCTATGCTCCATAGTGTGTCTGCTATCTCAGGTAAGTCCTAGAAATCTGAAAACAGGTTAAAGAATGTTTGTTGAAAGTCCCCTATAACCTAATAATGCCTAAGCTCCTCCAGTAGCAAAAGAGCAGACTCTCCATGTTCCTGTCCAAGTCGCTCTCTGTGACCACTGCCCCCTCTCTTCTGGCAGGCCTTCCTCCAGACTAGCCACAGCTAACTTCTCATGGTCCTCCAGGCAATCTGGTATTTTCTTTGCCCCTGAGTTATTTTCTCTGCCTGGAGTGCTTTTTCTCCTCCCAGTTGGTGAGCTCATATTAGTCCTTGAAGTTCATCTTTTGTATTGGTTTACCATTGTTGCACAACAAGTTACCACAACTTTAGTAGCTTAAAACAATACATGTAGCTTAGTTGGCTCCAGTCAAGGTATTGGCTGGGAATTATTCATTTCTATAACTCAGGGCCTTTTCCCGAGCTCGTGGGGTTACTGTCAGAATTAAGTTCTTTGTGGTTGTAACTCAGAGGTTCCTGCTTTGTGGCTGGCTGTCAGCCAGGGCCACTGCAGATCCTTGAGGCCCCTGCAGTTCCCTGCCACACATCCCCTCATAACATGACAGTTTATTCTTCAAGGTCAGCAGGAGGCTCACTCACTTTGGTCTGGTAATATGTAGTTCTTATCCTATATAATAAAGAGGGAATATGCAAATTGACCATCATTCTGCCACAAAGATGACAGCGTGTAGTTCCCTCAGCTCTACCAGAATCCCCCAGACTTTTAGCACTCCCTGTGGCAAGGAGCAAACAGGTCCCCACAGAGAGCAGGCACCAGGGTCTGTGGCAGTGTGGAGCAGGTAGGTCCGCAGAGAGAAGAGAACCACGGGGAGCAGGCCTAACCTGTGAGTGGGACATCCCCTGAGGGCTCCCAGATTATAGAGGGTGCAGGTTGGGCTGAGGGACCACCCCACCCATGAATGAATTTCATGCACTGGGCCTCTAGTATAGCATAATACAACCATGGAAGTAACTAACTATCTCATAACCTTCACCACATTCTAGTGGGTAGAAGTTACAGATTTCACACTCACCTGAGGGCTGGGTTTACATGGGTATAACTTATTGGAGATTCCCTAAGAGTATGTCTGCCTGAAGTTCACCCTATGGTTTCCAATGATTTATATTCTCCCTTATGCAAAATGCAGTCATTCCATCTCAAGGATGGAAGTCTCATCCCATTCCATCTCCTCTCTAAATTGTTCCTTACTCCTCTTCTTCAACAGAGTTGGATTTCCCTGCACCTGTGTTTTTACCTTATTTTATCCATGCTGCTGTTACAGGGTAACCTACAAAGGCCTACATCTCCTTGGGAAACCCATGGGGCCAATTTAGTTATATCATCGATTCCTCTTTAAATACAATTATATATTAAAATACAGCGATGACTCACAGAGCAAGGCTTTGTGAGGACAGGTTTATATTGCATCCTGCACAGCAAAAGTTGTACTTTCAACCTCTTCTAATGTTTTAGCTGCTTTCCAAATGTCTTAACCCTGGGAAATTGCCCTGTTTGATGCTCTTCCTCCTTCTTTCCCAATCCCCCTCTCTTCTCTCCATGTCCAGCCCTCTCTTGGCCACAAGGGTTTCAGTGTCTTTCCCATTATCTGGGTCCTTCCCTCCATATTTCTTTCTCACTTATATTTTGATTTAGTCTTCTCTGTTACAGTGTTCATCCCTACTTTTAAGCCTAGATCAATAAAATCAAAGTTCCATCTCAGTATCCACTCTCCTTACAAATCACAGATTATAAGTAACTACCTAATGATTATTTTCCCTGTAATATATTCCTTTCTTATAACATATAGTAAGTACTTCATTCTTTGCATTGGTTTTACTTGCTTTATCTTTAGCCTGAACTGACCAAATGGCCTCAGTTGGCATTGGTATGGGTCCTGGAACCGTAGGCTGGTTTTGAAGGACTTGTAGGATGATCAAGCTCAGTATTCACTCTAGTGCTTTAGTCCTCTGTGCCGCATCCTTGTTTGGTAGTCTTTTGTGGTAGACAAGTCTGCCACTTCCCTTTCAAGGTAGCTCACTGGTCATCATTGGCTTTGAGGGTGTCTGCTAAAGACAGTATTCACTAAAAGGGTTTAGGGCAGAGTGTGTGTAAGTATGAGGGGGGGACGTTGTGGTTGAAGATTATGCTGCTTACAGATATCCCAGTTCCCCTCTCTCTCTTGGAACATGGAGTTTCTTCATTCGCTTCAGAGATAGGTGTGCTTTATTCAATGACAGCTGTGAATAGGAATGATGTGCATCACTTCCTGCAGAAGCTTGACATTCAGCACGTGTCCACCACATTCCTTCCCACCTGCTGCAGTAGTGGAAAAACACATGTGGAGAGGAATTCTCCATTAGCCTGGGTCCTGGAGTGACGAAAACAACCCCAGCTCCCTCTGCCCTTGTCCTGCATTAGAATTGCAGTGTCAGTGAGGAATAAAGTGGTGTGTCCCCAAGTTTTGGGCTTATTAATACAGCTTATCCTGACTGATCTAGTCACTAAAAATCAGGTTAGGTAGAATTGTACATTTCAAGTCATCCTAAAGGTAATTTGATGGAATCACATTTCAAAACTTTGAGGCATATCCCGAAGTTGTTGGATGGGGTGTTTTGGCTTGCTGGGGTATTTTCAGAGTCTCTGTTGATAGGAAAGAATTTTCTTTTGGTTGTCCTATCATCTCTTTATTGGATGATATTTTTCTAGGATGCAGTAGATGTGGATCCTGGACATAAGAATTTGGAAACAGAGCAGAGCTGGACACTGAAAAGCTGCTCCTTAATGAAATGATTTATTTACTTTCTGCCTAGATGTGATGTCTTTTAGGTGCCCAGTCCTGACTCCCCTGTTACTGCTTGCTTATCCCTCCTTTGTAGGTCACAGAAGTTGTGTTTGAAGGCACTTCATTTAACTAGAACAAACATCCCATGTGAAGTGACATATTCCTTCCCATAAAGAAAGCCATTTATCAATGTTTTTAGTGTACTTGTTTATGTTTGAGCATTTTGTGGAAGTCTTATGATCTACGATGTCCATTGAAGCTTCTATTTGAAGGGGAGCAGAGGCAATGTCAAAGTTGATAAAAAGCAGTGATAGGGAGATAAGGTCCTGAGGCTTATGCAGCATCTGAAGGGCCAGAAGAAGGACAGCAATTATTCTCTTTGGTAATCCAATTGTCTGTTTTTTTGGAAAATGATAGGATGAAGAGTGGAAGTCATAAATAATACCTTTCCCACTGCCCAGTTATAAACGAGCTATTTAAACTCCCTGCTGTCCTGTAGGTTTGGCTTTGATTTTTCTTCTGCACTTTAAGGTTTAATAAAGATTAAACCTTAGTGGAAGTTTGTGGAAGAGGGGGAAACTATAAAACAACCTACTTGCAACCATCTGCAAACAACAGTGTAGTTTCCCCTTTCAAAGGAATCTCCTGGAGAGACAGTACACGTAATCAAATGGGATTTCTGTGTTGGAGACTTATAGAACTACTTAAAAAATTTTGTTTTTCAAATATTCTTTACATACAATTTATTCATGTATTCACTTAAAACATTTATGTCAAATATGGTGTCAAGTGTCTTTCAAGTACAGTGCTAGAACGTGGGAAGTAATGATGAGTGAGTTGGTCTTAGCTCCCCAAGATTTTTACCAGCTGTCGGTGACTAGAGAGTAAACCGGTGTTTTACTAGGGGCTTGGTGAATGCAGTGGCAGACACACACACAGAGTGCTATGGGGAAAAATAGGAGGGGCACCCAACCCAAATTAACCTGAAGCAGTGGTTCTTCAAATGAACTTTGAAGAAAGCAAATAGAAGTATGTGAACAAGTAGAAGAGGGAGATGTACAAAGATCTAGAGGAAAGTATGGCAGATTTGGAGATCAACAAGTCATTTGCATGGGAGGAGTGTGCATTCAAGATGGAGAGAATATGGGGAGTGGGAGGGTGGGGCTATGCCAGGTTTGAGGGATCTGCCAGACATCCAAATGGAGGTGTAAGTCAACTTACACATATATGAGTACTCTACATCTTTATTTGGATGCATAATATATGTATGTGTGGAGTTTAGGGAGGGTTCTAGAGCTATTTATAGATATTTATAGCCATGACTCTGGATAAGATGAACTGGGAACTGAGTGTAGATAGAGAAAAGGAGGGATCTAAAGGTGGGTCCTGGGGCACTTGGAGGTGAAGAGGTAAAGACAAGAGAGATGATCATTTCCAGTAATGAAAATGTAGTGTAAATTCTGGGAGAAAGCTCAAGTTAGGTAAACAGATGATTGCAATGCCAAAATCTGGAGGTCTTTTGCTGCTACTGCACTGGATGACTTCAAAAGCAAAGGTGACAGACGTTCTGGGCCCGCCTCAGGTGGGATGTTTCAAAGAAGTCCTCCACATTAAGCTGAGATTTCCAAGGATTAAATCAGTGGTAGGGATAAAGTATAACTAAACCCACGGCCTCCCTGCTACCCAATGACAGGGGACTATGGGGAAATAAAACCCCAAAAGTAAAGAAAAAAACCCCATTATTCCTGAGAGGTTCTGACAATTGATTGGTCTTTGTGTGGACATGCACTCTGAGTCCACACACATGCTGAGCGGCTGGCCACCTAAAGCTGTGAAGCTGGTTGGAAGTGGTCCTCCCCCAGTGATGACCTGAACAGTGAGCCAAGGCTTTTTCCCTGGGTTGTGTCTCATGATGCTGAAGAACGAGACCAGAAGATTTAAGCAAAAGGGTGGAAAATTTATTACAAGCAGATTCAGACTCTCCTCAGGGGAGGGGGACCCAATAATGGGCTGCCCGTTAAAGCCTTGTTGTCCAGGGTATATATTTGCTACAAGCCTGCTCTATGTCTACTGGTGTCATCACCTGATTGATTCCCTCAATCGTTCTTGCCCAGCAATAGACCTGAACTTTCCCTGTCTCTATGTGCTCTTTCTCTGTTCTTACGCTGAAGCTTTTCTGTTTCTATGCATCCCTACACCTTGTGACTGCAGGCACTCCCTTGGTTTCCCATGCCTTCCACTTTGAGTCCAGAAACATTTTACTATTTCTGCTTGGTTGGTTCCTGTGATTAGGCTGCTCAAACTGCCGTGTCTGCCCCTGCCTATGTTCCACCTGCCTTTGTTTTCCACTGGACCCCTGGCCTGTCTGCCTGAATGTCAAGTTAACCCTCTTCACCAAGACATCTGACAGAAGGAAACAGAAATCATCTCTGGAGGAGAGTATTTCATCCCATGCCTCAGACAGTCTTTACAAGAAAGTTCTCAAAGGCAATGCACAGTGCACAAAGGTAAGTAAGTAATAAGGCAACATAGTGAGATCAGCAAAAATGAATGAATGAATGAATGAACAAATAAATGGTAAAAATGAACCACAAATACCCCAGACAACAAAATTATCAGGCACAGGGTCTAAAACACTTATGCTTCCTATTTTAAAGAAATAAATGACAAGCTTAAAAAATTAACAAAGAACAGGAATCTAAAAATGACAGAGAAGATTTGCAAAAGAAATACATAGAACTTACAAAAATGATAAGTTCAAAAATTAATATTAAAAATTCAGTGGAGAGGTCAGGTTAGACTTATTAGATAACTAGAAAACTATATATATATATATATATATATATATATATATATATATCAGAAAATTATCCATAATATAGCATAAAAAGAGGGGAAAAAGATGGAAACTACAGAAGAAAGGGGAAGAGACATGGAGGATGGAATTGGAAGTTAGAATTCCAGAAGAAAAGACAAAATAGGGCATAAGTATTATTTAAAGACAAGACTGATAATTTTCTATTATTCATTGAAATAGCATGATAAATAAAAATAAAACACATATAAACACATTAGAGAGAAAAAAAATGTAAAAACTAAATAAAAGGGAAAATTTAAAAAGCAGTCAGAGAAAAACATCAAATTGTCTTCAAAGAAGTGGCAATTAAGTTGGAAATTGGTTTTTCAAGAGCAGGAGTAGAAATCAGAAGATATGTTAAATGTGCCGAAACAACAAATGCTAATGTATCTATGCCCAGCAGAAATGTATTTCAAGAATGAAAACACAATAGAGGCATTTTCAGATAAATAAGAACTGAGATTTTCATCACTGGTAGATTTTACAAGATGTGCTTCAAATGGAAGAAAGTGATCTCACAGGAGAAGCAGACGAAATTAATACAAAGCAAGTGGAAATACATGGGTAAATGTAAAAAAAAATGTCAGGTGTATGATATAGTAATGATAATATATGGCAGTGTTAAGAAAGAGAATTAAAATATTAGAATCACCAAGTTTTTTTTTTTAGTTGGAAGAATATTTTCCAAATACTTTTATTAACTCTAGACTTTGATAATTTAAGTGTGCAGGGTATAATTTCTAGAGTAACCACTATTATGCATTGAATGTTTGTGTCACTTCCGAGTTTTGTATATTGAATCACTGACTCCAACTCTGATGGTATTTAAAGATGGGACCTTGAGACGTAATTAGAGTTAGATTAGGTTATGAGGCTGGGGCCCTCTGGGAGGGATCAGTGGCCTTTAAGAAGAGAAAGTGCATGTATCTAGGAAAGGCCATGTGAGTACACAATGAAAAGGCAACTGACTATAAGGAAAGAGTTCTCACCAAACACTAACCCTGCCAACTACTTGATCTTGGACTTCCAAGCTTCCAGAACTGTGAGATATAAATTTATGTTCTTAAAGCCATCCACTCTATGGTACTTTGTTATAGCAATCTGACCAGACTAAGAATGGTCACTGAAGAAATTCTATCTAATAAAAGAGTAATATGAAAATTAACCACCACTTTGCTACATCACAAGCCATGCCCACAAGCCATTCCCACCAGCCAATCAGGATCAAATATGTAAATTAACCCCAGCCAAGATGGCTGCAGCTACGGAGCGAGCAGGAGAAAGGCTTGGGTTTCCTGGGCTATGGAGGAAGCCAAGCTTTCCACACACCCTGGCGGGCCCAGACCTCCACTCAAGGCTACAAAGTTTCAATTATAGAAGATAAATAAATCCCAACAAAATTGTGGCAACTACAAAGCTGGAGAAAGCAGGAGGCTAGGGTTGCCCCTGGTGATGGAGGAAGCCAAGCTTCTGCAGACCTGGCTTATCTTGGCCTCTGCTTAAGGCTACAACATTTCAATAGAAGACAAATAAATCCCAAATCCCAGGGCCTCTGCTTGGGTCTCTGGGGGAGGGGGTTCAGGTGATGGCTGGCCTGCAAACCACTAAAAATCCCTCACCCAGGCTTCCCCAAGTCCCAAGGGAATCCCCACTCTGATCCAGGACACCCTTCAGGGAAAACTAGCTGGCCCCCACCTATGCACCAGGCCTCTATCCTATCTAATAAAAGAGTAATATGCAGATTGACCATCACTCCAACACACAAGATGGCTGCCCCCATGAGGTCAAAGAATCTGCCCCCATTTAGCCACAAGATGGCCACTACAAGATGGCCTGCAAGGGAGGGAAGTTGGGGTGATCAAACCTGCAGGGGAGGGCAGTTAGGGGTGACCCAGGCCTGCAGGGGAGGGCAATTAGGGGTGACCAGGCCTTCAAAGAAGAACAGTTAGGGGTGACCAGGACTGCAGGGGAGGAAAGTTGGGGGCAAACAGGCTGGCAGGGAAGCAGTTAGACATCCATCAATCAGGCTGGCAGGGGAGTGGTTAGGGGGTGATCAGGCTGGCAGGCAGAAGCAGTTAGGGGCAATCAGGAAGGCCAGCAGATGAACAATTGGAAGCCAGCAGTTCTGGATTGTGAGAGGGATGTCCGACTGCCCATTTTGGCCCTTGAACATCCCTCGAGCTTTCCCAGATTTGAGAGGGTGAGGGCTGGGCTGAGGGACATCCCCTATTTGTGCACCAGGCCTCTAGTAGAATATAATCTCCAAACTCATGGAAGGTGCAAAGGAATAAAATAAAAAAAATTATTGTTAATCTAAGTGGATGTGTTAAAGGAGCAAAAGAAAGCAGAATATAAATGGTTTGAACAAGTACAATTTAAAAAATATGACGAAAGGGGCCTGGTTGGTATGGCT
The DNA here is from genome assembly GCA_963924515.1 of Vespertilio murinus. Classification (NCBI taxonomy): domain Eukaryota; kingdom Metazoa; phylum Chordata; class Mammalia; order Chiroptera; family Vespertilionidae; genus Vespertilio; species Vespertilio murinus. The sequence goes on along the minus strand of OZ004714.1, from coordinate 48,549,836 downwards.
TCTTTGGTTAAGTTGATTAAGCATTATCTCATGCACTGAGAGATTGCTATTTCAATTCCTGGTTCTATTCATAGTAGGGACCATTCAGGAGGCAGCTGATCAATGATTATCTCTCATCTATGTTTCTATCTCTCCCTTCCTCTGTCTGAAATCATTAAGAACAGATTTAAAAAATGTGATGATAGATTTAAACTTTACAGAATAGTAATAATATTAAATGTAAATATCCTGAATCTTTCAGTTAAAATACAAAGATTATTGGACTGCATTTAAAAATTCTAATAGCATATATTTACATGAGATATACCTAATATGTAAAGGTTAAGAAGGTTTTAAATAAAAACAGAACTTTAAGTAAAAGATGGTTAGTATAACTAAATTATTATTAGAAGAAAAATGGACTTCAATGCTAAAAGCTACTAGAGGTAATGGGAATCACTTCAAAATATATAAGGTTTTGTTCACCAAGATGATATGAAATTTTAAACTTGCTATGGTTCTAACAACATAGTTTCAAAATATATTAAGTAAAAGTTGATAGACCTACAGGAGAAAAGAAAAATATACAACTATATTGGGAGGTTTAATTATTAACCATGTTGGTGTCTCTCTCAGGGAGAAAGATTATTACTATAAATTTAGGAGTATCAGTACCTCTGGTAGAGAGGGAGAGGAAGTGGAGTTCCAGAATGTTATAAATCTTAGTTTAAGTGATGACCACACATAGACTTTACAATTATTTATTGAACTATGCATAAAGTGTTACTTTCCTGCATGCATTACATTTAATACATAAATCTATACACTGTAAAAGCCTTAGTAATGTTATGAGTGGTTGACCTAATGAGTGGTTGACCTAATGACCAGTTGACCAGTTCCTACGACATGCATTGACTACCAGGGGACAGACGCTTAATGCAGGAGATGCCTCCTGGTGGTCAGTGCACTGCCACAGCCAACCTCCAGTGGTTAGCCAATCTCCTGCAGTCCCCCCTGCCTCCCACGGACTGGGTGAGATGGTCCTTGATGAGCCCCAATTGCCAGCCAGGCCAAGGGACCCCACCTCTGCACAAATTCATGCATTGGATCTCTAGTATTAAATAAACAAATAAAAATCAGAAACCTGAGCACCCTGCATAAGAACTGAGAACATGCAACTGGTGTGGTAGGAGGAAAACGTAAATAAATAGTGTCTTGGAAGACAACTACAGAAAATATGTCAAGGAAGATGAATGAATAACCATGTCATATGCTGTTGATAAATAATTTAACACAAAGATTGAATATCAATGTCTGAATTCAGTAGCATGGATGCCATTGGGAACTTACACATAAATTGCTTATTTCTAGATAAGGTCACATTCTAAGTCAGTAAGGGTCAGTACATCAACATATAAATATTTGGAGGACAAAAGTCAACCCATAAGAGCAAATGTAGGCAAGGTATAAAGTGTACAAAGAAATCAAAGTTGCTATAAGAAGATATTGAAGCTATCTATCTGTCTATTATCTATCTATCTATCTATCTATCTATCTATCTATCTAATCTATCTAAAAGATGGGATAATGTGGAGCATGTTCTATATTGATTTGAATGACCCAGTAGAAAAGAGGAGAATTGTGATTCATGATACACAGGGACAGTTGCTTGAGAGATGTCCTTGAGTGGATAAAAGGGTGAAAGATTCGTTGCCTAAGTAGAAGCCTGGGTCTGAGAGATGAGTGGGGACATCTCTAGACTATGACTAGTAGTCATAGTAACAGAGGGAAGGCAGATATACTGGTTCATGTGGAGTATATTGGTAAACACGGCAATGGGATGATGTGGAAATGTTCTTTTATTTCATTCTGTTTTTCCAGGACATGGAAGCAAGACTATCATCTGACAGGAGGAGCAGGATATGGTGAAGGGTTGTCAAGGTCTTACAGCATAATGAGATAATGAAATGTAGTAGGATTGCTGGACACTACTAAAGGCTTGTTTGAGGTTCATAGCCGTGGTTAACTGTGTGGATGCAGGTATAGAATAGGTGTAGAATTGGACTTAACTAGAGGTTGTTTTTGCCATGTGAATAGCACAGAATGAGAGAGGTAAAGGAGTTGAGGGAATTTAAAAGTGAGTGATTAAGAGGATGAAGCCATAGAGTCCAAGCTTGGTCAAAGAGGAGACAAGGACTTAGAGACAATGACAATGGGCAGGGAACAATGATTAGTTCGATTAAAAGGGTCTGAGAATTGGGGTACTATGAGAAACATTGGAAAGATCACATCCTTTCTCTGTTCACAATTCCCAGTGGCACTGAATCTGAGTGATAGAGAAAACCCTTACTGTGACTTAAAAAGGTGTCCTACAGGACCTGCTTCCTCTCCACTTCTTCAGCCTTATTTTCCACTGCTGTCTCCCTCAATTCTCTCTCTCTCTCTCTCTCTCTCTCTCTCTCTCTCTCTCTCTATATATATATATATATATATATATATATATATATATATATATATATATTCTCCCAGGATTTCCTCTTCCCTCCTGAGAATAGTAATAGGGAAACTTGGGACAAGTAGTCTTACATGGAGAATGCAGGACTGAAATAAATATTTTCCCCTTTTGTATTAGTTTGCTAGGACTTCCATAACAAAATATCACAAATTGGATGTCTTAAACAAGGGAAAGGAGTTCTGGAGGCTGGAAGTCCAAGATCAAAGTATCTGCAGGGTTGGTTTTTTCTCTCCTTATCTTGCAGACGGTTATCTTCTTGATGTGTGTTCATATGGCCTTCCATTGGTCTGTGCATATCTGTGTTGAAATCTCCTCTTCTTACAAGGAAGGGAGTCAGTTGGAATGAGGGCCCACCCATATGACCTCATTTTATCATTATCACCTCTTTAAATGACCTATCTCTAAATATAGTCACTTTCAGAGGTATGGGGGTAGGATTTCAGTACCTAAGGATGAATGAATTTTGGGGGAATGTAATTCGGTCCCCAATAATTTCATTTTGCCATAAATACATAGTATCCTAAGGGGACTATTTTGAGGTCATTATTCTTATTATTCTCTTATCACAGATGGAGAAGCTAGGACCCAGAAAGGCTCAGTAACTTTCCAAGGTCACATTGCCAGGACAGATTCTGGAACTCAAGCGAAAACATCAAGCCCCTGTACCTTGCCCAGATTTAGACCAGTGTCTGGAGCACAGAGTTAATGAAACATTCACCAGCAAATGGTTTTTGATTCAAAATTAATTCTGTTTATTTCCCAAAATAATAGCTTCTGAAAAAAGTTTATTACTATTGAGGAAAGATATTGAACTCAAACATTTATTGACTATTAATACTTTCATGGACTTAAAAAAAATCTCTTATCTTTATATGAGTGCTCTTATTTCTGTTTTTAAAGAGGAGGAATATTGAGGTTGAGAAAAATTAAAAAGCTGCTGAATGTCACAGAGGTAATAAGACTGTGGTTAAAATCTGTACAGTTTCTAGTATCCAAACAATGACGTTATATGTACACATTTTAATATAGAGTAGCTGTGTTCAGATTGCAGGTAGCCCTGTGAATATTACTTTGTAAGATATAAAAATGTCTAATCACTATGTTGTACACCTGAAATTAAGATAATATTGTATGTCAACTGTAATTAAAAGTTAATTAAAATACTTTCAAGGTGATGATTGGATAATTCAATGCCAAATAGAATTTCTGAAGTCTTGGGGATAAGTACACAGCTTCGCCACATGGTGACTTTGAAGAACATGGTTCTCATTTAGGTCTTTTAACATTTTATCCACCAAAAGGAAAAGATTTTTGTGGCTTCAATTTGCATACTTCTATTTGTTTTACTGTAAGCAGATCACTGTGCTTTAAAAGGTTAGTCCTTTCAAAAGACTTCCATTACACTTAGCAATTAGTTTAGTGTATTATGTGTGCAAAACATATAATGTTTTGTTTTATTTTTTATTTTATTCCTGTTTTGTTTTAAAATGAGTATTTTTGTTATGAAGCATTTCCCTTTTTGTTTTCTCTAAAGAAATCCTCATCGTCTGTTTTATTAGACTCAGAAAACCCCTGCTCATTCTTCCCCCAAATTACCCAATTTCAAGCTCTTGGAAGCTGGCAGGCATGAGAGAAGCCTTTGCCACACTGGTGAATCACACACGGATAAATTTATTTGCTTTGATTTTAAACGACATCCAAGGGGGAGAAGGAAAGTGAATGTTTGGTTATTTATTACAGTCCTAACTCTCAGTGTGGTTTCTGGCTTCAGCAGCCTGTCTTTGCTGACTGCGCCTTCACGTTTCAGCGCCCCTCTTGGGCTCCTGGAGCTATCAGTCCATCAAAGCAGAAACCCGCTCCGGAAGGTTGAGCCCAAGCCCAGGCCTGTCCAGGAGATGTCTTTATCTAGGCCCTGCTTACACTGTTTCTCTCGTTTTACTACAGGCAGCTGTGTCAAACAGCAGGTATCTTGGACAACGAACCAGTACTCCACCTTAGGTCCGCTGTGTTTGGGTCTGGAAGCCAAATCTTCGAGGCTATCACTCTTCATAAAACATCGGGCCCCACTGGTGATGCAGAAACCTGCTCAGTACAGAGTAGGAACTGGGTCCGCTGGATGGCCATTCAGCCCTTTCCCAAATTTTCTAGCTCCCCAGCCTCTTCAAAAGGTCCCTGTTGGAGCACATTGCCTATTGCCTTTTAGAAACTCAGTTTTAGTGAGGTAAAAATAATGTACAAAAAAAACCCCGCATCCATTTAGAATGTACAATTTAATAATTTAAAAATGTTTAAAATGTGTTTTTATTAATGAGAGGAGAGAGAGAGAGAGAGAGAGAGAGAGAGAGAGAGAGAGAGAGAGAGAGAAAGAGAGAGAGAGAGGAAGAGAGAGGGAGAGAGAGAGAGGTAGAAACATTGGTGATTATTTGCCTCCTGCAGGCCTCCCACTGGGGTTGGAGCTTGCAACCTGGGCACATGCCCTGACTGGGAATCAAACCAGTGACCTCTTGGTATATGGGTTGATGCTTAGCCACTGAGCAACACTGGCTGGGCTATATTTAATGAGTTAGACAAATGCATATACCCATGAAACCACCACTACACAGAACATAGAGAACATCTCACTACCACCAAAGTTTCCCCTGCGATTTTGTAGCCTATCACCTCATCCAATTTTAGTCCCAGATGACCACATGTCCATTTTTTGTCATTATATATTAGGTGTTATTTTCTAGAAATTTATATAAATGAAAATCATGTAGTAGGCACTCTTTTGTGTCTGACACCTTTCACTTAGCATAATGATTTGGAGATTATTTAAGTTTACAATTCGTTTTTGCTTATCTAGTCTATTTATTTTTTCTTTGTTCTTTTAATCCCGTCTTTGGATTATTTAAATATGTTTATTAGAATTCTATTTTATTTTTTATCTATTGGCTTTTAAACTCTATTATTTGCATAGATTTTTAATGACATTTCTAGTAATTAGACTATTTATCAACTTATTTCCTCCCAGTCCCTAATCTACCTCTCTCTCCTGTCAATTCCCTAACTCCACCCCCCATAATATGATACTGGAGCTGGAACCTGTACAGACAGTATTTCTTCTACTATGCCTGCTGATGCAATGCTAGGCTTTACCAATAGAGGGCACTGGAGGGCTGCAAGTCTGTGGTCCAGGAGTGGGTTTCCTTTTCTGCTTCTGGATTCTTTTTCCTCCTATAGCTGACAGCATACCAGCAAGGGGAAGGTCCAAGTGGTGCTCACTCTTCAGATCATTTCTTCCACTAAGGAGGCTCTTTCTGCTGATGAGCTCAGGGCTGCCACCATCCCAGGCTGCATCCTGTAGACCAACTCCAGCCTGCCTGCACCCTCTTGTGAACTTCTGGGCCATCCAGCAGGCTGTTCTGAAGACCATCTCTGTCACACAGATGTTGACAATTTTCTTTGCCTCTGGAAGGCTCCGTGTCCCTGTGGGGTCCCTCTATGATATCCACTTCCCTGGTGGCACCAGTATAAAGGAGACAAGTGCCCCTCTTCTCCCAGGACCCCCAGACTTCTCTTCCTCTTGTTCTCTTCTTTTCTTCAAGCACAAGAGGAATCTTGGTCTAGTCTAGGACAAGCTCTTACTTTAAGTTTCTTTAAGATACATTTTTTTGTTTTGTTTGGTAATGTCTGAGGTTTTTTTTTTTTTAAAGAATTTATGCTTTTGGAAAATCAGAGCCCAAAAGACATAGGAGCTCTTTTGCTCCACCCTGTCAAATGTTTCCTTGAGGCGATGAGTTTAGGGACAGTCAAGGGGTTATATGAAGGGCAATGGAAGACCAGGAAAAAAGGAAACAAGGGAGGAAGGAATCCCATAGTCTGATACCTCTAAGTAGTATTAAGACAGGGAAAATGTCCCATTTGTCAGATTCCCCAACCTGCTTCTCATTGCTTGGCACATGGTATTTTCTCAATAAATGTTCATTAAGCCAATGAGCTCCCTTACTATGTGATATTGGGCAAGTTTCATGACTTCTCTGTTCCCTGAACTATAAAATGAGACCCAGATACTGATGTCATAGTATCATTGTAGGATTAAATGTGATCATTCCTGGCCAAGAGCTTTCTGATTGTAGTGTCTTATTACTGTTATTATGAGTGTCCACTGAGCTGAGATGGTGCTTGGCATCTTTGTCCAAACTCGGGGAGATTCCAGGCAGACCTGTTCAGCTGGAAACATGGGTTTATCTTTCTCTCAGAGAAGCTGTACTATTTCGATGTATTTCTTTTCACACTCCAAATTATTTTCCTCCTGATGATGGTTTTTATGTCAATGTGCTTGATGATTCTTAGATGATGAGAATTGATTTTGGATTAGATTCTACCCAGTGTGAAGTAACTGGTGCTGTGCTGAGAAAATTATGGTAATTTTGTATCTTCATCTTAAAGGTATGCTTTAACTATTTGCATATTATAGTTAGAGAACTTAAATGGAATCATTCCAATCTCAACATTGTTAGGGTACATTTTAAACATACCCTTTAAATAGTCATTTAAAAAGCTTTCCAGACTGCCAGTTGAAATAAAGGCGGATTGAGATATATCTCTTGTTGAAACCTCTATAAATGGGCTCAACATTTAATACAGATTTATAATTTTTGATGTTGTCTGTGTACCAGTGTGAAAAGAATGTCACCATGTCTAAAGCAATGGAGGAGCTGCTGGTACTCAATAACCTGGTGCCTTCCAAGGAGCTCGTAAGACATGGCAGGTTGTGCACACTCCTCTTTCCAAGTCCTAGGGGCAGCTGGACAGCAACGCAGCAGACACCTCCATCCTGGACAAGTAGGGTTCAACCAAGGAAGCTAAGGTCAGGCTTTGGGAAAGGAAGGGTGTGCATATGAATTCTATGTAAGGTCTGCAGAAAGGGAGGTCACACTTCATGGTGACCACAGTATTCCTGCTTTTGTGTTTCTAGGCTTGGCCCTTGCACTTGCTTTGTCCCATGGACCATTAACAAGTGTGCTGCAGTCAGACTCTGGGGCTGGTCTTCTTGGGACAGTCACTCCAGAATCCAGCTGTTATGTAAGAGGCTTGTGAGGAAGGATTACATGGATAGAGAGACATGTCTCAGCATTCCAACCAGATGCGTAGGAGAGGTTGTCTTAGAAGCCCAGCCCTGCAACCATCTGTGCTGCCCTTTCTCAGTCTTGTGTCCAGACAAGGCCAGCACTAATGCAGGAGAACACATTAGTCCAAAACCTCCTGGTCACTGGAAGATAGCCTGTGGCTGTAATATACCAAAGCCTGGCAGTGTGGCTTAAATAGAGTCAGAGGTTGACAATTTGAGTTTTGGTGGGTTGTTGTAAGTTGCACTAGATCTGAGTGGGGTCTGGGTTGCTCTGCTCTCAGCTGGTAGGAGCAAGGTTGAGACTGGACAACGGGAGTTGGGTTCTTTTGAAAAAAAGAAAAAAGAAAAAAACAACAACAGGAAGTTCTGTGGACTACAGCTCTTTGCATTTGGGCTCTTGTGAAAGGTTTAAATCGCCTCTTCTGAATGCTTGGCATCCAAGTATTCACATACCCACATGTACAGAAGTTTGTATCTTCTGTTCTAAATATCTGGGATGGTATGTCTATTCACTTTTGTACCTGAGAAGTAAAACGTCCAAAGAGAATTTGCTCACATGTCTCAGGAAACGATGAGATCGGAGAATTATTGTTCTCTTAAAAACTTACTTTTATGTGGCACTCTTAAATTTCTGCCCATTGTGATCTTTTACTGCAATTGGTGACTATCAACCCCAGCTTTCTCCACCATCTAAAGTCTGCGTGAACTCCACCACACATCACATGTTCTTGACTTAGCCTTGACTAGAAGACCACAGACCACTTGAAGACTGAAGCCACTAAAATCTATACCACTCCTCTCACTGCCCCCTAGAGCTGTTCTAGTCCACCTTCAGGATTCTTACCATGGCCCTCCCCTAACTCCCAGCCTCGCCCAGGTCAGCTGGTTGGGTCTGAGGACACATCTAGTTAATCTGACTGGAACCTCCTACACTGAGACAATAATTGTAACTGATTTTTCCTGGGCTCGTAGCAGCTAATTCTTTCTGTGTCCCCTGTAATAGTTTTTTGGGAAGTCCCAAGAAGAGGCCTGGGGCATGGGCTTCTTGCTTACATATCTGCAAACTGGGCTCACAGAGCAAATTTCTCGGGTCAACACAAAGGCACCGGGGAGACTTTTCTTCTCTGACACCCCATCGACTCAACTAAATAAAATACCTCTTTCATTTTATATATATCATACAAAGTAAAAGCCTCAATGAAATAAATAATTTTAGGTATGAAAATCAAAGGCTCCATTCCCTTCATATGAAATTAAAAAACACAATCCCTAAACTGCTCAGTTAATTAAGGGGTGAGAAAATGGGAAAATCTGGGGAAAAGTTGGAAGCAGAAATATAGGCAAAATATAGACAGCATATAGTACTAGAGGAAGGGCAGGGCAGGGCAGGGAAAAAAAGAAAAGGGAAGGGAGAAGAGCATCCTGGCCTTAGGAGGAGAAGAGGAGAAAGCACAGGAACTGCTAGGCTGGGAGGAAAGGCTTCCTCAGCTTCTGAGGGGGGCCTTTTAGCAGCAGCTTTCTTTTGACACAGCCTGCTGGTCCTTTTCACTGAGGGATTTGAGTTTCCTTATCTCTGAAATGCTAATGACCTGATTACCCAGTATCTGCTCTGTAATTGCTCTTTATTCTTACTCCTTAAAAGAGATGGCCCCAGTGGAGTGCCCTGGAGAGGATTCACCTGGCCAGGTGGCAGGGGGCTGGCAGTTGGAGAGGCACTGGGTGGCACCTTCCTCCCTTCCATGCTGGAGGGGCAGGGTGCTAGACATTGAGAGCCCACTCCTCCCCAGGGACAGTCCTATTTGCTTTCATACTTTCAGTCTCTGCACAAACCCTGTGAGCTTGCAGATGAGGTCCACAGAGACTGTCTAGCCAGCAAGAGGCAGAGCAGGTCTTGTTTGTGCCCATAAAAGTCTGATAGATGTCTAAATGTTCCCCACCCTCTGCACACTCTCCAAGGTAGATTGAAATATGCCCTTTAAAGATTGCTTATTGTTGAAAACATATAAAATACTAAAAAATGTGAAGAAGGTGAATTCCCTATTACCCTCCCATCTGGAATGAATCACCAGTAATACAATTATTTTTGTTTACTAGAGGCCTGATGCACAAAGATTTGTGCAAGAATGGGCTTTTCTTCCCTGGCTGTTGACACCACCTTCCCTCAGGCCAGAGTCCCCTTTCTGCCTTCCAATGCTGCCCAGAGGCCAGGAGCAGCTGGAATGATGGAGAACACCTGCTTTGTCATCATGGCAATGACACAAGTGTCCCGCTCCCGGAAGCTTGGCACCTGGGTATGCAAATTAACCTAACATCTTTGTTGGGTTAATTTGCATAACCACTCCTGATTGGCTGGTGGGTATCATGAAGGTACTATCAATTTGCATCTTACTCTTTTATTAGTGTAGATGTTTCAGGTTTTCTTTTGGTGTTAATCTTTAAAACAATTTCCCTCTCTATTTAATATTGTTTAAATTTATGCATATTTTAAGCCTCAGTAAGTAGAACCATAAATTATTTCTAGTACAATAAGGAAAACTATAGAACAAACCTAATTATGAAAACAAAATTCTAAATTGGCTGAAATCAACTTCAAAACGTGTGTGTATGTGTGTGTGAGACCTAAAACAAAACACAATTTCAACTTGTTTGCTATTTCATAGTTTATATTCTGAGTAAAAGATTCTACAGTCATGTTGCCTGAGATGTAAAAAGCAACTGAAATTCTGCCAGAAGTTTTGGTCCATAGCACTTCTTCTTCTTCTTCTTAAAAAAAAATATATTTTATTGATATTTTACAGAGAGGAAGGGAGAGAGAGATAGAAAGCTAGAAATGTCGATGAGAGAAAAACATCGACCAGCTGCCTCTTGCACACCCCACACCAGGGAATGTGCCTGCAACGAAGGTACATGCCCTTGACCGGAATCGAACTGGGACCTTTCAGTCCGCAGACCGACGCTCTACCACTGAGCCAAACTGGTTTCGGCTCCATAGCACTTCTTATCAAGAGAAGTGGCTTACCACTGTCTTGCAGCGAATAACAGGGGAAATTAAGATTGTACAGGAGCCTTAAAGAGGTCCAGATCACCTGACATAGTAATACAATTTCTTGGGTATTTTAACTAAAAAATTTAAGGAAACAACTCTACAAAAAAAAAGTTATATGGGCAAAGATATTCATTTTACATGGTCTCTAACATCTTATAATAGAAGATGGTTAAATAAAATAGTGCAACTATCCACTTCATGAAATAACATGTAGCCACTAAATATGATAGAGTGAATGTGTCAACAGATTAAAGATTAGTCTGATAACTACAGTAAAGATGCTAATAATCACAATAACTGAAATTATTGTTAGTGCTCACTGTGTGTTATATACCCTCCACATTTTTTAAAAGAGCTCATTCTTTTTTTATTGATTTCAGAGAGAAAGAGAGAGGGAAAGATAGAAATATAAATGATAAGAGAGAGTCATTGATTGGCTACCTCCTGCATGACCCCCACTGGGAATCCAGCCCAAGACCTGGGCATCTGCCCTGACCTGGAATAGAACTGTGATCTCCTGGTTCATAGGTCGACTCAACCACTGAGCCATGCTGGTAGAGCCTTCCACATGTTATCTTATTTAGTTCTCCCCAAAACTTGATGGCAGACAGTATTTTTCTTATCTCAAAGTTATCTCAGGCTGAGAGATGCTCCTTGCCCAAGGTTAAAAAAAAAACAAACCAAAACGGTAAGTGGCCCTGGCTGGTTTGGTTCAGTGGATGGATCATCGGCCTGCAGACTGAAGGGTCCTGGTTCAGTTCTGGTCAAGGGCATGTGCCCGGGTTGTGGGCTCGATCCCTCGTGATGAGCATGCAGGAGGCAGCCAATCAATGATTCTCTCTCATTATTGATGTTTTATCTCTCCCTTCCTTTCTCTGAAATCAATAAAGATATATTAAAACACACACACACACACACACACACATACACACACACACACACACACACACACACACACACACACACACACCTGGTAAGTGAAAGAAAATTGCATTAATTTACAAGTTGAAGTACAGGAAGGAATGCAGGAGGAAGTGTGAGGAAAGAAAGGCATTGCAAGGGTGTGGCAGGGAGGGCTCCTGAGGATGTCTGTTGTTTCTTTCTCCTGTTTACTTTCTCTCACCCTCCTGTTCCTGGAACTCCATGCTCCTGTTCTCTACCCCAAGAAGAAAACTGTTCAGAAATCATTGTGCTGGGAGGCATGTATGGTTGCTAACTTCTCCTTCCATAGAAAGGAGAATTTCTTGATAAGTTGCCCTAGATAAGGGAATGGGAGTTGGATATAGAAACCCAATGAAAAATGGGACTCTGAGGAAATGAATAACCATGTCACCTTTCTAAGATTTATCTCACAGCTAATCCCAGATGTACCACTCCTCCTGAAAGAGATGCTCTGGGCAGTAGTAAAAAAATAAAGCTTTTTTATCTCACCACTCCAGTCTACTTCTACTGACACACAGACATTCACCACAGTGTTCACAGGGCTTCACACACGCTGGCTCCATGTGGTATTGCCCTAGGGAAATAGAGGTCCAAGGTCGTCATTTATTTGTTTTTAAAGAAATATTATCTTCTCTATTAGAGAAGCAACCTATTGGTGAATCTGCTATGTTTCTTCTTTCCTGATTAAATAAAAATCTCAGCAGAGCAAATCAATCTCTTTTCCCTCATTCCTATCACCAGTGCTTCCACTTCCATTTTATTACCTCTCACCTGGAGGACTGCAACAGTCTCCTAGTAGTACTCCTGGCTCTGCTCTCTTTCCATCTCTGTATTCAAATCTCCACACTGCTACTGAGGGATCTTCCTAAAATGCAAAAATGATATTGATAATCCCTTGCTTAAATTCATTTAATGGTGCTTCATTTACTCAGTATACAAATGCCCCATCAAGGCATAGAAAAACCTGCAAGATCCCTGCCTACATTTTCAACAACATCACTTTTTCTTATGCTCCAAATATTTCAGCTACATTCACCATCAAAGGATGCTCTCCTGTGTCCCAGGGCCTTTGCAGATGGAGATTATTCAGTCTAAGAAGATCCTTCTAGAACAACTCATCTTTAATATCACTGCCTCTGAGAAGTATTTTTGCATCATTTAGGTAACCCTGAACATTCTCATACATTGGCCAGGTTCTTAGTGGAAGACAACAGAATCCCTCTAGCTAGCTTGAGCAGGAGTGGATTAATTGAGGAAATTAGAAAGCTTCCTGAATTGTTGAAAGGTTTACTTTTCAGCAGCAGCTTCTTTAACCACATCGTGGTCTGGTCCTGGCCAAGAAGCTACTTCTGCCTCTGGTCCCAGAGTCTCCTTAGGCGCCATGCTACCTTTGCTGTCCCTCAGACCCTCTGAATGGTGGCCAGTACTCTCCCCTGTTTCCTTAGGAAGTTCACATACACACCCAGACTTTGTCTGGTAGAAACAAAACCACCTGCCTACACTCTAGCAGTAAGGGAAACTTGGAACATTTTCATTTTTGATTCTACATTGAGAAGGTAGAATTCAAAATGCGGAGAACTTTAAAAAAGGTTGTAAAATGTGTAAGAGATATGGGCAGCAAGATGACAAGAGCTCCACTAAGTCTATTCTTAAAAAAACCATCTTCACATTTTGCTATCTTTATACAAGTGCGCTTTCCTTGCTAGACCGTGAACTTCAGTTAAGATAACGTCTTACTCATTTCTGTATCCATGACCCTCTGGAACAGTGCTTGACTTGTCAGTATTTTTTGTTGATTATTAAAAGAATAGAGCTATGAGAATTCCTTGCCTAAAACTTTATGTTTTAAAAAGTATATTTTCATTGATTTCAGAGAGGAAGGGAGAGATATAGAAACATCAATGATGAGAGAGATCAGCTGCCTCCTGCACCCCTCCCCCCAAATCAAACCTGGGACCCCTTAGTTCATAGGCGTCCTGTGTACTGAGCCAAACCAGTGAGGGCCTTACCTAAAACTTTTTGCACAAGATGTTTTAACCTAGGCTTGAAAACTGCATCCTGGTCGTTATGCTCTGAAAAACAATAAACCAAATCTTGACTCAAGCTAAGGAAATGGGAATTTAAATACTCTTTCAAATTTGGTCTTTAGGAGCAAGCCTGCAGATTTTTCTGGGGCACAGACTCAGTGCCACCTCATACATCATGTGCCTGGAACACAGAGATTTGGTGAACTTATCCATGTAAGTCAGGACTTGAGACGAAGTCTTCTGACTGTCAGTACCATACCTGAGATATCTGTATTGGGAGCCACCTGAAACTTATGAAAGTAGATGTGTGTAATTGTAGTGTTCCTTCTGACTCAGTTGACTCATACTGCTGACCAAGTGTATCAGAAGTGGAGTTTGTAGTATATAAACATATGTCTTAAAGCCTTGTTGGCCGTGAAAGGCACATCATAGAGTAGAGTAGTTTGGGTGATCTGTGTATTCAACAAACACAAATTGTTCACAGGTAGTTTACAGAATTCTGCAATTAAAAAGAATTAGTCTTGATGCTTCCACTCTAGTGTATAAGACTATTCTAGGTATGTAATAATTGTTACTGCTATGTAATAATCACTCCAAAATTTAACAGCTTAACCCAACAATCATTTTATTATATATCTCAATTTTGTGGGTGAGGAATTTGGTGGTGTCCATGGTGGTCACTCAGTGGACACTGGTTGCTGGATGAACTGTCCTGGCTGGGCACACGTAGCTGGTGCCTTGTTGCAAGGTCTGGAAGGCTGGGCTTAGCTGCAGCTAGAGCACCCACACACGGTTTCCCCAGCACAAAGACCTGAGAGCAGACAGACTTCTTATATTGCTGCTCAGGACTCCACAGACAGTGTTCTAAGTGAACAGAAAGTAGAAGCTACCCGAAGTCCTGCAATTACTTCCGTCATGTTCTATCTAACAAAGCTGACTCAAGCCCATCTTTTTTTTTTTTTAAAATATATTTTATTGACATTTTTACAGAGAGGAAAGGAGAGAGATAGAGTGCCAGAAATGCCAATGAGAGAGAAACATCAACCAGTTGCTTCTTGCATGCCCCCTACTAGGGATGTGCCCGCAACCGAGGTACATACCCTTGACCGGAATAGAACCCGGGACCTTTACAGTCCGCAGACCGACGCTCTATCCACTTAGCCAAACCGGCTTTGGCTCAAGCCCCTCTTGACTCAAGGGGAGGAAACATGTCCTATGTAAGCCTAGAGAAGGCAAGAACCATTTTTAATTCGAGTTATACTCAATTCAACAAGAAGGTAAATTTGTCAGGCATTTAAGAGGGCAAAGCATTAAGTCATGGTGCCACATATGAATCTACCATGCTTGGTAAATAAGAAATTATGTGTGTTGTCTAACCACTATGCTGTACACTTGAAACTAATATAAAATAATATCGAATGCCAACCATAATTAATAAAATACAATAAATTAAAATACACTTAATCAAGCAAAAAAGAATACTAAAAGACAAAAATTACATGTGTTAATTGGAGGGTGCTTGGAAAAGGGGGTGGGAGATGATGATGACCATGGAGCTGATATAACAGTGGCGTGGTAAAGGTGATGGTGACATAAGCATAAATGCACAAATACATTGTGCATTTGCTATGTATCAGACTTTCAACATATATTCCGTGTTAGGAAAGCTGAACACTGTCAGGAAAACAAAGGAGAACCAACTGAGGTGCATTAGATTTATTTTCTAAAAAATATCTCTAGTGGCAGGGTGGAGGGTTTGGAGAAGAGATTAATGGCTGGGAGACTTATTGGAGACCAGTGAGAATAAAAGTTCATCTGAAAGCAGAGCAGCCTTGGTAGAATAATGGCAGCAGAAAGAAAAGAGGTTGAATTTACAGGCAAAACTGACTGGATTTGGTACCCTGGATATGAGGCATAAAGAGAGAAGGGTTATCAAGGAGTTTGAATTTTCTAGTGTAAGAAATTCATAACATATTTAGAGTTTCTGTTTGGTTATAACTTCAATTTCCTACACTGACACCTTGCTCTTGGCCTCTCAGGGTTCCTAATTTCCCTCATGCTTCAGGACTTCTCAGAATCAGTTTTATTCTCTTTATTATACATCTGGTTTTATTGTCAATTATGAGGTACTTGATTTCTCTGTATTTCACAACTCACGTTTCTGTGAATACAAATCTGATTAGCTTAGCTTGTCCTGGTTTTGGCAGTGTGGTTTTTTATCAGGTTACCTCCTGAGTCATCTACTGGGTATTGGACTCATTGACTAGGAATTTATTGATATTTGGTCAGGAGCCCAACTTAGTATAATAGACCATGGTTGGGGTTTTGGGGAAAAGGCCGATGGCCTCATTTGTAAAAGCTGTGAGTAGAACAGTTTCCTTTAGAAGGGCCCAATCATTTAGTAACTCTTATGATTACACAGTTAAGTTATATGGAGCTCAACTTATCCCTTCCCCAATATCTAATACCCATCACCCCTGGGAGCATGCTGTTATCCTGAAAGATACAGTAGGAGTACAGGGGAGAGTAAGAATGAGGTTATGAGGAAGAATTACACTGATATTATTGGCTCCATGATCCAGGGCCATGGACAAAGGAAATGAAGGGGGGAAATGTAATGGTCAACAGAGACACAAGGCAAAAAGAAAGTGACTGTGGAGGAAATATCTGGGATAAATCTTGTTTAGTGAGAGAGAAGGATTAAACCAAGCAAGAAAGTTATGATCTCTGAATTCAGGAATCAGAGCTAGCACAGTTCTAGATGAAAAAATGTAAGATGTGGACTTGGGAGGGAATTCCTCATATGGGAAGAGAGTGAATTTTTTTCTTTCTTGATGAAGTTGTCCAGGATGTGGTGTGTTTGGGGTGGAGAGGATACAGGAAAGCAGGCTTCAAAGTTCTCCTTAAATGCAACAGAATAATCAGGCTACAACAGTAATGGATAAAGGGCAAGACTGATTCTAGCTGAAGGCCCAGGAGCAGGAGATTTTGATTGAAATAGAAGAGTCTAAGAGCAGACAAAGCAGTACGAAGAGAACAGTAATTCTCTCTACCTACATTGACTACCATCTGTCTATGCCCTGCAAGCAAACTACAAAATATGCCCTAAAATAATAAGCAGGGCTGCCTGAAGAGCATCCTTCCTGGAGACAGAGCTATGAAGAGAGCTCTATTGGACAGGATTAGCTAAGTGAGGGCAGTTTGGGAACCATTCAGGAAAAAAAATGAGAGTGAAGGAGTGGTTGGCTGAAATAACATATGAGCTTCAATAGGCTGTTGAGAAAAGATTAAGATCTGGGCAAATGGGTGATGTTCTAAACTGCAGGAGGATGAGAACAGAGTGGGAGAGACTGACAATAAATGACATAAGACCCTGGGCCATTATTGCCTTTACAGTCCTAGAGATGATGGGCACAGGTTAGGAATGAGGAAATGGCCCACTTTCTCACTTGGCCCTTGAGTCCCTCTTCTAGGAAGCAGAGACATCCCCCTTCCACTTCTATCCATGGTTAGGATAGAAGTGGAAGGGAGATGAAATACTGCTCTCTGGGAGCTGTGCAAAGGCTCCATGGAGAGTATGGGGCAGACAAATCTTTCTCAGAATCAGATGGGAGAGTGAGTATAAATGAAGTTTTTTTTTTCTTTTTCTCAAAGTCATCTCAACTTATCATGAGGACAATGCTGTACATAGGACATCCACAAACAACATTTTTTAGAAGATAAAGTAAATCCAATTTGTTGAGATGTTTCTGTGCGTGGAGATAAATCACATTATTGTATTTTATCAGCAGATGGGTGGGCAGTTTAATGGCATAAAACTGGCAGCAGCACAGAAAGGGCTCCTAGTATCTATGAAGAATCCGTTATTTTATGCAGGTTTCTGGACAGTATAAATCAGGTCTGTGCAGAGAAGACAAGCCATTGTGTGAGGTGGGACGCCTTGCTGGGGAGTGTCTGCAGAGGCCATTGGGAGTGGTAGCGAGGCGGAAGGTGGTCAGCAGTGGGAGGTGTGCTCCTCAGTGAAGACACTGTCCTGGTGTCCATTTAGAAGAGCACAGTGGTCAGCGTTGTGATCAAGAATGCAGTCAAGAATGTGATCATTGCACTGCCAGGTTCCTGTCCTGGATTTACCACCTAGGACCCCAGATGATCTTGGCTCCTCCCTCATGTGTAAAAGGGACTAATAATTTCACTTACCTCCCATGCTCGTTATAAAGATAAAGTAAGATAATTAGCAACTTATTTCTTTGCATAAGTTCAATAAAAATGTGTTCTTTTTGTAACAGGACATGAGGTTTCGACTGAAGGTCACATTTAAGAGAGACACGCATAGACTCAGACATGACCGGAAAGCTTTAAGGCAAGCATGTCAAACCCATGGTCCGCAGACCACATGCCTCGTTTATTTGGCCATTGTTAGCCTTTGAGTTTGACATGCTTGCTTTAAGGCAGTGGTAGGCAAATTCGTTAGTCAACAGAGCCAAATATCAACAGTACAACGATTGAAATTTCTTTTGAGAGCCAAAAACCAACTTCTGTTCACGGGCCACGAAATTTCAATTGCATTGTATGTGCGCGCCCACACATGGTATTTTGTGGAAGAGCCACACTCAAGGGGCCAAAGAGCCGCATGTGGCTTGCGAGTTTGCCGACCACTGTTTTAAGGAATTAAGATCGACTTTGGAAGCCAATAAAAGTTCCTTAGTAAAGCAGCCTGGTACCTTGCTTACATGGTTCCCAGCCATCTTTCCAGGTAAGAAACAAAGGTTGCTTCCTGGGAGATGCAAAGAAATAACCTCAGGATACGTTGGGGGATGTTAAGAAGAGAGGATTTAACCCAAATTATCAGTATTGCAGGTGAAGTCCTATGGCAAATATGTGGCTTGGCTTCTTAGCCTTGAGAAGCCTTTTTAAATTCAATCTGAAGATTCCTTATGGAGAATTCTAGCAAACCAGATTGAAAAAAAAACGTGGTCAATTACTATTCTAGCTGAACTAATACAAATATTCAGGTCAAGTTTATTGAAATTAGACTTACTTTGCACACAAATTAGTCTTGACTTAGTTATCTTTGGTAAAGATGGGGGTGCTTTCAGAGAGAAAAATTGTTTTGGTGGAAACCATAAAAGACCTTTGTGGATATTGGATTCTATTGCTGTCCATTGTATTTTGAGTTTTTTAAAAAAATTCTGCCTATGAACTGGACTGGATCCTGAAATATGGAATTTTTTAAATGGAGAACATAGGTCACAGAAATAGCTCTGGGGCTGCCTCAAATATGTGATGACCTGGTTCTAGTACAACAATGTCACCAGTGCATAAAGTCCTAATAGGGACTCATCTAACGGAAATATGGCTTCAGTTCTGCCACAGCTGAACTGGGTGCCTTGGGCCCAATTACAGACATAGTGGACAGAGAGCTCATGAACTGGTGTCAGAGATGCACAGAGCCCCTGGCTAGGGGTAGGCACCTTTCTTTGGTACTGTCACAATGTTCTGTGTGATTTCTAATGCAACCCTTCCAAAGATTTCCATAATTATGTTTATGCTTTGTCTTCTCCACTAGGCCATTAGCTCCTCAAATACGAATAATGACATTGACTAACATTTACTTAGCATTTATTCTGTCCCAGATATCTCTTTGATTCTAGTACCTTTTAAATCCCACAGTACCTGGCACCTGGTAGGCACCTAATAAAGGTTCAACAGATGACTAGATACAAGAATAGATATGCTTTGTTCGAGTCAGACATTTACTTAGCTTAGGGACTTTGAGCAAATTTCTTGGTCTTTTTGAATATATATATATATATATATATATATATATATATACTTTTTAAAAAATACACTTTTATTAATTTCAAAGAGAGGAAGGGATAGGGAGAGAGAGAAACATCAATGACGAGAATCATTGATTGGCTGACTCTTGTCTACCATGTGCTCTGAGATCTTGAATATGAACTTGCCCATAACACCCAGCACATGCTAGGCCCTCAGTAGAATCATTTAACTGAAATGTCTCACTTCACTACTGAAGGCTACAAAACAGGTTATGATGTGTTACTATTCTCAGATCTATGTCTCTGGCTCCACATTTCTATTTTGAGCAGTTTATTTAGCATTCCTGGTTAGAAATGCAAGTAGGCACCTCAAAACTGAGGTTTGAACATGACCTCCTGCTGGCTGCTTCTTGCCAAACCTTCTCCCAGTCTTCTTCATTTTGCAGAATGGCACCACCATTCAAAACAAAAGTGTAGGAGTAATCAACCATGGAATTTTCTATTTCCTTCTTACCTGACCTCCAATCTATTGGCAAACCCTGTAAGTTCTTTCTGAGTCTGATTCTTTCTCACTATCTCCACTAATCAAGCCCTTGTCCAAGGTACCCTCCTTTTATGTGTGGACATTGCAGTTTTCTCCTGAGTAGTCTCTGTGCTTTCATTCATTTACATCCATTTCCTTTTGGTCATATGGATCCCAACCATCTACAGCTTCTTCTAGGAAAAGGATTGGTGGAATGGGGTGAAGATCTCTTCAGCTAAAAGATGTGTGTGTGTGTGTGTGTGTGTGTGTGTGTGGTGTTTGGGGAACTTAGTGCTTGGAGGCAAGAAAGTTTATGAGAAGGTCCTATAACAGGTCAAGAGAAGAAATTGACAAATGGGAGCAGGCAGCCCCTGGGGAAAAAGAAATCCCAAATGAAGAAGGAGGAAGGAGCCCTTGAGGTGAGCCAGCCTGGAAGGTATCCATTGTAATGTTCTCTGAAAGGCTGCTTTGCTGGAACTGCCCAGCCCATTCCTCAGGCTCCATGCATTAACTGAGCCACCAGTTACCAAGCATTTTTTGCATACTGGGCTCTTCTATCCCACCCTTCTGATAGATGGTAAGGGTGTGACAGTAAAATTGTAATAAAACCATTAATCTCAAGAGGGAATGAGGTCTAGTTCTTGACCTTTGCTCTCAGGAAGCTCCATGCATCCTGGATATATTTACTTGCTGTCTTCCCAGGAAACCCTGAATTCTGGTTGTGAAGGTTGGGTAGTCTATTGAGCCCAAACCTTTCACTTTATAGGAAATCCCTGCTCTGTCATATGAAGATCAAGCACAGGGCAGCTCTAGGAGATGGTTCTGGTGAGATAAAGGCTTAAAGAGTGGTCACAGATCACTCATCAGTGATCTACTTTGAGATCTCAGGAAGCATGATACAGTCTCTTTATTTTACGTCCCATTGCTACAAGAATAATTTCTACAGCTCGTATTGTGCTGTTGTCCACACAGATTCCAAAATCCTTTCAACTAGAGATAATGTCAGCTCTGATCCTCTTACACTGGCTGTAAAATACAAAGAAAAGCTAGATGGATTTTCTGGCTGCAGACCTTGGCTCAAAGTGGGTAAGACTCTGGCCAAACACAAATTTCCAGTTTTCAGAGTATATTTAATTGAGACCTGTGGCTTACTTTGTTCCTGGAGCTAAATTGGCATTTGTACAAATAAAAATGTGAAAAACTGTAGCTGCAGGCTTAGAAAGAGCCAGTAAGAAGAAAATGGAGACATTGTGTTTACAAAACCGGAGGGTTGAGCTATTCTTCCTTTTTATGACCATTCTCCCATTTCTGGGTCCTTCGAGGCCAGGAGTATTTGTGAGCCATCTGTAAGGAGCCAGGCGGCCGGGAGCACACCCTGCCCTGCCCTCCTTTCTCAGGATTGTTATGAGCTTTAAACCAATCTACAAAATTTGTTTAGAGCCAGAAGAAGGAAAGCTTTCATCTTTTCTCTTTTAGGTGACAATTGAGCCTGCTCTTTTGCCAGAACCCAAGAGCTAATAGCATAACGCCATTTCCCTTTGTGCTGCAGGAACTTGGACCAGGGCACACTGTTTAGGTGAAAGGCTTCAGCTCGAGACTCATCTTAGGCATTAGATAAAAACAGTTCCCAGAATTTTACCCTTAGAGTTGTAACTCTGTGTGTCCAAGGTCTATAGTTTTCCAAAATTTCTAGCAAATAAAATTGCTGGGATACTTGCATCACAGAACTCATCATGATTGGAGGCCATCTCATCTGACTTTGTTAGAAGAAAATACATAATTTGTATACAATTTTCCCCCTTTTGAAAACTGGCATTACTTCTCAGCTTTGATCCTTGAAAAAACAAAATCTACAATGAGGCTGCACTTCCTGGTTTTCTCTTTTTGTCAGATAATTCAGCACCACGGTGACTGGTGGAGATGGGGAGGAAGATCTGCCCTCACTCCAGGATGTATCAGAATACTGGGGGGTCTGCTGGCCCCCTCCGGGCCCCCCTGTACTGTGTTTCTCATGCTCCTCAGTTTTCCTGCAGCGCTGAGCCTGAAAGGCCCACAGGGAGTCCAGGAGACGGAGCTGAGCCTGACAGTCCAGCAGAGGAGCTCTTTGATATTCATGTTCTGTGGTCCATCCTCCTGACGGAGCTCACGGAAGGCCATTTCCAACAGAGTGCAGGGCTGTGGTGATGCTGCACACCTTTGTTCTGTTAACAGCAGAGAGGGATGAGCAAACTGAATCAAACCTCCTCCTCAGATCCCAGACCCTGATCTCTGGGCGTCCCAATTATCCCTTTATTTCTAACACAGTGGCCAGCCTCGCAGGAAGCCATGCTGAGACATGCCGAGGGACCCTGCAGGTTGTCGAGTTGATGCAGCCCTCTCTCCATTCCTCTCTCCTTCCTCATTCTTTTATCTCTCTCTGGTGTATTTGAGAAAGAGTGCAGTAAGAACAAACCGAGTCAGACATCGTTAAGACATGCCCTTTGTAAATCATCATCTGTACTCACAGCACAGGGAGAACATCGGATGAACTGGCCACCTGCTCTCAGAGCCGGGTCCCAGGAGGCTGCAGAGGAGGAGAAAGGAGGCTCTCACACGTGTTGGCAAAAGCAGACAAATGGCTGTTGAGCTTGCTGAGATGTGGGGGCTGACCCTAACAGCTGTTCAGGCCCTCAGAGGGCTGTGAAGAAGTGCTAACACCTCCAATCAAGCTGTCTTCTGCTACCGCGGCTGGGTTTTTAAAAAATTGCCTGACATTTCAATGGCATTTTAACAATTAGAAGGATCTTTCATATATATTACTGCAGTCCATTCTCATGGTAACCCATGAAAAGTATGTGTTATTGCTAACCACTGTTTTAGGCCAAAAAAAAGAGAGAAAATCTCAGGAAGGATAAATGCTATGCCCCTAAGCAAACTCGGTAAGTGGCAGAAGTCCCACTGCCCATGATCTGGTTCCGTCTTCCTGTCACACACACAGCTCACTGTCCTCTGTTAACCCCTACAGCTCACAGCAGAGTTTTCAAAGTCAAGTTGCACCAGAATCACCCAGAAGGCATGTGAAAAGCTCAAGTTGTTGGAAGGCACCCCAGACTTTCTGAAGTCTGGGAGGGGCTTGAGGATTTTCCCACCAGGGAGAGGGAGAGGGAGAGAGAGAGAGAGAGAGAGAGAGAGAGAGAGAGAGAGAGTAGTAGAACTGATAACACTGATGTTGGTGGATTCTGGGAGAGAGGGTGCAAACACCGTTCTAGTGGGTGCAGTCCTGGGAAAGTGGCAAGGCTCTAAAGAAGGAATGGCAGTGTGTCAAGGTCTTTACCAGCCACATGATTTTCTTGTGCCTAAAATGGCAGGGAAGTTATGGAGAGAGTCTCTCAGCCTGAAGGAACATGGGAATAGGGTCAAGGTCAACTTAGACAGACCAAAAGTCTGGGGCCAGGCAGGGAGCTGGATCTTTCAGCTCTCATGGGTAAATGACTTCATGGATCTGAGATTACTCCCATGTTGCTGCTTTGGTGCTATATAATCACTCTGGAAATGATGACATCGTGGGCTGAAACTGAGTTATAAAAAAGTAGAGAAAGTTACATTCACTTGACATCTAAGTTTGTAGATTGATATTCAAGCCTAGTATGTAGGTAAGTTACATGATGGAGCATGGAGGCCATGCAGGAGCTGCCCTGGCACAGTGGTAACTTAGAGGGTGCAGTGACAGACTCTCAGATGAGGTCAACTTTCTGGAGAGGCTATGATAGGTATTGATAGATAAGTGCAGATTCAATAATATTTTCATTTTACAAAACTGGATCTTGCCAAATACAGTTTTTCCAATTGCAAAATTTGACAGAACCATAGCCTGTGAGAAATTACTAGAGATTCACTTCACATGTAATATAATTTCCCTTTTTCTAACAATTCTATACATTATTAAGGTCAAGATCAAATTCTTCTTCTCAAAAATTTAATTGGAAAATTCCACCCACATTAATCCTTCTGTTTTCCATGGCTATTTGGAAAGATTTTTAGTTCTGTACATTTTATTACTTTAGATCATGCATTATGTAGCCTTTTTAAAAATCCTCACTGGAGGATATGTTTACTGATTTTTCATAAAAAGAGAGATAGATAGATAGATAGATAGAAATTTCAATGTTAGAGAGAAACATCAATCGGTTGCTTCTAGCACATGTCCTGGTCAGGGATTGAGCCAGAAACCTCTTAGTGTACAGGAGGATGGTCCAACCAACTGAACCACCAGGCCAGGATGGCTTTGTATTTTGATTGATTCATTTGAGTTTTTCACATTTTTCCTGTATGGATCACAACTCTTTTATTATCAAGTCTTCATTGAGTTAAATGTTGTCAAAGGTTGAGACCAGTTAAGGCTCTACCTTTTTTTTAAGTGTTCCTAATGCTTACTAAGAACTTGTGTGTGTTTAATCTGCACTGAGTGCTATGCAGACATTTTTATAACTCAGTGGTTGGCAAACTCATTAGTTAACAGAGCCAAATATCAACAGTACAGTGATTGAAATGTCTTTTGAGAGCCAAATTTTTTAAACTTAAACTTCTTCTAATGCCACTTTTTCAAAATAGACTCACCCAGGCCATGGTATTTCGTGGAAGAGCCACACTCAAGGGGCCAAAGAGCTGCATGTGGTTTGTGAGCTGCAGTTTGCCAACCACGGTTATAACCCTATACAGTGCAGTAGGTGCTGTTATTATCCCCATTTTACAGATGAACACACAGGGTAAGTAAACAAAACAAAACAAAACAAAACAAAACAAAACAAAACAAAACACACACAACAACCATGAGGGGAGGAGGATCATCAGAGCTGGGATAATAAAAAAATGGAAAAGACATACACATGGTTAAGCAGAACAGAAAAGATGACCTGATCTCACTTAACTGAGTATCTTTCTTTATTTTTAAAATTTTATTATTTTATTTTTTAACAGTTCAAAATATTTTAATTCACTGTTGCAGAGTTTGAACTAAAGGCTAATTGAGAGATCTTTTTACACTCTAATACAGAAAGCCATTATTAATCTCTCTTAGAAGCAAAAACATACAATAAAAGATGAAGGAATATGTGGTTATGAATTTTTATTAGTCTTCTTTATTAAAATTGCTTTTCTTTCCCCAAATTTGTATTTAAATTATTTTATACAGAGAGAGCAACTTCTTTCAATAGTTTATGACCTAGAATAAATTACTCACCCAAATATTTTGATTTTTAAAGTAGCTATTGAAAGTAGACAAATTAAAAATAATTGCTGTGCCAGGCAAGTGAGGCTCAGTGGCTGAGCTTTGATCCATAAACCAGGAGGTTATGATTTGATTCCCAGTCAGGGCACATGACTGGGTTGGGGGCTAGATCTCTAGTAGGAGGCATACAGGAGGCAGCCAGTCAATGATTCTCTCCCATTATTGATGTTTCTATCTGTCTCTCTCTTTTTTCCTTCCTCTCTCTGAAATCAATTTAAAATAAATTAAAAATAATTGCTGTGAATTAAAGAGTATTTTAAATAAAAATTATATCATTAGAGGAAATATATATTTCCAAGGAATTCATGCTCAAGGACAAAAGGACTTCAGATTATTAGTAAAGTTCAAAAATCTTGTATTTAAATTAATTGTAATCCAATATTTCATTTCAGGATGATACCAATACTGATCCACAGTGGTCTGAGATGCAGCTCATCACTTTGCTGGACTTGTTATAGGCCATACTGCCGTGACATGATGAGTCAGACTACACAGGCTATTCCTGAAATCCTGCAGAAATCCTGGTTGCCCCAAGTCTGTACTCTGGTTGACATGAAGGTACAAATTAAATGAAGATTTGAAAGTATAAAATTACAAGTGAGAAATGTCTTTCTAGTTTGGAAAACAGTGGTCTCTTTCTAGATGAAATTTGGTGTTGATGCCACCACTAAAGAAATTGTGCTTGCTGATGATATTGATAACCATTCGTGGAGACTCTGCCACCAGGAGGTCGAAGCCAGTGGAAAGACAAGCAGGTAGGTGATACTTTAGTTTTTTAAAAAATCTTTTGCAAGACCAGGCTGCTTCAGGTAAGGTGTATGACTCCATCCATGAATTTCTAGCAATGGCCATGAAAGAGGGTGCTTGGGACTCCAAATGCTTAGCAACCACTGGCTTCCTCCTGCACTTGGCCACCTCTGAGATCCCCTTCCCGGGAGAGATTGTCCCTCTGTCCTGTGTTTCCTCCAAGGTGAGCGGTGACAGTGGGGGGTTTTGCTGCCCAGCTCCAGAGGGAAGTGAACCATTATGGCCAGAAGGGTGACTCCACGTGCACTCTTAAGATTGTCACTTTTTAAAATATTTAAATAAGTAAGGATTGGCCTGGCTGACGTAGTTTAGTTGGTTGAGCCTTCTCCTGTGCACGGAAAGGTTGTGTGTTACATTTCTGGTCAGGGCACATGCCCTGGTTGCCTGTCTGATCCCCAGTTGGGGAGCATAGGGAAGGCCCTGTTGGTTTCTCTCTCCTTGCCCACCCCTCACCAGAGGATATGTTTATTGATTTGAGAAGAAGGTGGGGGGAGAGGGGAGAAACATTGATGTGAGAAACATTAATCGGTTGCCTTTCATACATACCTTCACTGGGGATAGAACCTGAAACCCGGTATGTATCCTGATTGGATTTCAACCAACAACTGGGATTACACTTGAACCAACTGAGTTAAGTCACCCAGGGCTCACCAGGCCCTTTAGATAAGAATAGTTTGGCTAAGGGACCTTGGCCCTGAGCAGAGTGGAAGGTGGATTGTGGTTAGGCCATTGGAGGCCCTCCCAGTTTTACTGCGTACTAAGGCAGCC
Organism: Vespertilio murinus; assembly: GCA_963924515.1. NCBI lineage: Eukaryota > Metazoa > Chordata > Mammalia > Chiroptera > Vespertilionidae > Vespertilio > Vespertilio murinus. Next base: position 48,523,070 of record OZ004714.1, on the reverse strand, counting down.
CTTAATGTGGAACCTTTCTGCTAGGCCTTAAACCACATGCTCTGCAATGCTATGTGAAGGCTCTCAATTTATCAGTCCATCTTTATTTATTATCTCAAAAGCATGACCTCAAACCTCCTCATGTCTGGCAGCTCCAGGATCTGAGTATTCTGAATACAGAAATCTGGCTCTTCCGATTCTTGCCTGAACCTAATTTAGAATAGTTTTTCAGTTTCTTTCAAAATTAAAGCAGAGGTTACTGACATCTAAGAGAGGGAAATCTGAGGGGCATGTTTATTAGTCAACCCTCAGATCTCCCCAGGATTTGTATAGAATTCCTTACCTTAGCCCTAAAAGATTGTATTACTTGAATCTAGGAAACTCCAGACCTTCTTTGATCTGAATACCCTGAGCAGTTAGTTAGGGCTCTTTCGGTCCCATGGAGTAGGAATCTATGGGATCTACTTTAAGCAGAAAAGGGGAGGGGTTTGTTAAAAGTACAACGATTGGCCTTGGAGAGCACAGAGCAGGGAGGAAGCTGGTGCCCAGGAATGAATGGGAATCAGAAGTTGGATGCCCATAGCCTGTCCAGACCTCACCCACTTTCCTCTCTCCTCAAATTCACCCACTTTCCCCCTCCTCAAGTTCACCCACCTTGCCCTGACCTCAAGTTCACCTCATTTTTCTTTGCAGACAGTTCTTGTATGCCTCCAGGCCACCTGGTAGAAACCATGGTTAGCTCACAGAATAGCACTTGAATTTTCATTTCCTCCTTTCACTAGTTTGGGCTAGACTGAAATCTTTTAATCCCAAATAGAAATTTCATGAAAAGAGGAAGTTTGTCTATTTATTGTGCATCACCCATGGACCAATGGCATTCAGGAACCAGTGAGTCTGGATCAATTTAGACAAAATGAAGTCTACACCCCTGTGAATTGAGTGGGTGATGGATGAGCAATTCTTACCGGAAAGGCTGGGTTGACAACCCCACTCTGCTGTTCTTGCTTCCTACAGAATCGCCTTTACAGAACAGAGTGTTTTTGTAGTTATATCTGTGGCCTTTAATGCCATGTTCTGCATGCGGTAATATTTCTATTGAGAATATTATTCTTGATGTTGTTCCACAATCTGCATAGAGTCAGATGACAAATGGGCTTGAATTTTGTCTTGCAACTAGCTGGAAGTAGAGCAGTTACTTAACCTCTGCCATCTGTGGGTTGTCATTAATATAATGGGAATAATATACAGGATTGTTGTACAAACTAAGTGACATACTGTTTGCAAAGTCCTTGCACTTAGAATAGAAGGCATTCAATGAACAGTAACTATTATTATCATTATTAATTTAATAATTGTTATTACTTCATGCAGCTAACTCTCAAACCAACACTGACAAATAAATTAATGCTTTCCTTTTGCCTTCTGATGGTGACAACAAGATTGCATGCCAACAGGTGCTCTGACAGGCATGACCCTCGCCTCTGAAAAACAGAGAATGTGTAATTATGTTTTCATGCTAACAAGGATTGAGAAGTAGTAATCTTTAATTTTTCCATTTTTGGTGATGACATCCACTAACCCCCACCTAACATTCTCTGCTGGGAAGGTCACATAATGACACTTCAGTTAAATGTGGGCCTATGGGCAAATCAAAGCCTGTCATTGCTGTCGGATAAATAGAATTGGGAGAGAAGTACCAATTTGAGCTGGTGCATGCTTTTTGTTTTTTTGAAACACATTTAAGGAGGATGTAGGACAAGAACAAAGAAAAAAATTATGTTGAAATTTGAGATTCAATACAGTATTCAAAGAGAACAAGGAAATAAAGGGGATTATTTTTAATTGACTTTTAGCACCCATTTTTTTTTCTTCAGCCAAAAAATAGTTGCCCTTTAAGGAGAATCCCCAGAGAACACACTTTTTCTTCCTTTCAGAGCCTAGAGAAGTTTCCTTTCCCAAGCCCATCACATATGTGTTTTTAACCTGCCTGCTGGATCACTGTCTTTTTTACTTAGCGGTAGCTTTCCTTAATCAGATTTTTTAATATAATATTTTCCTAATCTCTTTTTAAAATACTTGACTATTGTCTTCTATCTTGAGTAAAGCTCTTATACTCTTTTTAACAGTAATCTGTTTCAAATTCTCTGCTCTAGTGTCTCTTTGGAAACTGGTGGAATCTAAATGAATAAATATAACATTGGAATAAAAAGTTAAAAGCAAGCCCTGGCCAGGCAGCTCAGTTGGTTAGAGGTCATTCAGATATGCCAAGGTTGCATGTTCCATCCCTGATCAGGGTACATACAATGAATGCATAAGTGAAACAACAAGTCTCTCTCTCTCTCTCTCTCTCTCTCTCTCTCTCTCTCTCTCTCTCTCCCTCTCTCTCTCCCTAAATCTATATATATAAAAGGTTAATATGTAAAGTGTCCCCTTGGGAGTTCGACTCAGAGACTGGGAGTTCAATAGCTTGCTATGAAGTACACTGATCACTAGGGGGAGGCACAGAACATGGCGGGTGACCAGCAGTGGTGGTAGCGGGGCACTGAGGGAGCGAGGGAAGGAGAAAGCAGGGAGTTGGGTGGTGGGGAGGGACCTGATCGGCCCTGATTCCTGTCCAGGCCAATGGACCCTACATGTGCATGAATTTCATGCACTGGGCTTCTAGTCAATAAATATATATTTTTTAAAGTTAGAAGCTATATAAGGCAGATGTAACAGAAGATTCAACTCTCTCTCTCTCCATGTGTATATATACATACACACATCTGTATATATAAAAGGCCAGTGTTTGTGACAACCAGATCGACCAAACAACAAGGTGTATTGAGCACCTCTTGGTTCCTCCCCTTTGGCCCACAGGCTCCGATCACAGCAAGGCAGGCAATGGGCAGGTGGGTATGGCAGTGAGAGTGGGCTACTGTGTGAAATTTCACGCACTAGGCCTCTAGTTATTATATATAATCCCTAAGTTACTAAGCTACAACATTAAATTTAAGGCTGTAACCACACTTAACTATCTCTGCTTTTTACTTTGTGATGAAACACAAGAAAGGAACAGGCTAATTAATCATCTCCTTTAAGAATGGCAGTGACATCTAGAGAAATTAAAATGGAGGCTGGGAACACAGCACAGTAATGTGGCACTAAGTTCCAGAATAAAACCAACACACCTGAAACAGAAGCTGGTGATCTGACTCATCTATTTGGCTCACTCCTTCCACACTCATCTCTTCCTCTTTATTCTGGCCACAGCAGACCCTTCGCTATGTCCCAAACACTTCGCTGGACATCCACTTGCACAGCCTTTTGTCCTTGCTTTTGCCATTTCCTTTCCTGGAACTCCTTTTCTACCTTCTGCATCTGGGAAAAAGCCTTTTCAGTGCATGATCTAGAGACATTTTATTTCCCTGGAAGTGGAATGATACCTCTTTTTCCTCAGCCCTGGTTTTTGTTGGGTAAACATTTTGATTAGCAGCCTGGGGTAGGGGAGAGATTCCCCAAGGGCCTACTTGCATAACAAGTATGACACCCTGAAGTGCTATCTCAGGAGGCTCTTTGCAAACATTTGTACTCCTGTCAGATTGTCTTTTCTGAGAAGGACATGCAGGCTGAGGCTGGGAACCGATGATTCAGACGTTGTTGAGATTGGAAGGGTGCTGGGGCAAGAGGGAAGGAGTGAGGCTGCTATGAGCTGGAGAGCAACTTTACCAAGAAAAAAAATATTTCATAGGGGTTTTACAAATCGTGTTTGCTCTTTAGTGCATAATTTAACATTTTCTCAATCTCCCCAAGAAATCATCAAAGTCAATGCTAATCACTAATACATGTGGAGATGGATCTGCTTCTGGGTCTGGGACAAAGTCAGCCCTTGTCTCAGGTCCAAAAGGAGTGCTGAGGTTCACCACAAGAGGCTCACTACCTCTGAAAGACATCAGGAGTAAAGGCTCACCTTCCAATGCCGTCTCCTCCAGGCAGCCCTCAGAATATCCTCTCAGTGTTGAAAACATTTTATCCTTCAGCAGGCAGATCTCTAAGTCCATGGCCTAGGGTTGCTGACTCATGTGTCTGGCTCTCCACTAGACTGAGTCACTTGAAGGCAGAGTCCTGGGCTTTCTTGCACCTGTATCCCTAGCATTGACTAGAGGCAGACCTTGAAGAGGTGCCCTGTGAAGGGTGGAAATGAGTTGTGAAGTCCAGTTCTCTATATGGCATCTTCAGGTATGTTTGCTTTTCGCATTAACATAATCCTGTTAGAGAGCATTAAAGGGAACAGTATCAGGCAGCGGTCAGGTTTTCCTGGCTGAGCCATCTAATGCTGTTGCCTAAGGCTTTGCATGGTTTGACATTTTGCTCAGAGGTCTAATAAGAATGTTTACCTTTCTCTGTAGCAGCTGGGAAGCTGTATTTTTCTTTGCTGCTGACCTTGTTACCCCATTTGGGAATTTGGCATTCAATTATGCCTGAGGATGTGCAGGCCAACGAGTGGGGTTATAACCAGGTCAGCCTCTCTCTTGAAATAGTCATGAAAAAGAACCGCTAAGCAAAACAACTATGAAGGAGGTTTCAGGACACAATAGGAATAAGTTAAGGAGATAAATAAATCTTCAGCTATAAGTAGAGGACAAAGAAGGGCAAGAGTGGGTGTTTGTTCAGTACAATGGTACTGCCAGTTGATAGAAGGATGGGAAGTTTAAGTGTGTGTGTGTGTGTGTGTGTGTGTGTGTGTGTGTGTGAGAGAGAGAGAGAGAGAGAGAGAGAGAGAGAGAGAGAGAGAGAGCAGAGATTAAACTGACTTAGTGTTTCTGGTATTTTCCTCAGTAAAATGTGAATAATGTGTCCCTTCCTAGGGTGAGGTTTCTGAAGGTGTTAGAATTGCTTCATGCTTGAGCATAGCAAGTAGTTTCCTCTAGGCCTGGTTTGAAAGTCTCCTGATTCCATAGTTTCTCCACCACTGTTCAGTACCCAAAACTTCTATGAGAGGGTGAGTGTGGTATAGTGGTTAGAATCCTGGGCTTTGGAGCCAGACAGATTAGTTATATGATATCTCATAAAGAGTTGCCTTTAGCCGAAACCTGTTTGGCTCAGTGGTAGAGTGTTGGTCTGCGGACTGAAAGGTCCCAGGTTCGATTCCGGTCAGGGGCATGTACATTGGTTGCGGGCACATCCTTGGTAGGGGGTGTGCAAGAGGCAGCTGGTAGAGGCAGCTGGTAGATGTTTCTCTCCCATCGACGTTTCTAGCTCTCTATCTCTCTCCCTTCCTCTCTGTAAAATATCAATAAAATATATTTTAAAAAAATAGTTGCCTTTAAGTGAAGGTTCTTATCAATTAACTTTGGTCACATTAGACATTTATGTCAAGTGGGCACTTTATGGAGTTGGATATCAGGAGAAATATTATTAACAGCAAATGATCTTCCAGGTTCACATTTCAATTCTGTGACCTTTTAGAAGTTACTTAGTGTCTGTGAGCCCCACTTTCCCACCTGTAAATGGGGAGAATGTCTTCACAGGGTCATTGTGCCATGAACTGCGCTAAGCTTTGTGTCATAAGAAGCCCTCATTTAGGAGAGGTGATGTCGGTGGTGGGTGATGGAAATTGTGTTGGAGAAAGCTGCTGGCTACCATTCTCTTTATTTTGCCTTCTTCCTTTAGGAATGGAGTCCTGTTGTCACATGTTAGGATGACAATGTGCTCAGTGTAGAGCTACATTTACTATGCTTGCTCTCTTGTAGCTAGTGTAAGCATGTAAATATTTCTGGCTATAATAGGAGCTGGAGTTTTTGGACAAAAAAATTAGGCCCCTAATGAAGGGACGGCCCTTCCCTGCCTCCTGCTTCCTTGCCTGGCATTCAGAGGTGATGGCAAGTGCTCCAGCAGCCACTGGAGCATAAGGTGACTTTGAGAAGGAAAGATTATCTGAGGGTGTCACAGTACAGACATAGGGAAAGTTTGGGTTCTTACTTTCTAAGCTCTTTGCCAGAACTTTTTGGGAGTGAGAGAACTGTCCAAGTCATAGTTGTTTGTTTTATTTTAAGTTTTATCTACAGTCAAACTTAATTCTCACTGACAATGATGAATTATGAGAATACACTGAGTGGCGAGATTATTATGATCTCTGAATGCATAATAATCTTGCCACTCAGTATATATATATATATATATATATATATATATATATATATATATGAGGCTCAATACACAAATTCTTGCATGGATGGGGTCAGGCCAGCCTGCTCTAAAGCAGGCCAATTAGACTGGGCTGGCTTTGGGGTGGGGGAGATGCATAGAGGTTGGCCAACAAGCCCCACCCTCTCACAGGGTGGGGGGGGGACAACTGGAGACAGGGGTTGCTGGGGGGAGGTACCATAGGCGATTGGCCAGCTGGCCCCACCTCCTGGTTGAACTCCCGGCCAAACTCCCAGTTGAGGGAACAATTTGCACATTAGCCTTTTATTGTATAGGATATTAGAGGCCTGGTGCATGAATTTGTGCAAGGGTGGGATTCGGCCAGCCTGGCCAGGGGGATGGGATATGGGAGGTTGGCTGGCCTGCCTGCTGGTCAAACTCTTGGTCAAGGGTGACAATTTGAATATTAGCCTTTTATTATATAGGATATACATTGAGTGGCTAGATTATTATGCATTCAGAGATCATAATAATCTGGCCACTCAGTGTAGTTTCTTTTTGATTTTCAAGAGGCCTGTATCCACTAGGGCATTTCCCAAGGATTGCCCCTTGGTTGGCTGATGTGTAACTGGTCCAATGTCCACTGGCTGGAGCCAGATGCGGAGAGGATGAGTGAATGCCGGGACAAAGAAAGAATGTGGGTCCTAAAGGGCGGTCCAGGACAAATGACCCCTGTGTGCTTCCCAGCTGTGTCACCTTAAGCTAGTCTGCAGCAGGAGTTAAATGGGGTCATTATTACATAATTTGTGTGACTCAGAGTGATTACCCAAATCATGTTAGTTTCTACTGATTTACTAAAATAGGCATGGAGAGCACCTGTCCCTGGGGCATTAAAACGTAGGTGGCAATATTTTATCTTGGGTAGGTTTGCCTCATCTGACCAATAAAACACTCTCTGTTTCTTTATCAAAACTGTGTACCCACTTCCCACTCGGATTTCTCTTCCTGTTTGTGGCTGCTGACCGGCTGGACCCTGACTGAGCTCAATAGGTTCTGGGGAAGATGGGAAGAGAGAGGGTGGGGCCCCTCAACCTTCATTCTAGCACTCCCCGGCGTGTCTCAGCGATAGCAGAGAGGATGGCTCTTCTTTTCCTCTGGGACGTTCTGCTACACACAATTACATGCCGCGTTTGGCGGCGGTGCTGGTACTTTATGTGCTGCTGGGATGGACAGGGAGGCGGGTGACCGCGGTGAATAGCAATGTGCTCTGAAAGGCACCTCGTTTCCCCTTCCTCTGAGAACCAGGGCTGGGAGAGGATGGCTATGGGGACTTGGTGGATTGATGAAAACCCCGTCAGCCTTTCAAAGGACGCGTGAGGGAACTGCATGAGCACCCTTCCCGGGGTGGTTTGGTGCTGTGTATGGCATGTTGGGATGGGGGCAGAAGTCAGTATCGGATGGTCAACCTGCAAATGTTAGGTGAAATCACGACCCTGCCTCCTGTGAGATCGTGGGAACATATCCCATCCTCGGAGCGGCAGCTGGCCGTCCCTCTGTACGTGCAGGAGAAGAACGCTGTCTCATGGGGCTGCTTTGAGGGTTCACAGAGAGAAGTTACAGAGAGCACCCGGACTGGTCCTGGCCTGGAACAAAGGAGGTTGTCAAAGATGTTTCTTCCTCCCTTATAAGTAAAGGATGCACTCCCCTGCTGCTGGTCTGGGAAACTCTCTCTGCCCCCTCAGCAGTGACAGAAGGGCCTCCCTCAGCAGTGACAAAAGGGCCCTCCCATCACATTAAAGAAGAGGCAGCTTCCCCACAAGCAAACCTCGCTCTGAGGAGCAGGCCAGTGTGTGTGGGAATGCAAACATCTTCCGGCTTTTGTTTTCCATCAACAGTAATTGAAAACGGCGCTGCCATGTCATCATCCCTTCAAATACCACAATCCCTTCTCCTTGCCCTCCTGAGCGTGACCAGCGTGGCGCTCTGGGATCCCGGCTGCTTCCCCGAGCCGCCCTGGGTCTCTCCCTGCACCTTCACGGCATCTGCAGGACGGTCCGGATGGGCCCAAGCCTCACCTCTCTGAGAAGGGTGCAGAGCAGGCGTCTGGGGATTTTTTCCAGAGAAGAGAAAGGACACTGTGAGGCCTCAGGTAAGTCTGAGCCCGGGTGCCTACTGGGGTCCCATGAATGGCCATTTCCTGTGGGAGTCATAGAAAGCCCTGCCCAGAAAAAAAAGTGTCTCTTTGGAGAAAGTTCCCAGAAAAAACCTCTTATTCGCAGCTCTTTCTGCACCAGGCCCTTCCCTGCACCGTGCCCTGGGTTTCCGCTTGCTCTTTCCTCTTGAGTCTCCTCCGGCTCCTCTCTGGGTCATAGGTTGATCTCGGCCCACAGCCCGAGGCCGGGGAGCTTTCATCTCTGCCTGGTGAGCCCCCAGCTGGGCCCCAGCTCTCAAGAGCGGGAGGGAAATTGGTGGATGCTGCCCAACGAAAGGCCCAGGAGACCCGATCCCTCCGTGAGATGGAAGATCTTCCTCTAAACCCCAGAGGTGTCAGAGGGCGAGAAGCGGCTGTCCTCGTCTGGCTTCTTCCTCTTTTCAGAAATCGGCCACTCAGCGTGTCTCCTTCACCTGCCCACGTCGATACTGTCTATGTTTTTCTTCATGGCTCTTTGCCACAGAGCGCGCTGGGCAGGTGCTCAGTCTCCGAGGCGCAAAGCAGAATCGGAAACCCCTGCTCAGGCCCCATGGCTCCAGGCTCTGCTTGGCATTGGAACTAGAGGCCCCAGCTCCTGCCTCAGGGCCCATCTGGCTCACCTGGGAGCCCTGCTGCCTGCGCTGCTGCCTGTTCTCAACCCCCCCCTCTCCCCCCGAGCCGGGAGCCTGCTGGCCTGCCCTTCCCAAGAGGCCGTGCTCTGCTGCTCTGAGTGGCTGTGAGTCCACGTATTCGCCTCAGTTCTCCCATTGACGACACCAGGCCTGGTTCTTCTTCTTCTTCTTCTTCTTCTTCTTCTTCTTCTTCTTCTTCTTCTTCTTCTTCTTCTTCTTCTTTTAAAATATATATTATTGGTATTTTACAGAGAGGAAGGGAAAGAGATAGAGAGCTAGAAACATTGAAGAGAGAAACATCAACCAGCTGCCTCCTGCACACCCCCTACCGGGGAATGTGTCTGCAACCAAGGTGCATGCCCTTGACCGGAATCGAACCTGGCACTTTTCAGTCTGCAGACTGACACCTCTACCACTGAGCCAAACCGGTTTCGGCAGGCCTGGTCCTTCTTGAACTCTGCCCATGGTACTACCTGTGGGGAACTCAGTCCAAGTGCCTCTTTTGTCCTCTGCTGACAGAGACACAGGCCAATTCTCAGCAGCGGGGCAGGCGGAGAAGCCATGAGAGGTTGTGGGTGTATAAGAATGAGTCTTTGTTGCAGAAGCCAGGGGCCACGTCATCATCAGACAAAAACAATCCTCACGGTAAATTCCATGCCACCAGGCTGCTGGACACTGGCTGGTGAATACGTATCTTCCCCATGAGGCAGCATCAGTCTCCGTACCCACAGCTATTATCTGAGCAGCCGCACGCTGCCTCCTAGTCTCACCGCCTCACACGTAGCGGTGCCTGAGCTCCCCCTTAGGGCCACAGCCTCCGTAACCTCTCTGGCTCAGCAGCTTCTCTTGTGTTCCCTGCCCAGCTGCTTTCTCTAGTAAACTTCTTCACACACTCCATCTGACTAGCTGGTCGGTAACCTGCTTTTACACAATTTAGACAAAGAGGGCTTTGTGCCAGTAGTTACATCAATCATATTGGCTACTGAAGGGCACAGTGGACTGTGTGTTCTTGCACCTGCTCATGGTATCTTGGCCTGATTATGGCTCCAGGCTCAGAGTCCTGGGACATCCCATTTAGGCACATGCCCAGAGCCGCCATTGGCCATTCTGGTGTACTGACAACAAGGCTCTGTGCTCTCACCGGCCTTGACTATCCGGGGACCTGGCGTGGTTCCCACACAGAGGTTATACAATTTTGATGTGCATGCTATGCTTATGTCATATTTATCCTAGTCAGTTAAGGGACTCACCAATCAACCAGTTGGCTCAGTTATGTATTAAGGGGTCCAAAGAAATAAAACAAGGAAAAAGGTATGTCTCTGCCTTTGAGGCTCTTCCAATCCAGTTAAGGAGAAAGATAAACACTTGTATTCCTACAGTAAACCCCACCAGGCAGTTGTTAACTCTCTCTCTCTCTCTCTCTCTCTCTCTGTGTGTGTGTGTGTGTGTGTGTGTGTGTGTGTGTGGCATGTATACCTGCCTTGCACAGGGAGTGTGGTGACATAAGGCCAGCATGGGATGGGGACTGGAGGAAACACTTTTGAATTCCAGTTCCCCCTCTTATGGGGCTTTGAATTCCAAATCACCAGCAGAAACATTTGTTGAGGTGTTTCCCTCCTGCAAAGGGGGTGGGATTGCAGGGAAAGATGACATCTCAGCAGAGGCAGTGAGTCAGAAGAGCTGATGGCAACATCCCCTTACCTGTTGGCCCAGACGGGAAAGGGAGTTAGCACTGCGATCCTCACCCCATGAGTGGGGTGCAGGGAAGGAAGCTCTGGTTTTTCAGTGGGCAATCTGAGTTCAAGGCTGTCCCGTTTATGATGCTCCGATGGTGTGTCAGGAAGCAAGCAAATGGTAACTGCACGTCAGTGACTACTCAAGCTAGCTTCTCACAGTCCATCCCTGCATGGACTTCTCCATGACCCCGCTGACAATGCCCTTCTCTATACAGGAGGAAATTGAGGTTGAAAAGGAAAGTAAATTGCTCAAGGACAAAAACTAATAAGATGGGGCAGCTCGGATTTCACCTCACACTGATCGACACCAGCTTTAATTTTGCATAGTTTACCTCAGGCTTTGCACCATTTCCCTATTTGCCGATTAGGCAACCTAGACCCAGCGAGGTAAAGCAATTTGAGATAATTCATCCTGAGCTGAGATCTGTGTGATTCTAAGGCCAGAGGCTGTTCATGTACATAATCTTGAGGAGTTGTGGGGAGAATATTAGATGTGAAAGAAATGGGTTCTGTGAATAAAAACCCCGACAGCATAGCAGTTTCAATTCAGGGGACCTCTCATTGTACAAAAAAGCCTTAAAATAACCCAAACTAGTGTTTCTAAAAGTAATATACATGAGGATCACCAGCAGATCTTGCAAAAATTTTTTTTCATATTTTGAGCCCATGAGTCTGAGTGGGGTCTGGGCTTTTGCACTTCTGACAAGCTACTGGTCCATAAACCACACTGTGAGCAGCAAGAGTGTAGTCTAGACCAAGTTTCTCAACCTGCGGACTGTTGACATTTTGGCCAGATAATTCTTTGTTGTAAGGGAGTGTCCTGTGTATTGTAGGAGGTTTAGCTGCATCTCTTCCTCTTAATAGTATCCTTCCCCCTACGACAGCCAAAAATGTCAAATGCACCCAGTGGGCAAAATCATCCCACGTAAAAATCACGGGTTTAAACTAGAGTTTCCAAAACTTGTCTCATCTAAGCTCAAACTCTGGAGCAAAAAGCTTCTCTGTCTCCTTCCAGCTTTCAGGAAGCTCCTTGGCTGGCCAGGCACAAGGTCCTGGGGAAGGAAAGGATGTTTCCAGTCTTTACTCATCACACAGAGGCCAGCCCCCAGTTGGTTCCAATTTCCCAGTGGGGAAAGCAGAAGGGAACCAGACAGGGCTGGGACAGTCATCCATCATGCTGTCTGGGTTGCCTTGCATTTGGAAGTACCCTCTGTTTTAACCTTCAAGAATCCCATTTTGAGCTGTGATCTCCTGTCGGTACTGAGAGGATCTCTGCCATGTTTTGGCTTCTTACCTACCTCCTGAAAACTTTGATAGATCATCCTTTATCCCCCTCGCACTGGAGCCTAGGAAAGTAGGCTAACTTTCATCTGAAGTTCTCACTGAGCAGGTCCTTGGAAGTAGAGAATATTTTCTAGGTAAGATCTCGCTCATTACACCCGGAAGTTTTCATCTCAGCTGATCACGTGTGTGCATGTGTGTATGTTTGTGTTGCAGAACTCATCATGCTAAGGTTATTTCTATCTAAAGCCAAGAATATTTTGCTGTCTACTGTGACATTCGGTGAATGTGGACACAACTAGGGGATTTGGATGGGAACTCACCCTTGTCAGATTAACTTCTACCCCTAAGGAAACGAACAAAAGGAAGGATAAACTCAGAGGACTGTTATTTTTAAATTATGATTATTTTGTTAATCCTCACCCAAGGATATTTTTCCATTGATTTTTAGAGAGAGGGGAAGAGAGAGGAAGAGACACACAGAGAGAAACGTCAATGTGAGTGAGACATATCAATTAGTTGCCTCCTGTACCCGTTCAGACCAGGGCCAAGGTTGGGGAGGAGCCTGCAACTGAGGTTCATGCCCTTGATCAGAATCGAACCTGCGACCCTTCAGTCTGCAGGAATATGCTCTATCCACTGTGCCAAACCTGCTAGATGGGCTGTTATTCTTACCACCTACTTCCTGCCTTCTGCTTTAGCATTCTTTTCCCAGCAGTGTGGGATCGAAGAGGCTATTCTCTCCCAGCAATGGCTGAAATGTGAATGAGAGAACCCACATGTGTTGGTACATGTGCACGGAACCCTCCTCCAAGTGGCAGCCTGGTGTTGATGGAACTTGGGGGACAGGATACGTGAGCTAGATTCCAAGATCCAGAGTTACTATAAGGTTACTAGCAAGTTGCCTACATGTCCTGAGCCTCCATTTCCTGCTTTGTAAATGGGAAGATAAACAACACCTGAGGCATGTTATGGTGATTACAGGAGAAAGTACTGTGGGTCAGAAAGGCATATTAGCTCAATGAATTGTCCCAACAATTCCCATGAGTTTGATCTTATCAGCATGCCTCCCATTGACAATGGGGGGGGGGGGGGGGGGATGAAGGCTCAAGGCTCAGAGAGGCTGATGACTCACCTGAGCTCCATCAGGACTAGGGAGGCCGGGCAGCCTGACCCAGAGCACAGGACTGTAAGCAGTCATCTACTAAAGTGCTGGGCATTGTGGTATTCCACAAAGCTTACTGTTCCCCCTTCTTTACTCTGTGCAACATATCTATTTTTCTGATTACCAACTTTATCAGCGGGTTGGATGATGATCAGTGAAGCAGGGTTAGTAGCAGGACAAGTGGTGTGTCTTTGGATGTTAGAGTCAAACACCTACAACAGTGGTAGGCAAACTCCGGCTCATGAGCCATATGCGGCTCTTTGTCCTCTTGAGTGTGGCTCTTCCACAAAATACCATGGCCTGAACGAGTCTATTTTGAAGAAGTGGCATTAGAAGAAGTTTAAGTTTAAAAAATTTGGCTCTCAAAATAAATTTTAATCATTGTACTGTTGATTTTTGGCTCTGTTGACTAATAAATTTGCTGACCACTGACTTAGAAAATCAGGGCAGGCTGAAGCGAGGGGCTGAATCTAACAGGATAGACTAGGGACATATGTTTTGCTCTTAAAAATCCTGCTGTAGAGATACAGGATTAACTATGAAAAGTGTGAATTAACTATGTGCCTAGATTGTAGTAATTGGTTTACGAAGGACCCCGCAGTACATGAGGTGGCCATAATTTGGCCATCTGTCTACTGTCCTGAGTTATAGAGGCTCTGAGAGTCTCCTTCAAATTTGTAGGCAGTTCACAACCCAGTATCTTCATCAAGTGCCTGTATTTTCACTAACACTTAGAAAGGATCCAAAGTAATAAACTCAATGACATCATCTCATTTGGGTTTTGAAATTAAATTCTTCTGGCTGATTCACTGGCAGATGTGATAAAACACAGTAAAATGGCAACCATAGCAGAAAACAACTGTTCCCAGAGAGCCTTGTGTACAGAGCACGTCACCGCATGTTTTACGTGCACTATTTCATCAGTGCTCACAGCACCCTAATGGGTGAGCCCTGGTGTTCCTTGTCTTTTATAGATGAGAAACAGGCTCAGGAAGGTTATATAACTCACCTCTGGTTATATGCTAGTAAAGGAATTGGAGTCTAGAAGGAATCACTTCCAGAAGGGGTGTTTCAGGAAGAACTGGCTGAGGGCCTTGAATGATGCAGAGATTGGATAATGGGTTCTCGGGTAGCAGGATTCTGGCTCTGTGGGGAACCCTGAGTGACTGCCGTGGCCGAGGCCTCGGAGACCACTTCACAAAGTGTTTCTGAGTGGGGCGCCATGCATCTCAGCACGTCCCATTGCTGCCCAAGATAGATTTTCTATCCCAAAGTGTGACAGCTTCGATAAGTGTCACGGCCACGGGCTCAGTGATGAAAAGGGTGATTTCCATGGTTTTCTCAGCATGCAGAAGATGAGATAGTGTCGCATGTAATAAAACTCAGGAACGCCGTAATAGCCCAAGATTCTGCCTCGTTGTTCTTTCCGTTCATTTAAACAAGCTCAGGCCTGCTCCCATTTTGCATTTGTCAGAACATAACGTGAAGGTGAGAATTCAGCGCCTGTAGCTTAGCACGGAGTCCTGAATCTTGCCAATAGAGCTGAAAGGACCCCGAGAATCAGTGTTCGGAGCCCTCCCCTTGTCTACTCACAAACCTTAAGCTATTTGCTTTTCTGATCAAACTATAAAAACAGTCTGCTCTTGTTCTCAGTCTCGAGGGACTGTGCAATTTTTTCTCAGCTTGAGCCTCAGGCAGAAGGAACATTCACATTTGCCTGCCAAGTCACCCAGAGTTCCGGGGGTGACTCTGTCTCCCCTTCTTTGTTTACTGGAAAGATCCCCAAGTTTAGTCACTGATTTACTTTTTGACTTTTGGCAAAAGTACCCTTGAAAGGATAAATTACTTAACACCCCTAGGCTTTTGTTTAGTCATTGAAAAATTAGAAAATTCATTCCTTCAACAAAAACTGTTCACTTCTCCCCATTTATTGAGTGCGTTAGTGCCAAACACTGATGGTATGAGCAAATTCAGACATGGTCCCTGCCCTTTCAGGGTGGAAATCTCATGGGACAGAGTTTGTGCTTCGTAACTCTGGGTGTCTGCCAGGGCTCCCGGGCCTCAGCTCATATGTCCCTCACCATCCCAAGGCAGGCGGCATCATCCCCACTGAAGTTGGGAGGGTGAGGTGCTGGTGAGTGGCTTTCCCAGGCTCACACCACAAGTAGGCTATAGCCCTGGGTCTTGGGTCTGGTTCTGTCTGCTTCCCAAGCCCGCTGTTGGTTCTCCAGTCTGATCTGCAGGGTTAGGGGGAGGAAGCGATTGCTTACTGAATGCCTCCTGGGTTATAGTGCGCTTAAGCATGGCACTGGATTCATACTCACGTCAACCCCCTAAAAGGGATTAGCGACCTCACGGTGTGGATGAAGGACCTCAGGTTCAGAAAGCCTCTGGGGCCTACTCGGTCTCTGGCAGTGGAGGCAGAGGGGGCACCTGGGAGAGTCCCCAGAGCTTGCTGCTGGGCTGCCTTAGCTCTCTGGCTCCCGGGGCCTGTGAAAGAGCTGATCACATGCCCCTGAGAGCTGCCCGCTTCTATTTACAGACCATCCTCTACTAATGATCCTTTGGCCTAAATGTTCCCCACTTTATGATGGGGTGAAAGAGGTAAGCATTCAGTAGAAACCATACTTCTAATTTTGAATTTTGATCTTTCTGGGGCTAGTGATGTGCAGTCCGATATTCCCTTTTGATGAAGGGTGGGATCAGCACCCGCAGCTCCCAGGCAGCCGTGTGTGAGGAGGGCAAGCCCCGATACCCCGCAGCGTACTGCGCTGCCAGTGTTTTGGATTTGGTGTTCTGAGCACAGTTAAGGCGGGCAGGGCTAAGCTATCATGTTTGGTGGGGTGATGTAGTAAATGCATTTCGACTTACACTCTGGGACATAATCCCATCATAAACTGAGGAGCATCTGTACTTATAACTCTAGGCCTCAGTCACCCATCCTAGAAACCCCGTCCTTTCAGATTTGGTTACCGCCTCTTCTCCCGGCAGTAGGCACTCAGTAATCACTGATTAAATAAGTAAATTAACACTAATGACCATCCTCCAGATGTGCCAAATGTTCTATTTTTCCGTCATGGGAAGTAAAAACATGAACTACAGCTCATAGCAGTTCCTACTGGGCTGCCGCAAGAAAAAGTAAACAACTTCTTATAGGTCTCTTGACAGGTGCCCTGTCAATGGATCCCAGAACTTGCTTATGGGAGAAGCAGAGCCACCACCAATGGATTCCGGTTTGGATTAAGAAAGGCATCTGGCGGGTTCCCTGGCCAGAGCAGATCTGTACTGACCCGCACCAGAGTGGGCCCAGGCAGCCTCCGGGACCCTGGCTCGATGTCTTAGGGCTTCCCTGACCTCACACTGATGCTGTGGGGAATCAGATGGCTGAGGCCGCATCCAGGGCTTCACTGACACCAAGCCTGGGCTCCCTGACACCATCTCCTCAGGGCCTGAGCCAAGGGCCACAGGCTGACCTATGGCCACTGGGAGCAGAGGAAAAGAGCGCAGGGCCGGTGGGGCTGTGGGCAGAGGCTGAGCAGGCCAGATTCCCCGGGCGAAGCAGCGACCATTTGCAGGTTAATTGTTTCACTGAAGACCAGCCCTCCCCCTCCCACCCTGTGCCTTCCTACCCGGCTGCGTGAACTCACAGGTTCAAGAGGAAAATGGTGCTAAGAGCACAGGAACAATGCTGTATCTTAACAGCGGTGGGCTGTGCCCCGGACACGCAGACTCTGGCGTCTCGGTTTCTGGGACATAAGCGTTTCCTGAGCGTCACGGCTTTTAGCAGAGCTGGCCAAGCATTTGTTTCATTTAATTGTGCAGTCCACATTCTTACTGCCTACTGACAGCCCATTAAAGGAAGCTGCACCTGCATTTATTAAAAGAGACAGAAGGAAAATTCCAGATCTCAGTGCCTTACCAGCCAGGTGCAGGGGCTGGGCTCTTAGCAGAGAAAGCTAAAAACAGGCTAATAATGAGAGCAGGACACGGTGACGAGCGAGTGGAGGGCTAAGTGAATTTGAAGGATCGTACCGAGCATGGAATCCCGAGGGGTTCGGAAGCAATAGAAATTCTACCTCACACCCCTTTGCCATTTTATTCATCACAGCAGTGTTCAAAGACAGGCACTGCAAGCACCATTTTCCAGATTGCACACAGAGGCCCCAAACATAGGGCGACTTGTCTATAAACTTCACAGCAAAGCTGTGCACAAACCCTTGTCTGTCCAATTCCAACTGTAATGTTTATGTCCTCACAGAACCTTCTCTAGGCATCTCCTGTGAGCCGGACTGTGCCTGAGGAACAGGTTGGATGGAGAGGGTGAGACCGGATCCCAAACCTCCACAGATTTCGGTCTGGAGAAGAGCAGGCCGCAGTCACACTGCAGACTCCACAGTAGGGTGGTGACCACACAGGCCTGGGAGGCCCAGTGAGGGGGTGTGCAGGGTGAGGTCTGGGCAGGGGAAGCTGGGTCTTGAAAGATGCCTGGTTGTCTGCCAGGAGGCCAAAGTCAGCTGTAGGGAGGACACGTTAGGCTTTTAGACCAAATCCACAAGTTGTGGCACAGAGGCATGAGGCTGGCCTTGGGGGACGTTGGGATAGGTAGAGAACAAGTGGAGCTAACATTTACTCAGTGCTAGCATGTCCCAGCCACTGCTCTAGCTGGTCTCACAGTGACTCCTTCAATCCTCACAACAAGCCACCAGATGGGGACGTCTTACTGTTGTGGAGCTAACGGCACAGGGAGGTGAGGTGACTTGCTCAGTCAGGCCACTCTGCTAACGAGAGTGAGAGCCAAGGCTCACACGCAGGCAGCCTGCCTTCTAAGTCTCCTCATACTCTTCATATGTGTGTATTATTGAAGACAAAAGTATAACTTCAAGTGATATGAAGAAAATAAAGCTGGGGTTAGGTGGTGATAGTGTTATTGGTAGAAATGGAGTTCTCGGGATGCCACAAAAAAAGAATTTCCTGAGGCCCCCATGGGAGGAGGGGGTTTTGTGGAAAGCTGTATTGTGTTATAAACTTAAGGCGGTTCCCTCCAAGGTCTCATCTCTGTCCACCCCACCATGGAAAAAGTCCAATCTTGTCTTCAGCAGGGCCAGAGTTAAGGCCACTGCCCAGGATTTCTGTTCCATGTTAAAGTCTAGGCCAGGTGCTGAAACCGGTTTGACTCAGTGGTAGAGCATCGGTCTGCGGACTGGAAGGTCCCGGGTTCGATTCCGGTCAAGGGCATGTACATTGGTTGTGGGCACATCCCGGATAGGGGATGTGCAAGAGGCAGCTGGTTGATGTTTCTCTCTCATTGACGTTTCTAGCTCTCTGTCTCTCTCCCTTCCTCTCTGTAAAACATCAATAAAAATATATTTTAAAATAAAAAAAATAATAAAGTCTAGGCCAGGTGAGTGCGGGTCATGGAACAAGAGAGCACGAGAAGACAAGAACTTTTTGGGGATTTTAACATTCCGCTTCAGATGGGGGCCACCTCTCAGCCAGTCCATTGTTTCTAAGACTTGACTGACAGTTAAGTACTTCCCTACATCACCCCAACTCCTCTGCACATGCTCCGTCTCCTCCTTTGTTTCCTTTCCCTGTGATCTGCAGGGAATGGACTGGTTCCCTAGGAAGTGTGAAGCTATAGCTGCACAGATGACTACGCTTGTAATGTCTGCCTCTCCTTTACTCTCTTCCTTTCATCAATATTAACTAGCTAATTACAATGATAATAAGAGGGATGCTCTCCTATAGGTGGTCAAGAAAGTGCCCAGAGTGCAAGGCAGATGCCTGATGTCTGTGAAGTGAATAAAGTCGTTTATACATGTGAGCCGTGGTATGCTGGTGAAAGTGGTGCTTGAGGAGGGTTAGACATCAAGATTAATTCAGGGGAATCAAGGGCAGCTTAGATGTAGAAGCAGCTGAAAGAAAGCACCATTCCTGGTGTTTCTGCCAATTACGTCCCTTTGCCAATTGGATCAGAATCTGTGAGGCTGAAGCCCCCACTTTGGTATATTGTACAAGCTCCCCAGGAGTGTCTGCTGCTCAGCAGGGCTGATAATGATGGCGTTAGATAACATACTACTATGGAACCCATCGAAAGAGAATCCCAACCACACCTATAATTTTAAATTTTATAGTAATTATACTTAGAAAGTAAAAAAACCAAAAAAACAGTTAAAATTATTTTTTAGACTATATTTTATTTAACCCTATATGTCAAAATTATGATTATTTAAACATGTCACACATAGAAACATTATTAATGAGGTATTTTACACTCTTTTTCATTAATAAGTTTTCAAAGTCAGAGTATCACTAATATGTATAACACCTTGCAATTCAGTTGGTCACATTTTAAGAGCCCTATAGCCATGTGGGGCTGGAGATCTTATCTATATATATAAAAAAGTAATATGCTGATTTGTCCCTTATGATGTCCCAGTCACGACCAGTCTGTGGGAGGGGATGGGGGCAGAGACTTTTGCCCACAGTGCTAATGTCATGCTGCCTGCTTGTGTCCCCGTCCAGCTCCCCACCAGTGCTGAGGTGAAGCTGCTTGCTTTCATCCCTGGCTAGGGACGTGACACTGCCTGCATGCATCCCTGTTCAGAGCTGACGTGACGCTGCAGGGGGGCGAAGAGGGCAGTTGGGCTTGATGGGGGTGGGGCTGGCTGGGTCAGGGTCTCAATGGGCATGGGGCTGGCCAGCTTTGAGTCTGCTGTATTTTAATAGTGAGGGCACCCGAAACCGGTTTGGCTCAGTGGTAGAGCATCGGTCTGCGGACTGAGGGGTCCCGGGTTCGATTCTGGTCAAGGGCATGTACATTGGTTGCGGGCACATCCCCGGTGGGGGGTGTGCAGGAGGCAGCTGGTCGATATTTCTCTCTCATCGACTTTTCTAGCTCTCTATCTCTCTCCCTTCCTCTCTGTAATAAAATCAATAAAAATATTTTAAAAAAATAAATAAAAGTGAGGGCAGGTGGTGGGCAGGGACTGGACTCTAGGTCCCGTGCATGCCCCAGACTCTGATAGGAGGGAGATTTTCATATACATTTTACTAATTTTCTTTCATCTCACACTTCTATCATAGAGAAAGGGCAAATAGCAATATTAAAATATTTCTTCTAATTAATTCCCTTTTAATGGGCATGAATTTTGTGCACTGGGCAACTAGTACTAGATAATACAGAACTACAGGTCCTTCTTCTCTGGCATCTTACAACTTATTCTGAACACAGCTAGGAGACCATATGACTCTGAAACTCAAGTATTCTTGAATGCAGGTTTGACTTGTGAGACAGATATTGATGAAAAGCAAAGAGGTTTATTCAGGTGCTAGTGATCCAAAAAGATGGCAGATTTCTGTCCTAAAAACCATTTGAACATCTCTGGTCAAGCCAGGGTCTTTTATAAATAGGACATCTAGACAGTATCTTTCCGGTTCCAACAAAAATCTATTGTCAGCATATTGAATCCTTCAGTGTCAGCTGAATTCTTGTGGTCAATCAGCTCCTATCTAGACCAGAACTGGAACTGCTGGTCCCTGCAATGTACTAAAATAGAGGCTAGAATAGAGGTTGTTATCAAGAAAAAAAATTTGTTCCTGCTTTTTTCCAACAGGCTTGTTAGTTTATTAGTTAGGATATTTAATTCTGGTTAGTATAATATTGCATAAAGATTATATGCTTTTTATTCCCTGTTACAAAAGCAGCCCACCATGCATTGGGAATAGCATTTATTTCTTATTCCTATTGACATCTGTGTTCTCCCAAGATCTGCCTTTTCTTTATTTTGGATTCATTCTTTTTAGCTGTCGGTTGATACCTGAGAATCCCCAGCCTGGGTCAAATGATCTAACCTGTGGAAGGTTTCTTTTCTTCTGGGACTCTAGCACAGAATCTAATTTTTAACCAGTGGATGTCACTGTTTACTCAAGGAGGGTCCTTGGAGGTGGCCATCTAATCCAGGGACAAATGTAGAAACAGCAGTCTGCATTAGAATGTATTAGTGTTTCCCTTTTAATTTGGAGGAGTGACAGATTATTAGGAAGGGCATGAGGGTAGTCAGTGCGGGTTCAACAATGTCTTCTAGAAGTGTTCATTGGTCTTGGAAATTCAAAGTCTTACTTAATAAAAAGTATTGTACAAAATGTCAAGGCCATCAGCAACAGGATAATTGACAGGATAATTCCAGTCAAAAACTTCCTTGAGTAGCTCTTTTGAATAAAGGAGATCTGTATTTCTGTGAAGCTGAGGCCGGTCACAAATAGTTAGCCTGTAGCCAAGTCTGGTTCACAGCTGTGTGACCCATACAGTAGGTGAAAAACAGCTGAGCAACATTCACATTGGAGTGATTTCACACATACACATCTGGATTGTGGGCTTCACCTGAAGTATTAGAAGATCTGGACACATTAGACTTAATACCTTGCAAGGACACAGCTGGATGGCAATCTTTTACTTTTTAAAATTGTCACACCCTCTTCATTTACCATTGGCCTCAACATTCCTGACTATTCCTTCCCCAAAGCAGGTCATTTCACTCATTCAATTTGGCACCTTAATTCTGTTGGCATTTGTGTTTCTTGGAGTAAAAATCACATACATGCCCTGACTTGGATGGTTCAGTTGATTGAGCATCATCCTGTGCACCAAAAGTTGCCAGTTTGATTCCCATTTGGGGCACTTGCCAGGTTACATGTTCTATCATTGGTTGGGGTGTGTGTGGGAAGCAACTGATCTCTCTCTCTCTTCTCTTCTCTCTCTCTCTCTCTCTCTCTCTCTCTCTCTCTTTCAGCAATAAAAACATATTTAACCCTACCCCACATAAATAAGTATTAAGCACTTTTATAGGCATCAGAAGGATGGGATGATTAGTGGGAAAAGGTGATATGAGATTTGTAAGACATTTTTCCAGTTTTAGGTTTGGGGCTGGAGAATTCTCCACTTATCATAGGACTAGGTGGCCTGTTGATTGGACCTACCTCTTCAAGATTGCAAATATCCCAGGTGCTCAAGAGCTTTCCAATGTAGCCCTGGAGATGGAAGGTAGAAGGAAGATTATTTGAGGAAAGTAGGATCTTTGATGTCACTCTTGCAGGGGGACGAGGACTGACCCCACTGGCCTCTCTTGAACTCCACTCTAGTGGTGGCAACTTGGGGCTTCTTTTTTCCTCTTTATTTAACCAGTGGGTCTCAGGCCCGAGTGGGCATCAGAATCACCTTGAGGACTTGTTCATAACAAGCTGGGCCCAATGTCCAGAACTTCTGGTTCAATAGATCTAGGGTGAAGCTGAGAATTCACATTCCTAACAAACTCTCAGATGCTGCTGAACCTGCAACCATACTTTAAGAACAATGGTGTAAGTTTTCAAGGCCAATGTGAGATTGTTTCAAAGGCACAAGTTGTGTGTGTGTGTGTGTGTGTGTGTGTGTGTGTGCGTGCCCATGCACAGTGTGAAATTATATATCGTAAATAGGCTTTTGATTTCATTCCCAGAATATGCGTATGATACAAGAGCCAGTAAATTACCGAAGTCAGAGAAGAATGAACTCACACACAAGCAGCCCTGTTGAGAAGGTTTTGGCTTTTTCTTTATCACTGTGCTGTATTAGACAAAATACCATTGGGTGACCTCTAACTGTGGGGCTGATTACCTGACAGTGAAGGAAATGACCTTTTTCTTAAAAGAGAAACAAGACAGCAAGCATGGGCCCCCTCGGGCTGGCTCTGACAGTGCGGTGCAGAGGCCGGGTGAAGAGCTCTGGGGCAATGTGAGCTGGCATTTACTGAGCACTCACTGTGCCAGAGCTGTGTTATTACCTCACCTGAAATATCCCGTTCAATTCTCAAACCGTTCCAGGAGGTCGTGTTATACACATTTGTGTTTTACAGTTGAGGAAACTGCTTCAGAGTTGTTAGTTAACTTCCCCAAAGCTACATAGCTAGTGGGCACCAGCCAGGATTTGAGCCAGGCTTACAACTCCAGAGCTCAAACTCTGAACCTTGTGACTCAGGTCAGAACAGGGTTTGAAGGGTAGGACAGCTTATTTTTCTCCTTTGTTCTTTAGTTTCTTCTAACACAAGATAAAATAATAATAGCACTTACAAGGCTGTTGTAAGAATTGAATTAAAGTCTGTGTATCGTCCGTTTTTGTCTCAGTAAGTAGAATATGCTCCCCTGCTTCCATCCCTGTGTCTTGTGGGTCCCTAGGATTTGCCCTATATACACCTCACTTAGCATTTACAGTGCACCAGCTATGTGCAGTGTGAATAACAGACTTGGTCTCTTCAGTGTGTAGCAGGAAGGAGTTACAGATTGGTAATCTAGCTACCAGCAGTACATCTACAAATGCAATCTCCCAGGTCCCTCAAATTTAATATACTCCCCTGCCCCCAGCTGTGGCTCTCCTCACAGCAGGCAATGCCACCCACTATCCTTATGTTCTTTTGAGTCAACAGCCTTCCTGTGACCTCATATCCATCTCTTTCAGACAGGTTCTATGGGTTCTACCAGGGGAATTGCTTGGATCCTTTGCCAGACTCTTACCTAATTCAGGCTACCATTCACTCTTCACCTGATTCTTCTCACTCCATTTTTGCCCATCTTGATCTTTCCAATAGTCTCCATTTGGCTACTAGAATGAGTATTCTAAATGTTCTTTGAGCCTATTGACACCTGTTCCCGGTTCTTCAGCTTCTCCTCCCTCCCCTCAGCCCATGCCCAGCCTTCTTCCCCTCAGGCCCATGCCAAGCCTCCCAAAAGGCCCAGCCTGCCATCTCCTCTGGCCTCCAGGTGTCATCCTCTGTTCATTATCTAGTAATTGTAACCTCTTGGGTCCTGTGCCTCCATGGATTTTCCCCTTCACTTGGCTCAACTCTTACTCATCCTTTCCAATCCAGCTCAGGAACCTTCTTTCTCGGGAAGCCTTTCCTGCTCCTGAGTTTAGAGCAAGTTTATCTCCTGTGCTCCCACAATTCTTGCCCAGCATCCTTTGTATACCATAAGGCAATTGTCTGCAGCTGTCTCTTCCATTAGGTTGAAAGCTCCAGACAGGTTTTTATTCCTGCATCAAGTTGAGAGCAACCAGCCATGGCCTGGATCTCTGAGAGCAGGGAGTGTGAATGTGGGCCAGGGAGCTGGGTGGGGCTGGTGCAGTCCTTCTGGAGTGTGGGGAGGGCAATGTCTGGAGCTTTCACGTTACAGCGTAAGGCACCTGTGAGCACGACAGCTCTGTAGGAAGCACCCCTAGGGCAGCCTTTGGAGGAGGAGGGCTAGAAGGCTTATAGAGATACAAACGAAGTCAGCATCCTCATTTCAAGATCTTTCTCTCTGACATTTCTAACCTTAAATGCCACTTCTACGGAGCCACATGGAGACACATGTCCAGAGGGTCTTGACCTACTCAGAGGCCAGTTATCCATCGGAGGGAGGCTGAGCTGATCCTGATACCCCGCTGGGGGCCTGTGGACAGCAGTCAGCATCAGCTTAGGTCCGGGACTGTCCCGCCCTCCCTCTCCCTCCTGCTTTCTGACCTTTCCCTTTGGCTGATCCCCTCTGTCACAAATGACAGGACCTTTGTCTTTTGAGATCCTTCCTCCCCGTCCTTCTTCCAACCAGGTATCCGAACTGTCCCTTTGTGGCTCAGTGAAGACACCAGTGACACATGGTGAAGGTCAGGATCAGAGCAAGGAATGTGATACCATCATCAGCAGCAGCTCCTGATTCTGTGATGGACAGTTAGACAGACCTGAGCAGAGCAAGGATGGAAGACCCAGCTCTCTTTCCCGCCTGGGAACATGCTGGCACCTTCCCCCTTCTCTGGCCAAGGTATTGTAGCAGAGGTGGGTTGTTCATAAGTAAGGACTCCGGCTTCTCTTTCTCCTTGTCATTTTTGTTTTCTGGCCATCTTGGGCAGAACACCTCATTCTGTCTCTGCACCCAATTCAACACCGGCTCAGGTTTACCCTCTCCTCACACCTGGAACAACTTTTACACACGCTGAGGATGAACAGAGGAGTTGTGCAATGAGAGTGACCACCTTACTGGTCAAATTCGAGTGCAGGAAGGGACGGCAGAGACCAGGAGGTGAACACAGAGGGGAGGCGGGCACATGAACCAGCAAGGCGATGGCCGGGATTCAGACCTGAGGTTCCCTGGACTGGTGAGCTGAGTGGGGAGTACAGCAGCTCTCAGAGCTAATTTTACCACCCCTCCTCTTTCCTATACATTGTGCTTCCCCTGGTAGGGAGGAATTAGTGCAGCTGCTCTTAGAGTTCTGTGACTATACCTCTGTGCAAGGAGGTGAAGAAGAGGAAAAATCCACAATAACAGAAACTGCAGGTGAAGGAGGCCAGCTCAGCAATAATGGCATCGCTGAAGCAGCCAATAGTCTTGACCTACAAGGAACATTAAACCATCTTGACAGCAACCATTCTGTGCTGCAAAATACAGACAGACACCAGGGAGAAGGTAGCTCCAGGAGAGGCCTAAGGCTAGATGACTGGAAATTCCTGCATACCATTAGGGTTTTTATTAGTAATTACCTTGTGAGGGAGAGTACCAAGGACAGAGGCAGGCTGAGAAAGGGCATTTGGGAAGACTCATGAAAGCAGATATGAAGTAATAAGAACTAGCCTGGGATTAAATCTCATTTTGTTATGCAGACAAATCTGCTTGGAAACTGAGCTCCTTGTATTACCAGCTTTGTTCTTGTTCACAGTAGTACACACCTGATTTGAATTCCATCCTAGTACTAGCTAGGGGTGGGATCCTGAGCAAGTTATTTAATATTAGAGGCCTGCTGCATGAATTCGTGTACTAGTGGGGTCCCTTAGCCTGGCCTGTGGAATTGGGCCAAAACAAGCTCTCTGACATCCCCCAAGGGGTCCCGGATTGCAAGAGGGCACAAGACAGTGCATGATCAAAGCCAGGGAAGGAGTCCACAGCAAGCAGAGGGAAAAAGAGAGTGGAGAAAGCACCCTCACTTCCTGAAAGTCCTGACTTGGATGTAATTTATAGCTTTGCTGCTCACATCATATTGATGAGAGCCTGTCAGGTGGTCACCCCTGGTGATAATGACTGAGTGGGCTAACTTTATACTATTGAAGAAAGTATAGTAGTCACCCCTTATCCAAAGTTTTGCTATCTGGTTTCAGTTACTGACAGTCACCTATGGCAAGAAAATATTAAATGGAAAATTCAGAAAAGACAATTCACAAGTTTTAACTCACTTTGTTCTGAGTAGCAAGAGAAATCTTACTCTATCCTGCTCCATCCAGATGGGGACGTTACTTGTCCTTTGCCCAGTGTATCCACTCTGAATAAACTGCCCACTGGTCTCACTTAGTAGCTATCTCTGTTATCAGAGGGACTGTCACAGTGCTTGCGTTCAGGTCACCCTCATTTTTCTTAATAATGGTTCCTAAACACAAGGGTAGTGATGCTGGCAATATGGATGTGCCACAGAGAAGCCATAAAGTGCTTCCTTTAAGTGAAAAGGTGAAAGTTCTAGAGTTAGTAAGGGAAGAAACAAATTATATCCTGAGGTTGCTAAGATCTATGGTAATAGCCAATCTCCTCTCCATAAAACTGTGAAGAAGGAAAAGAAATTTGTGCTGGTTTTGCTGTCACACCTCAACTAAGTTATGGCCACAGTGAGATGGCATTTTATCTCACACCATCACAAGAAGAAGGGTGAGTGCAGTACAATAAAATATTTTGAGAAAGGTTATTCACATAACTATTATTATAATATATAATTATAATTGTTCTATTTTATTAACAGATACTGTTAACCTCTTACTGTGCCTAATTTATAAATTAAACTTTATCAGAGGCATATATGCATGTATATGGAAAAAACATAGTGTATCAGGGTTTATACTAAGCACGGTTTTAGGAGCGCAGTGCGGGTCCTGGAAGTTATTCCTCGTGGATAACAGGGGACTGCTGATCATTGAATTTGGGTGAACAGGTAGCTGTCTCTGCTCCCGTGACATCAGATGAATGACAGCTTGAGATGATAGTGATGCCAGATGTTGTTCAGAATGGGCAGGGGCTTATCAATCACATTTGCAGAGCCTCCTTGTTCAAAGTGTGCTCCATAGCCCAATAGCATTGCTGGCACTTGGTAGAGAGCTTGCTTGACATGGAAGATCTCAGGCCCCACCTTCTGAGTCAGAATATGCATTCACACACCTCCACAGCCACCCCACCCAACCAATTCCTACTGAGGAGGGCTACAATTGGGCTTGGGGCTCTGCATTGTTTCTAACAACCTCTCAGGGATGCTGATGTTGTTGGCCCACAGAATGACTACACTGTGAGTAGCAAGCAGGCAGAAGACACCAACTTCAGAAGCTCAAGTTGTTCCTGAACAAAAGGAGGCTTTTCAATGGCTCTGGGGAAGGGAGGTTTTCTCTCACGCCTCCTTCCATGTACTTTGCATGGGTACCCTTTCTGTAAGAAGAGGGTTGGCCTCTCTTGTCTGACTGAGAAAGGAGGTGGTCCCAGATCACCCACAGAACCTCTGCAGCTGTGTGTTTGCTGATATCCAGTGGCTGCGCATGGAGACAGTCTCCTCAGATGTATAGTTAGAATCCATCCCTGGTGGACACGAATCTGTTCAGCTGAGATTCACTTGCAGTTGCCTGCAGGAGCAGCGTTAGTTAACGAAGCTGGTGCTGCAGTCACCGGTAATCACCCTCTTCCCTCCTCCCACTCCTTTGCCCATGACAGATTATTCTTTTGGAAAAATTCATTAACCTACAGTAACACTTTTCACTGGTGACAACTAAAGTAAAAGTGGACTGGCATTTCTTACTGTGCACAGATGATCCTTTCAGCTCCCTGAGAATCGCATACATTTTAGAACAAAAAATAGCCTTTACTTGGAATCAGTGCTCCTCAGGTAAAAGCACTGGGCCGAGGCTCCGTGGATGCCTCAAGGTGATGCTGACCCCTATTACAAGCTGATGGCCAAAGCATTTCAGAAATTTTACTGTGGAGGGTGATAAGAGACATAATGTACGTGCCATGTGCTGTCTTTTGCAAATATAGCTCCTTATTAATATAAACTACCTTACAAATAGGGGAGGGAACTCCACTGATATTTATTAATATTGACCAGGCACATTTGCCACCTCCTTTAGTCTGCTTGTAACCCTAAGATTAGATATTATAGTTTTAACTTTATAGATGAAGAAGGTAAGGGTTGGTGGGAGAGTTAGTGAATGGCAGAGCCTGATTTAAGCCCAGTCTCATCTATGCAGAAGCTTGCACTCTCTCAACTTTATTTTACAAGGTCACTGTCCATGAGAGTCAAGAGGTGAACTTTGCAATTCTCAGACCCATGAGGTTACTTAGTTTGGGGGTCAAAGAGCAGTCTAATATGGCAGCTAAGAATGTAAATTTTGAGTAAAATCTATCTGTACTTAATTTTTGTCTCAACTTGGCATTGCAATCAAATTATTTAACTCTCAGAGTTTCAGTTTCCTCATCTGTAAAATGAGGCTTAAAAACAGCACTTTCCTCATAAGAATAATGTGAGAAATAATGAGACAATAATGTGAAAGTTTTAATGTGAAGCCAGATTTAAAAAATGAGTGTTCAGTAAATGCTAATTATTTATATATACAAAACCCTACTATGCAAATAGATTTAACTGCAGAACAACTGAACAACCGGTCGCTATGACATGCGCTGACCACCAGGGGACACACTTGGAACATGGTGGGCATTGGCTGTGGTGGGATGGTGGAGCAGGTGAGTGGGGACACCAGACCAAGGCAGGGCACTGGTCACTGTCCTAGGGTTGAGGCTCCGATGGCTACTGAAAATTCTTTGCTACAGTGCTCCACAGTCCCACCCAGTGCTTGCACCTGCTGCCAGCCCCAATCTATTGTGGTTGTCAATGAATGTGAGAGGCAGCTGCTGGCCCCAATTGCCCCTGAAGGCTTCTCCACCTCTGCCTCCCCCTGCTCCCGAGGGGCGATTGGGCAGTAGCTGCTGCTTGCACACACTGATGGCTCTGGCCCTGCTCACACCTGCTGCTGATGCTGGCTCCAATTACTCCTTGCCATTAGCAGGTGCGAGTGAGGCAGATGCCATCAGTGCGGGAGTTGCAGCAGAGGAGGAGCGGGGCTGCCAGCAGACAGGGGACTGGGGGACATGGCGGGAGGGGCCAGGCGGGGATGTGGAGGAGAGTGGGCCGAAACACCCCCCTGTGCCCACCACAGCCTCAGGGCTCACAGTTCCTTTCAAGGTGCATGATTTCATGCCTTGGGCCCCTAGTCATTTACAATATTAACGTGTAAAATCAGGCTCTTTTGGCCAAAATGGATATGACTGTGATTTTACGTCATTTGTACATGGGATGGGATGTTGCAAAGCTATGAAAAGTAGCCTGTCTGGGAAGTCAGACATGGGGCTCCCATCTTCTTCTCCCCAGGGTGACATGTCATTCTCATATCTGCTTCTCTTGGATCTGAGCTCTTTCTCTGAACCAGTGTCCTCTGTTTACTTCTTTTTCTCAATTTCTAGTAAGACTGCCTAAGCCTTGAGTCCATTTTATTCTAAGTAGCTGCTATTGATTATTTATAGGTTTTCAGGACTCAATTTAAAACTAATAATAGAGCATCTTGTTAGGCAAAGGTCAGCCAACAAATGAACCTCTTCAGCCTGATGGTCAGACAGCTACATTGGAGGCATCCATTCTCTGCTAGAGGGGCCAGCTCCCTATGAAGTGCTGTGGATGAAGTAAACAACCAAGTGGGCATAGAACAGGAATTTGGATGATTTCTTTTAATGTGTTTCAGAATTTCCTATTTTCTCTCTCCCCATCCTTTAATCCATTCTTCAGTTGGTGCAGGTAATTAATTGGCTTTATTGAGAGATACAAATTTGAAAATTAAGAATTGAAGGTGCTGAAACCATTTTCCCAAAAATGGCAAGTTAGTAAAAATGAGCAGAGAAAGGTATCTCATGTATTTGCACCTGCTATTAGAAGGTCTGTCCTGTGCTTCAGTCCTTAAGCGACCTCTTTGGGACTTTGGATTCTATGCACTGTGCGAACAGACCTTAAGAGGCTTGCTCTCTGTTCCTGCCTCTCTTTTTCACGTCTTCAGACATAATTAGTGCTATTTTTCATAAAGAAGAATTTTCTTGGAGAAAATTACTTTTCAACCCTTTGCTTTTTTCATGGCCTGAAAGTCCTTGGCAAATTCTAGAGCTAAAATTTTGTTTGTTTTAGGACCTAACACTGGAAATTATGAGTACACTAACCCAGCCCATTAAAGAATCTCCCAAGTAAATGCTAAAAACTCTAATGGGGTCAGTTCCTCATGGGTGACGTGGGCATTATAAGCATTGAATGGAAACTTAATCAAATGGCTTGGGGCTTAGAGAAAGAATCCAGATGAAACCGGATTTCCCTGCCACTTATGGTGAGGTGGGGCTAGAAACAGATCAGGAGTCATTGTAAAGTTTTTAGAGTTTGCTGTAAGCAATCATTTACTTATCCATTCATATATTCAATAAAAGTATTTACTAGACATCTGTACTAGTAATGTGCCAATGTAGCAGAGAGAGTCCTGCTCATGAAATATTGTCTATGGTCTACTATGTTTTCAGATCCTTTGCAGTTTCATGAGGCTGGAGACTCTTGGTCAGGGGTGTGTGATTGGATGTCACTCTGGAGCTAAAATATCCAATTGCTGGCACAAGACCATTCTGCACATGACTAGCTCCAATGATTGAGGACACTAGATGTTCCAGATCATGTTGCCACGACAGAATGGTGGAGCCTCTGACTTCCTGGATCCCTGAGTGACTATGTGGAATAGAGTCACCTACCAACTCATAAAGGGCATGTAGAATGAGTAATAAAGAAACAGACCTTCATTGTGTTACACATTAACATTTGAAGTTTGGAGATTTGGTTTTGTGGTCTCACCTCGTCTCCCCTGCTTAGTTTATTATATATTGTTCATAATTCCTATGGAGTTGTAGTCTAGTCAGGGAGACATTATTCAAACCACCATGCAAGTAAACAATTAAAACTCTTCAAGAGAATGGTAGGTGTGTATGGTGAAATGTTCATAGCTCTCTTAACTGAGCTTGGGCTCAATCAGTATTGACATGAACTTGTGTCATATCATACAATCTGGAGTGAAAAAGTCCTCTGCTATGCTATGAAGAGATACCTGCATTAAGTGAACTCAATCTGACTCTTACAGGCACAATGTTAATGCTAAGAAGGACAAATTCATGAAAGAGCTTCCCTTTTTTGAATTAATAAATGTAGTAATAAGCATGATAATAATAATGTGACTAATATGTCAAGCAAGGTGTACATCCAGGCCAATCTCTGTTGTCATTGAGGTTATTGACTAGTAGATAGATAAATTTTACTTTTGAGGACACTGAGCCTTGGAGAATTCAAGGCAATTACAATCTAGGAGGAAGAGAAGAGGGAGGCCAAGTGTCAGAAATATAGACAAGGCTTCTGGGGCAAGTTTTAGGCACATACTCCAAGATAGGCTGACTATATTTACTCATTTGTAAAGTATGACTATTTATACTTGCTCAGTTATTCTGTACCAACCCCATTACTGATCTGTACATACTAACTTAGTTCATTGAGAAGGGCCCTGCCTGACAAATGATATGGTGAAACTAGTAGTTGGTCATGTGGCTATATAGCAGTGATAACAAATGCAAGATGATAGTCATGCATGTATCTCCTATGAGCTCGTGAAGAGGGTAACTCCAACTTGTTCTCTGCAGCGCTCATTAGCACAAGGCCTAGCACTTACAGGTGTCCAGTAAATGTTTAATGACTGCATATAGGACATTTTGCTAATAAGGTATTTAAAGTAAAATGCCAGGTATTGAATTCTTGAATAATATGCTTCTTTATTAATCTGATTCACCTTAATAGGAAAGTGCTGGCTAATTTTAAGTGTCAAATTGGCTGGACCACAGTGTACTGATATATAGTAAACATTTTTATTCTGGATGTTTCTTTGAGAATATTTTTGGATATGATTACTAACATTTGAATTGGTGAATTTTGAATAATGCTCATTGCCCTTTATAATGTGGTGGGCCTCATCCCACAGTTAAGGCCTGAATAGAACACAAGACTGACCTCTTCTGAGCAAGAGGGAATTCTGCAGCAGATGGCCTTCACACTTTAATTACAACATCGGCTCTTTTCTGGATCTCCAGCCTGATGACCCATCTTGCAAATTTTGAACTTGCCAGCCTCCATAATTGTGTGAACCAACTCTTTTAAGTAAATCTCTTTATATATATGTACTCCTTCATTGGTTCTATTTCTCTGGAGAACCCTTACTAATATTGATACTCACCTAACCTCTACAATCCCCACATTTATTTAATACCAACTACATTCCAGGTATTTTGGGGAAACAGAGGAAAAAGCCATATTATCTGCTTCAAACTTTTAAAAATATATTTTTATTGATTTCAGAGAGGAACAGAGAGGGATAGAAATATCAATGATGAGAGAGAATCATTGATCGGCTGCCTCCTGCATACCCCCTACTGGGGATTTAGCCTGTAACCCATGCATGTGTCCTGACCAGCAATCAAACTGTGACCTCCTGGTTCATAGGTCGATGATCAGCCACTGAGCCACACCAGCAGGGCCAAACATTTTAGTTATTCATCATTTATTTAGAAAATATTTCTTGAATGTCTCCTATGTTGCAAGCACTGTTCTAAGTACTTGAGATATAGCAATAACAAAAATTATTGCCCTCATGAAAACTGATAATCTAGTGGGTGAACATAGGTAGGCAATAAAGAAGTATATAAGTAAAATAAAAATGTAAAAAATATATAATATGCTAGATGATAATCTTATATAATAAAAGGCTAATATGCAAATCAGCCAAATGGTGGAATGGCCAGTTGCTATGATGCACACTGACCAGCAGGGGGCAGATGCTCAATGCAGGAGTTCCCCCTTGGTGCTCAGTGGGCTCCCACAAGGGGAGTGCTGCTCAACCTGAAGCCAGCTCATGGGTGGGAAGTGTAGCAGGAGTGGCGGGAGCTTCTCCCACCTTCCGCAGCAGTGCTAAGGATGTCTGACTGCTGGCTTACATCCCCTGAGGGCTTCTGACTTCGAGAGGGCACAGGCTGGGCTGAGGGACCCCCTCAAATGGACATTTTCATGCACTGGGCCTATAGTAGGTAATATGAGCCTATCTGAGGTGGGCAGGGTGCTAACTTAAAGAGAGTAGTCTGAGAAGTTCTTTATGATAAGTTGCTATTTGAATAGAGAGACACAAAGGATACATAGAAATGGATCATGGGCTGCAGGAATAGTGCAAATACCCCCTCAGTAGGAGCCAGTTGGTCTGTTCCAGCAAGAGAAGGAAGGCTGGCATGGCTAAGTGGAGTGAACCTAACATGAAACGAGGTCAGAGACATTATGGGTCATGTCATTTAGAGTCTTGTAGGCCATTGTAAGATTCTTGCTTTCTTCTGACTGAGGCGGGAAGGCATTTGGGCCATTTAAGCAAAGGCATGTTTTAAAGGCCCATTCTAACTGATGTGCAGAGAATGGAATAAAGGGGTCACAAGCAGAAATGGGTATTCCACTTAGGAGGCCATTGCAGTAACCCCGGTATGAACCAATGTTGGCTTGGACCAAGGCAGCAACAATGGTGGTGGTAAGAAGTGGCTGGGATATGGATATGTTTTGAAGGTAGAGCTGAAAGGCTTTAATGATGGATTAGATGTGGTGTGTGGGGGAAAGGGAGTCAAGGATGGATCTAAGGTTTTGGTTGGACCAAATTCAAATGATGAAGTTGTCATTTATGGAGAATTATGAAAAAAGATGGGGGCTGGGATGGTGGAGCATCAGAGGATAAACCAGGGAGGTCAGCTGATATTTCAAAAATTCAGGGGTTAATTTCTGATAAAGAAACTCCAGCTTTTCTTCTTCAGGGAGAATTGCCAACTATGTGGCTAATCCTGAATCTTAAGCCAGTATTTCTTATTTCCTTCCATGTCCCCTAGAATATATTAAAATGCAATAGTTCAGCTGCCACTATGAGATAGAATTTTGTAAAAAAATATATGTTATTTTAAATGGTGTAAATTCTCAGAAGGACATAGGAAATCAACAGTGACAATAAAATAATCTTATAAATCCAAGGAGACAGAACTCTTGATAAGTTACAGTTTCCAGTTGTCTATGTACAACCCACCACTGCCCAGGATTCTGCTACAGAGAACATTTATGTCTCTCACATCCCCCAAAAATATATTTAGCTAGGATTACAGTCAGAATCATAATTCAGGTCCTGCGCTTTTGAGTTGGACTCTGGGATTGTATTTTTCCAATTCACTAGGTCTGTGACTTTGGGTGAGTTCCTCATCCTCCCTGTATTTAGTTTTCCTCCCTGTGACACGGGGTGGCACCAGCCCTCCAGGAAGGGACAGAACACGCTGAGTTTGGTGACTGGTGCGTTAGCGCAGAGCCCTGCCTGGAGCGCAGCAGGTTCCAGCGGCTGCTGCTACTAGGACCACTGCTTAGGTCGTTATTTCGCACGGCCACTGAAAACTTGTGCATCGTGTTAGTCAGCTTCACATCGTGTGGTTTTGAGTAAAAGATGATGCCTCCCACCCCATCCCCCTGGCACCATAAATGGCACAAACCCATTCCTAGCCACTGGTGCTATCTGAGTCCTGTGGCTTCTGAGAAACTTCATTGGGACGGAAAGGACACATCGTCCCATGCTCCCTTCCTGGTACATTTGCTCCTTTCTGTGCTTATGAATTAAGCGGCTTTTCTCCCCCATGTGGCTTTGCCTATTTTATGCTCAGTCATAGCAGCCTTATTAGAATCTCTGGTCAATATATTTGCTTGATCCCTCTGTTATCTCAGTGTTCCCTATTTATTTTTCATTAACCTTTATTTGAAAAAGCCCCAAGAATAGCTAACATTTACTGAATGTTTGCTATGAAGGAGTCACGAGGTTAAGTCTGTTTAAGCTTTATCTCGTTTAATTATCACAATACCACATAACGGCAAAGCAGGCTCTACTATCTCCTCCGTTTTGCAAGTGCAGAAATGGAAGCCCAGCGAGACCAAGTATTTGGCTGCTCTGGAACTTGGTCAAACTTGGAAATTGTGCCAGTTGCTCCTTTCTATACTCCTTCATAATAGCATATGTGTCAATTTAATTTACTGCCTCCTCTATTCCATCCTTCTTCTTCCTCTTTTTATTCCTTCTCTTCCTATTTCCCCTCTTTCTCCTGCTTCTTGTTCCTTGGTGGGAAGCTATAATAACACATTCACACAGGCAGAATGCACTGTAATGAGTGTGTACCACTTTTCCCCTCTTCCAACCCCCGATATTGTGTGCCCTCCTGAGACCTGCTGTCCAGTCCTACAGCCTTCTCCACCTTCTGCGTCATGATAGATGCCCAGCCAGCATGCCCAGGAACGTGTCTGTTGTCCAAGGAAGTGGATGCGATGGCACCCTGGGAAGGTTGTGAGTGAAAGGGTGGAAAGAGCATCATTCCGGATGGAATCTGAATTTTGTTTCCAAATTCCGGGGGAGACTGGCTGTCACACAGGCCTGTGTTTGATCCAACTGCTTTCTAGTTATCTGGCCTTGCGAGTGCCTTCATCGGGATGTGGGAAGGCCAGGGATGCTGGCCTTGAGGACTGGGGAAGTGTCAATGAGACCTCCTCAGGAGAGCCGAGCGCAGGGCCTGGCACTTGACCACTTCGCCATGCTTCTGTCCCAGGACCCTTAAATGCTGGAGGAACACTGTCTCCAGGCAGCAAACTCCACTTCTCTGTCTATAACTCAGGTTATTACCTAAATAGTGCTGAGTCTAAGCACAGTGGTCACTGTCAACTGTATGACCTTAGTCAAATGGTTTTGTCTATTCCTTTATCTATTACCTATAATAATAAATGCATAACATGCTAATTAGATGGGACATCCTTCCAGATGACCTTCTGTATGAAACCGGGGCTGCTAGGGAAGCCCAGGTCCCAGGTGCCAGAGGCAAGGTGGTGCTGGCAGCTGGGGGAAGCAAGGCTTACTCTTGCATGAATTTCATGTATCAGGCCGCTAGTACCTATAATAAAATACTGTGAATCTTACTTGGATGAGGCATTTTGTGAAAACCCTTTGACATACTCAAAATGTAATATTTCTTTTTGGTTTTACCAGGAAATGTGTGCTAACCACTTTCCTGATCCTCTGGCTTCCATTGCTACCTTGTCTCAGATTCCCAGAGTGTGTGTGTGTGTGTGTGTGTGTGTGTATGTGTGTGTGTGTGTGTGTGTAGAGGTGTGAAGATGAGTGGAGGAGCTGCAGGTTATTGCCTATGGGATAAGGCTCAGAAATAGAGAAAAATTTAAGTTTTTTACTTGATTTGATAGTTAAAATTAAACTACTAAAATGTTAGTGACTTATCTTTAAAGTATGTCAAAACACCTTTTCATCAAAATAATAGCATCCAAAATGTTGTAATAAAATCAGCATAGTAAAATGTTTGTGTTTCCCACCTACCTCATAAGGTCATATGAAGGAATGAGGATAAACTGAGGCAATCTATGGAACAAACCTTTGTAAACTAAGTTGCTATGTAAGTGCAAACTGTTCTTGTGTAAACAAGAGTGCCTTTGCTTAAAAAATGTCATTTGAGACCCACTATTATGCAATATTCTAACCCCAGTTGACCAGTGCATTGATTGCATACAGGAGGGTGGCAGATGTGAAGGAAATAACAAGTGTGATGTGGGTAAGGCAAGGACAGCTCCTGAGAGGAGTGCACACCGGCCAGGTCTCTCGGGTGGTGACTAGCATGGACCTGCAGAGGCAGGGAGTGAAGAGCTTTCAGGGCTGGAGCTGAGACCTGCAGGTGGAGAGGAGGCCAGGCACCCAGTCCTCGCACTCTTCTGCTGCTGACAGGAGCACCTCGAGCTTCTTGTGAGAGAATATAAATGAGCTCTGTTAGTCCAGCTACCCAGAAAGAGCACTCACCCTGTGACTGATCGCAACGCTGTCAGCAAGCAATGGAGATGTGTGAAGCAGATGGCCAGCCAGCCCCTCTTCCCTACCTGTCTCTGCCGTCATAGACAAGAGCCAACAGAGACCCCTTCCATAAATCATCTGCTTGGCCACTCCCAGGAAGGGGAGAGGGAAGGGGAAGTGCTTTCTATTTTCATTATTATTATTTTTCTAGCCAGTCATATTGTCATGCTTTGTAAGCATTCCTAAATTTCAGAAAGTGAACCATTAATATCCAATTTGGGAAGCCAGTGGTATGTAGCTGCCATACTGGCAAAGGAGGCGGAAAGTGGAAGCAGGGTATCATTATCCTGAGTGGCAGGCAGATGTGGGCAGGTGGTTACAGGTTCTATCTAGCAGCCCCCGCTGCGATGCTGGCTGTAATCAGAAAGGTTCATGTCCACGGGGGCACACCCTCCTGTTCCCTGCCGAGCAGCCTTCTAGTCCCAGCACTATTACTGTGAATTCAGAAAGAGCGGCCTCTCAATTGGCAATGTGACAGGGCTGAGTTTCTTAGAGAGCCACATCCTTTCCCTATAGGCAGGTTTTGTTAGAATAACCATCAGGACATTTTAAAGCCATATGCTTAAAAGAAAATGACACCAAATGTCACCTTTGGGAATTAAAGCAAATGGATCTGAAATGGGGGTCCCCCAACTTACATGCGGTTGATAAATGTACCCCCGAGGTAAGCATTACCATGTACATGAAATGAGAGTGAAATAAGGGGAGCTAAACAATTGGCCCTAGGATAATTTGTATCCTCTTGGTTCCAATTCCTTCTGGTTCTTCTGATTGAGGCCTCATCATTCTTAGTATATCTCCCTTCTGCTGTTGGGTTCTGGCAATTTGCACTCTCAATTCAAACAACTGCCATTGCTGTTAAAAACGCTTTGTGTAAAGCATTGTTTGGATGTAATTTTGATGAAAGACATCTTCACTAGGGGCAAAGGCAGGCAGGATGGCAGAGGGCAAGGAGGGAAGACACTGCTACTCAGCCATTTGAAACTGTGGGCCCATAAACTGGGAATCATGAGGACACATACTGGATGATGACATCATCCGACTCTCTACTCTTCCCCAGAAGGTCTGGCTCCTGCGTTGTGTGGGTTGAGGCTGACTAACTTCTGTGAAGGAGATAGGCTGCTGTCTAGGGGATGGCCTTGGGGCCTGGGGCCAGCTCCCATTGTTAAGAGGGTCTGCTCTTTTTTTGACCATCTCTTCTCTGGAGCAGTAAAAGCAGACTCATACTCAGTGAATAGTTGGGACGTAACCTGGACATGGGTGTGTATAGAGCCACTGCATTGTGTCAGTCATTGGTGGCCTTGTGCATAAAGGAAACAAAACAAAATAACACTCTGCCTGGTAAATAGATGTACATTCCTAGAATGAGGACCGTAGAATTAAGTGAAACAAACATACACATGCGTGTGCCCATACTAACACATTTTGCCTCTAATATTTTCAAACTTAATCTGGCATAGGATAAAAAAATTAATTTGATTTAATTTTTCTTTATATATATTTTCTACTCATTTTTTTCTCTTCCCCATCAAATTTTCTTGAGTTTGTTAGAGAGTTTGGGACTTTAAGTTTATTAACAAATTTGTTTCTTTGTTGTTGTTGTTGTTTTTTTTTAAATATTTTTATTGATTTCAGGGAGGAAGGGAGAGGGAGAAAGAGAGAGAGAAACATCAATGATGAGAGAGAATCATTGATTGGCTGCCTCCTGTGTGCCCTACACTGGGGATCAAGCCCACAACCTGTGCATGTGCCCTGACTGGGAATTGAACCATTACCTCCTGGTTCATAGGTGGATGCTCAACCACTCAGCCATTGAAGTCAGGCACAAATTTATTTCTTTGTAATGAAAATATCTAAGTATATGACAGACACTGGTCTAAGCATTTCACATTTAATCCTCACAAGATTTATTTGTGATCATTACCACAAGTTTTATGACCATACTAACAATAATTATTTGGACAACTTGATTTATTCCTTTTATTGTTATTTTATGCTACTACTTCCTTAGTTTTAATTTTCTGGTTTTAATTCATTGTTGGTGACATGGAGCTTGTCTATTTTCAGGAAGAATGATAAACACAGTGATCATACTTGGAGCGGCTGAGTTTCTGTTGTCCTTGTAGATGAGCGAGAGCTTGTCGGGACAAGAATTCTGAGTCCACAATCATTACTCTCAAAAGTTAGGTAGAATCAATTCAGTGACTTAGGATTTTAGAGATGTCATCATCCAGTCAGATTTTTGTTCCTTTAAAGTATAGTGCTTTATTTTGTAGAGCACTTACAATTTTTTTCTTTATCTTTAAAACAACAACAAAAAAGGGGAAGTCAGAGTGTGGCCATCATTTTATTATGTTGGCCTTTCACTCAAGGATCCTTTTTGATTTTCTGACTCTAGTTGGCCCTGAGGAGATGGATAGTTGGGGCTTTCCCATATAAATATAAAGGGAAGAGAAGTAACGAGGACTAGGACTCTGTAGGGGAGCAATTATAATGAGGAGCTATGGAATCTAGGCAGAAAGTAAAGCCAGCAGGGGAATATGGATAAAGCAGCACTGGAGCAGCACTGAAGGTCTTGATGAGGGTAAATATGTGCTTCACTGGGGCTCTAAAATAAGTGAACCAGAAGAGAGGAAGGATTTATGAGAGTGGAAAACCTGAAGTTGAGATTTTTGTGATGGTTCTGTTTCATTTAGGGAATGCTAGTGGGATTAGTCAGGAGGTAATGAAAGTGGTCTAGTGTGGACACCAAGGGACTTGTTAGCTAGACCAGGTTTGGGGTAGGTTATCTACATGGAAGTTGAATTTGCCAGAAGATGCTAGACGTAAAAAGATAGACTGGTTCTAGAAGTCTAGGGTGAGTTCGGGGTGTGTCTAGGAGGCCAGTAGATATGAATTTGAGAGGGTTGGATGCTAGCAGGGTGTGGCCTCTAAGCACGCCAGGGGAGGAACTATTTGGAAACAGTGCAGAGGGGTCAAGGAGGAGTCCAACTCCCATTTCACTGGGAGAAGTGAATTGAAAAGGCAATAGCAGCAGCTCAGAAAGGCTTTAGGAGAGGCAGTGGCTTCAGGAGACAGCCAGGTTAAAGACGAGAGAGAAGATACCATGCTAAGTGAAATAAGCACAAGGGAAAGGACAAAACCATAAGATTTCACTTATATGTTGAATATAAAATGAATAAAGTAACAAACGAACTAACAAGACAAAACTAAAACTAAGTCATAGATACAGACATCAGAATGGTGGTTATCAGGAGGGATGGGGATCAGAGGAGGGCAAAGTGGGTAAAGGGGCTTAAATATTTGACACAGAAGAAAACTAGACTTTTGGTGGTGAGCATGTAATAGAGTATACAGATATCAAATTATAATGTTGTATACCTAAAGTTTATTTAACGTTATTAACCAATGCTACCTCAATTTAAAAAATATCAAAAATAAAGAAGAGGAAGGAGAAGTTTGGGGAGAAATGGGGAATTTTATGGCCACAGTCATGTGTTCCGGAGAGTATAGTTTAAAGGCAGAGTGGGTCAGAGTGGAGGAGGCCAGATTCATTGGAGGGTGATGAATTGGTGGATTTGGAATGATCCAGAAGGTGAGATTTTGAGTAGTCACTCAGGTAAACAGGTGTTGAGAGGAAGCAGGGCTGGTTTCAGAGGCATGTGACTTGTGTAGTCGCATAGAGTTCCATGCTTAGAAGGGGCCCATGATTAATTTAAATTTTGAATAAGGAGGCCTGCATTTTTATTTTGCTCGGGACCCCATGGATATATAGCTGGTTCTGGTATGGGGTTTAGGTGTGACATTCCCCATACTACATTTGGTTCCATCAGGTGCTGGTCTGACTGTTTATGGTTTACCAGGTAATTTCCTCTTTCTCGGCAGTGCTGTTGTAAAATACTTGTGTCAGTAGACTTTCCCAAGGTCCAGCCTCACTTCCTCCCCACACATCTCCCAGTTGTGACATTGGAGAGATTCTGTTTGGGTCTCTTATTCTAAATTTGTGGGTAGTTGGTGGGAAGAAAGGGGCCAGCCATATCAACCTTTCTTCAATCCAGATCATTCATTCTATAGGATGTCTTACAGAAATTTATAAAATGTTCTAACATGAGATTATATATATCTCTAGTTCTCTGTTTTTACCACTGATATATTTT
This sequence comes from Vespertilio murinus, assembly GCA_963924515.1. Taxonomy (NCBI): domain Eukaryota; kingdom Metazoa; phylum Chordata; class Mammalia; order Chiroptera; family Vespertilionidae; genus Vespertilio; species Vespertilio murinus. Next base: position 48,481,714 of record OZ004714.1, on the reverse strand, counting down.
CCTCTAATTTTTTGGATTTGACCATTTAATGAGAACAAAAAAGAATAAATATTGTCACGTGTGTTCAAATTGCCAATATAAGAGATAACTTACTCTTTTCCCATAATATGTTATTCTCTAACTCTTTTTAAAGGACCAGAACATATATACTTATCTTCTAAGTCCTTTGCTCTGAAAGACACTTAAAATATAACTGATGCCTATATAATTTCTCTTTGGTAAGTTGCCAGCATTCATTCTTGCTCAACTATTAATGCAAGAAAAGAGAACTGTTCACTATGTGAAAATCAATTCAGGTTTGACCTAGCAGCAACTGATGTAATATCAAGGGGTTATTTTCTTTTGAAAAGAAATTGTCCTTCCTTCCTTCCTTCCTTCCTTCCTTCCTTCCTTCCTTCCTTCCTTCCTTCCTTCCTTCCCTTTTTTCTTTTTCTATGCAGTCTGTTGCCTCTATTGACCACTCATACTTCCAAATACCAAAGTCATCAATTCACTGCTGTATTCTACATTAAGTGTGCAAGGCAACACATTTCAGCAGAGATAAATTTCTATTCAATTCAAAATGAAATCTGCATAAGCAAGACCTACAAGAAAAATGACTTTATTTATTTTGTTTATTCTTACATTTTATCTCACTTACAAGGGATGAAATTCAAATTCTTTTTGCTTTGTGACATGCAGTATGACCTGCACAGACCATGACAATTATGTATGTGAGAAGGAGGATGTGTGGGGGCTTTTGAATGTCATGGGCTCAGCCAAATACCAGGGCTCTCTGTTTATTTTAGCATAGTATGGGTATCTAATAAAAATGCTAACAAAACATTAAACAAATGAGCCTACCATTGGAAAGAAGTGGAGGTCATTGGGATTTATTGTACACCTATTGTGAGTTAGTTGTCAGTTCCCTATTTTTATTTGCCATTTCAACAGATAAAATGACAACCCCAGGTGGTTTATTTTCCATTTCTCATATAAGAAAACAAAGACAGAAAGATTAAGGATGTTGTTTCTGTGTTATAAGTCATTGACAAAGCCAAACATGCCTAAAACTAAAGCACGTGTTTCCCCCAAAATCTCTTGCGATATATTTTGGATTCTGATATGTGGGGTGGGCATAACGATCTAGTTCCACATGAAAATAGATGTTGAGGGATGATGTTAGTAGAGCCCTGTTTTTCTGGGTGAGACCCTTGCTTGAAGTGGTATCCATTTGGACACTAAATGGAGGGAAGACTTGGCATTTTGAAGGACTTGATTGAGTATGATACACCCTGCTCTGCTGGACTCCCCTGACATCTCTCTCCAGTCTAACTCCTATGTGTGTTCTCATATTCTCAGCCTTCACTCATGAGAAGTGATGTGTGTGTGTGTGTGTGTGTGTGTGTGTGTGTGTGTGTGTGTGTGTTGGGCAGCATGAAAATGATAAGTATTAAGATAGTTAGCATTTGACAGATAACTCACACTTCATTACAAGTGACATTCTCCAGCAAGATAATAAATCCCAAATTCTATCTTAATACCTTTTTAGTTTTTTTCTTTGTGTTTAAATGAGTTGGAATATTTAAGAAAAATATAATGATTGTAATTTTCTAATACAATATCTGCCTTTCTTTTTTTTTTTTTATTAAGGTATTATCTGTATACATAGCTTATCATTCCCCCTCCCCCCAATATATGCCCTCCCTCCCCAGAGTTTTGTGTCCATTGGCTATTCTTATATGCAAGCATACCAGTCCTTTGGTTGATCTCTTATCTCCCCCAGATCTCCCTACCCCCCCCCCCCGCTGTCATTTGACAGACTGCCTGTTGTTTTACTGTCACTAAATCAATCTTTCTGTTCATTCGTTTATAATGATCTTTAATATCCATAAATGAGTGAGGTCATGTAGTGTTTCTCTTTCATTGACTGGCTTATTTCACTCAGCATGATGCTCTCCAATTCCATCCAAGTTACTGCAAATGATGAGAATTCCTTCCTTTTTATGGCAGCATAGTATTCCATGGTGTAGATGTACCATAGTTTTCTGATCCATTCATCTGCTGACGGGCACCTAGGCTGTTTCCAAGTCCTAGCTATTGTAAATTGTGCTGCTATGAACATAGGGGTGCATATATCCTTTCTGATTGGTCTTTCTAGTTTCTTAGGGTATATTCCTAGTAGTGGGATTACTGGGTCAAATGGGAGTTCCATTTTCAGTTTTTTGAGGAAGTTCCATACTGTTTTCCACAGTGGTTGCACCAACCTACAATCCCACCAGCAGTGCACGAGGGTTCCTTTTTCTCCACAACCTCGCCAACATTTGTTGTTTGTTGTTTTGTTGATGTTGGCCATTCTGACAGGTGTGAGATGGTACCGCATTGTTGTTTTGATTTGCATCTCTCGGATAATTAGTAACTTGGAGCATGTTTTCATGTGCCTCTTGGCCTTCCTTCTGTCTTCTTTTGAGAGGATTCTATTTAGGTCCATTGCCCATTTTTTAATTGGCTCATTCATTTTCCTTTTATTGAGTTGTATAAGCTGTCTGTAGATGTTGGAGATTAAACCTTTATCAGTGATATCGTTTGCAAATATGTTCTCCCATACAGTGGGTTTTCTTGTTGTTTTGTTGATGGTTTCTTTTGACGTAAAAAAGCTTTTTATTTTGATGTAGTCCCATTTGTTTATTTTCTCTTTAGCTTCCATTGCCCTAGGGTTAGTATCAGTGAAGAAGTTCTTTAGGCATATGTCTGAGATTTTGCTGCCTGTGGATGCCTCTAGTATTTTTATGGTTTCCCGTCTTATGTTTAAGTCCTGTATCCATTTTGAGTTTATTTTTGTGTATGGTGTAAGTTGGTGATCTAGTTTCATTCTTTTGCATGTATGTGTCCAATTTTCCCAACACCATTTATTAAAAAGACTGTCTTGACTCCATTGTATGTTCGTGCCTCCTTTGTCAAATATTAATTGAGCATATTGATTTGGGTTGATGTCTGGATTCTCTAATCTATTCCATTGATCAATATGTCTGTTCTTGTGCCAGTACCAGGCTGTTTTGAGAACAGTTGCTTTGTAATACAGCTTGAAATCTGGTATTGAGATTCCTCCTACTTTACTCTTATTTCTTAAGATTGCTGAGGCTATTCGGGGTCTTTTATTGTTCCAAATGAATTTTTGGAGAGTTCTTTCTAGGTCTGTGAAGTATGTCCATGGTATTTTCATGGGGAGTGCATTGAACTTATATATTGCTTTGGGAAGTATGGACATTTTGATGATGTTGATTCTACCAATCCATGAACATGGTATGTTCTTCCATCTGTTTACATCTTTCTCTATTTCTTTTTTCAGTGTCCTGTAGTTTTCTGCATATAGGTCTTTTACCTCCTTGGTTAAGTTTATTCCTAGGTATCTTAATTTTTTTGGTGCGATGGTAAACGGGATTGCTTTTTTAGTCTCTGTTTCTGTAAGTTCACTATTGGTGTAGAGAAATGCCATTGATTTCTTGGCATTTATTTTGTATCCTGCTACATTGCCAAATTCGTTTATTAAGTCTATTAGCTTTTTGATGGAGTCTCTTGGGTTTTTTATGTACAATATCATGTCATCTGCAAATAGTGACAGCTTTACTTCTTCTTTTCCGATTTTGATGCCTTTTATTTCCTCTTCTTGTCTAATTGCGATGGCGAGTACTTCCAGTACTATGTCAAAGAGGAGTGGTGAGAGTGGGCATCCCTGTCTTGTTCCTGTTCTTAGAGGGAATGGTTTTAGTTTTTGCCCATTGAGCATGATGTTGGCTGTGGGTTTATCATATATAGCTTTTATTATGTTGAGGTATGATCCTTGTACTCCCACCTTGTTGAGAGTTTTTATCAGGAAAGGGTGTTGGATTTTATCAAATGCCTTTTCTGCATCGATAGATATGACCATATGATTTTTATCTCTCAATTTGTTTATGTGATGTATCACGTTTATTGATTTGCGAATATTGTACCATCCTTGCATTCCTGGAATAAAACCTACTTGGTCATGGTGTATGATCTTCCTGATGTACTGCTGGAGCCGATTTGCTAGAATTTTGTTGAGGATTTTGGCATCTATGTTCATGAGGGATATTGGCCTGTAATTCTCTTTCATTGAGTTGTCTTTATCTGGTTTTGGTATTAGGGTGATGCTGGCTTCATAAAAGGAGTTTGGCAGTGTTCCTTCCTCTTGAATTTTTTGGAAAAGTCTGAGGAGGATAGGTTTTAGTTCTTCCTTGAATGTTTGGTAAAACTCTCCTGTGAAGCCATCTGGCCCTGGGCTTTTGTTTGCTGGAAGCTTTTTGATGACTGCTTCAATTTCTTCCCAAGTTACTGGTCTATTGAGATTTTTAGATTCTTCCTGATTGAGTTTTGGAAGGTTGTATTTTTCTAGGAATATGTCCATTTCCTCCAGGTTGTCCTGTTTGTTGGAATATAGTTGTTCATAGTATTTTGTAACAATCCTTTGTATTTCGGCGGGGTCTGTTGTTATTTCACCTCTTTCATTTCTAATTTTGTTTATTTGGGTCCTCTCTCTTTGTTTCTTGGTTAGCCTGGCTAGAGGCTCATCAATCTTGTTAATCCTTTCAAAGAACCAGCTCTTGGTTTTGTTGATCTTATGTATTGTGTCTTTGGTCTCTATGTCGTTAATCTCCGCTCTGATTTTTATTATTTCCTTCCTTCTGCTTACAGTGGGCCTTTCTTGCTGTTCTTTTTCTAACTGTTTGAGTTGTAGGGTAAGATAATTTGTTACCATTCTTTCTTGTTTTTTGCAATAGGCTTGTAGGGATATGAACTTCCCTCTCAAAACAGCTTTTACTGTGTCCCATAGATTTTGGATTGTTGTGTTTTCATTGTCATTAGTTGCCATGATGTTTTTGATTTCTTCCTTGATTTCTCTGGTAACCCAGTCTTTGTTCAATAGCATGCTATTTAGTCTCCATGTGTTTAATTTCTTTGGCTTATTATTATTGTAGTTGATTTCCAATTTTATGGCACTGTGATCTGAGAAAATGCTTGATAAGATTTCTATCTTCTTGAATTTGAAGAGACTTTGCCTATGTCCCAATATGTGGTCTATCTTTGAGAATGACCCGTGTGCACTTGAGAAGAATGTATATTCTGTGGCTTTGGGATGAAATGTTCTGAAGATGTCAATTAATTCCATCTGGTCTAATACGTCATTTAGAATTGACGTTTCTTTACTGATTTTTTGTTTAGATGATTTGTCCAGAGGTGACAATGGAGTATTAAAATCTCCTACTATGATAGCATTGCTATTAATCTGTCCCTTAATGTCCTCCAGCAGTTTCTTTATGTATTTGGGTGCTCCCAAATTGGGTGCATATATGTTTACCAGGGTTATTTCTTCTTGTTGGATTACACCCTTTAGTATTATGAAGTGGCCTTCCTTATCTCTTGTTATGTCCTTCACTTTGAGATCTAGTTTGTCAGATATAAGTATTGCTACCCCAGCTTTTTTTTCGTTTCCGTTTGCCTGGAAAATCTTTTTCCATCCTTTCACCTTCAGTCTGTGGGCGTCTGTTTTTCTGAGGTGGGTTTCTTGTAGACAGCAGATGAATGGGTTTTGCTTTCTTATCCATTCTGTTACCCTATGTCTTTTAATTGGAGCATTTAAACCATTTACATTTAAAGTAATTATTGAAAGGTAGGTATTTGATGCTATTTTTATTCTATCCCCCTGTGTTCCTTCTTCACTTCCTATTTCTTTATTATTACAGTAGACCCTTTAGCATTTCTTGCATTGCTGGTTTGTTGGAGATAAATTCCTTTAGTCTGTTTTTGTCGGTGAAGCTCCTGATTACACCTTCAATTTTGATTGACAGCCTTGCGGGGTACAGTATTCTTGGGTTCAGACCCTTCCTTTGCATGACTTTGTATATGTCATCCCATTCCCTTCTGGCCTGATGAGTTTCTGTTGAGAAATCAGTTGCTAGTCTGATGGGGTTTCCTTTATATGTAACTTTCTGTCTCTCTCTGGCTGCTTTTAAGATTCTGGTTTTGTCGATGTTTTTTGCCAGTTTAATTATAATGTGTCTGGGTGTTGATCTTTGGGGGTTCATTTTGTTGGGGACCCTTCGAGCATCTTGGATTTGTGTTGGTTTTTTCTTCTCTATCTCAGGAAAGTTTTCTGTCATTATTTCTTGAAATACTTTTTCCATATCTTGCTCAGTTTCCTTTCCTTCTGGAACCCCTATTATTCTAATATTGTTTTGTTTTGTATTGTCCCAAAGCTCCCTTAGGCTCTCCTCCTGTTTTTTAATTTTTTTTTCTAGCAACTGCTGTAATTGGGTATTTTTTTCCATTTTGTCTTCTAGCTCACTGATGCGGTCTTCTGCTTCATCTAGTCTACTCTTGATGCTTTCTATTGAGTTCTTCATAGTAGCGATGTCATTTTTCATTTCTTCTTGGGTCACCTTCATTTCCTCTTGGGTCACCTTCATTTCCTCTTGGGTCTTCTTCATTTCCTCTTGGGTCTTATTCATATTGTCAAATTTGTCTTCCATTCTTTTTAGCCAACTTATGATCATTACTCTGAATTCTTGCTCTGGTAGGTTGCTTGCCTCTAACTCGTTTACTTCCTTTTCTGGTGATGGTTGATTTTCTTTCACAGGCGGGTTGTTTCTTAGTCTCCCCATGATCTCTCTTTATAGGGTGCCTGGTAACGTAGTTCTCTCCCTCCTGCTTTGATTTAAAGGCACAAAATACAACACAACCAGGTACAACACACAAGGCACTGGACAGAAATGTGTTTGCAATATTAATATCCTCCAATAAAGGTGTCTAGAACCCAGATAACAAGAACATACAATCCAATAAAACGAATAAGCAAACCAATCTTACACACACACAAAAAAGCATAAACCTTTGATATAGTTAGCATTCAACATACAACAACAAAGGGGTAGAGAGAAGGCTTTTTTTTTTTTTTTGGTGGGGGGGAGTGGCAAGGTAGGTGTGAATGGGATTGGAGCAGGGGGTTGGGAATTATATATACACAGGACAGGTGAAAATTTTGGAGAGGGTAAACAGAAAGAGTAAGGAAAATCTATAGCAGTAAAGGGTTAAGATAAGCAGGACACCAAAGGTAAAGGGTTAGGAATAGAGAGATGTCATAAAGGTAGGTTTGAGATAGAATAGAGCGTTGGAGAAGGCAAGGTATGAATAGTTTTTAGAATAGTAATCCCGAAGGAGGAAATAGAGAAAAAAGGAAATAGAGGAAAAAGGAAAAAAAAAAATAGAAAGCAAAAAAAAGGATTATAATATGACACTTAAAAAGTAGTAATAAAAATAAACAAAAGAAAATAAGATAAAAAAGATAAAAAAGGTAAAATAGTAGTAGTAATAATGTTGATTACCTATAAAAATGAATTAATTAAAAAGGTAAAATCTAGTGATGGCAGATGAAAAAAATTTCTTGAGTAAACTTTGCAATTAAAGTAGGTAAAAAACAAAAATTCAACAGTTAAAAAAATAAAAAGTGAAAATTAAAAATTAAACAAAATTTGCAGTAATGAAGGTCATTTACTTTCTGTGTTTCTATGTCTCGCACGCCTGTTCCCAGTCTGGGCGGTAGTTGCAGTTCACTGTGTTTCACCGTTCCTCCGTGTTGATTACAAGACCTGATTTTTAAGCCAATCTAGAGACCCTATGTGCTTTAGCCTCTGGGTGGCAGTGTTTCTGGATGACTTCCAGGACTCTAAAGCCTTTCTAGCTTTTTCCCCTTCTCTGTGTCTTTGATGGCTGGGGGTGGGGCGGTCCGGAGCTGGCTGCACTCCCCTGTAATTCTGCGGCTACTTCTTGGACTCAGATCCAGCTGTGCTGCTCCTTAGATATCCCTAGTCTTAGGAGCCCTGTCCACAGACAGGCGCGCCTCCAGCTGAGAAGTAAATCCACGACCAGTCCCTCAGCCTCTGTGCGCCTCGCGCGCTGGTGCGCAGGGGTGGGGGGGGGTTTGTTGCTGCGCCGAGTGGAACTCGGTCAGAACTACCGGTCCCAGTCCCTCAGCCTCTGTGCGCCGCGCGCTGGTGCGCAGGGGGGGGGGGGGTGTTGCTGCGCCGAGTGGAACTCGGTCAGAACTACCGGTCCCAGTCCCTCAGCCTCTGTGCGCCGCGTGCGCTGGTGCGCGGGGGGGGGGGGGGGGGGGGTGTGTTGCTGCGCCGAGTGGAACTCAGTCAGAACTACCGGTCCAAGGGGAACTCACCCACCAGATCGCTGCGAAATCTGAGCTCCTCTGAGATCAAGGGTTCGCGCTGACTATGTTCATTTGGTGTTCCTTGGGGCTGGGGATAATCAGGCCTCCGACACTCGAACCTCCTCCCTTCCAAGATGGCGAGATTTCCCGTCCGCGCCGGCAAGTATCTCCGGTAAGGGACCCAGCTGTGGGTGGTCAGCTGTTGGTGGCTCCCTAATCAGCAGACCCCAAATTTCCTCTGGTGTTTGCTAGTCTCCTGGCTTGTTGACGAGCACTCCTAGCGCGATCCTCAGCTGCTTTCTCTCTCTTCCTCGGGACAAGACTCAGAAACCGCCCATCTGCTCTTCCGCCATTTTCTCCTCCCCAATATCTGCCTTTCATACACATGGGGCAGTTGCTCAATTTGTAGGAAGTTCTACTTACTGTCCAATGAGAGGTTATATCTCAACAACATCCATTTCTCCTAGAAGCTTAGACTTCCATTTACCTTAGAATATGGTACATGTGCTCACATAAAGGATATAAGATGTGTAATGTGTGCTTTCTCTATATCAGTATAATCTATCTTTCTTTTTTAATTTTCAATTACAATTGGCATTCAATATTATTTTATATTAGTTTCAGGTATACAAAATAGTGATTAATTATATAATTTGCAAAATTATATCCCTGAAAATTCTAATACCCTCCTGGAATCACACATAGTTATTATAATATTGCCTATATTCTCTATGCTGCAGTTTATACCTTTGTGAATATTTCATAACTATAAATTTATATTTTTTAATCCCTTCATCTTCTTGGCTTTTGTAAACAACTCTGCATGAACATAGTGGTGCATATATCTTTTTGAATTAGTGTTTTGGATTACTTTAGATATATACCCAGAATTACCTTATGACCAGCAATTTCAGTTCTAGTTTGTCATTCTAAGACACACATTAAGGAACAACTTTTCTTCCTACCTTCCCTAAATATAGCCTATAAAGAATATATTATTGGAACTAGAGAGTCAAAGACTAAAGACCAAGGTGACCTTAGATAACAGCCATGTAAAATACTGGTTATAACATAATAAAATCACTACAGGTAAAGGGTGTCAGAGAGAATCTTATAAAAGATATTATTGCTGAGCAAATCTAAAGGATGAGTATATATTTTCCATCCTTAGAAGGCAAGAGAAAGGACACTTCTGGCAGAAAAAAAGGGATAAAAGATTATGACTTGGCTTGGAAAGAGTAGTGGGGTAAAGATAGTATAAGGATGTGGAGGATAACAGCAAGAATGGCAAAAATTAGTGAAGGCTATTAAAGGCCATACACCTTAAATGTAATGTGAAAGAGTCTGAACTTTATTCTTTAGTTCAGTGTTTCCCAAATTTTTGACATATGTGTACCCCTTCTATAATTTTCGTAAGGCTGAGTACCCCTCATCAAAATACAAAAAATGGATGTATTTTAATAACAATCAAAATATATATTTTTTTCTTTTTTTGGTACATATACAAAATAATAATAAACGAAAAATAAAATTATTCATAATAAAATATAAATAAAAGTTATATTATAAATAATATTTATTTGCAACTGGACCATCTCACGCCTCACCAGACTGTCTTGACTTGACTCATGAGAGCATAGAATTAGGCGCAGCTAAGCACGGTGCAGTGCATATCCCCACCAAACTCCGGTGCAACGCATACCCCCACCAAACTCTTCCCGTACCTTTGGGGGTATGCGTACCACACTCTGGGAAACACTGATTTAGGTGATGAGAACCACTGAAATTTTTTGCTAGTTTAGTCACCTGAGGTAGGTGATGAGAATAAAGAGAAGTTATATATTTAGGTGATATCTTAGATTTTGAATGAATGGGACCTGTTTTCTGAATAGGGAGGGGCTGGGGATGTGGGAGAGAGAAAATTACTAGAAATGACCCTAGTTTCTAGTTTGGACAACTGAAGGGATGGTGGTGACCTGTACTAAGGTGAATAGCACTGGAAGAGGAGTAGACCTGCAGAGGGGATGAGAGAGGAAAAGGGCGTGTTATGTTGGAGGCTCTGTCGTCTCTAGCACTTGTTAACAACAGATGAAGAACCAATTTACCCCAGGGTGATACCAGTGGTCTTCTCCCTCCTTCACACTCACCTTCATGGCTCACCAGAACACTGCCCCATGGAAAGCTGCATCATCCCTATCCTAACAGATGCAAGCAGAGCTAATCAGTGGCATCAGAGATCCGTGCAAGGAGGTGTTTGTAGCTCAGGCTGAATGACCAAGGAAGCCTGAGCTTTCCCTAATGCAATCTGACAGTGATATCTAGCCAAAGCTTCCTGTTGATAAATTTTAGTATTATCCCCAAGTCATAATCACTCAGTATTCAAGAAAGCTACCTACACTAGCTTAAAAATCCCAGCCAAATGCCCAGAGCCATTATGTGGACTCTCCCCTGATGACAATTAGCATTTCTCAGTGCCTGGCATTGCCACTGGTGATTAGAACGCTGACAGCATATGGGCCAAAATATCCTCTTGGGGGTCACTTTGCACCTGTCTGGGTGAATAGCAGTGTTGAGAAAAGCAGACAGACATGGGCTGGCTGGCCAAACACCAAGCAGATAGAAGGGAAACTCTAAAACTTTGTTGAACCAGGACATGGCATGAAGGAGAAACACATTTTCTGTTAAGTATAAATTCCTATTTTATGTAAGTCATATTATTGGAAAATACTCTCATTGACCAACTCTTCTAAGGATGCTTACAATGCACGCAAATGGAAGTTCCAGGGTTGGTCAAACAGCCTGACGGTGTTTTCAACCATTTGTTGAGGGTCAGGGAAGACAAAGAGAAAGTAATAGAAAGGATTAATTCTGTTCTCTTCATCAGGAATCATTAAGCAAGCTTCTAGAGGGTCGTCTTTTGCTTGATAGGTCCTGTGTTTCCCCTCTACAAAATCAGAGGAAGACGCTGAAAGGAAGAGGCATGCATGATTGATCAGGAAAAACCAGTTAGCATGTTTTGGAACACAGAGCCCCAGCATCTTCCCATTATCCGTGGCATCCCTTTCTCTTCTCTGCACTCATTGCTCTCAGTGTGTGAGGAGGCTTTGCATGGCCAGCCTCGGGCCAGCATGGCCCATCAAACTTCCTCTGCATTCTCTGTATAAGGAGGAAATTACTAAGCACAAACCCATTGGAATGCAAGGGCAATTAATGTGGAGCACACACAACAAAATAAGCTATTTAGATGTACAGCTAAAAATCCTCAGAATTGCCTATTTGGAGGGGGACCAGCCACAGACCCCCCATCAAACATTCCAGAACTGTATGCCAAGCAGATTGCTAAGTGGGAAGCCACAGAGGGGCTGGTAGAAGATGTTTTGAAATACCTTTATGAAGAGTTTGAAGGCTTTGTGGTGGAGTACTCCTTGGCTAACCTCGGCAGACTGACAGAATGCTGGGACTTAAGGTGAAGTATTCATTTCTCTCCAATTACCCAGATGGAGTTAAATTTGCCAGAGAGGTGCAGCACTTTTAAGCTGTATAGGAGTATTAGTGGAGTCTGGATTCTTGGCTTTTTAATTATGTGAGGAGTTTCTGACAGGGCCAATCGCCCCTCATCCTGACTGCCAGGAGAAGGTAAAACTAAGCAGGCTAAGAAATGTAACATCCCCTTTCCCAAAGACTTTTAAGGTAATGCTATCTACCATACCGCATGGCTAAAAGGTATGTAGGGATATTCAACTCTGAACAAAAATTGGAAGGAGAGCAGGACATTGGGTTCACTAAACGAGCTGAGACCACAATTACAATTGCTAGAATTGGAAGTTTTCCAGGATACACAGTGATGAACAAACAATTTTATCATTTTTTCCACAGGAAATTCTGTCTGTCATATTTTAGAAAGACGCAATTCTTCAGATCATGGCTTTTCACGTTATTTGAAGTCAAAGTGTCTTTGGGTTTATAATATAATATCTATACATAAAAAATAAATTCTTTAAGAAACTTAAAAAAAAACAACAACACAAGCACCCCAAACCCAGCTAATGCTTGTCTCCAAGAATACTTTGTAGACATTTTATAGAGAGGCCAAATGCACTGAAATAGGAGTCAAAGGCTTTATCATTAATAAGACCTCAGGCGAACCACTTTAACCTTTCCACCTTTCATTTCTTCATCTGTGTAATGAGAAGGTTGACTGGAGTGACCTTTAAGGCCTGTGTTTCACCTCCCACCCATCCCTTTCCATCTGTAACTACCGAAGACTTATGTTCTTGCTACTCAGGTGCACAAGGTGTGTCCTGGGACCAGCAGCGTCTTCATCACTCCCAGGTGCTTATGAGAATTGCAGCATCTTGGCCTCCACCCAGACCTACTGAAACAGACTCAGCACACTAATAAGACCCCCCAGTGATGTATGCACATGGAACATTAGAGAGGCACCCACCTGCAACCTGCAGACTCCTTTCTGTTGCACTCCAGCTTCCTTAACTGCTGGCTGGGCATATCCATTTCCTCTGTACCTCCACTTCCCTCCTCCCTCCTCCAAATACCTTTTAGGGTCCTGCTTCAAACAGACTGAGTTTCTGAAATTGGATCCCACTGACTGGCTCTTGTCTGCCATTCTGCTCAAGTCAACGGTATGTATTTCAAGTCTTGGCCAACCTAGCGGCTGTTGTGTCCATAAAGCCTTTCGGTATTGTTACTGATACCTCTCTGATTGGCCTCTATACTTACGATATTGATTAATTTGGTGCCTAGAGTAGATAAAATGCACAGGGATTCCATCTAAGTTTCGCCTTCCCAGTTTTACAGTTGTCAGGAAATGTTGCCCATGACAAATGCATCTGAAAGTACGCATTTACTTTCCTTCACTGTAAGCCTTCTGTGGCCCAAATACATCAGATACAATACCTTCATCAAGGGTGAACTAAAGAACACATATTTTCCAATTCTGAGTTTTGCCAGGAGTGTAAGATTAATTACTGTGTGAATTCCAGCTCTGAGAATTGATTCCATTGTTCTAGTTTCGAGGACAGACATCACCAGACAATCATGCTGTGATTATATGGTGGTTGATGTTCAGTTTTCAAGGTCAGGATTAATAGAATAAACATTGTGCAAACACGACATTGGCATTTCTAACCATTTTTTTTTCCTGCTGAAAGAGGAAATAATTTCTCCCAAGCTTGCTGAGCCAGCTCTCTTGTGTAAACATAGCCCCCTCCTGTTATCAGGCATTGCTGGGCATGGAAAAGGTGGCTGCTGGACCAGAGGGGACTTGGCTACATCTGTCAGAAGTGGAATAGCTATTAGCTTGGGGACAGCACTCTGTTGCTTTTTGAGTTCAAAAGAGAAATACTTTGTATAGAATAGAAAGGAAAAAAAACAACAATAACCAAGTGGGGCAGGGTCTATAAGGAAACATTCCCCCCCCCCCCCATGAGAAACTGCCACATCTACTTAGAGGGCAGCTCTAAGATTTGTGAGGCTTCTCATTTACCTTATATCAGAGGTTGGCAAACTATACTCAGGGGGCAAATCCTAGCAGTTGCCTGTTTGTTTTTTTAATTAATTAATGTTATTTTATTTTTTGTTAATCCTCACCAGATGATATTTTTTTATTTATTTTTAGAGAGTGGATGGGAGGAAGAGAGAGGAGGGGAGAGGGAAGAAAGAGGAAGAGAGAGAGAGAGAGAGAGAGAGAGAGAGAGAGAGAGAATGTTGATAGATTTCAGTTAAAACCTCATTCTACTATAATGTAAATTTAGTTCCTGAACAACAGTCAAAATTTAAGACCTCTTCAGCCTAAGTTCTCAGTAAAATGGCCTGACTGCCCTGGGTAAAATACCTGGGGATCCATCCTTCTGACAAATAAAGCCTCTTCAGTCACACACCATAGCCAACTTAGAAATTGAGTCTTTTGTAATAACAGCACATATACCTTTTATTCCCTCCAGCATTCCCACATGCACCCAATTTTCATTTTTAGAACCCTTAATATCACAGTTACCTTGCTGTAATTTGGCACAAATCTATCTCCTACCCTCTGGCTTCTGGGCACCGAATGTACAGGTAAGGGTGTGGTGGTAGGGCTGGGAAGGGCAGGCCCTAGAATGTCCACCTTGGATCACCAGGGAATCACAAGAAAATGTCGTGCTGTGTTTCTTTCAGAAATAGGCTGTGCCACTCAGATCTCAAACCCAGATCATAGACCTCCTGTGGATCATGCAGCTCTAATTGCAGATAGTTTGTATCAATACAAAGTCCCTGTTTTCCCATTAAGACTGTAAGAAACCTTTAATATTTTAAGTAGAGAAAGAGCATCAAGATGTTACTAAAGGTAACATGAAAACATTCTTTTTCCCTTTTCTTTTTTAATTTAGAAGATAAAATATACAGTGGGTCTTTGAATTTCTAATTGTTAAATTTCAGAGGATGTTACCTTGTTTTTTTTTCTTTTTAATAATTTTTATTTTTCATTTATAGTTAGTATACAATACTATATTACTTTCAGGTGTACAATCCAGTAATCAGACATTTATATAACCTACAAAGTGATCATCCTGATAAATCTAGTACCCATCTGACACCATATTTATTGCACATTATTATTGGCTATATTCCCTATGCTGCACTTTATACCCCCAAGACTGTTCTTTAACTACCAGTTTGTTCTTCTTAATCCCTTTACTTTTATCACCACCCTCCAACTCCCCTCCTATCTGATAACTGTCAAAATGTTCTCTGTATCTAGGAGTCTGTCTCTGTTCCACTTTTTTATTTTGTTTATTTTTTTTCCAGATTCCACATATAAATGAAATCATTCACCTTGACTCACAGCTTGGCCTCTTCTGGGTACTTCCAAGTCCAGCACAAGTAGCAGCCATCTGGAGATCCCTTTGTAGCTCATTCTGGTTGCCCCTCCTGGGAGGTATTAGAGCCAATGCATCAAATAGATAACTTCAGATCATGCAGGATTACAACCCCTAGCTGAGATATCCCTCCAGATTTTTAACTGCCACACTTGGGTATGGGACTAGCCTGGTCCTCAATTCTGCCCTTCCTACCAGTCTTGACACGGCTTCTTCTTTATATCCTTAGTTGTATGACTTCTATTCAGCTAGATATCAGGTGGTTCTGAATAGTTGTAATTTTAATGTGGTTGTGGAAGAATGTGAGTACTGTGTTTATCTACTCTGCCATATTGACTGGAAGTCTTTATGATTTTATTAATTACTAGGTAAAAGTAAATTAGAGTTTTTACATGTAAGATTTAATAATCTGCTAACAGAGATAATTTTACTTCTTGATTTCCAATTTGCATTGCTTTTATTTATTTTTCTTACTTAACTTAACTGTTTATGTTGAATAGAAGTGGCAAGAGTGTGCATCTTTTCCTTATTCCTGATCTTAGAGGAAAAACTTTCAACTTTTCACCATTAAATATGATATTAGTTGTGTGAGCTTGTCATATATGGCCATTTTTATGTTGAGGTACATTCCTTCTATACCTATTTGCTGAGTGGCTTTTAAAAAAATAATCATAATAGAGTGTTGAATTTTGTCAAGTAATTTTTATTATCAGGAAGAAAATAAAATAAACAAGTTTTGACTGTCCATCTTAGTGTTTAACCAATAAGGAACATTCTAATGAAGATGGTAAGGAGTCAGTTGACAAATTAGTCACCCTTCTTCCTGAAGGATTTTCCAAGACAAAGTGAGTCTACAGACTCTCCAGAGATGGTCCAAATGATGAGCAACCAGCTGGGTTTTCTTATGTTTTACACCTAGTGACATGTGATAAGTTTTTATTATATCATCTCTTTTATCTTTATATAGGTATGAAATCTCATAGAGAAAACAAGAGTAAAGAGAATTTTAGCTTTAGTTAGTAAGACAGGAAAATTTTTACATAATAATGAGCAAGTTCGTGATGATAAATGAGAGAAAGTAGAACCAAGGAGTCTCCCAAAGGCAGAATCAGGCTTGCCTCTGGTGTCTCTCTCCCCCCCTCCCCTTTCTTGACAGTAACATAAATTATATAAATTTTGGGTGTACAACATTATAATTTGATATCTGTATACTCTGTTGTGTGCTCACAACCAAAATTCTAGTTTCCTTCCGCACCCAAAACCCTTTGGTAATGATCATTCTAATGTTTGTAACTATTTCTTCATTTTTAAAAACTAATTTATTACTTTTTGGTTTTATATTCCACATATGAGTGAAATGTTGTGGTTTTTGTCTTTTTTCATCTGACTTATGGGTCTTATTCCAAGCCTTGAAGTCTCTCAGTGACAGGACAACCTTAGATTCTGTGCAGAGTGTGCACCACAATGCAGTACCTGCTAAAGCAGGGCAGCAAATTTTTCCTACAAAGGGCCAGATGGTACATATTTTTAGCGTTGTAGGTCATGAGGTTTCTGTTGCAACTATTTAACTCTGCCATTTAACACTGTCAAAGGAACCATAGACTATCCATAGATGAATGGGCATAGCTGGGTTCATACCCAAGGACATGATATGTGGGGCCCAGTGCAAAATTAAACTGAAGGGCTCCTTCTTAAAAATTAAGAATTTAAAAACATCAATAGCAGCATATTAAACCAAAGGTGGGGTCCTTCTAAGTGTGAGGCCCTCTGTGACTGCACAGGCTGTGTGTTCAGGAAGCCAGCCTTGGATCTGATCCAACAAAACTTTATTTACTAAACTAGATTAAGGACTGGATTTGGCTCATGAGACAGTTTGCCGACCCCAACTATAAAGAATCAAATAATAGCATTTGTCTTTGATTAATTAAGTGGGTTCTGAGTAGGTACATACTGTCAATCTGTCTACTCACCCATCCACATTTATGTACTGTTACTGAAAGTCCAAATGCTGGTTTTTGATCTAGAATTGTCTCTTGGGTAGGGGTGGCCCTAAAAGCAATGGGTTCTGCCCTAAGCACACCCCATGCTGTTCCTTCCTGGTTACCACTGGGGGAAAAAGGTTTTTTGATTGTTTGTTTATTTGTTTCTGTTCTTTTTAACTTCAGATAACTTTGTGTTGATTTTTCCTGTAAGTGGCCTTGACTTCTGAAACACCTTCAAAGACCACTTTTGAAATAGACACACAACGGTCCTTTCAGAAGCCTGTCAGCCTTTGATGAGCTCTTGCTGCTTTCTAAGAACAGGCCTCGCCACTTCCATGGAGTTTTCAGGAAGGCCTTTGTAGTGTCTGGAATATTTTTTGTGTATGTGTTTTCACTTCCCCAGATTGGAACGTGGCTCCTGGCGAGCCCCGGGCTGGCCTGCTGGTTTCCATTGTGGCCTGCTCTCCTCTCTGGTGCTGGCTGGCTGACAGCCCCTTCAGGTGCTGATCTTTTCCAGGAGCCTACAGATTAAAAAAACCAAAAACTCCATGGTGATAGCAGTAGGAGCTCTACCTAGAGGATTTGGCCTATATAATTGGATACCTGGCTCTTTTTCCTGTTTTCTCTCTTTGGAATTTGCTTTAACATATGAGGCAAGAAATGGACTCATATAACATCAGAACATGGGACAAAAACCTACACTTTTCAGGAAGCTCAAAGGTTCCTTTAATAAAAGCACTTAGCTGTGAGTAAAGAGCTCAAATCAGGCCTGGGCTGGTCCATGCTGCCAGGGAGAATGTCCTCCATCCAAGCTTGTCTTCTCCCTGCCGGATTCTCTTTGAAGCTGCATAAATGTGGAAGGTCGTAGCTGCCTTGTCTGCTAGGGGGGCTGCCCCTGACCTGCGGACCTATGAGCTGGCCTTGGGCCTATGTGACTGGAAAGATGGGTGAGAAACTGAGACTGCAGCTTCTCTGTGTCAAGGTGACTGACTCCTACACAGCTTGGCCCTTTTCAGAGCAATGGTACCTGTGCTAAGCAGGTGAGAGGTGAAGGTAGTTGCTGGGCCTCTCTATGAGTTGAATATGAATATTTCCTGTACTGTGTCTTTAAAACACCTGTCAGTCTATTATTAGAGGAAAGCCGATGGTGTGTCCTGAGCCCATTGCAACCACTGCGGAGGTAGATTTGACTGTCCATCTTTGGATCCAGCAGAGTCCAATGGTTAAGAGCTTGGGACTTGCGTCTGACAACCTGGGTTTGAATATTGTCTCCAGCATTAACTTGCTCTATCACATTAGGGAGATCATTTACCTCTCTGAGCCTCAGTCTCTTCATTTGTAAATTGCGGTGGCGATAATAAAATAATAGTAACTGCAAGCATTGTGAGGATAAAATGGGTAATTCATGATGGATCATAGGACAACGACTGGCACAGAGTGGGGTAGACAGGCTGCTCAGTCAGTGTTAGCTACTATTGCTATTTATGAGAAAAGCTTCTTTCATGTTATGAAAGTTTCCATGTTGATAATATCTACATCACTGCACACATAAGCAAAAGTTTGGCTTGATATTATAATCTTGGTTTGTTCATTTTTATTTTAATAGAGAAAGATCTAATAATACTATTCTACAAAATATTTTGGTGATAATTTCTGCATGATAATTTTAAAATTTATTTTTAAAATTTCTTAAGTGCTTTTAAACATTATGTCTTTCAATATTGATTCTGGTTTCTGCTGACCTATATGGTAATTGAATTATTCAAGAAATCAGGAATTAATCATAGTATTAGTTATCTTTTCTTTCTCCCTCCCCTGATTTGTTCATTATTTATTTTGTTTGACATTCTGTTTCAACAATCTGATTTTATATATCTGTAATTCTACTTTTTATTGCTTTAAATTTATATTTATTTTACCAAACAACTAGTTATTTCACCATACAACTAATTATTTCCATTCTTTCAGTTTTATGGTTGCAATGGCCATTATAGTTAGCTAATAATGCATAATTACATATGACAGATTTTTCTTTTTTAAAATCTTGTTTTTGGTGTGAGATCTGTTTCAGGTTTTGGGTTTCTTTCAGAACCTTTCCTTCCTTTTTTGGTCATTCTAATGAAAATTTCCCGATTGTGGCCAGTCTTTTTGTTTAGTTTACTCATGTTTCCTTGTGGTTATTTGCACATGATTACAGAGTGATAGGGACATTTTAATAAGTGCCATCCTCTCTTAGTACAACTTGGGCTCTGCAAATTTGATGATGATTCCAACTACCTGGAAATACTGTGATGTTGAGGAAGATTCCTATCAGAGTGCTTCTCCTGGATTCGGGTTTGAGGACACCATCTGGAATGGTCCTATCATTTTCTCAAACAACTGGAATCTCTCTTAGAAGCAGATGTACTTCTGTCCAGCTGGTCAGTGAGAGGATCAACTTCACCCCACCCAGCCCTGCAGGCTCTGCAGAGGGGACCAGAGATGGAACTTCAGGCTGGTTTGGGGGCATCTGTTCATGTCGGGGACTGTCTCCTGGCTTTGAGGTTATGGACATGATTAATGCAAGGGGCCGTGAGCCTGTTTTGCTCACTGTGGAGGCAGAGCAGCTGCTTGAGCCTGACTGGGAATCCAGGGAATAGAGCTAATCACTGAGCGAAAACCCAGCAGGACAGAAAGAAATAGCTCTGAATTCCAGAGGGAAAGTGCAGAGCTGTGACAAGGCATATCTGCAAGTCAGTCTGTGAATAGGGTTAGAGATGTTATTACATTTGTATCCCCCAGACACTCTGGATTCATCAGAGGTAAATCCCTCTGGCTGCAGCTTGGGAGTGCTGGGTTTCTGTAGTGGACAGTTTCTTACTGTCTGAGGTTTTTTAATTTGGGTACAGACTGGGCTGAGATCAGAGAGACAGGACTCACTTAGGGTTGTTTACAGGGTTTGGACAGATTCCATCTGCCAGCATTTGCAGGCCCACCAGAGGAGAGAGCAGGCCAGAAGGGGCTGCACTTGGCATAGTTGCCTTCCCATCTACAGAGCCATTTTAGGTCTGTAAGTCCCTGGGGTCAAACAGATTTATTTTAAGGATAAATATCAGGCTCTCCAGCCCTGTGATCCAAGAGGGACAAATCATCAGTGGCCTCTGTCTTTGTGTCATTGGAAATCAGATCTCTGACAAGATAGAAGGTCAGCACAACTGCATTGTCTGAGTGCTTGTTCAGTGAAGCAGACCTGGAGCTGGAGCTGGCTATTAGTATAACACTGGTGCTCTTTGCACGGATTTGTGCATATTGAAAGGAAATTAATTAGAAGTTGGCCAGCAAGGCAGGACTGGGTGAGACGGGCTAGACACGCCCTGGAGCCAACCTCCTGTGGTCCTTCCCCAGCCGGCCGCACCTGGGGTGGCACCATGGCTCAAAGGGCATCTGCAGAGTGAGCTGGGTCACTGCAGCAGGTGGGGTCCCTCAGCTTGGCCTGCGGAGATCTAGCTGAAACCACCTCTCTGACATCCCTCGAGGGGTCCCAGATTGTGAGAGGGTGGTTCTTGGGTGATACACCCCAGAATCGGTCTCCCTTCTCTCTGGTTCTGGGGTGTGTCACTTGAGAACTGCTGCTGCCAAGTCACCACAGCTCGGCAGCTCCTGCATTGAGCATCTGCCCCATGGAGGTCATCGCACATCATAGCCACCAGTCGCTTAGCCTTTTATATATATAGATCAGTGGGAGAGAAGGCAGCAGTGGGAACAACTGGGGAGCTTGGTGGGCAGAAGTACTTAGCTTGCCCTTAAGAAGAAGGACTGAGTGGACTAAAGTTGTCCAGGAAAGGAAGCTCACACCCTTCAGGGTGCACTTAAAGGAGGAGAGAGGGAACATGTCAGACTGGGACATTTTGAGAGAGAAATGCCTGAAGACAGGTAGGCTTGGAAGATAAAAAGCAGCAACAATGAGGGTGCATGGGAAGAGATCAACCAATGAATTTGTATGTATATATGCATGACCTGTGGACATAAACAATGGGGTGGTGAGGATCTTGGCATTGGAAGGGGTGGGGGTGTAACAGGAACAGGCTGGAAGAGTTTAATGGGGAAAAAGGGAGGATCTATGTAATACTTGATCAGCCTTTCCAAACCAAGTCCTCAGGAGTCATTTACCTGGACCCTTGCCCCTTCTCTTCAGTCTGTTGAGCCTAGGGCTATAAAAAAATCACTGAGGCCATGATCATGACAATAATGATAGTGACACCACACCATACAATTTCCTTTAACTGACATATTTCTGCAAATGTGGAAAATAGGTTTTGAGGCATAGAGGTAGGATTTTAGGCATAAGAGAATAAAACAATTTTGGTCTGCTTAGAGATAGCTCTTCTTCATGAGAAGTGTATCAGAAACATCTGCCAATGAAATAACAATGATAGAAAGAATAAGAGCTAATATATTTATAGTTTTACTAGGGACCATGTACTCTTCTAAGAACTTTTTACTGATTTAATTTTAACTCACTTAATATTTACAGCACCGGATGTCCCTATTCTCCATGTTTCATATCTGTGAGGGTCCCTGTTTTATATCTGAGACCCAGAAAGCTCAAGTGACTTATCCAAATCCACACCGAGTATTTGGGGTGAGTGGAATTTGAACCAAGGCAGAGTTTGTGCTCTAACCACTGGACAGTGCTGCCTCATGTCAACCACCTGACCAAAAGCCAGTGATGTCTTCTCTAAAACTTATCCTGCTGAGGTTTCTAAAGGGTTTTCCAGGTGGATGCAACCAGGACCTGGCACGTGGTAGGAAGGAATCTACCTCTACCCCCGTTTGCTTTCTTCTTAACTGAATAGGGTTTTGTGGCGAAACAGGGGCAACACAGTCAGAGGTGTGTGGCTGCTGAGCTTTAGAAATTGGGCAATTAAAAATGCTTACTTTTCATTATGGTTATATATATGTAATATTTACCATTTTAATAATTTTAAGTGTCAGTGCCATTAAGTACACTCACAGTGTTGTGCAACCATTACTACCATCCAGCCATAGAACAATTGTCAGCTTGCAAAATTGAAACCTTCTATCCATTAAACAATAATCCCTGTTCTCCCATCCCCCAACCCCTGGCAATCACCATGTTGCTTCCTGTCTATAATGAATCTGATTACTCTGAGAATCTCATTTGAGTGGAATCACATAATATTTGTCCTTTTGTGATTGGGTTATTTCACTTAACATGATGTCTTTAAGGTTCATCCATGTTGTGGCATGTGTCAGAATTCCTGTTTCAAGACTAAATAATATTCCACATATTTTTTATTGCCTTGTATATACTATATTTTACTTATTCACTCCTTCATCAATGGACACCTGGGTTGCTCCCACCACTTGACTATTGTGAATAACATTTTTATGAACAGGGGTGTACAACATCTGTTTGGGTCACTGCTTTCAAATGCTTTGGGTATATACTAAGAACAAGAATTGCTGGATCACATGGTAATTCCATTTTTAGTTTTTGGGAACTATTACACTATTTTCCATAATGGCTGCACCATGTGACATGTCTACCAGCAGGGCACACAAGATCTAATTTCTCCACATTCTTGCCAACACTGAAACAGAGCAATTTTGATGATTACTGCTAGTAACAGATCCCTTTTCATGTGGAGGAAAGAAAGGGCAGTAAGAAGACACACTGTGTGTATCCTGACAAGTCATATTGTGACAAAAGCCTGGGGCAATTAGACTGTTCCTCCAAGAGGCTCCCTGAGGAACTTCCTGAGTAGAGTAAGGAAGGTAGATGACAGTGAGAAGACCAGGCTTCCGCAATATTTGCTGCTGTGCACCGTGTGACTTTGCAGAGTCGCTCCTCTCTCTGGCCTCTGATGGAGCTCCCTTCCTCCTTGCGAAGCCTGTGTCATCTTCAGGAGGGGCCTGGAGCTGGAGAACCCCCAGCTTTGCTGGGATTGGATACTGGCTCGCAGACTAGACACCACCTGCATCACCCAGCCTTGTCCAGCCTGGCTCTGAGGCCACAAGGAGCGCAGGAGTGAGGTGGCCATGACAGATAGGTGAGCGAAGGTCCTTTCTGAGGGGGTGCGGCCTCTTTGATTTGATTGCTGACTGTAAGAACGTTGTTTCAATGTGGCCCAACTCCTGATTTCTCAACAGAGGCCGGGCATCCACAATTCTTTAGAGTGGAATTTTCCAATTCTTAAACGTTGGCAATTAATTCACAACTTTAAAGAAGCCCCAAAAAGAGCCAAATAAAATATTCTCAGGCCAGAGTTGGCCCAAAGATTACAGCCCCTCCTGGTCTCAAGCAGGAACTGCACATGCAGGTCTGGAACTCAGGGTAGCCTGGGAATAGGCCCCTCTAACTACTGAGGTTTTCCCAGACAAGTCTGTGATTCCTACCTGAGATCTAAGCTAAGCAGCACACAGACACGGTGGACTTTGAGGGGTCCCCCGGGAGCCTCTCTGGCAGCAGCCCTTACTGTGTTTTCCTTCGCTGTCAGAAGCCAGAGATGTGGCCAGCCATATGGAGGTTGTGTTTGTGTTTTTTGTTTGTTTGTTTGTTTTTTGCAGAGTTCAGTTTCCTCACAATACTCCAAATTGAGTGAAATAGCATGGTGTGTTTTTTGAACCTATACCTATTGGGCTTTGTGTGTGTATGTACATAAGTTTTTTGACAACAATAGTACTGGCACTAGTTGACATTCCAGTGACACTTCCCATGCATCATTGGGCCTAGATCCCCAGGCTGATAAACTCATTAGCACTTGCCTGATATATACATTTTCTGTGTCCTTGTTTTTTTTAATGTTCTGCATCTCCTTCTTTTGTGTCCCATTAGTAATATATATATATATATATATATATATATATATATATATATATATATGAATTTTTAAGAAACTCAATTAATGAATCAATTTCTATGATTTGCAAAGTTTAAACAAATTCTTGCCACCTTATTTTGTTTTCCATTTCCCGCTGTTCTTTCCTCTGCCCCCTTTAATTCCATCGAATTGGTTGAGCACTCTGTTTATTTTCCCCCTTCTGGACTTGTGTCTTTCTGAACCTTTACCTCCTCCCACCTCACCCCTAACATGCTCTTATTTCCCCATTCTCCTCACAGCCCCACATTTCATTTTGAGATTGTCTGAGATTTTGATTTCACATTGTAATTTGTTAATTGAAAACACTTTTCGAATCAATGATTACACTGAGTGGCCAGATTATTATGCGTTCAGAGATCATAATAATCTAGCCACTCAATATATATATATATATATATATATATATATATATATATATATATTCCTATCCCATGGAGTCCCCTTTTCTCTAACTGCCTATCTGGTCTCTAAAATTCTTCTGGCCTTGCTATCCATTTTATTCAGATTGTGGGGTATACCCATAGCCCTTAGGTAGGCAATTCCAATAATAGCCAATCAGCAAGGATTTACATAAAACTAAAAGGTGTAAGTTGCTTTAGCTACCATTGTTTTAACTAAACAGTGGGTGGTTGGCTCTGACCTTTCAGAGCTTCAAGGTTGACCAACCTTCCGGGTTCCTTGTCCACACCTCTTGCTAGTGAAGGCAATGGGTGGCTTCCAATAGTCATGATTCTGGGTTTGGCTAGGCTGTGGTCCTAGCGTCACGTGTCGTGTGTGGTGGTCCTGCTCTGTTCCATGTTGACTGGGGCCATCCATGTGGCTACATTCAACTGGGAACTCAACTGGGGCACCCACCTTCCTTCCCTGCAGCTTCTTTCTCTAAGTGGACTCATATTCCAAAGCCTCTCCATGTGGCCCTTGTCTCAAAATGAGTAGCCTGGACTTTCTTATAGAATGGCAGCTGGCTTTTAAGAGAGGACACTCAAGGGGAGAGTTTCAGCTTGCTTTGATTTTGCTAATGTCTCATTGGCCGAAGCAAGTCACATGGCCAAGCCTAAATCAGTGTGGGAAGTCAATCCACATGGGCATAAACGCTGAGGGATAGGGTTTTTCGAGGCCAACAATGTCAATCAAAGTTGGGGTGCTGATAGCTCATCTTTGGAGTGCAAGATTTTGACTGTCTTTTTGAGGTTTAATGCCTACATGAGGTACTACCTAGCATACCCTAGGGGCCCACAATCTCTTGTCTAATTCTCTGGGACTGTCTCTGTTACCTACCAACTGGTGCTGGTAGGAGGAAAAATGTGCTCACCTATTAGCTACCTTGAGTTCAGCTTCTCAATTAATCTTCTCATTGAATACTCTACAGGCCCCCCACTCTACTATTATTTGTCTTTCAGCCCCAATGTGTTCCAGTCTTGACCTGCATTGTTTTATGTGCCAGCTTCCTTCTTCTCCTTGGCTGCAGCCTTCTGAATCTTCTCCCTCTCTCCCACATGGGCAATGTAGGTCAGAAATAGATTTACCTTTGTCTTCTCCCCACCCAAAGATGTTTCACTAACTTTATGATTTCTACAATCACCTTTTAATTACATTTAGCAATTTTTTTTAAATGGCTCAATTAATGTGCAAGAATCTATTGGTTGAGTTTAATGGAATCTGTAAACATTAGTGTTGGAAGTACCCTGAGAGGTTACCAAGACCAGTGATTTTTAAACTTTGCTTAAAATCCATCAATAGTTTCTCAAGGCAGCTTTGATAAAGGTCAGTTTTCTTAGCATTTTACAAACAACCTGTTGTGGTCTATGCAGTGCTTAATTCTACAGGCTCATCTCCCTCATCTCATGCCTTTAATTGCTTTCTCTCCTATATTAGAAGCAATCTTTATTCAGCTATTTGTACCCCCATGTCTCTGTACCCCTGCATAGACTGGCCTAGGTGCAGACTGCCCTCAGGGAGGCATAAAGTCGGGCAAGGAATCTCTCTGAGTCAGTGGAAGTGCTTCTGTGCGCCACAGGAGCCAGAACTTGTGAACTGAGTGTCCTTGGGGTTGAAGACTTACTCCATAAACATTCTTTCTTTAGTGCTATTCTTAGGACACTTGATCACCTAACCCATCAGAGTGGGACAAGAAAAAGGTCAGAAAGTCTTTGTCTTCTCTTTTTCTCTCTCAATTCAGGGCTCCTGGAAAAGCAAGGCTTTGTACTAAGAAGTACAAAGTAATTTTAATACATCCTTTAGGTTCAATTTCTTTGCAACATCAACCATGACTTCCCTACATTGCCAAAGCTGGATTAAAACTCTGATGTGCTTTAATATTCTCCTAAGAACTTATTATTTTGATGTGTAATTGAGCATCTATTTTCTGGCTCAACAATTGACTGTAAATTATAGGAGATCCAGGACCATATTGGTCATCCAGCCTATTGCAAACTTTTAAGCATCCTGCCTCGTATATGCCTGGCACATGGTAGACACACAACGACCATTTTCTGAGCAAGTGATTGCATTAACGTACTTCAGAAGACTTTACAAAATTTGGAGAAAAATGTCCATTATTAGCCGATATTTAAAAGTCACAAGGAACCTGTTTAACACTTTCATATACTAAGGTTTGAAAGGAATTTCTAATTGAAAACAGAGTTCTGATACTGAAAAAGTTTGAAAACCCTGCCCTGGAACAATGCTTGCATTTCACAGATGCAGGATGGATTTCTGCATGAGAAGTAACTTACAAATCTCACATTTTTGCGAATGGCAGAGCCGGGACTGGGTTATCATGCCAGCTCTCCATGTGACATAGCCTGTACTATGGGTGTGTGACATTGTTGTGCCTTCTGGCCGACCTTGGCATGCAGTCCTAAATGTTCTTCTCATTGCCCTCAAGGTGCTACCTGACTTGGAATGAAGACTGATTCCATAAAAGTTCTTTCATTAGTTCTATTCCTAGGATACTTGATTACCTAACCCTAACAGAATTTGACAAGAAAAAGGTCAGCAAACTATTAATATCATGTTAATACTTGGCAAAGGCCCAATATTTCTGTGGCGGATTACAAAGCCCTTGCTTTGTATGTATCAGAAACCTCACATGTATTTCTGGATGGCCAAGAGAGGCAGGCAGTTGACTTTTGTCATTCTGATTTATAGCTAAGGAAACTCAGACTAGAGATTGACACAAACTGTACCCAGATAGTGAAGGGCAGAGCCAGGAAAGAACGGGACTCATCACTGTCTTTCTTGCAGATCCCACTGCTGCTAACTGACCAGCTTAGCAAATACCCGATATTACTCCTTGAAAAGAGGCAAATTAAACACAAGACAAATAAACACAAAACAATCAGTTCTTCTTTCTGAAGCAAGATGTTAAATAGGCCCCTCTCTGTCTTTGGCATTCATTAAGGGTGCCTTGCCCAAGTCCACCCGTCAGGACAGAGCCACTCAGTTCACCAGCTGCTGGGAGTTCTTGCTCCAGTGACTCACAGAGGCCTTTCCACCGACTGAGAGAGAGGCCTCACTTGAGTTTATGCCTCCATGAGGGCAGTCTGTTCAACCAGATTCGGAATTCCCTAGGGTAGCAACTGATGGCTGATGAAACAGTTCAGCTTCTTCCTGCTCACCCTGCCCCTTCACTTCTTTACAGGCATCACTCCTGCCTACCTTCCCCAATGAACTTCCTCCATGAAAACCTGTCTTTCAGAGTCTATTTCCAGGGAACCCAGCCTATATGGAGTTGCCAATGAATTAGGCCTTACCCTTGCCCCATGCAGGAGTGAAGGGGCCTTCTTCCCCACCAAACCCAGGGAAGAGTTTCAAGCACAAAGACAGCACAAAATGTACTCCCTGGATTTCAGAGAAGATGGAGTCTTAGACCTGTCCCATACTTGAACAGGCTTACAGGTGGGAGGCCTTCTGGGCTCACCTCTGATGGCAGTGCAGGGAGAAGGGAGTGTGAATGAGCCGTACATGTAGGTCCCTTGGAAGTGAGACAGATTTCAGATATCTTGAAGGTTCTTCACCCAAGAGGCTGTCCCAGAGGGGTGAAAAGACTTTTCTGGTGGACTGTCAGACACCGGGGGCTTAGGGCAAAGTCCCATTGCTTAGCTAGAAGAGACAATGTCCATGCCAGAGATGTTCAGGCAGGATGTCTCTGGCATTGGGGATCTCTGAAGAACCCTCAAGAGTACCCCATAGGACAAAAGAGTCAGTGTTTGAGGATCTGCCATGAGTAAGGACATTTAAAATCTCAGAAAGGACTGGGGATAGTGTTTTAGTAATAGTAATAAGGGTAAGTATAACATAGAATAAGTATGAAAGTGTGGAACTGAAGTGTGATATCTGAAAGTATGGAATGGAATGTAAACAAACTGATAAGCACCCTTGAGTGACCTGTATGTAGAAAACAGATAAAGTGATTTGTACCCCATATGTAAGATCAGATAGCAGGGTTCCTGGGACCCGCTGATAAGACACACTGAAGACACATCTGAGCACTGAAGACACATAAAAAGAATAAGCTCCACAGAAGATCAGAGGTGTTCCTTCTGCTCCTCCACAGAAGGTCACTCTCCACTTCCCCTGCCTGCACCAGTCAAAGCGAGCCTCGGACCCTGAGCCTTGGACCGTGACCCTTCGTGAGAGGCCTCAACTCAAGCCGAGCTGCAGCTGCAAAGTCCTCCGTGAACCGTGTGCGTCTGTCAGTGCGGATCCCCGGGTGGCCTGACTAGGATTCTGGAACCCACAGGACTCTGGTAAATAAACCGTGTGTGATTTGTGCATTGCATGTTTGTCTCCTGTGTAATTTATGCTCGGTGGAATTATTAATTAAGTACCTAGGGTTGCACGTGTCAGATTTCTGGCTGAGGCACCCTAGGTCACCTGTGCATATGTCCCTTATGAAATTACTGGGACAGATAGCACCAGACATATAAGACATTTTGATGTTGCTATCTTCCCATGGGTCTTCTTCCTTCCCCATCATCAGAGGAGCCAGGTGCAGCATAGTGTGTGGGCGGTGGGGATGGGGTGGAATAAACAGGCCTGGGGGAACGCTGAAGGAAAAAGACAAAGAGAAAAAACCAAAAGCCTCTATTGCCCATTCTAGGCTTTTTTATTTTTTTTTGTTCCTGTTGGGGAGAGGAGTTTTAAATTGGATGAGAGATTGAAATTTTGATATTCCAATGATCAGGATTCTTTTGCATCTGAACATGAGCCACTTGTTAGTACCCGGGAATGGCTGAGAAAGCTCTGGGACCTTCCTGGGATTTTATTCAGGGACAAACAAGTTTGATTTGGTTGAGCAGGTTAAGAAGAGACCTCATGAGAAGGAAAACATTAATTTTTATCTTGAAACCTTCTGAGTCCAGCTCATTCAATAAGCAGGTTACAGTTAGCTGCCATTGTTGTTAATCTCCTGTTGGGACCGAGCTAAGGGCAGAAGGCAGTGCAGCAAGTGTTTTTGATCTGGAAGATTTTCTTAGCACAGTACTTTCCTGAGTTCCCCTCTCGCCTCAATTCTTTTTCTTTTTTTTTTTTTTAAGTTGTTTGCTTTTTTTGTGTGTGTGTTTTTTAAAATTAATTTTTATTGATTATGGTATCACATAATTGTCCTTATCCCTCCCATTCCCATCCCAAACCCCTCCCTACATATTCCCCCACCCACCCTGTGTGATGTTAATGAGTCTTAATGGAAAGGGGTTCTTTGTGGCCAATTAATTTGGAAACCATTGGGCTAAAGTTCAAGGTATTCTTTATTGCAGGCCTTCTCAGAGCCTTTAAAGCACTATAATGCATTTGCTTTCTCCATTGAAACTCATTTGATAACTAAATTATTTTTCTGATGAATATCTCTTAGGTCTAGTGACTCTGGAAATAACTAAGAATTGATGAATTTTAGGAGAACAACTCCTTGTACTAGTATGTTAGAGCAGTGCTTTCTGGTCACAAATGTGAAACAGGATAATATGTTGAGGTGTTGTCTTAGCCCAGCCTGCTGTAACAAAAATACAACAGACTGCTTGGCTTAAATAGCAGAAATTTATTATTCACAGTTCTGTAGGTGGGGAAGTCCAAGATCAAGGTCCTTGCAGATTCAGTGCAGGTGAGAGCCCAGTTTCCAGTTCATAGATGGCCATCTTCTTGCTGTGTCCTGACATGACTTAGAGGAGAGAGTGCGGGCTCTTCATCTTCTTAAAGCACCAAAGACATCATGGGAGCTCTAACCTCATGACTTATCTCCCAAAGATCCTACTTCCAAATACCCACATTGGGGATTAGATTCAAAAATATGAGTTTTGGGCCCTAGCTGGTTTTGCTCAGCAGATAGAGCATCAGCCTGAGAACTGAAGGGTCCCAGGATAGATTCTGGTCAAGAGCACATTCCCAGGTTGCAGGCTCAATCCCCAGTGGGTGTGCAGGAGGTAGCTGATCAATGATTCTTTCTCATCATTGATGTTTCTATCTCTCTCTCTCCCTCTCCCTTCCTCTCTGAAATCAATAAAAAAATAATAATTTAAAAATAATGAGTTTTGGGAGAACACAAACATTCATTTCATAACAGATATTGAGAAGTTATGGTTTTCATCCTTGCTTATTAGCCTAGACCTACCATGGAGCAATTTCAAGGCTGCTCTGACTCATGACCCTGGGTATGGGGTTTCCTCCAGAAGGGGCCACCATCTATGTTCTCACAGGACTGCACCTCAGGACATCCCCATAGCAGCGGTGGTAGTGGCACCCACTGGAACTGGGCAGTTGTATGGCCCATTTCCCTGTGAGCCTGCACCCCAGCAAGGCTCCTTCTGGGACATGAGGTCAATAGCCTGATGCTTCCACATCCCACACTTGTTTGGGATTTTACTGCCCAACATCTAAAGGCCAATTTATTTTAGCAGGATTTACTGCCTCAGCATTGTGAATCTTCTGGTCCTATTCCTGGGATATATTCTCTAGGTCCTGGGGGGATAGTCACCTGTCCTTTTAGAATGAAACCGACTTGAGTTTGGGGAGTGGCTCAGGGCACCCACCGTTCTTTTATGGGACACAGAATCTGCCTGATTTCAGCCAAGAGCGGAGGCAACACTAGGAGAGAAGTAGGTCACCGATGCGAACAGTGGCATATGTCTCTGAGACAGAGACCCGGAGGAGACAGTGTTTGGCTAGGAAAATTCTCCTCCAGGTGCACTTCATGATTTCCTCAATCCCGTACCGCTAACTCTTGCTCTTGCTGTAGAAATCCTATTGGTGTATAATAAAGCTTTGTTTGTGGAAGGCAAATGAAAGTGATTGAGTTGTACTTGCTGCTAATATTTGGGGTAGTTTGGGGGATTACTATGGAAAGCCTGTTCCTCCAGCATTCCTGTAGGGAACAATTCCAGAAGACACAAAGCTTGGATAAGAACCTCCCTCGTCCTCCACAAGGTGTCTCACCTCCTCACAGGTCCCTGTGCTCCCAGAGCCGCTGGGTGCTGCAAAGGATAAAAGAGGAGTATATGATTTACAGGATGTAAAAAATCCTGCCAGCATCTCAGCAGAAGGGCAGGGTACCTACAAAGGAGAAACTTGTGCTCACCTCAGATTTCACTCCAACACAGAACTGCTATCTCCAGAGGTTTAGCTGAAGAAGGTGGTGACCCCAGAATTCTATGCTCAGCTAAATTGTCGTTCATGTGTATCGACATAAAAAGACACTTTTAGAAATGCAGTGGTTTAGAAAGTATGCCACTTTCTTATTCTTCCTGGAAACTGCTCTAAGATATGTCTCAGCTGAGTAAGAGATAAATCAAGGATTCAAAAGTGGATGCTAGTGTAAGGTGCAAAGAAATCCTGAGTATGTTCCCAAGAGAATAACATAATATGAGCCACATTTTCTGACTGGGATACAATAGAGATTTAAAAAATTCAAAATAAATGGCATAAAAAAGTAACTTACAGCCATAACCAGTTTGGCTCAGTGAATAGAGTGTTGGCCTGTGGACTGAAGGGTCCCAGGTTTGATTCTGGTCAAGGGTACATGTCTGGGTTGTAGTCTTAATCCCCAGTAGGGGGCATGCAGAAGGCAGCCTATCAATGATTCTCTATCATCATTGATGTTTCTCTCTCTCTCTCTCTCTCTCTCTCTCTCTCTCTCTCTCTCTCTCTCTCTCTTCCTCTCTCCTTCTCCTTTTCTATCTGAAATCAGTAAATATCTCCTATCCAATAAAAGGATAATATACTAATTAACCATCACCCCATCACAAAAATGGCAGCGCCCATAGCCACAAGATGGCAGCATCCAGTCCTCTCAGCCCTGCTGGAGTCCCCCAGTCCTGGGGGGAAGGGAGGGTGCTGCTGAGAGCGGGCAGTGTGAGTGGCCTGGTGGAATGATTGCTCTGTTGCCACCTCAACAAGACAAGCTTTCCGAGACCCACTGCAGATGGTCCTCTGGGCCATGGAGAGCTTCTGGGCAGCTGATGCAGAGCAGACAGGCCTCACAGAGAGCTACTGACACATGGATTCATGCACAGGGCTACTAATATCCCATCTAATAAATGAGTAATATGCAAATTGACCACACCTCTGCTGCACTCACAAGCCACGCCCACGGCTAATCAGGAGTGGGTATGCAAATAACTCAGCCAAGATGGCTGCAGCCACAGAGAGAGCAGGAAGCTTGGGTTTCCCAGGCAATGTAGGAAGCTAAGCTTTCAGCCTGCCCTGATGGGCCCAAGCCTCCACTCAAGGCTACAAAGTTTCAATTATAGAAGATATATAAATCCAAATGAAAATGGCAGCAGTCACAGAGCTGGAGAGAGAAGGAGGCTTGAGTTTCCCTTGGTGATGAGGAAGCCAAGTTTCTGCAGCCTTGGCCTGCCTTGGCCTCCGGTTAAGGCTACAAAATTTCAATTATAAAAGATAAATCCCAGATACCAGAGCCTCTGCTTGGGTCACTGGGGGGCATGGATGGCCTGAAAACCACCAAAGGCCCCTCACCCAGGCTGCCCCCTGCCCCAAGGGAACCCTCACCCTGATCTGGGACACCCTTAGGGCAAACCAGCTGGCCCCCACCTATGTACCAGGCCTCTATCCTATCTAATCTTCCTATCTAATAAAGGGATAAAATGCAAATTAACAATCACTCCAACACACAAAATGGCTGCCCCCATGTGGTCAAAGATGACTGACCACCACAAGATGGCCAGCAGGGAAAGGATGGGAGGGACCAGGTCTGAAAGGGAGGGCAGTTGGGGGTGATCAAGCCTGCAGGGGAGGGCAGTTAGGAGTGACCAGGCTGCCAGAGGAGGGAAGTTGAGGGCAACTGGGCCTGCAGGGAAGGGCAGTTGGGGAAGGATCCAGGCCTGCAGGGGAAAACAGTGAGGGGTGATCAGGTCTACAGGGGAGGGCAGTTAGGGGCAAACATAGTGGCAGGGGAACAGTTAGCCATCAATCAGACTGTCAGGAGTGGTTAGGGGGTGATCAGACTGGCAGACAGAAGTGGTTATTGGCAATCTTGAAGGCAGGCAAGTGAGCAGTTGGGAGCCAGCAGTCCTGGATTGTGAGAGGGCAGTTGGACATCCCTTGAGTGGTCCCAGATTGGAGAGGGTGCAGGCTAGGCTGAGGGACACACCTCCCCATGCATAAATTTTATGCACTGGGCCTCTAGTATATATATAAAAGAAGTAACTTTCATAAATGATTACCAGATGAAAGATGAAATGAAAATGCAGTTATAGTAAGTAGGAACTTGATACAAATGAAAATATGTCATAACTTAACTATAATCATTTCATTCATGAATAAAAAATTGTTAGAGTGATTATAACTATGCCACAGGGAGGGTGAAACCAGGACAGGTCCCCACCTTCCCAAAGAAGGAAGTGATGAAATGTGAGTCCCCACCAGGAAAAGCACTTGTCACCCAAACTGCCTCTGAAACAGAAAAGTCTTCAGGGAAGGTAGATAAACTCATTTCATAGGGGTTAGTTAATGAGGAAGACAAACAAAGGGATGCCTTACTTGGGGGTAAAGACACAGAAGGCAGAATCAAAAACAACAGCAAGATAGAGCCTAAAAAAATAAAAATAAGAACAAAGGTGGAGGCATCACAATACCATATTTCAATTATATGACAAAGCCACTGTGCTCAAGACAGCCTGTTACTGGCATAAGAACAGGCATATGGATCAATGGAACAGGACAGAGAACCCAGAAATCGATTCAAGCCACTATGTTCAATTAGTATTTGACAAAGGAGGCAAGAGCATGCAATGGAGCAGGGACAGTCTCTTCAATAAATGATGTTGGGCAAGTTGGACATGTACATGCAAAAAAAAAATGGAACTAGATCACCAACTTACACCACACACAAAAATAAACTCAAAATGGATAAAGGACTTAAATGTAAGACAGGAAACCATGAAAGTCCTAAAAGAAACCATAGGCACCAAAATCTCAGACATCTCTTGTAGCAATAGGTTTACAAAAACCATCTCCTATGAAAATGGAAACTAAGAAAAACAACAAAAAGCTTCTGCACAGCAAAAGAAACCATCAGCAAAATAACAAGAGAGCCCACTACATGGGAGAACATATTTGCCAATGTTATCTTTGATAAGGGTTTAATCTCCAAAATGTACAGGGAACTCATACAACTCAATGAAAGTAAGACAAACAATCCAATTAAAAAAATGGGCAAAGAACCTAAATAGACACTTTTCCAAAATTGACAGACAGATGGTCAAGAGACAAGTGAAAACATGCTCAAAGTCACTAATGGTCCAAGAGATGCAAATCAAAATGACAATGAGATATTACCTCACACCTATCAGAATGGCTCTCATCAATAAGTTACAAGTGTTGGTGAGGTTCTAGAAAAAAGGGAACCATAATACACTGCTGGTGGGAATGCAGACAGGTGTAGCCATTATGATAAACAGTATGGAGTTCCCTCAGAAAATTAAAAATGGAACTCCCATTTGACCCAGTGATTTCACTTCTAGGAATAGACCCTAAGAAACCTGAAACACTCATCAGAAAGAATGTATGCACCCCGATGTTCATCTCAGCACAATTTACAATAGCCAAGACTTGGAAACAGCCTAGTACACATCAGCAGATGAGTGGAAAAAAAAAACCCCAAAACCCCCCCAAAACCTGTGGTACATCTACACAATGGAATACTGTACAGCAATAGAAAAAGAAAGAACTTGTGCCATTTGCAACAGCATGGATGAACCTGGAGAGCATTATGCTAAGTAAAATAAGCCAGTCAGAGAAAGATAAGCATCACAGGATCTCACAGAGCTGGCCCACCCTTTCTCTCTTTACCACTTTATTCCTTTCCTCGCCAGTGCCCACAGGAGGGCGCTGATCTGGCAGTGCCCACTGCACGCAGGAACCCCCAGGGCATTGGTGGGAATGGCACCCACCAGAGCTGGGCAGTGGCACGACCCACTTCCTTGTGAGGTTGCACTCCCCAGAGTTTCTGGGAAGGAAACCGGGCCTATGACCCGCTGGCTCTCACACCCGGTGCCATCTGTGCAGCCTTGTGCTAGGAAATGCGAAGCTGGCCCACCAATGTGGAGGCCAACTGATGCTCAGACTGTGGCCGCGGTCCCCTGGGGAAGTATTGCTGCTCTCAGAGTGCAACTGAGGAACAGAACACCCACCCCTGAGACAAGTACAGGCAGGGCTCCTGGCTGCACTGGATGTAGCCCGAGCGTGTGCAACCAGGGCCCGCCCCCCTGTTCTGTGCCGGCTGCAGCAGCTCCACCTGCGGCTGCTGGAACCTGGAGGAGCCCGGGCCTGCTGCCCCTCCCCAGCTCTCCTGCCTGGCTCTCCGGCACCACTGCCTGGCCTGCCCATGCCGCTCTCCGTTGCCTTCAGCCTCACAGTCCTTGACCTTCTGAATGTCACTAGATGGTGATTTTTCTACAACACAAATCTGACCATGTCTCCATCCTTGAAATTTTTCAGGGCCTCGCATTAGTCCTTTGGATAATGTCCAGAGGAGACTGCATGATTTCATGGATCTTTTCTGGGCTTATTCTGCCCCCTTTCTCTCTCAAACTCTTCTCTAGGCTCCCAGAAAGGCTTGGTCCTCCCTGCCCGGGCCGTTGCTCACGCTCCGTGTTCTGGGCAGGCAGCTCTGCCCTCTTCATCTGGGGGAGTAGCTTCTTCTCCTGCTGCACATCATGGCTTAGACACCACGTTAGCGGAAAGCCTTCCCGAGTCCCGGAGGCCCAGCTCAGGCGCTGCTTCTGAGCTCTGGGGTACGGTCTCCCGCCCCCACCACAGCAGATTCACATCACATTGCATTTGCTCATTTTCTCATACTCTCCCAACAGACCATACGATCGCTTGGGGCAGGAGCTCTCTTAATTGTTTCTTGTTTTCTGGTTTGTTTGCTACTCGTGTGCCCGGCATGTAACTGGTGTTCAACAAATGTTTGCAGGATCGAGGGACTGAGAGCACGCTTGCTGACACCCTCCTGGCTATTGCACTTGCCCCAGGAGAATGGCAGCGCTTCAGAGGTTGCCCACCTCCTGTCAGCTCCAGAGCCCTCAGGGAGCTGGTCACATGGAGACTTCCTGCCACCTGGGGGTGCTGAGAAAGTCCAGGTTGACTAGAGGGAGGAGGGCATGTGAGTGGCAGCAATGTCACTTAAGTGACTCTCGCTTACGGAGGGCCTGAGTGTGGCTGCTTCTACATCCAAATGCTGTGGGTGGGCAGTAAGGACCTGCATGCAGGCCAGTCTCACTCCTGAGCTTGACAGGATCAAGTGGAGCTGACTAAAATACGGAATAATTTGTCTCGCTTTGTTTTTGTTTGTT
Organism: Vespertilio murinus; assembly: GCA_963924515.1. Lineage (NCBI taxonomy): Eukaryota > Metazoa > Chordata > Mammalia > Chiroptera > Vespertilionidae > Vespertilio > Vespertilio murinus. Next base: position 48,444,949 of record OZ004714.1, on the reverse strand, counting down.
TCAGGTGGGCAATTTGGACCATGCTGTGGGAACCAGGCCAGAGAAGTTAGTCCTGGCCACCATGTAAATTACACGTGGCTAACCAGTATCTAAAGAAACAGAAACTACAGCAAAGGAGCTCAGGTTTTCAGCAACTTCCTTCTCTCCACTTCCCCCACAGGACACACAGCTTGAAAACGTTTCTGTCTCCCTTGCAATTAGGTGAGCATTTTGGCAGGTGGAATATGGGTGAAAGAGATGGGCCCAGCATCGGAAATGCCTTCTCCGGGACAGCCCACCCTTGCTTTATTCTAGCAGATGTGGAAGATCCGATGCAGAGCTTCAAACCCGAGAGGGCTCTGAGGCACCCAGGGGACAGAGGAGCGGCTAAGCGGAAGGTGCCTGGGTCTGTGAAGGAGTTTATAAGGCACAGCAACTGCTGCTTATCCCTCCCCCCTGGTGACTCAGTGTGGTCTGTGATGTGAGCAAGAAGTACAGCTTTGTTGTATGAAGCCACTGAAATATGGGGTTTTCTGTTAAAGCACTGAGCTTACTCCAATCAACACAGCAGTCTTCTGACCTTCTTCCCCAGCTTCTTGAATTTCTTATTCCAAGTACATAGATGACTAGGTTGAGAGCGGACTGAGGCCCTGGTGCAGGAGAGTTGATGTAGATAGATACTTGCGGTTCAGAGAGAAAGCCGGGGGGCCTTGTCTGTTTGCTGTCCACAGGCTCCTCTGCTACTGCGATGTACCAGGACCGGCAGGAAGGTCTCTCCTCAGGGCATGGCTGCTGCTTGCATGTTAACTGGCATGCTACCTATTATTTCCAGAATTATTTCCTTGCTGCTCAAGGACAACGAGGCTTTGTCAAAACTGTGTCCCCTCTTTCCTGCAGACCCTGGTGTCCCTGCACACCGTGTCCTTCCTAGGGCCACTGAGCTGCTGGCAAAGCCACAAAGGAAAGTAGCAGGTCCTTCTCTGTTGTGGTGAAAAACTCCAGCTTGTGTGTCATATAGGTAGATTTGAGGCTTTGCTCTGATATTTGAGCAACACTGGAAATCTTAATATCCTTGAGTGTCATCTTTTAACTTATCCATCTAACAATATAATCTTTAAATTTTATATATACATATATACATATATACATATATACATATATACATATATACATATATACATTAATCTATGTAATATATATTTATATATACATATAACATCAATCTATATCTTTAAAAATATATTTTTATTGATTTCTGAGAGGAAGGGAGAGAGAAAGAGAGATAGAAACATCAGTGATGAGAGAGAATCATGGATTGGCTGCCTCTTGCGCGCCCCCAACTGGGGATCCAGCCTGCAACCTGGGCATGTGCCCTTGACCGGAATCAAACCCAGGACCCCTCAGTCCACAGGCTGATGTTCTATCCACTGAGCCAAACCAGCCAGGGCAGTATCTAATCTATATCTTTATATGTAAGTATTTGTTTTATCTTTCTATTTGTTATTGATCAATAGATAGACAGTTAATAAAAATAAGATTGTTTAACATAGTCCTCATATTGTTTAATAAACAATATGTCCTAAACATGTTAGCTCTGAATATGGTAAGAAGTACAATAATAATGACCACTTTCCAAAGTGCTGTATTAATTCATTTCATCGTCACAGTAAGCCTCTGATTTAGGCTCTCTTATTGGCTCCATTTGACAGATGAGGATACAGGCAGAGTTACGTGTCTTCTGCAGCTCACCCAGCTCTAGTGTTAGAGCTGATATCAAGCTCACACATTCACGTGTCCCTGCTTTCATCTGCAGGTCACGAAGATGAGGGGGAGGAGGACGAGGGTGTTCACCCTCCTTTGACTTGCCCACCCTTGCTGTGGGGCCCTTTGCCACAGGTGAATTTCACTGTGGTTCCGAGACTCCTTTGTCTCTGGCTTCCATGGCTCCCACCTTGGGCAGCTGAAGGGTGTTCAGATGTGAGAAAGGGCGTTGGTCTTGGCTCAGCCAGTGTCTTTACATGCTGTCAGCCCTGCACACACCATCAGTGGCACCAGGGAACTGGCTCGGGAAGAAGAGCGAGACACTTCTTGTAAGGGGTACTGCTTCTCCTATCATGTCTCCCACAGCTTCTATGAGAAAATGTTGGAGGAAGTGCTGCTCCTGCAGGGCTGCTTGGGAGGTCTGGAAGTCTTCCTGGTCACCACCTTGTCACTGCCATTTGTAAATCTTATTGGCGAAGACAAGCCTTTCCTTGACCACTGCCCATGGTTCGCTGTCTTATTGCCCTATGATCAAAACAGGTTTCTACAGCAGTGCCAGCAACTCAAAATTCTGTGAGCAGCCTTCCTGGGGCCTGCCCAACTCCTCTGATGGTGCTGCCAACTAGAGTGTTGCCAGTCCTGGCTTTCAGGGAAGGCCACATTGCATGTGAACGCTGATGATGGACACCGATCTTGGACAATGGCCAGCTGCAGTAGGCCTGGGTCTGTAGGCCCACCCAGGAGGCTCATAGCATCCATTTGGGAGTGTGGTGGCTGCTCTGTCTCAGCATCACTCGATACACACCATCGCAACAGTTGCCTCCTGGAGGGCGGACCTCACCTTACGCAGCTGCCATGGTCAGTACAGCTGAAAGATCAGTGCCATGAAGCAGAACATTCCAAGTGTCCAGACAATCATCACCACTGCTCTGGACTAAATTATGTCTCCTCAAATTTGTAGATTGAAGCGCTAATCGCCAATGTGACTACATTTGGAGATAGTGACTGCACAGAAGTAATTAACTTTAAGTGAGGTAGTCAGGGCAGGGCCCTGATCCAGCAGAATTAGTGTTCACAGGAGAAGAGGAAGAGAGGCCAGCAGTTTCTCTCCTTCTATGCACACACACTGAGGATAGGCCATGTGAGCACACAGAGAGAAGGTGGCCATCTGTGAGCCAGGAAGAGACCACGCTGGCACCCTGATCTCAGACTTCTACCCTCCAGACTGTGAGAAAATATATTTCTGTTGTTTAAGCCACTCAGTCTATGGTAGTTAGTTTTGGCAACTTGAGCCATCTAAGACAACCTTCCTCTGTGCCAGGAATTCAGTGTTTGGTATGACGAGTGTCACTATTACGGCCTTACTTACGGTGTTTCTAGCCCCTGGCCCCAGGCTTATCCATTGATGTCAAAGGCCTCTCAACCTAGCTCATCACCATGCTTTCTGCTGCACATCCAGCTCTGTGCTTTCCATGAACATGGGCCACTGAACTTAGAGGAGCTAGCTCTTATCTCTACTCCTGTGACCAAAGGAAGAAGCAGAAACTCCACAGTGCCAATGACATCTCAGGCTGGCCTGAATTAATTCCCCATGGATTTATTGAATATTCATTCTTCATGCAGGCACTATGGTCATGGTGAGGCAATAATGAATGAAAGAGTCAAGGTCTCTGATTTCATAAAACTGATGTTCTACAGGGAAAGACAGGGACATGGACACAAACAAATGGACAGGGTTATTTGGATACTGCTAAGTGCCAAGAAAGGAAATAGATGAAGTGATGTGATGACAATAAATGAATGTCTTGTGCTTCAGGTGTCAGAAAAGGTTTCCTTGAAGAGGTGATATTTGAGCTATGACCTGAACAAAATAAGGACTAGCTGAGCTAAAATCCAGAGATTGGAAAAAGCAAACGGAAATACTCTAAGGTAGAACTGAGCTTGTGGCTGACCTTGACTGTACACAGACAGGATCTGAGAATAGACTTCAATACCTAACTCCTGTTGCTCCCTGATCTTCCACTATGATGCTGAGGGCTGACAGTACCCTTTGCCCTCACTCAAACACAGGCTTAAGGAGGCTATGAACTGAAGTGCTGGGATGAGGACCTTGAGGCAGTCATGGGCATTGGGGTTTAATTATGTGGCCTTTGGCAGACACTGTTTTCTTCCTAGGATTCATCCTCAAAGACTTCAGCTAAAATGAAATGACAATAAAATAAAATGAAATAACAAAATAAAATAAAATGACTAGATAAGGATAACTTAGAAACAATAGAACTAACCAGTCTCACCCCTGAGAAGGCCATCAAAAAAATGGAGCGGTTACTTCTTTTCTTTGATATTGATTTAGAACACCCAGGGGCAAAGGTGAAAGTAGAGACTATGGCCTTGAAGGATTTCCATGAGTGCCTGAGTTTTCCAAAGCACAGAGTAAGTGGGTTCCAGTCCCTGCCTCCTGATCTTAGCCCCAAGAATGGAGGCTGTGCACAGAGGGCTCACTGGGGGAGGAAGGTCGCAGAGCCAAGGAAGACCCCATCTGCATTGCGATATGTTGCAGACAGTGTTGTAGTAGAGGATGGGGAGTTGAGATACTTGCTCTCCTCACTGTGATATTGATGGTGTCAGAATGAAATAGGCCCCAGGAGACCTTCAGGAGCTTCAGGCTGTGACCTCAGGAGGGACTCACAACCAGGCTAGACTCCTCCTGCCTGGCTCCCTGCCTCCTCACTCCAGGTCTGTTTCTTCAGTGGGACTGTACTATACTGTCCCAGGCAAGTTCTGAGTGCCACAATCTTCCTTCGGTCTCATATGTGAACCAAACACCATTGAGGGGTTAGAGAGACCAGAATATCTTCTCTGAAAATAGCTGTGTGACCTTGGGCATGCCACTGAACTTCTCAGAACCTCAGTGTATTTCTCTGTAAATTGGAAACTGTGAGGATTTCAATAATTTGAATCACCTATTGTGTGTCTTTCTGGGACCATATGCAACTTAACCCACCATGGGCAGGCCACTGCTATAACACAGAACCTAACCCCTGAGGTTTCCAGTTTCCTACAAGAGCCATCAGCTGATCAGAATACAAATGATTTATATCCTGTGGATAAGACAATGGCTCCAGGGCCGTCCTGGTTGTTTCCCACTTGCAATACAAGACTGAGCCTTCTCCCCTTTCCTTGCCTGGTGCTTACTGTGTGCTATCTTGGGAGAATTCTGTCAAATCAGGTGCTTTCTCTGACAGCAAGTCCTGTGACTTGGGGCCAAAAAAAAGAAGAAAAAAGTATGGATTCTACTCTTCAATGTGAGGTGAGGTGGGACTGCCAAAATATCAGAGGAACTGTCTTTCCCCCATTCTCAGAAGGTCACAGTCATCATGTAGCCTATGATGACCTTCAGGACTGGCAATTACCCAACATAATGCCCATTCTCCCTCAAATTTAATACAGAAATCAGGTGTGTTGTGAAAGGGCTGGAAAAGGCTTTGATTTTCTCAGCCGTGTAAGGCTCCGTGCTGACTGGAGTGTCCCTGGCACAAAAGCAGTGTCCATCATGTGCTTTGCTGAATACAACACTTAGCCAGCTGTGCAATCTCTCCAGACGGCTCAACAATGGAGCTCAATCAAGGCTCAGAACTTCTCCTCCCATCCGCTCAGACCTGCGCCTGCTTCCCTTTTTCTGGGAGAAAGAATGAGTCAATTGTTGGGTGTCTCTCTGATGCTTATCACTGGCTGACAGGCTGTAGATATCTGCTATTGCTTGTGACCCTTGAGTGGTGCTCCATAACCTTGCAACTGAGTGTTCTTGGCAGGGGGGCCCTAGGCTGTCACATTCTCTAGCTCTCTTCCCCCTTCTGGCAACTGAAGTGGGAAAGCTTCCCCTTTGGAAAATTTGAAAATTTCTGTTTAAATTGTCAACCTGTGAGACTTTGAGGTCCATTAAACCTTTCCTTCAGTCTTAGAGCTGAGTAAGAGGTGTTTGGCCACACAGGTGTTAACTGGGAATTGGAACTTAAATGTCCCATTTAGACACACAGCTGCACAGAAGAGGGCTGGCTTTGTAGGCAGCCACCAATAATTCAAGGAAGCCCTGAGCTGGATGTGCCTTTGACCTTCCTCGGCGGGGCTTGGGCAATCACCAGGAGGGAGTGTAAGGCCGGGGAAGGACCCCCTTCCCCTTCTTAACTGACTTTTCCAGTAAGCCCTGGTTAACTGACCTTTCCAGCAGACTCTGGTTTGGTCACCGTAGAGGTATTTTATCTGTTCCTGAAATCAGCCTGAGGGATCAGCCTGCTAAGACAGACCATCCAGCCTCCCTAACCGCAGGGCCATAGCTATATTATCTGTTTCTGGGAGAACTATAGGTACTTTATCTGTTTCTGGAATCGGCCTGCTAAAACAGACCATCCGGCCTCCTCGGGAAATGAGTCAACTGTCAACTATTATGAGCCAAATATTATCTGTTAACATAGTTCCCTGATTTACAGACCACCTGCGTGTGGTTTTAGCCTTTATAAACTCATGTCCTGCAATTACTCGGCGCTCCCAGTCAGCCAGCACTGATGCTGTCTGCCTGAGAAGCCCCTGCGCTGCGCTTGTACTAATAAAACCTCATGCTTTTTGCATCAAGTTTCGGTCTCGGCGTTTGACATGGGGTCGTCGCCCCCTCCGTCGGACTCACTGGGGGTCTTGGGACCTTACAGGAGCGCTCAAGAAAAAAGCTTCCGTAAGGGATCCAGGTGGGCAATGTTTGTTCTATTGTCAGAGTGCTGCATTATCTGCAAAAGTTGTCACGACTCAGGTGGGCTTGGCTGCCAGGCAGGCTGGGCTACTGTGGAGCTAGAGGAAGCTAGTACTGGGACTTGGGGAACTAACTGAGCTTCAGGGCAATGCCCCAAAATGGGCTCACCAGTCTGTTCATCCTGAAGACATTCTAAGGGGCGTGGGGACTGTGGTCTGGCTGTGTGGGAGCATCAGAGTCGGGCTGTGTGCACGGAGGATGCCGGCTGGGGTTTGAAGTGAGGCCGAGTCCAGCCCAGGCCGGTGAAGTGGGGACTCATATCTCAGCAGGGGTTGAGAGCCAAGACATGAGGGAGGTTGTTTGAAGCTGGGGTGCTGGACTCAGTATCAGATGGACAGAGTCCTTGAGGTGTGCATTAGCTCCGGGACATGGAGGCCACTGGAACCAAGGGCCCCTCAGCGCTGGTGAATGCAGCTTCCTGACAAGCTAGCGCCTTGGGTAGCATTTGCCGTGAGGTGTTGAGTCTGGTGCTGCAGGCTGAAGAGGGCTGGACAGGCTGGATCTAGCAAAAACAGAAAGCTGTATTTTTTTATACAGAAGAAAAATATAAAAAGCCAATTGGCATTTTCTAGAGAATAATCTCATTCTGTCATGATGGCATACAATGATAGCATGCACGTCTGTTGACGACACCCAGGATTGACTGGATTTGCAGCATAGACTAACAGTCCTTAGAAGCTCATGTTTTCTTACCATTGACTTTTGCTTTTACATTTCTGCTGCATTCTCTGGTCATGCTTATTCTATCCTCATGCACCAGCTCTGTGCTAATCATACCTCCTTCTTTTCCATTTTGCCTGTTATGTCTACTCCCTGTTCTGATTACTGCTATGGAACAGCAACTTCACATCTCAGTGACTTAAAATAATAACCATTTTAATTTTCTACTGGATTTTGTTGTTCAGGAATTTAGAGAAGGCATACCTTCAGAGGTTTCTCTGCTCTGTGATGGCTGGGGCCTCTATGGGGAAGACTTGGGGGCTGGGGTGATTTGATGACTAGGAGTTAAACTTATCTGGAAATTTCTTCACTCACATGTCTGCTGCCTGGGCTGGAATGGCAGAAAGGCTGGACCCAGCTCGGGAACCTATGTGAGCCCCTTTAGGGCTCTGGGATAAACGCCTGAGTGTGGCGGTTCTGGCCCAGCTCCAAGAGAGGGAACATAGGAGGAGTACGCTGAGTCTGAGGCCATGCTTTCAAACCACCATGTCCTCTGGATTTGGTATTTGCTTGGCTGTTGCTGCTTCTAACACTCGCCTGCCTTCTCTCTCTCATTGCGCTCCAGCAGGCTGCTCCCTACCCAGGCAGCCCCCTCTCCGCTGCCTGCGCCACCCGTTCACTTTCACAGTTTGTTCGTGCGGTGTGCTTGCAGGGATGGGGCTACACTTCATCTGTCCTCTAGGAAAAAGCTGTCATTTGGTGGAATTTGCAGCAGGGACACCAGGAAGATCGCTCACAGGGAAGCATCACTCATGGTGTCTCTAAGATGTTTCCGCTGCCTCCTCTGTCCCAGCAGAATTACCAAAGATCACACTTTTATGGGAAACAGAGATTACAGAATAAGTCATTAAGTCTCAAGTATCTTCCTGCTTTCCAGTAATGCTTCTGCATGCAAATTTACACAACTGAGGTTTTTATCATATATGGTAACATTTTATTCTGATTTGCAAGCTAGTCTAGTGTCATCTGGTCTAGTGTCATCGAGTCTCTTTAAAACCTGTAGGGGTGGGGGAACGGCTGCTGTGGTTTGTTCGTACTCACCCACCAACCTCAGTGCCAGCGAAGCAGTCCGTCTGAAACTCAATAGGGGTAATTAATTGGCGAGGTCATGCTCAAGTTTACTTCAGTGTGCTTCAGATTTCTGTTTTGCTTGTCTGTCTAACTGGCCTAACAAGGTAAGTGTACAAACTAGGTATAAACGAACGACAGCTGAGGAAATTCATGAGCCTCTTTTCAGAAAGGACATTCACGTGTCAAAGCAATGCGGCCTCATGGTTTGTGGCACTACAGTCGACTCTGGAACAATGCAGGTGTCAGGGGTGCTGACACCCTCAAATAGTCAAAAATTCATATATAATGCTCAGATCTTCCATAACTTAATTAGTAATAGCCCACTGTTGGCTGGAAGCCTTGTCAATAACAAAATTTTTATTATCACATATTTTGTATGTGACATATATTATATACCGTGTTCTCACAAAAGTAAGCTAGGGAAAAATGTTATTAAAAAATAATGAGGAAAAGATAGATTTACAGTATTTATTGCAAAAGTCCATGTATAAGTGGACCCACACAGTGCAAACCCATGCTGTGCAAGGAAGGCCCCCATGGTCTTCCCCACTGTAGGGGTGGGTAGAGTGCACTGGACTTGGGATCAGCCCAACTCTGCCCCCTAAGAGTGCTAGGACCTTGGTACGTCACATTCTCATTCTAAAACCTAGTCTCTTTAGCCACAAATAGTAGGAATAGAACCCTTTATTTAAAATTAAGCTTAAGTAGTGTCAACTTTTTATGACAAGAATTAAATAAAAGAATTTATGGAAAAGTGTTTATAAAATGCATTATAAAGGTTTGTGATTATTCACTAACAGGCTAAGTCAGAGTTAATTCAAAGACCAGACTTGATTTAAGGGGAAAAAGCTACCCCTGAAATAAGAGGGGGTGGCGCAGCTGCCATGCCTGAAGACGGGGTCTCTGCACTCCCAGCTGATCACTGCCCGATGCAGGCCCAGGTGGCCAGACTTGATTCTCTAAGAAAATTAGAGCTTCAGAATTTTATGTGGGCTCTTATTATTTTTAAATGTTTGTTATTCTTTAATAATTAAATATAGACACAGCCAAAACCGGTTTGGCTCAGTGGTAGAGCGTCGGTCTGCGGACTGAAAGGTCCCAGGTTTGATTCCGGTCAAGGGCATGTACCTTGGTTGCGGGCACATCCCTGGTAGGGGGTGTGCAAGAGGCAACTGGTCGATGTTTCTCTCTCATCTACATTTCTAGCTCTTTATCTCTCTCCCTTCCTCTCTGTAAAATATCAATAAAATATATTAAAAAAAATAAATATAGACACACATATAAATGTAGTGTGAAACAAAAATACTTCTGTAACTCGTCTTTGTCTTATACATTGCCAATTTAAAATTTAGTTCAAAGATGATGCTGAAGGCAGACTGATGACATGAAACCATTTCTCCCTGCCCGTCTCTACTAAGTACAACCATAAGGCCTGGAAATGAGGCAACCAAAAGAGAACTCTGGCCCGAGGACAGTGGGCTGAGACAGAAGGAGCACAGAGTGGCAAGGTATTTTAGCACTCCCCATTCAACGGCAGCAAGGGACCAGGCTGGTGCCTCCCACCCCCAACCTAACAAAAGAAGGTGACTCAGGTAGGTTTGTTCTTCTCCTGACCTGAGTGGGGGTTTCCACCTGCAAGACCAGTGGCACTGACAGAGGCCAATGGGGATCCTTGCTAAGGATCCTTCACTATTAGCCATGAAACTACTTACCATCAGTACTAGACCTGGAACTCCCATCTCCCACCTGGAGACATTGGGGAACTATGCAGCATCTATAAGTTGGGAGAGTCCTGCCACAACCAATGGCCTGACCTAGGAAGTGCTTTTTATCCCTGCTGGATCTGAAACTTGTCTTCCTCACCTAGGTACATGAGGTGATCAGGTGATTTGGGGGGGGAGGGTCCTGCTAAAATGAGCAGCTTGCCTAAGAAGCCTCTGTATCCTACAGCCCAGAGATCATTTTTCAGGCCAGTGACTTCAAGCAGACGGTGGCTCTGGTGGGGGGCATCCTGACATAACAAGTGTCTGGCCCAGGAAATACTCTTCATTCTCCAAAGTATGAGCATCAGGTTGTCCAAATTGGGAAAGTTTTAATTTCTCAGGTAATATCAACAGGGACCAACAAAAGTCCTAGTAACTCCAGATAAACCAAGAAGACTAAAATAGCTCCCCAAAGACTCTGAAAATTGAAATGTAATTAGACTTATAGTCCATAAAATTAGGCCAGGATCCATGTGCTCATCCTGAAACAGGGTGGCTGCATACTAAAATAGAGTCATGTATTGGTTAACAATGAGAATATGTTCTAAGAAATGCATCATTTAGTATTTCCTCATTGCATGAATATCATGTGTGCTCTTACATAAACATAGGTGGTATAGCCTATTACACACCTAGGCTACATGGTATAGAGTATAGACTATAACAAACTTGTGCAGCATGTTAATGCACTGAATACTGTAGGCAATCATAACACAATAGTAAATTGTTTGTATCCAAACATATCTACACAGAAAAGGTACAATAAAAAATAGGATAAAAGATAAAAAATGGTACACCTGTATAGGGCACTTACCATGCATGGGTGGAGCTCTTATGATTGGAGGTTTCTCTGGGTGAGCCAGTGAGTGGGTGGTAAATGAAAGTGGAGGTCTAGGACATTACTGTCCACTAATGAAGACTTTGTAAACACTATACACTTAGGCTACATTAAATTTATAAATTGCTTTTCTTTCTTTAATAATAAATTAACTTTAGCTTACTATAACTTTTTACTATATAAATCTTTACATTTTTAAAACATTTTAACTCTTTTTAAATACACTTGGCTTAAAATAAAAATATGTTAAAATGCTTTATGATTACTACTACATCATTAAATTATATCATATGGGGCCACTGTTTTATATGACTTAAAATGCCATTATGGGATGATTGAATATAAATAATGTAGGCAGAAACCAAAGTCTCTTAACATAATAGATGGAATGTTCAGGATACCATGAAAATTGCCCATCATACAAAGAACCAGGTAAATTATAACTAGAATGAGAAAATACAATCAAATGATGCTAATACTGAGATGAGCCAGATGTTGGGATTATCTGACAAAGATTAAGGGCTTCAACAATCCTTATAAATTCCATTAAAACAAATGAAAAGCACAGAAAGTCTCAGAAAAACAAAGGTTTTTTATAAAGAACCAAGTAAAATATAGAACTGAAAAAATGCAATAACTAAAAAGAAAATCTTCAAAGTTCTGATGTCCTCAGTAACAGAGCAGAGATAACAGAAGATGGAATCAGTAAACTTGAGGACAGATCAATAGACTTTACTTACTGAAAATAAACTGGGGAAAAATGAATTGAATCTGAGGTACATGAGAAACAATAAATAAATAAAAGCCAACACTTGTATCATTAGAGGTTCAGAAGAAGAGGAGAAAAGAGACTGAGAAATTATTTGAAGAAACGGCGGTTAAAAATTCCTCCAATTTAGGTGAAATACATAAATTTACAGATCTAAAAGTGGAGTAAAACCCAAATAGAATAAATTCAAAGAAATCCATGGCAAAACTAATCTTAGTTAGATTTCTGAAACTTAAAAACAAAATACGTGGAACAAAACAAGCAAATAAAAAAATAACAATAAAACACACACACACACAAAGAGACAAACTCATAGATACAGGGAACAGATTGGTGGTTACCAGAGGCAGAGGAGGTGAGAGTTGGGAGAAATGGGTGAAGAGGGTCAAAGATTAAAAACAAAATCTTTAAAGCAGGTGCCGAGAAATGATGCATTACCTACAGGAAAACATTCATTTGAATAACTTTGAATTTTTCATTTGAAACTATGGAGGCCAGGAATAAATGTCATAACATTATTAAAGCACTGAGAGAAAAGAAGTGCTAATCAGGAATTCTATATCCAACAAAATGATTCTTTAGAAATGGAGTGGAGCGCTCTTCCCTACTCTGGGAGCATGCCCATGCCTTCTTCCCTCTCAGGTGTGCATCTCCTAAACTTTAAGGGTCCCCGTGAGACTTGTAATCAGGGCAGCACTGGGCAGCAGCAGCTTGACTGGGCTGACCCCCGAACCTGTCCTCAAGGCCCCATTTTCTCTGACTCCCCCATGATCCAAAGCAGCCCCGCCTAGGCTCTTTTCTGTCCTGTACTATTTCTAGGGAGCCAAAGCCCCACTAGGCTTTTCCTGTTGCTTCTTCTACCTTAGTCCTTCCTTTGTTTCACTGTCTCCAGCTTTAATAAACATACTCTCAAACCATTCTAGACTTGAACTGTTAAGCCTTTCCTGCATTAAATCAAGATAAAAAACAAAATAAGAAATGAAGTAGAAATAAAGACATGCTTAGATGAAAGAAAATTAATTAAAAAAAAGTCACTAGCAAAATCATCCTTAAAGAAAGATTAACAGAGTTTCTATCATTTTATTTCAAACAGAATGAAATCATTAAAGAAGAAATATTGGTGCATTAGGATAAAAAGAACAATGGAGAAAACCAAATATATCCTATATAATAAAAGCCTATATGCAAAGTGTCCAGTCATTTGATTGTCAGTTCAACCAATCAAAGCATAATATGCTAATGATATGCTAAGGCTGCTCAACCACTAGCTATGTTGTGCACTGACCACCAGGGGGGCAGACAGTCAACCAGTCAACCAGTCGTTATGACATGCACTGATCACCAGAGGGCAGATGCTCCAACTGGGTAGGTTAGCTTGCTGCTGGGGTCTCGCTGATTGGGACTGAGTGAGGCAGGCAGGACATGCCCTGGAGCCCTCTTATGGTCCCTCCCCACCTGGCTAACCTTCCACGTCCCTCTGCAGCCCTAATGGTGCACCAGTGGGGATCCCTAGGCTTGGCCTGTACCCTCTTGCAATCTGGGCTGAGGACCCTCCTACCCCTGAGTGCACGAATTTCATGCCTTGGGCCCCTAGTAGGTAAATAAAACAGACTTCTTATAGGTAATGATTGAAACATAATTCATAACACTGATATTCAAGATATTGTATTTAAAAGTGGGATAGGTAAAGTCACCTAAATGAAAATAAGGTTTCCATACTTCAATCCAAGTGGCATAACATTGACACCAGAAGATTAAGTCATATATGTACATTATAACCCAGAGAACAACTGCAACAAATCTATACTGCAATAAAAAAGTCAAGATAGAATCCTAAAAAAAATAAAAAAATAAAAGCCAAGCAATCCACAGGAAGGCAGGGAAACACAGAAATAAAAAAGAGTAGATAAGCACATGTAAAAACATTCAGTATCATTAGCCATCAGGAAAATGCAAATGAAACCACAAGGTGATATTAGCACCCACTTATCAGAATGCTTAAAATGAAAAATAGTGACAACACAAAATGCTAGTGAAGATGCAGAGAAACTTGACCACTCATTGCGGGTGGGAATGTAAAGTGGTATATACACTCTGAAAACAGTCTCACCGTTTTTATAAAACTCAATTTGCAATTAACTTATGACCCAGCAATTGTACTCTTGGGCATTTGACCCAGACAAATAAAAATTTATGTTCACACAAAAATGTGTCCATGAGTTCTCATAGAAACTTCATTTTTAATAGACCAATATGGAAAACAATCATGATGTTTTACTATGGCTGAATAGTTAACCCGTGGTACAGATACACCATAGATTACAGTTTAATAGTAAAAAGGTGAAAAAAAAATCTATTGATACACACAACAACTCAAAAATCTCAAGAGAATTTTGCCAAGTGAGAAAAAAAAAGAAACTGCACCATCTCACCTGGTTCCCATAAAAACCCTGTCAGGTAGAAATTATTACTTGTCACCATTTTATGGGAGAGAAAAGAGAATCTCAGATAAGAAAATGGCAAATATTAGGACTGTTGTCAAGCATAGAGCTTGAGCTGTATGTAACTTACTTCTGATTCCAATCCCCGTAAAGATAACTTTATGGGATGTTATCTGCTGAGATAACGCCTAACTCATTAAAATGAGTGTGCTTTCTCTCCCTCAGGTACCCTGTGTGTTTCTCTCTTCCTTATGTGTGTGCACACAGGACACAAATGTAGAGAACAAGGCAGTTTTAAGTTCAAAATGGTCATGCATTCCATGTGATTGCTTTAAGGCTCAAGAATGCCTGTGTTTCTGTGAACAGCGTCATACTCCTTACATGTATGTGATTAGTGTGGTATGCAGGGGCAGTTGAATAGGCTCTGTCAATGTATTCCAGGCAACAGAAGATATTTTGAAAATCTCCTACACTTTGAGATTTTGTAAATCTTTACATTCAAATATTTTGTAATTTACACAACAAACTGATATTTGGAAATATCAGATCATATGGGTCAGCATAAAGAATAATAGAAAGTCCTCACTATACACAAAACAAAATGAAAACCAAGCAACTCCTAAATCCACTTCACAGAATTAAAGAGTTTAGTCTCAATGTAGAGAACTATAGACTTTATTCTTCCTTTCTTTCCTTCCTACTTCCCTTCCTTCCTTCTTTCTTTGTCCACAAAAATGGCATTGTATCTTCATAATTAGATGTATAATAATTAATTTAATAAATCCCTTATATTTGTCATTTAGATTGTTTTGAAATTTCTCTATTAATAAAGAAGAATAATCTATTAATAGTTAATACCCAAATTACTCCAAGGGAGGAAATGATCTTTGCTTGGGATAATATTTTACCAAACCACCCAAGTTGAAAAATAATATACTATCCCTCTACAAGCAGGAAGTGATCGGAGAAAGAAAGCTGATCAGGTCTCAAGGAGGGCATATGCTTCCATTGCCACTTCAGATTTGGCTAAGAACATCTGGAGGGCAGAAGTAAGATCCACAGAATGAGGGACAAGAGAGCTCCTTCCAAACATAGGAAACGGGGCACAATAAAGAGCTTCCATCTCAAGTTCCATTCCTCCAAAGACATCACAGTGTCCATCCCACTGGAATTTAGAATTGTAATGAACTCGTGATTCTGTGCCTCCCATTCTTCTAAATTCTGAATGGGAGTGTTGTAGTGTTCCTGCCCTCATTCTACTACTGCATAATGGATGCAAGGAAAAGGCACATCATTAGCTTTTGTTGCTCGGGAGAGACTGTTGCCAACACTTTGAGTCCTGGGACTTGATTTAAGTTTAGGGACTAGATACTGCTTTAAACTTTCTCTCTTAGGAAAGAGGTTAGTGTGTGTGTGTGTGTGTGTGTGTGTGTGTGTGTGTGTATGTGAAAGAAGAATTAACCTAATACTTGAGGACTAGAAGATTGGATTGTGGAAGAGGTTTCCAGTGCTCACTAACACTTGCTTCTTTTCTTCCTAAACCCTTGAATCCTTGGGAGAAACATGCGTGCTCAGCCCCTTGCAGTTAGGCAGGGTCATGCAGTTAGTTCTACCCAATGAGCTATAGGTACAACTGAAGTGTTTCACCTCTTGTCAAGGCATTGAAGAGCAGGTATTAATTGTCCATGCTTTCCTGCCTTTGGAACAGTGAACCAACTCCCTGAGCCCTACCATCTCCTGCCTCTCTGGACTGCAGCCACCTTGCCCTTACTTCAGCTAAAGTCCACCATGCCCCCTGAGGATGTTTCCACAGGGTAGCTCTTTAGCTGGTACTTTTGTTATCTTTCAGGTCTCTTTTTGAACATTACAGACTCAAGGACGCCTTTGCTAACCACTAAGGTAGGGTCATATGTCCTATTATAGACTCACATGAAAATATGACTTTCATTCATAGCAATATGTGGTATGCAATTGCATATTTGTGTATATATTGTTTTTTCCAATATCGTAGCCTGGAGTCCATATCTAATTTAACTCATCAATCCGTAGTCTCCAGCATAGTGCCTGCATTATGTCAAAACTTAAAATAACCTGTAGCAGTATACTGACTGTATTTTTTTCTGCGGTTTCTTGTTTGTTTTTTCCCTTTTACTTTCCACTGAAAATAAGTATGAAACTAGACAAACTATATGAAACACTGGGCATCAGATAGTACAAGATGCTGATCTTTGAGAGAAGGGGAAACAAGGTGAGCCTCATAATTTCTAGGGCCTTTTAAAGTCACTTTCCTGACACAAACAAGAAAAGGTGGTCTCAAATGGAGCAACATTCTCTAGGATTCTGAGGCTGTTGTAATTTTCTGAGCAGGTTAGCTGAGGAGGGAGTTGTGTGAAAATGGATGGGGAGTGCTTGAGAAATCTACATGCGGATGCAGCATGACTATTTGGCCATCGGCTGAGCTGCACATGTATAGGGAAAGACTTTATGAAACCTAGTACAAATTGCCTACTATGTGTTAAGAGATGGATGGTGATATCAGAGAACAGAGTAGGAGACACAAAATTTCAGACCAGACATAGTGTAGAGATACCTCTAAATATCATAGACTTCCAGTTGAAAACCTGGAAATATTATATCACAGGAGTGATGACAACATGCCCTATGGTTAAGGATAATATCCTCAGGATTAAAAGATAGGCCCTTATTTAATAAAGCATAACATCACAACTCATTTGAAATCAAGGAGAAAGAGAATGGGGCAAAAACATACTTGAATAAAGAAAGGCAGGAAAATTCCCAGGTTTGGTAAAATACTAAATTTACAGATTCAGGAAGCTCAGAATACTTTAAGCAGGAAAATATAATAAACACTAAACTTATACACATAATAGGAATATTGCATAAAACTAAAGATGAAGAGACAATCTTGAAACAAATTTGACAAAAAATATGTTGTGCTACATACAAAGAAACAACAATATAAATGGTAGCTGATTTTCATAAGAAAGCATAGAAGCCAAAAGATAATGAATTACATATTTACTGTGAATTGGAAAAGCCAATATAAAATTTTGCATCCAGGCAAAAAGCAAATTATAAGGGAAAATGGATATTTTCAGATAAACAAAAACATAGATAATTTATTGCCAGAAAATCCACACCACAAAAATGTTAATGAAAGTTTCTTGGATCTTTAGAAAGAAATAAAGAGCACAGAAACAATAAATACATGGGTACATATAAAATAATTTATTTTCTAATTTCTGTTAAAGGCATATGACTTTTAAAATAAAAAATGCATACATGTTACATAACTTAGGCATATGTAATATACATGATAACACTACATAGTTTAGGGAGTATATGCAACTTCACTGTTAAACATTTCTTAGATTTTTATGGAGGGGTAAAATATTACCTATAAGAAAACTGAATACTTTTAGGATACATGCTACAATTCCAAGAACAATCATTAAAATAATGTATAATGTAGCTACAAAGCCAACATTAGGAATTAACAATTTTTACAGTTAAGTAGAAAATAAAGTGATCATCTGACAGCATGGGCTAGCAAGGAAGTGTTGGGATGTGTAGAGAGAAGGAATAAAAGCAATCTTAGAGTGCCCAAAGATTGTCTAGTAGCACTAAAGTTAGACTTGAGACTCATGGTAAATGTAGTAAGTCTGTGTAATGATGTGTTTTTCTCCAGGCATGTCCAGGTCTTATCTCAGGGCCTAGAAAGATGTGTGTGGGTGCATGCACAATTTTAGATAGGGTGGTCAAGGAAGCCCTCTCTGATATAATGATAGTTCAGAGGAACCAACAAAAGTGTGGCCCTCTGGAAAGAACATTCCAGATCAAGGAAATAGCAAGCGCTAAGACCCAGGGTAGGAGCAATCCTGAGTGTCTGGCAAAGAGTGAGACCATGAGGGCTGAAATAGAGTGAACAAGAGGGAATATGGTAGCTGGTGCGTTCAGAGAGGAAGTAAGGATGTTTTTGAAACACAGTAAAGGCTAGATTTTACTGTCAGTAACGGTACAAGTCCTTGGACAGCTTTGAACCAAAGGGTGACAAAATTTGACCTATAGGAGTCACCCTGGCTGTTTTGGTAAAAGCAGATTATGCAGGGGAGTGAGGCAAAAATCAGACAAAGACCAACTGCAGCAGGAGACATGACAGTAAACCAAGGGGAGAGAGGATGGTGGCTTGGGATAGAGAGAATTAATTTGGTGCCAGTGGAGAATGACAAATGTATCAGACTATTGATATTTTGTGATGATAAATACAAAAGGATTTATCCCAAACTATTAGCAGAAGATATGATATTTGAGAGAAATGATGCATTAAAGGTCTTTGACTTTCACCATTTTATAAGACTGTTGGGAAAGAATGAGTTTAGTAGAGGGGAGAAATCAAAATTCGGTGTTAGATATGTTAAATTTTATACTTTAAAAATATCTAAAAGGATATATCAAGTAGTAATTTGTCTTTCTTGTACTTCAGATGAAAGATCAGAGCTACATCCATGAATGATGCATATGGTATTTAAAGGAATGGAATTGGATGAAGTAATATACAGAGAGAATATTGAGAACAAAGAGATTATGGAAATGGTCCCCAGTACCTCAATACTTATAGGTCAGGAAGATGAGTAAGAATCAGCAGAAGAAACTGAGGGCTGGTTAATAACATGGGAAGAAAGATAACAGAATACTCCTGGGGGCTTGTGAGATAATAGGAAAAAAAAGTATAGCTTGGTCTCTGCTCCTGGGTTTTGGCACCAAACTCTTAAAACCCTTGTTATTTCCTGTGATGCGAGTGCTAGGAGCATCTTTTTCTTAATATTTCGTCTTAGACACAGTTCCTGATCAGGCACCTAAATCCCTTTTGAATCCCTAAGTCAGAGGTTAGCAAACTGCAGCTCGAGAGCCACAAGTGGCTCACAAGCCGTGGTTTGCTGCTCTGTTGACTAATGAGTTTGCTGACTATTGATTGCCCTAAATGATAAGGCACCAGGAGCATCTTTTGTTCTAATGAGTTGGCTCTCAGTGGACTCCCGGAAGGCTCCAAAACTAGATCAGGGCTGTTTCAAGCCATAATTAGAACCTTGGAATTTTTAGTCCCCACCCCATTCTCTAGAAGGGAGAGGGGCTGAAAATCACGCCTATGTGATGAGGCCTCCATAAAAATTCCAATAGGATGGATTTCAGAGAGCTTCCAGGTTGTTGAACATTTTCCCACATTACCATGGTAACAGAAGCTCTGCTTAGGACCCTCTGAGATCTCTTCTTATGTACATCTTTATTATCTGTCTGTTCATCTGTATCCTTTATTACATCCTTTAGTAAACCAGCTAACTTAAGTAACTACTTCCCTGATTTCTGTGAATCACTCTAGCAAATTAATAAAACCCGAGGAGAAGGTTGTGAAAACCTCAGAGGTATAGCCAATGCGTCAGAAGCACAAGTGAAAAACCTGGACTTGCAATTGACATCTGGTGTGAGGGGCAGTCTGGTGGGACTCAGCAATTAACCCGTGGGATCTGACGGTATCTCTAGGTAGACAGTATCAGACTTGAGTTAAATTGTAGGACACCCAGCTTTGAGTGTTGCAGAATTATTTGGTGTGGGAAAACTCCCCACACATCAGTTGTCAGAAGCATTGTAAGTGTGGTAGTACTGTGTGAGAGTAAAAGAGAAACATGAGAAAGAACTGGGTGTTTTCTCAATACCATGCCACCATGTCAGAAGTGTCTGAGAGGATGAGTAAGAAAAGGATGGAGAATTGGCCTTAGATTGATGAACTTAAGAGGGGATGTTTCATTAGAGCCTGGGGGTGGAGGGCATGGGGATTTGATAGATGTATGTTTAAAAGGAAATGGTGGAGAAAATCTTGAGACAGTGAGTATAGGTAATTCTTTCCAGAATATTTGCTTTAAAGAGAAGCAGAAACTGGGGTTGGTAACTGCAGGGCAAATGGGTTGGTAGGAGGGAATTATTTTAAGAATGGGAGATATTACAATGTACTTCAGCTAGTAATAATGACCCAGTAGGGTTGAAGGTGAGCCTTGAGGAGTTTCTCTTCTGATGGCATCTGTTTTCACCCTGATATGACAAACAAGGCTATCAGTGGGAGTAAGAGGAGAAGAGATACAGAGATTAGAAAAGATGTGGCTTTCTTCTTTTTGAAAAGTGAAGGTTTTTATGCAGCTGGTGATTTTTTTCCATCAAGTGCACCAAGACTTTGCAAAGGACTTTTCATCCAGTATTGATATTTGAGATGGTTTCTATGAGAGCTTATGAGACACTGTTCATTTAACAATGTAGGCATGGAAAGGTCAAAGAGGACATTTAAATACTCTGTAGGTGTTTGATCTTATTTGCTGTTTCCATGGGATTTTATTTGGCTTTAGGATGGAGAGAGTGAGCCTCCAGGAAAGTGGCTCCACAGAAAAAAAATTTTCTAGCTCTTTCCAGCCTCTGTAAAGATGGATGAAAGGATTAGTTGACAAGATCATGAGCCATCCCGAAGTATTTTTATTTATAAATGCAGTCTCTTTATGATTTGAGCCCATATTTTCTTTACCTTGTGTCTTACTTAGTTTGGGCTCTAAGCAAGGTACCATAAGAATGGCACCTTAGAAACCACAGAAATTGTTTCTTACAGTTCTGGAGACTGAATGTCTGAGATCAGGGAGCCAGCATGGTTGGGTTCTGGGGAGGTCTCTCATATAGTTTGCTGATAGCTGACTCCTTGTATTCTCACAGTTGAAGCATTCTCTCTTATAACTCTTACTAGAGGCCCAGTGAAGGGGGTAGTGTCCCTCAGCCCAGCCTGCAACCTCTCAAATCTGGGACCCCTTTCACAATCCAGGACTGTTGGCTCCCAACTGCTCACCTGCCTGCCTTCCTGATTGCCCCTAACAACTTCTGCCTGCCAGCCTAAATATTTCCTAACCACTCCCCTGTCAGACTGTTTGCCCCTAACTGCCCTCCCCTGCATGCCTGGTCACCCCTAACTGCCCTCCCCTGCAGGCCTGGGTCCCCCACAACTGCCCTTCCCTGCAGGCCTGGTTGCTTCCAACTTCCCTCTTCTGCCAGTCTGGTCACCCCCATCTTCCCTCCTCTGCAGGCTCAATCATCCCCAACTGCCCGCCTTGCAGGACTTGTCTCTCCCAACTGTCATCCCCTGTTGTCCATCTTGTGGTGGCCATCTTGTGTCCACATGGTGGCAGGATCTTTGATCACATGGGGGCAGCCATCTTGTGTGTTAGAATGCTGGTCAATCTGCATATTACTCTTTTATTAGATAGGATAGAGGCCTGGTGTATGGGTGGGGGCCAGCCTTTTTACCCTGAAGGGTGTCCTGGATCAGGGTGGGAGTTCCCTTGGGGTATGGGGTGGCCTGGGCAAGGGGCTTGTGGTGGTTTGGAGGCCAGCCATGTCCCAGGCAACCCAAGTGGAGGCCCTGGTATCTGGGATTTGTTTATCTTCTACAATCAAACCTTTGTAGCCTGGAGCAGAGCCAAGCCTTTTGCTTGCTCCGTGGTGGCAGCCATTTTTGTTGGAATTTATTTATCTTCTATAATTGAAACTTTGTTGCCTTGAGTGGAGGGCTGGGTTGGTAAGGGCAGGTGGAAAACTTGCCTTCCTTAATCACCGAGGAAACCCAAGCCTCCCTCCTGCTCTCTGTGGCCACAGCCATCTTGGTTGGGTTTATTTGCATATTTGCTCCTGATTGGCTGGTGGGCATGACCTGTGGGCATGGCTTGCGGGTGTAGTGGAGGTATGGTCAACTTGCATATTACTCTTTTATTAGATAGGATAATGGCACTAATGGATTTCATATACAAATCATTTAAAAATAGAAGCAATGCTTTATGTCCCCCTTGGAGATCTATAATGCATACTTGAATATTAAAAGTTCTGAGAGGTCCTACTGAAAAAACCAATTTTTAATAACCAATGTTTTGTAAACATTTCACTTATTTTTTAAAAAATCGTACTACCTGTTAACTTCCAATAGGACTAGAGTGTGGCAAAACTGTTTTGGAAGATGCTGAGCTAGAAGGGGCCTCTCTTTCTTTGGAACTCCTGTGGTTTTTTCTTTCTCTCTCTCTGAAAAGGCACTTTGCTGTCTATATTAGGTAGGCCTGGTAATGAAGTCAGGTTTATTTCTGGTGCCCAACATTGTGCCTTACACAGAGCAAGTGTTCCCCAAATGTAGGTCGAAAGTGAACTGTTTTAGGTCATGCAGCCTTTAAGGCAATATTACCTTCTATTCATATGTTCACATGTGTTATTTCATACCGTCCAAACACCACATTGTGAGGTAAACCAGACCACATTAATATCCTCATTTTATAGCAAAGTACTCTGAGTCTTATAGAGGTTAAGTAACTTGCCTATCATTTTATGAGAAGTACTAGTATATGGCAGAATCCTAAATTCAGGTCTTTTGATTTTTTTCACGATTTTTAGTGTTTTAGTTCAAGAAGTTCTTACCTTTTCCTCTCTTAATCATGCCCATTCTTTCTCTTTTGGGGTAAAGCATGAAACCAAAAAACTGCATCCCTACCACAAAATACTCACTGCTTTCAGGACTGACAGATTTTGAATGAACTCTGGCCCTCAGGAAAGTTTAATGGGAGAAGTAGAAAACTCTATAACTGTGTCTAGAAAACTTACTAAAGTAATAAAGAAGTGTTTAGTTGCCATAGAATTTCTTAGTCCAACACTTTTTCTTGAGGAATCTTTGCTGATGTGTCTGGAGGTTCAGTTCATACAGGGCCTGTTTCTTCAGTTAGCCACTAATGTCCTTACCTGCTTAGAGAAGGGAAGGTGTGAGATTCCAGGACCTGCTGGACTTGCTCAGATCTTAGTGATTAAAACATTATTAAATGGCCTATTGTCAGATAATTAAGATTTTCATCTCTAGATGCAATGTTCAAAGGGCTTGGTTATTAATAGGTTTATTTAATATTAACAGGCATTGATCCCTTAATCTGTCTTGGATCATCCAAATAATACTTCTTTTTCAAAATGAATTTAGCTCACACACAATTTCATCGCCTGCCTTTATTTTGGACCAAAGTGAGAAAAAAACAAAATGTTTGGATTTGTCATCTTCTAATCCGAATGGGGAAACAGTCCAGGTTCTTACTCCCTCCCCCCCCCCCCATTTGATCACTTTGTTCACAGCTCTTAGACCACCTGTAAAATGTATATTTGCAACTAGCATACTAAGGTTTTCATCCTTAGTTTTATCTACTTCATGAACAAAAATTCTGATTCATTTTACAAGGTGGAAGGTAGGCTTGAGCTTATATTTAGGGTGAGATAAAGCTTAACCAATGTTTTCATCATTTATGAGTTTACTAGAGGCCTGATGTATGAAATTTGTACAAGAGTAGGCCTTCCTTCCTCCAGCTGCCTCATCAGCTTCCCTCTGGCACCCGGGACCGGGCTTCCCTCACAGCCCTAGCTTCGCCCAGAAGGTCGTCTGGAAGGATGTCTGGTCTAATTAGCATATTATACTTTTATTATTATAGATTTCACCTTGGGCTTTATGTCCTTTGCACAGTCATGATTGCTTAGGAATTGGACTTCTGTTAGAGCACACCTTGTTCCTCAGCTAGACTGGAGTGGACCAGTTTTCAGCTTAGATCCAACCACTTCATCATCAGCCTCTTAACACAGCACCAGCTACAAAGACCCAATGCAGTGTCCGTTTGGGGCCAGCGATTCAGGAAATGGCTTTCCGTTCAGTCAGTGTTTGAACATAGCTGAATAAATAGTTTTGTTTCATTTGGGAGTTCTTGACCATGGAGTATTTTGAATTCATTCAGTTGTGGTTGGGCAAATCAAACTGCCCATTTGGAGAAATGCAAATGGGAGAGACCGAGTAGTAACTACTAACTGAGATACTGAAGTTGCCGTGCACATGCCAGCGGTTTGGTCTGATTACACAAATCATCAGCCAGAATTTCCTTCTCAGAGAGAGCACATTTTGGCAGGCCCCTTCAGCTGCCACCCAACAGATTCCCATGGAAAACGCCTTAGCCCAGCAGGTTGAACTCAATTAAGGAAAGTTGGCAGCTATCATCTCTGGAGCCTCGCGAGCAAGCTGTGATTTTTTGCCAGGTGCATTATTAATTGCCTGGGTAAAAGAAGAAGGCCCGCTTAAGTCTCCAATCCCACCAGGGAAACTTGGGGCTTTGCAGGAGAAGTAAGTGACATGGGCTGCAATTTCAAAAGCTTGGAGCTGGCTCACAGCTCACATTTCTAACTGAAGGGAAACACCTCAAATCAGATTAATTAACATGCTCCCGGGAGAGCCTAAAGGTTGTAAATAACTCTGTCCCTTGCATAGATAAAGAAAAAAATAAAGAAGGCAGTTTTTTAAGAGAAAGGACTAGAAGAAAAGAATCAGGCTTCTATTCCTGCGTGCCCCTCCCCTCCCATACCCCTGAAACAAGCAAATTCTGCAAGCCATTTAAAAGGCCAGTTACCAACTTAGCTGCACTTTATCATCCTGTTGGGAGACTGGGGAATATCCTTTTTAATTCTCTGCCCTTTGCATAAGCAGCCTATAAACCTCTCCATTCTAGTTACTTAGAGAATAATGAAGATCATGTGACTTTACAGTGCTCCTGCAAATGACTATCAAGATTATAGGGTCCCTGATTGCATGTTGGTGTAGTAATGGGAGTGCATTGTTAGGAGGAGAAGGAGTTATCAGTGAGGTGTCTTCTGTGTCCCCACCTCTTCCTGGTGGAATCAGAGTTCTTGGAGGGCCATGGGATCAAGAATTTCCTAAGACCCCATGGGAGAATGAGGTATTGTGGAAAGCTTAAAAATGTTTTCATTGATTTTTTAAGTCGAAAGAGAGAGAGGAACAATGGTGAGAGAGAAATATTGATAGGCTGTCTCCTGCATACCCCTTGGGGATGGAACTCAAAACCTGGGCATGTATCCTTATTGGGTGTGCAATTTGTTTGGAGACAGTGAGTGTAAAGAAAGGAGTATGGTGGAGGTTGAAGAGACTGATCATTTTGGAGTATTTACAGTGTTCCAAACCCCACTGTGGGTGCATTGCTAACTAGGACTACACTGGGCATACCAGGAGCCCTGATTATGTCATACTACCCATTCTACAGATTAGGAATCCAAGGGTAAGAAAGGGTGAGTAATGTGCCCCAAATTACTCAGATTGCAGGTATGGCACAGCCAGCATTTGAAGCCAGGACTGCTGTGTCGAAGTCTTGTATCACTGAGTCACACTAATCTTTGTATAGTTTGACTAATGATAGATCACCCATGTCTTTTAGTAAATTGATTATGAAACAATATCCTGGCTGGGTTCCAAGGAGGGTACAGAGAGGCCCGGATGGAGGCTGGCCTCACCAGGAGAAACACCTGGGAGAAAGGAAGGAAGATATTGAGATGAGTTTTGGGAGGCTGGCAAGAGTGTGAAGGGGCGTCTCTGCCAGTGAGCAGCAATTAGACCTTCCCTCCACTACTTCATTCATTTAGAAAACTGCAGGCCTGAGTCCTGTGGTGGAAGAGGCAGAGAGATTAGTAGAGTGGGAGGGAGTGGAGAGAGGAGAGGTGAAAGGGTGATGGGGAACCTCCAAGAGGAGTGTCTAGAAGAGAAGAGGAAGGAAGTTTAGTGTAAAAAGAAAGCAGGGAAGAGAGAGGGATAGAAATGAAATAATGGGAGGAGGAGGGAAGAGTGAAAGAGAAACGAAAAAATAATAACAACAGACAGAAAATACGAATAAAGAGAAAGAAGGAAAGAAAGAACAGAACAACAGTGCCTACCATCCTTGCTGCTCCAGGCTTCAGTGGTGACCAAATACATCCCCACCTGCTAGCAAACACTCTACTCTGCCAGTGAGCTAGAGGCATCCCTTCTGTAATGGTGTTTGTTCCCCTTTGATAGTAAAAATTCATGGTCAAAGTGTTAATGCTATTTCCAACAACGGCTAACTTCCCTCCGAGGAAATGCTAAGTGAGGTCCAGCTTCTGTTCCAGAAGCTCTATGCCTGAGGAGCTTCTCCTTGCAGGCTCAGCCCAGTGAAGCTGAGTGCCCAGACCAGGCAGGGCTCACCCAGCCAGGTACATAGCAGGTGGGCTCGACGTTTAGTCTGGCAGCCAGGACATGATGATGTCTGTGTTTGCCTAAATCCCCAGCACCTGTAAGCTGCTACACTTGGACCTTCCTGAGCTTGCTAGTTGCCTGTATTGTATGCCAGGCTGATCCAGCCCACTTGATTGGCATACTGCATGACAGTTGCCAGCCTGGGTTCCTGGCAAAGGTGCTGACAGATACTTGTGTGTCCCTGAGAGCTAGGTTCTACTGCTTGTAGACACCTGTGGTTGTCCACCCCCTTCTCTGTAAATGCTTCCTTTCATGCCAGATCTGATGCCCAGAGACACAGACACCTGCTGAAACCAAGGTCAAGTCAACCCCTTCCCTCTGGCATTGGAGCGAGTGGGGAAACTACCTATCTCCTTAGGCTAGCCTTACAGCTGGACAAAAATAAAAAGATATATAAACAAAACACTGCATCTCCTCTTTTTTCTCCCCTGTTCCTTTCTAGGGAGAATGTGGGAAATCTAGCAGGAAACATATGGGAGGTTATCCTGGGGAAAGGGAACTACAGGCCTTTTCAATTGTAAGTAAACATTATTCTGTGAAATGAAGGGGAATTAGTGAAAGACCATAAAGAGGGAAATGCCATGATTGGCTGGTTCAGAGCTCTGACAGCACCTGTTGTATACATAAGGGAGGAAAGAGATGACAGGAGGCTAGGGGGCCAGAGGAAATGCTGTGGCTATGTCTGCATGGCAGTGGACACCCAGTGTGCCTTGAGACAAATGATGGAGGTGAGAGGCCCTATGAGGCAAGTATAACCTTTGAACTTTGTTTTGCTCCCTCAGCCCTGTGTCTAAGAGTTGAATTTCCTTGTTTCTTGGCTGTTGGAATATTTTAGGATTAAAAACTGGATTGTCCATATAAGATGAAGTATATAAGGTGTTCATTATCTTGTTACATAACAAAATATCCCAAACAGCTTTAAACAAAACAAAAAAATATTATTAAATAGTTTCTGTGGGTCAGGGACCTGGGAATAGATTAACCGAGGAGTCTTGGCTCAGAGTTTCTCATAAGGTTGAAATCAAACTCTAGGCCCAAACTGTAGTCATCTCAAAGTTGGCAGGGGCAGATCTGCCTTCAAGATTGCTCAAGCAAACTGTTGGCAGGAGGTCTCAGCTCCTCACTGGCTGTTGGCTTGAGACCCCAGTTCCTTGCCCCATAGACCTCTCCACTGACTATCTGAGATTCCTCATAATATGACAGAGATGAAAAGTACACAACAGAAGCTGAAGTCTTTTACAACCTATTCTTATAAGTCACAACCCATCATGTCTGGTATTCTATTTTCCCACAAGCCAACCCTGCATAGTGTGTGTGTGTGTGTGTGTGTGTGTGTGTGTGTGTGTGTGTGTAACAACAGACAGGTATGAATGACAGAAGGCAGGGATCATAAGAGGGCATTTGGAGCAAAACCTTTTGACATAGCTGACTGTCTCACCCTCCTGGAAGGCAACAGGCAAGGGGCTATATAGTGATGAGATGAACTCTGCCAGAGGGAGACTGGGTGTAAGTGGCGGGTCTTCTAATGATGACCTGGCCCCCACAGCTCCAGGGAACCTGCATAATGTCCCTCCCAGTATACCTTTGTTAGATCCCACATTCAATTTCCCTGTCCCTTTGTAGCCAGATTCATCAGAGGAAATCCTCAGAATCCTAGCACTGTCCCATCACCACTCCTACTGTTTCTCTCCTCTCCCATTCTTTGAAATCTTTTTAACCTCAGAAAATTCCTGTCAAGTTTTGTTTCTTCAAAACTGCTCTATCCACTTTATTATTGCTTTTCTCTTCAACTATATTATCCTCCAATTCTTTTGTGAGATATATTGAAGGCCCACGAAACACAGAACCCAGTCATTAGTAACAAAAAACTGGTTTCTTTTTTCTCAAGAGGTCGGGGGAGCTCAGTATGTAAAACCTCCCAGGAAGTAGAGTACATTAAATACTCTAAGTGTGTCTGGAAAGGAGCCAAATGGATAGACCTCTTATGTTTCCTGATTAAAATGTCTTACTGATCATATTCTTACATGGAGGGGTACAGAGACATGGGAAAATGAGGAGTCAGCAGTGCATCCAAGGGGCTAAAATTGAAGGCACCGGTGGCATGAGGAGAGTCAGAAGTTTGAGAAAAGAAGCCAGTGAGTTCAATTGGCAGGTTCTGAACTGGAAGTGGAACAATTTAGCACATGGTTGGTAATACTGAAGATTGCCTGGGGCCATGGAGATGTGTTTAGTGGCACTGGTTGTATAATGAGCTTCCTTAACATTATTGCTCAATGCTTCAGCTAAACAAATCAGCATGAGTTCTCACTATAAACAACTATGGTGAAACCAGCTCCCATTATGTGCCAAGTTCTGTGCCAAATGCAGAGGACATGGATTAAAGTCAACACCCCTGTAAGGTTCTCTTGTCCCGTCAGCAGAAGGTGACTTGTACACAAATAGGCGATGCTCTACTGAAGTGGGTATGTAACCAAACCCAGGTTCAGCTGCCTACTGCAAAGAAAGCCAAACTCATGACACAAGAAGGAAAGTAGTTTATTCAAATGCTGGCAACCAGAGAAGATGGAGGAGTCTTAGCCCAGAGCCCATCTTAAAATATCACTGCAAGCAGGAGTTTTTATTAAGAAGGAGAGGGAAAGCAAAACAAAGAAATCAGGGGGAGGGTAGTTGAAAGTTTTCTACATGGAAGTCAACACATTTCATTCCAATGATTATCTTAAAAACGGTCAAGCAGAGGTCCAGTTTTTGTGGTTGAGAGTCAGCAAGTTTCCTGGAGCCAGAACATCTGGTTGCTGGAGTTAGCATTCTTCCCTGAAACTAGTTCCTGTAATATGCTAAAAATAAAAAAAAAAGTTGTCAGTGAGTTATGACAGACATAACTAACCAAGCCTTTGTTTTAAGCATATATCCTGCCTGATTTGGGAAGAAGCATTGTTCATTATATGTTATTTAATCAAGAAAATTATTATGTTAGTAAGTATGAGATTTTATACATCCTCCATGACAGGTGCTCTTAAAGTAGGCTTGTAAGTCATAGCCTCTTGGAGCGTAGGGCAGAGGAGAGAAAGTTTAAGAGGCTCTGCCATATGAAATAATCTAGAAAAGTATACACTAGACAAACTTAGTTTCCATCGCTGCCTTTGAACTAGACTTCTCTGGGACTCATCAATGGCCACTGCAATTATCAGTAAAGCCAACCTCATTATTTCCCGTAAGCTTTTGCTTTCTCATTGGAGCATAGAAGATGAAAACTACTGCCCAAAGAGCCCTCACAGATCCCCAAACCACCCTCACAGATCCCCACAACATAATGGAGTGACTCAGGCTGGCAGCCTTCCCCTTCCTTTGACTTTGGGGCAGTTCCATCTTCATTGCCTCAGGATCCCTGGGCCTTATTGCATTGTTAGCTCTCTCCACTTCCCCCTGGACTCCTCTCTTCTAGAATTGCCTCCTCTAATCCTATCAAAGAAGAGTTTTTAAAGGTATTTGTATATTAATGAAAAAATCTGTAAATGAAGATAGTTTTTTTTTTAATGTTCTATGTTTTGTTTTAACAGATGATTATTTTTCTTGTCTGGGCTTGAACAGAGAAAAGCATAGCAAGACTCTTATTGAAAAATTCATCGTTTTGCCAGTGGCAAGAGCCACAGTGCAAGAAATAAGCACAGCTGCAGTCAATGTTCAGATCACAGTAGAGGCAGCAACATTCCTTTCCCAACTCTTATTTTATTTTCCTGCCCTTTGAGCAAAACTCCATGAGGCTGCTGTAATTTATAGATGGTAAAGCAGACTTTTAAAATCCCATTAGGATACACTCCCACATCTAGTCCCCAGGTCTTGTCAGAAGATAATGTCCTAGATCCCAAACTAGATGCTGCTGGTCTTTGGGGATGTTCTTGGCCATTCAGTTTCTGACTTAGGCATTTCTGCTTTGGATTCTTACTCCATACACACTTTTACTAATGTTTTCCTCTTCAACAGCTACATAGAGACATATTAAGTTGCTTTTCAGCTTTTTCCCTGCCAGTGATAAATCACTGGGTTCAGGAAGGAGAGAGTGACAACTTCATGTAAGACCTTCAGGTAATAGCTAGTCTAATTATACTTTCTTTAAGACACAATTCATGTGACACTTTTTCTATGAAGTCTTCCTGTTCACTGGCACATAGGTTAGTATTTCCCTAACTGTGTCTGCCCTTCTCTCTCTCTCTTTTTTTAAACCTTCACTTGAGGATATTTTTACATTGATTTTAAGGGAGAGTGGAAGAGAGAGAGAGAGAAACAGAGAGACATCCATGTGAAAGGTACACATCAATTGGTTGCTTCCTGCACAAGTCCTGACCAGGCCCCGGTCTGGGGAGGAGCCTGCAACTGAGGTACATGCCCTTGACCAGAATAGAACCCAGACCCTTCAGTCTTCAAACTGACACCCTGTCCACTGAACCAAACTGGCCAGGGCTGTACATACCTTTATGAATACCCTTATCACATTGTATTGTCATTCTCTCTTATCATATCTGCCTATTTAATGAAACAAGATTCACAGACTTGTAATACATTGAGAAGTACGGATAGGATCCCCTTCTTTGCTTCATCCAGAGCCACGACTTAGCACCTGAGTGTTTATGATCATTAAGTATTTTTGCATGAATCAATGAGCTCTGCAAGTCCCCAAACCTTTTCTACTTTCTTTTTTCTTCTTCACTGGCTGGATGCCCCACAGTATGGTCTAATCTTGCACCATTCACTTTCTCTTTTGTTA
This sequence comes from Vespertilio murinus, assembly GCA_963924515.1. Taxonomy (NCBI): domain Eukaryota; kingdom Metazoa; phylum Chordata; class Mammalia; order Chiroptera; family Vespertilionidae; genus Vespertilio; species Vespertilio murinus. The sequence goes on along the minus strand of OZ004714.1, from coordinate 48,413,881 downwards.
ATGAGGACTCCATTTGCAAAATCCCCATGACTTCAGTGCTGATTGAGTCCCATCAGAAAAGGTGTTTATAGACTCAGAGCCTGACTTTGGGCTGGGAGCCCCAACTTTCCACTGGGAAAATAAAAAAGGTTTGAGCTATTGTCATTGTTAGCTACAGGTTAGTGGCTATTTGATTTTATGGTTCTTTTAAGGATACGTGTGTTACCAGAGGGGTCATTTGCAAACCACAGAAGATCAATAAACAGGGAATCTGCTTAGCTGTAGGCCTCTCAGTTGATATCTCCCCACACAGAAGAAGAGCTATGTGTGCTTGCCTTTAGGTTATGAGGCAAGAATCCAATCAGCTAATTCAATGTTGACGTTTTCCCCTTGGGTGTCACCTGGGTCTAGAAACAACATCTTTCTCAGCAGGAGTGGCACTGGGGACACCTGGAGTGCTAGCACTTGGAGAGAAATGTGATTTGTTTTCTTCAGTTTAGTGGCTTTGAGGTTTAGAGCACTCATAAGACTCATGAAATAATTCTCAGCTGTTGGCAGCCAAGCAGTTTAGCTGAGAAGTAAGGTAAGTTATCCTGCATAGAATCAGCCAGAGTTCCCATTGAGGAATAAATCCCATGAGCCATTTACTGGAAGGCCTTATAGGTAAAAGCATGTGCTTTCTCTTGGAGACTTGAATTCATGTTCGATATGGGGTTACACACTGGCTGTGAGATCTTTGGCAAGGAACTTCACCATTCTGAGGCTTTATCATCTGCCAAGAATGATAATATGAACATTTACCTCAGGAGGTTTTTGAAGATTCAATAAGATGTTGTATGAAATTTAGGCCTGACATATAGTAGGATCAATAAAAGATGATGATGATGACAGTGATAATAGTAATGATGATATGGTTGTGATCATTGTGGTGGTGGTGGTGGTGGTGGTGGTGATGATGGTGATGGTGGTAATGATGATGATGAACTGGCTTCCAGCTTTCTCCAAGCTTGGAACCAGTGTTGGGCTTGGAATCAGTTCCAGCTGGTAGGAAAAATTACAAATTTATAATTATTATTTCAATACTTACAGTTATATACTCAAATTTTTGGGACATTTTATAGAATGGTACAGAGTTGACATCAATGTCAATGTGTTTGCTACCATGATATTACTCCATCTTTCCACAAATTATGAAAGAATCCTTTTAAAGTAAATGTATTGGGGTGATATCCTATATAATAAAAGCCTAATATGCAAATTGTCCCCTCGACTGGGAGTTCTGCTAGGAGTTAGACTATGATGTATGCTGACTACCAGGGGGTGGCCCAGACCATTGGCATTACTGACTGGCAGCGGGCTGCAGTGGAGATGCTGCAGGCCCCAATGGGCTCCAATGAGAGCAGGACAGGGGTGGGATGGTGAAGCAGGTGAGTGGGTGGTGCCAGGTCAAGGCGGATGTGAACCCCTGGTCACTGGGTCACTGGACTACTGGTCATTGGTCACTGGTCACCGATTGCCCCACTGATCTGATTGCCTCACTGCCGAAGGGCTCCCAGGTGGGGTGATTGGGCTCCTGCAGGCAGCAACCAGCAGCAGCAGCTGGATGCAGGTGTTCAGAGGAAGGGAGGGAGTACCCAGCCAGCACCAGCAGCCACTAGGGATCCCACCAGTGCACTAATTTTTGCCCTGGGCCTCTAATTGGTTAATAGGGCCATATAGGTTTCAAGTGCACGTTTCTATGATACATGATCTGTATAGTGCATTGTGTGCCCACCATCCAAAATCAAAATAATCTTTTATCACCATATATTTGCCCCCCTTTATACTTTTACTACCCCCACCACTTTCCCTCTGGTACTACCATACTATTGTCTGTTTCCATGAGTTTTAGTTTTATATTCCACATATGAGTGAAATCATATGGTTCTTAGCTTTTTATGACTGGCTTAATTTTAGCACAACATTCTCAAGGTCCATCCATATTGTTGCAAATGTCAGTATTTCATTTTTCCTTATGTCTGAATAGTATTTCATGATATGTATGTACCACATCTCCTTTATCCAATCCTCTATTGAAGGACACTTTGTTGTCTTCTGTCTTGGCCACCATGAATAGTGCTGCAATGAACATAGGGGTCCATATATCTTTGTGAATAAATGTTTTCGAGTTTTTAAGGTAGATATCCAGAAGAGGGATTGCTGGGTCATATGGTAATTCTATTTTTACTTTTCTTAGGAACTGCGGCGAACTGTTTTTCATAGTGACTATCCCAGTGTACATGAAGGAATTTTTTAAAGTTCATTTTACATGTGAAACAACTAATGTTCAGAGTCTTCAAGGTTATATACAATGTGGCTGAGGCAGAGTCAGGAGTAAGTCTTTTTTTAAACTCAGTTCTCCTAATTGGGCAGTTTACTTGCTCTTTGTAGATAATGTGAGGGAAAGTCCTGATACTAATTTACACTGTAATATAAATAACTCATATCTTATGCTAAAGGTGTTATTCTTCTTATTAAAATGATAGGTCACAGGGAGACACAGTTAGAAACAAAATCTTCCCTGCCTTTGGAAAATTCTCAGGCACTTACCTAAGCTGTGGTGCTCGAAGGAAGATCAATATCTGACCCACAGACAGGTGTGTGTGTGTGTGTGTGTGTGTGTGTGTGTGTGTGTGTATGTGGGCAGCAATTTGGAGCGGGTAGTGGTCCATGCAGCCTTGAAAGCTCTGTGTGGGTCACTTTGCTGGAACTAAATGTGATTCCTAAGAGAGCTGAAATGGAAAGGCACGAAGAAGGATGCACAGTAAGCAGCCTGGTCATACTATTAGGATGATTCCTATCAGGCATTCCATGCGTTCCTCTACTCAGTGTGGACCATGTATCCTGGGAAGTTGGCCATCCTGAGTCAGAGGAAACCAAGCGAGCATTGTGCTGGCCAGACTCAGGGAGCTGTGCTGGCCAACATATCTCTTCAGAGAGATTCCCAGCAAGCCTGTGAACTATGACTTTTCACATTAGGCATGAACACACACATACACATATACCTATATCCCTGGCTTGGCTGCCTCTGCCCCTTGCAGAGGGGCACTCACTGTCTTGCCATACTCACTGGCATTCTTCATTGCTTCCTTGAACTTACACTTCCTAGGTCTCCTTGGCATCTCCATTGTGCAGTCGCCTCGGTGACCCAGAGTTCCACAGGTTTTCTCTGCCTTTGATTGCTCCTTCCACTCGGAGTGTCTGTTCTCCCCCTGCCTCATCAGAGACGCCTGTGGGGAGTACACCTATTTCAGGTGCTGAAGCTGCTTAAGTCCTATCTTTGGAATCAGGGGCTGCTCTGCCTCAGCACCAATCCATCTCCTGGAGATTTCAGCTCATTTGTTATTTCTCATAAACTAGATGGTCGCAGCATGGTCTCCACTATTTTCTTCACCCCCTGCTTATTACAAAGAAGCACAAAAAGGCAGTGATGCATTTTAGTTATGAAAACACACTCAGCGGATCTATAATTCTGCTTCAGATGAAATTTAAGCCTCCATTTCTCTTTTTGACTCTTGCTAATGTCGGGGCCCTGATCCTTACGATTAAGCTGCCTTTGCCCATGGAAAATTACTTTCCATACATACTGAGGCCCAACCTCATAAAAATGTGAGCATGGCTCTTGGCTGCAGAAAGGACAGGGCCCAAGTAGGCTGGGAAAAGAGAGCACGCTGAGTTTGAACTTCAGGACAATTATTTGCAAGCTGTGTGAACTTGGTCAAATTAATTAGCTTCCTCAAGTCTTCATTTATGAAATGGATATAACAACTTCTTGATTGTTTGAGGATTCAATGTGATGGTCTATGAAATGGACCTGGCTCTTAGTCAATGCTTACCTTGGCTCCTTTCTTCCTACCTTATGTGATAATGCCAATATGTGTTTGGATGAAAATGTCAATCAATGAATGATGTCATGGATTAATGGATCATTTGTAAAACCCCAGTAGAACAATAAACAAGGAGTCTACCTAGATAGACCCTGCGCATTCACATCTGCTGACACAGAGTAAAAAAGCAGCATTGAGTTACATGTGCCTCTGTTCTGTTTGGACAAGAATGCAGATATTTCTGGGGTGGTGACAGGGTCTAACAGTGGTGTATGGGAAGCAACTTGCATTGTGTCTGCACATATAGGTGTAAACTTATCTCAGAGCCACAGGACTGCACGGTGCCTCCAGGTTCCTGTTGGATTCCTGGGCGGAGGACGGCCATGTGTCATAGAACTGCGGTGAGAGGCCAGTTCCAGCAGATGTCTCTGTGATACAAGCTTCCTCCGCTCAACAAACAGGCCCCCAGGATTGCCCCTGGCTCCAGGGAGCAGAACTGCAGGCTGCGATATTTGGGCCTGTTGTCTAGTTGGAGGATATTTACAGAGGTTGACCTGGACACTCTTGGGTCTGAAATTGACAAGCACTGCTGGGGTCTGAGTTATATTAAAGGACATTGAATAAAGACAAAGAAAAAGGAGAAGGAGGTTCCTTTTCAGGATAAGGAGAATATTCCTATCTCCAGAACAGAGTAAAGGGAACACTTTTAGATTAAGTAAGAGAACATATTTAACCTTGGTTAGGGTCTGAGACTTGAGGGAAGTTTATATATTGAATTTGAATACTAACACTCTTCACTTTCTATTGTTACATACATTTTTAAAAAATTATCTTTATTGGTGAAAGTATTATAGATGTCTCCTTTTTCTTCCTCCACTGATCCTTTTCCCTCTCCCTGCACCCAAACCTCTGCTCCCCCACCCCCCAGACCTTCCCTGCACTATTTTTGGTCTGTGGGATAGTTACATACATTGTTAATAGTCTTTTTATGTCATTGGAAATCTAAGGTATGTTTCAGTGTTTTTTGGGGGTCCTTTAAAAAGCAATAAATATAGTCATGCTTGAATCCTTCTTTTTCTTAAAAGGGAAAGTACTTCATGTGGCTTTAGAATTTAGAAAAGCTTTAGGCAGTTGCAAGATCAACTTGAATCTTAAGTAACTCTCCATGTAGAGCTTCTGATGATGGTACATATATAGATGTCTACCTTGGGGTGTCCTTTGCCTGCACATCCTGAGGTTGCTGGTTGAAGATACATGCAGCCACTTCAAGTTGTGGATGTTGCCATTAGGGCATTCATTGATCGAGACAACATCAAGATGTTTCCAAGAAAAGGAGCCAGAATTGTAGCCATGCAGATAAAAGTGGAGATTCTGGCTTTGAGCTTACAGAAAAGCCTAGGATATCTAAGTTGTGGGTCTTTGCACATAGCTTCAGGTAGAGAAACTCACCCGATCCATTGTCACTACCAACCAATCAATGTTTGGTGAGCCCATGTCTTAGACGTGACAGTGCAGGGCTGGGGAAGACACAAGGGAGGATGAGGAAGGGTTGCCATGCTTAAGAAGCTTACTGTCTTTTTAGCCTCTTGAAGTGATTAATAGGTTAGCACGTGCTTAAAAACCTCCTGAGGAGACTGAAACTCAAGCTAAATGACCTATAAGAATCATCTGTGCTTGAGGAGTGTGGGGTGACCTGGAAAAGTTAGACAAGACTTAAAGCAAGGCAGGGCGATTGTTAGGCTTTGAATTACGTTTGGATTTGGATGAGTGGAAAGTGAGGGTATAGTCTCTAGAGTGAAAGAGAATCGTATGGCAGGGCAGAAATATACATCGTGTGGGTAGACAGTGCCCAGAGCATCACAGCTGGAACCACCAGGTATGGATTGCAGAGGAGTGAAGTGAAGTTGACAGTCAAAACAAGTAAACTAAAACTTCAAATGCCTGATAAAAAAAGTAAAAAAAAAAAAAAAAAAAAAAAGGAGCCAGCAGTTACATTTGTAGTTATCAGGCTACCACAGTGGGAATCTTTTAGGAACGTGCCCAAGAAAGGCACCATCGAACTTGTGGCCCAAACCAAAACCAGAATCCCTGGTTCATTCTTCTCTCACTATCTCTGAGCTCTACAGTTGACTGTTTTTTGTACTTCAAATGACAAGCAAGGGGCTGGGACAGGTCAAAGGGGACCAGTGTGGGTTGAAATGGGAGGGGACAAAGAGGAAAGACTGGCAGGAAGGCTCTCACAGCAATTTAGATGTAATATGACTTGGCCCTGACCCAGGGGTTGAGAATGGCTATGGGAAATAGGGATCACTCTGAGAAATACTACAGAGGGGCAATTGGAAGACCCAGGACCAGCTGGATACAGAGGATGATGTGAAGAAAGGCAGTAATAATAACTTTCTCTGAAAAAGGTTTTAGCCTTGACACCCAAGAACATTGATTGGCCCTTAAAAAAAACGAAGTGTACTTTGAAGTGGAGTCAATTTAGAAGGAAAAATGAAGAGTACAGTTTGACACCTAGAGAGGTTGAAATGATGGTACAACTCAATGTGCGCATTCAACAGGCATTTGAAAATGTGGGAGTGTGTCTCTAGGAAATGGATTCCTGTGTTTGGAGACCACTAAGATGTGAGCTGCAAGCCTAAGACACAGTGAAGGCAGAGAGCAGAGAGAAGGCAAGCACAAGTCAAGGGCTTGGTCCTGAAGGAGCAACTTTCCTGTGACCAGGATAATCTGAAGAGAGCTCCTCTTCCATTTGCTGCTATTCTGTCCTTGGTGTCCCAAGCATTTTTCTTATGGATACAAAGGTCACACAGCTCCCATCTAGGTCTGGGAGGCACATTGCAACTTTTCAGGAGGCTCCTAGTAGGCACTAAATGACTGGAGATTATCTAGTCCGCTTGCCTCATAAGACAAATGGAAAACTGAGTCCTAGAGTGTGGGGAAGTGACAAGCCATAGCTTTGCAGCTAGGAGGACAGATAAGACTCTAGTCAGCCCAAGGACTTTGGATAATGCCCCTGCTTGCCCTTTCACAGAAACAATGTGGGTCACTAAGAGCTCAAGCACTGGTGTGAGGCAGATCTTGGTTAAATCATGGCACCACCGTCCTAGATCTGAGACCTGAGGCAGGTTAGTTTATCTCTCTAAGCCTCTGTAAAATGCAGATGATGAGATCACCAGCCATTTCAGATCCTTGTATAGACTGGATATGACCTAAGATGCTGAGCACATTGCCACCTGAAAAGTCTTCCACAAATTTAATAATGCATGAACTCAAGAAATGATTATTATACACTCATTAGCTCCTGATATTAGGATTGAAATAGTAAAATCAGTATTTTGTCTGCCTCATGGATCCTACAACCTAGAAGAAACACATTAATCAAGTGATAATAGAAATTGATAATTATCAACTGATAGGGACTATCAAGGAAAAGTGCAGGGCACTACAAGAATAACTAATAGGGTGGTCTTGTCTAGTCCAGAGCTCAGGGAAGAGCTAAAAGATCAAGGATTACCAGGAACCCCCCACGTGGAGAGAAAGGTAGTGGAAAAAGTCTGCATAAAGGCCAAGAGGTGAGAGAGAGAGAGAGAGAGAGAGGGCCAGGGTGGCATAACTCTGAGGTGTAACCCCTAGTCATTAGGTCCCCTCTCCCTGCAGGATCTCCCTGGCCCAGATCAACCCTTGTGAGAACAAGGATATGCCTATTTCTATCAGGTGAAGGTAGATGTATCAAATTAGAGATGTATCAAACTATTTGGTATTTTGAATATCTTGGGGAAGCCCGGGGCACGCTTAGAACCCAAACTGCCCTAATCTCTAGTTTTGCCGATTTGGGATTCTTTTTGTCATTCCCTTCCTTGCTAAATAAGAACCCTGCCTATACCTCTAGTCACCACCAGCAGGGACAGGCCCATTAGTACACCTTCTGGGGTTCCAGTCTGAGTATAGTGATCACCCAGAATGTTGAGGCCAATGCTGGTGATAGTAAGTTAGCCACAGGGAGAGCAGGAACAGGGAGGGTCATGAATGTTTTTTATTAGGTTAAGCTGAGAAACATGTTGCTCCAAGACAGCTGAAGTCTGCTTCCTTGGAGAGAGGCAGCCTTGTCTCCAAAAAGGAGCCATAGCACTGCCTCCCCAGCATTAGTTACTGACAGTAATTCCTACCTGTGTACCAACAGGAGCACCCAGTGGAAAAGACTGCAGAGCAACCACAGGCTGCGCAGCCAGGAGGAATGAAGAGGTCAGCGTGGGTTAAGCATTTCAGAATTAGGACTGTGAAAGGCATGTGGCTCTGCTTGACCTTCCTGACCCTGATCATCCCCCTGGGCAGGGAACCCCTGCAGCCCTGCTTCAGGCACCAGGTTGAACTCTGAGAACAGGATCTGCTGGTGGTAAAACCCGCTCCATCACAACCCAGCACAGGACAGATTTGCAGGCTCTGGACAAGCTGCTTCATCTCTGACTCCTTCACTCACCACTTTCCACATTCTTAACCCTCTGAAGCCCCCACATGCCTTGGAGTTATACTTTTCCAGCTTCTACCCTATTGTAGTCTCTCTGGGAACCTTTCAAACTCTCAGGGAGGATTGATGAGTGAAGATAGCTACTACTGAGGATGCTGATGTGGGAGCGTCTAGGGGCCCTGCACAGCTTAAGCCCTTTGCAGAAGTGAATCCAGTCGTCATTTTTCATTCTCAGAGACTAAAGGCCGAGTGCACAAAATTCATGCACGGGTAGGAGGGGGTATTCCTCAGCCTGGCCCATGCTCTCTCGAAATCCGGACCCCTCGGAGGATACCCGGCCTAAATCGGCAGTCAGAGATCCCTCTCACAATCCAGGATGCTGCATGCACCAGTGACCATACTTTTCATACAGGTAAAAGGCATCTTGTTGTGTGGGCAGATATATTTTTTTTTGACCTGATTATAAAAAGTAGTATATAACATGATCCTTCTGAGGCAGTGGTAGTTAAACTGAAGGAAAGTAATTGGCTTTGTCACACAGTTATAAGTGTCAGAATCAGGGCTGACCACAAAATGTGCAAGCCAGAGTCCATGCATGTCATCGCTGCATCATCCTGTTTTTCAGTGTTAGAGTAGCCTTGCCAGGTTTTAAATTTTAAGTCTAAGAGACTGGCCGGTGTTCAGGGCCATCTGTAGGGAAACTGGTGGGTAGGGCAATTGGGGAGCCCCTGCTGGCACCCATCTTAGCTGATGGCCTGGTGCCCACTGGCTGGCCCCACTTCCAATTGCCATTGCCGGTTGCCTCCCTTTTCAGGGGTGGGGAGTGGGGAGCAGTGTACATCATAGCAACCAGTTGTTCCACCATTTGGTTGATTTGCATATTAGGCTTTTATTATATAGGATCCCAAGGCTAAAGGGATCCATGGGCACCAATGAATCTCACAGCATCATTAGATGTGGAAGGAACATTAACATCTTCTTTATTTGACTACAGCCAACAGATCCTAGAATTCACCTTGTTGGTGACTGTCCAGATCATAAATGAACAGGAAACACTAAATACAAGGAACTTTCTTATAGGTATAGCATTATGTGATATTTATTTTGAAGTTAAAAATTATCTTAGCTTCAATGCAGAGATTTTTGAGGCTGTGGATCAGACTTTACAAGGGAGGGCAGGGGATGCTCCTTGCAGCAGGAGGAAGGCATAAGCATCCGTGGGAAGTAAAATAGGAACTCAGCATATAAGTAGGCATATTACATCAATTTTTCAATCATTCCACAACTCTAAGGTCTCAGTTTTATAACATATTACCTCATTTCCTCATCAACTGGCAGAGCTAGAATTTGAAACCAAATCTGGGAAACCAAGCCTTCACTCACAGCTTTAGTGGCTGTTCCACTAAATCAAGTTGCCGCATATTTATTTATTTGTGCATAGAAGCAATAACATCAGAAAATATTTTTCATAGGTGCTGTATCCTGAAGTTAAAAAATAACACCCAAACATAACACTCTTCAAGCCTTGAGAACTTGTCATCCTTTATAAGCATTTCTCAATGACAGCCAGTTTCGCCTGTCACCCTCCTACCTTGAGGACGATGAAATGAGAATTTCTGTGAAAGATTTATAGGCCAAGATCAAAGCGGAGGCAGGGTAAAGTTCAAGCTCTGGTCCCCAAGGTTCCCTTTGTTCTGTGTGCTAATAAAACAACGGCCCCACTTTGTTGTCACAATGCTTTGTTCTCAACAGCAGTAGAAGAGCTCACTTGTGGCTCCCTGTGTCCTTTAGTTCACATTTCAATCTCCGTCTATGAGCTGGCTGTCTCATGGAAGGGAGCTGATCCCTGACAAGTAGCAGAAACACAGATGTAATTGAGTCGTTACAGAGCAGTGTGGTGTGTGTCTCAGAACTGGGCACACGGATGAGGGAGTCACTGACTCTAATTGGTGCAGAAGCTCCTTTTGGGAATGAGTCTAGCTCAGTGAGAAGAAACATGTGCACAGAGTACTTAAAAATGGCAAGTGTGAGCTGACCTTCCAGGGCCTTGTATGTCAGGTTAGGGAGTTTATAACTGAATCTCCCTTCATGGAGAGCCGTTGAAGGTCTGGCTTGGTCCCAAATTCTGTGTATTCCTGTAGGCTCACATCCAATCCTCATTTTGGGTCCAGCCATACTTCCAACTCCGATAAGGGGGTGACTGGCACTGAAGTGAAGCAGGAGATTCTCAGGGCCTCCATTGCTGGTCTATCCTGACCAGGGTCCCATATTGCTATAACTAGGCTTCTTCTTTGCAATGGTAGTCTTGTTCCTATCTGCTTGGGTCTGGAAGGAACTCCATTCTCAGGGGCTACAGGATGACCCCTATAAACTGACTCAGAGTCTGATATTGCTATTTTTGCCTTTTTGGGGCTGAGTATCATTTAGTGTAAAGTCCTGGGGTCTGCCTGACTTATCAAGTACTTCTTTACTGTATCCTGGACCCTCCCCATTTGGCCAGCTTTTTGCCTAAAGAGGTAAGGGAGTATGAGGGCTATTCCACTTTTAATATCTGGGCTCAGTTCCTGCACGTGATTTGGCTCCACAGAACTCTACCTGACAGAGGTAAGTAGATAGCCTGAGCCTTATAGTAGTTTACCTTTTAGCTTCATCCAGACATTCAGATGCTACTGTGAAAGGCACCCCTGGTCCCCTGCCTTTTTGTAGGTCACTGGGTAGACCTGTTCAAAGCTTAGTGTGGCATCAGAGGCAGTAATTCTTGGTAAGAATTTTCTGATTAATTAATATTATGGGAAACTCAAAAATGCATAAATAAATGGAAATGAACACTTTTTTAAAAACCAGTGGGTTAACACAGAAATCACAACAGGAATTAGAAAACATCTTTCCCTGGTCAATGTGGCTCAGGTGGTTAGAGTGTGATCCTGTGCACTGAAGGGTCACAGGTTCAATTCCCAGTCAGGGCATATAATACCAGGTTTTGGGTTGGATCCCTGGTTGGGGTGTGGACATCTGAGTGAATGGTATGATTAGTGATGGATTTTATTTATAATCCTTTATCCTGATCACTTTTTTCAGACCTAGGACTGACAAGAACAGCATTATCAGGTTTTAACTTAAACTAATGAAATCTGTAACTCCAAACTTCATCAGTAGCACACTCTTCAGAGTCCTAATGTAAGTTGATACTTAGAACAAAACATTCTTGTTGAGATTTAGCAGAATATTTATTCACTCAACAAATATTAGAGCAACTTATACGCAACAGCTATAGATACAAAATTGTTCATTTCCATTTATTTATGCATTTTTGAGTTTCCCTTCTATTACTGATTTCTAGATTTCTTTCATTGTAGTCAGACAAAATCATTTCAATTTTCTTGAATTTATTAGTACTTTTTTAAAAAAATTAACACATGATCCTGGAGACTGTTCTGTCTGGGGAAGGAGGGAGGGTTGAGAAGAATGCATATTCTGCTGCTGTGGGTGGCAGATTTGGTTCATCTCTGTTAGTCCTTTTTATTTCCTTATTCCCTTTTTTCTTGTTTGTTTGTTTTTCTTTACAGTGATAAAAACTTCAAGCAGAGACATCAGAGACCCAAGTTGGAGCATGTGGAAAGTAGATGCAGGAAAAAAATGATATAAAACAATCAAAACAAAAAGAGAACTGATACTTTTTACTAATGTTTGTGAGTAAACTGGATTTTATTGTCTACTTCAGGCCTTCAGTAAACTCATTATAGGAAAATGAGGAAGTTAAAAGTGCTCAGGCTGCCTGGCTGGTGTGGCTCAATGGTAGGGCATTCTGATTTTTGGTCAAGGCAAATGCCTGGGTTTCGAGCTCAGTCCCAGTGTGCAAGAGGCAGCCAATCAATGACCTTTCTCTCTCATCAGTGTTTCTATCTCTTATTCTTCTCTCTAAAATCAATAAAAACATGTTAAACATTCTAAGAAAGTTCTCAGGCTTGCAACCCTTTCCCACCACAGCCTGTTCTTGCTGCCTCCTAGTCAGGCCTTACACGCAGCCTCAGAGCCTGCATAGCAAAACAAATCTCTGAATTCAGTTCCCCAGAAAATCCGACACTCTTCAGTTGGGCCATTTCATATGTGCCACCCATGGTTGAAGCAACAGTCAGGCGGAAGGAGCATCTTGCAAAAATCTCAAAATCTAGTCACTTATCTAGGTAGACAAATCATTTTTAGGCAAGCCATAAAAAGCAAAAGATGTGTGTGGCACATGTGGATACTAAGGTTTGTTTCTGTTTCCACAGAAAACAGTCAGTGTTTTGTCTAGCCTGTTCTGGGAGTATCACAGAACTCTGTTCTTTTCTAATTTTTTATTGCTGACACTATTACAGATCCTCCTGCCCTTGTCCCCACCTACCTTCTCCCAGCCACCACCCTCTCCCTTGGCCATCACCACCCTGCTGTCGGTGTCCATGGGCCATGCATATATGTTCTTTGGCTAATCTCTTCACCTTCTGTTCTCTTTTGCCTAGGGATTCATTAGGAGGATTTACAGAAAGTTGAGCATCCTGGATAGATTTTGCTGGAATCTCTGCAGAATATCAATAAAGATTCCCCTTCTGAAGCCATATGCAGAACATGTGAGGACCCCATAGGAATGACACAAAATTTTCATTTTTCACAACTGACATTTTTGTTCCTCTGATTATTAGAAGATTTACTTCTGAAAGCAAAACAGTTTCTTTCCCTGGTGTCTCTTTGCTAAACAAATGGATGCAGGGCAGAGTGAATTTCTCGGGGGGCTGGGGTGGCCCACACATGTGTAAATGGGCACCATTTTCATTCATTCTGTGTATTTGGGAATAGCTACATCATTCGTGTCTAACTTAACTTTAATCTCCTCAGAGGCAGAGAGCCCAGAACATTCAAGCAGGCTTGGGGTTTCTTTGCTGGCTGATTCCTCAAGGTGGCCAGAAACATCGGAAGTGATTGATTAACAGACAGTGAGAGCCCGGAGTCAGGGGCAGCCGGTCGCAGGACACTTTGATGAAGGGAATCCACAGGTCTTTTCTTCAGATTCCATTCAACACCTGCAAGAATGGCTTGCAGTGAGCAGCCCCTGGACTTCCACTGGAGGCTTCTTCTTGCAGATTTCCTGAAGGAGTCGTCATCAATGGAAAGTTAGCCCTGTGATGGGCTTTAGATCTGCCAGGACCCCTGGTGGCTAACCCCAAACTCTCCGCTCCCACCGTGTCCACCATGAAGACCCCTTATCCCCTCATTGTCCCAGACAGGAGGCAGCCCCTTTCTGAGCCAGTCTCACCAGATGACACCACCAGCCTCCGGCTGCTTCTTCCACAGCGCTTGCTGCCATGGAGCCACAGCAGTGCACTCCCCGAGTTGGAGCTCCTTCTAGTTATGCCTACATGTGTCTCTTCTTACGCATGTTCATGACACACAAAACCTAAGGGAGGTTGATGTGAGCTATATTCAAGGTGAACAAGCTGGCAACATGTTGAATCCTAAGCTTTTCATTCTACCTACAACCCTGGCATGGTCTGGGTGCTGCTATCCGAGTTCCTGCTGGTGGGAAAATGTCCTTGATTAAGTCAGGGCTGGGCCATTTCTCTGCACAGCAACTGCCTTCTTAAGTTTTCCTAGTGGGGACATTCTCCCTTAATATTAAAACACGACAGCCGAGCCTCTCAGAAGGCAGTGGTTGACTTTCAAGTGTGAGTCCATCCTCTCTTGGAAGCCTAGATATGTTTAGTTTGTGTTCCTGCTCTAGTGGCTTTATACAGGGTTGAACTCCATTGCAAATTCATGGGGAGTATGGGGAAATATTTTTATCATGAGACAACCTAATGGGATGGAATCTATTTAAGTGAAATCAGCATTCAACCTCTTCTTTGGCAGGAGTGGTGCTGCTGTCCAGAGCTCGGGCTTGCCGGGATCCTCCCAGGCAGCATGGTCACAGTCCGTGGCCTTGCCCTTGACTCTCTGGGCTGCATGGGAAATTTGTTTGGGCTCCCCAGTCTTGAAATTCTATACTTTTCCATTTGAAATTCTGATATGTTTCTGACATTAGAACAATTTTTTACATGTGCCTTATCTTTTGTCATTGGAAAATTATTTCATATAACCTACCTCAGGAGTCATGATTTTTTTATTGGTGAGTAACTAAATTTAGAGAAGTCAGATGGCTTTCTCAAGGTCACATTGCCAAGAAATTAAAGCTGTGTGATTTTTTTCCTTTGCTATCTACTGCTTTCTATATTATAGTACACATTTGTGGATTTGAATCTTCCTGAAAGAGCCTAGCTACATACTAAGGCAGAAACTACAGAAAGATTGTCAGAATGAAGACTCATTTAAGACAGATAATTTGACAGACAGCTCGTTCCAGGCTCCGTGCACGCCGTGCTGGTGAGGAGCTGGCGTGGCGCCTTCCGTTCGTGGCCCCAGCGAGTCCTTACTCCACTGCTGCATGGCCGGGCCGAAGCTTCTGCCACTACTGTCATGAGGATTTTAAAACTACAGCCACCGAAAACAGAGCTCATTCCGCCCCAGGCTCAGGGAGTGTAAGGCTTCAGAATTTAGCCTCTGCGTCCACAGCAGCTCCGCTTCCGCACCAAATGAGACACCATTGAGGGCGGTCTCTCCGCCCACTGCCATCTCAGCCCGCCCACCGTACTGGTGTGGAGATGGCGCTGTGCCTTCAGTTCGCGGCCCTGGTGAGTCCTTCCTCTGCCACCGCATGGCCAGGCTGAAGCTTCCGCCACTGCCTCCATGTGAATTTTCAGGAGCAACCATCGCTACCACACCCACCATCACTGCCACAAATAAGGGAAATTCACCGAGAACAGAGCTCACTATGCCCCAGGCTCAGGGAGTGGGTGGCCTCAGAACTTAGCCTCCGAGTCTGCAGCTGCTCCGCTTCTGAACGAGACACCTTTGAGGGTGGTCTCCCTGCCTGCAGCCATTTCAGCTCACCTGCAGCCATCCCAGCCAGCCCACCATGCTGGGGAGGAGATGGCGAGGCGCCTTCCATTAGCGGCCCTGGCGAGCCCTTAACCCTTCAGGCCCACAGCCGCAGGGCTGAGCCAGAGCCTCGGCTGGGACCCCAAGGAGGGGTGCCGCTGCATCCATGTGGATTTTAAAAATACAAAAAATTGAGCCACAAAAGCCACTGCCTCCACCCCACCCGCCGCCGCTGCCGTGAGTGAGGGAAGCCCACCGAGAACAGAGCTCACTCCACCCCGGGTCCAGGGAGTGGGCGGCTTCTGAGCTTGGCCTCCGCATCAGCAGCTGTTCTGCTGAGACTCCTTGGAGCACGATCTTTCTGCCCGAAGCCATCCCAGCCTGGTCGCCATGCTAGCGAAGAGTTAGTGCGGCACCTCCAATTCGCGACCCCAGCGCCCCAGAGGGGCTGTGTGTCCTGGGTGAGCCGTGTCTCCCAAAGGGGCCATGTGCCCCGGGTGAGCCGTGTGCCCCAGGGGTTGGTGTTGGGGGTGAGGTGGAGGGGGTCAATGAGGAAAAATGGTAAGACATCTGTAATACTTTTAGCAATAACGATAAATTAAAAAATAAATGAATGCGTCTATGGTTATTGATTACACCTCCTCTCTGGAAAGTGCCTTTATTTCAGAGGTAAGGGAGTCTCATTGAATCTAGGCTCATTTGTTGAGGAGCCACGGAGAAAGGTTGGTAGGCATTGAGGTCTCTTATCTAAGTGACATTTCTTGGTTGGAGAGGAAAGTGCTTTAGTCAAAAGATAGAAACTCGAAAAAAGAAAGGAGAGAAAAAATGTAACATTTTTCCAAGGTTAATAAAAGTAAACTTTGAAAAAGTTTGATGCAGTCACTGAAAGCACTTAGCTTTCCATTAAGTTAGAAGTTCATTAAAAAATCCTTTTCTGGCTTATTAGAGCCATTTCTGCTTATTTTCTTTCCAAGTGCCTTGTGAGGGAGGACAGCCTGTAGCAAAAATTAAGCTCCAGGACCCGGCATTGCATGCCTCTCAGTGTGCCAGCTCTTCCATCCCCACGGGCTATCCTGCATGGTACGGCCACATGCTTGACAGATTTTTCATTTCAGAATTTTGGATGTGTTTACTGAAGGAAAAAAAAAGTTTTATTTTATTGCAGAAAATGTTAGCAAGAGTGGTGCTTCAAGAATCTCCTTGAACAAAGCAAGATAAGGTAGTCTCATTATTTTGCTTTTATATTCTTCTCAGTGTTGACTTTTTCTTTAAGTTCACTGCTGTTTAAGCCATCCTGGTAGCCCTCCTTCCTGCCATTGCATTTTATTATCCTGCTTGGTGACTTCTTACATTTAGCAGGCAATATCGGTATTCATCTCCTCAGAGTGTCACTAAGGGCATCAGTAATTGTACTGAATGTTACCTGCCAGAACTTGGCACTTTATATATCGCCATCATTTGTACTTTTGTTATTATTATTACATTTACCATGTTTTGCTCTTTATATTTCCAACTAGAGGATGGATTCTATAAAAGTTAGTCTAGAATGCTTCACTGTATCTCTCATGGAGCTTCAAGGAAGCAGAAATTCAATAAATAGGGTCTTGAGAGGACATTGTGCATGGTCTTGAGAGGACATTGAAGCACAGGTAAGAAATAAGACATGGGGGCCATAGACCTGGGCATGAATAAAACTCATGACTACTCTACAAGTGTGGAGTATGTGGAGATAGGGTTGTGTGGCTGGCTAGGAAGTACATTTGGGCAGGAACCTTGTTTCATGTTTATGAAGCAGTTCGGATTTAGACCTTGACATCTCCAATGTGTTTGTAGTCCCAGAGACATACTGTGTAGAATGAAGAAGGTACAACTTTTATTGATTTTATTATTTTTATACATTTTTCATTGATTTCAGAAAGCCATGAAAAAGAAGAGGGAGATAGAAACATCAATGATGAGAGAGAACCATTGATCAGCTGTCTCCTGCATGCTTCCTACTGGGGATCAAGCTTGCAACTCAGGCATGTGGCCTGACCAGGAATTTAACCATGACCTCCTGGTTCATAGGTCGATGCTCAACCACTGAGCCACTCTGGCTGGGCTGAAGAAGGTACAACAGTTAAAGCTGTATCCTATTATGAGACTATAACATAGACAATGAATACTGAGTTAAATATTAAATAAAATTGCAATTGTTTTATATTTAGTGTAATTACATTATGTATATTTTTGTGCTTTATTAAAAATAAGAAGCCCGGTGCACTAATTCGTGTATGGGTGGGGTTTGGCTGGCCCAATGGGATGGGGGCTGATTGGGGCCAGGCCAGCTGGCAGGAGGGGCCTAGGGAGGTTAGAGGGGCTCATTGGGGCCTCAGTCGAGCTGGTTGGCCACTGCAGTGTGTGTCATAGAGACTGGTTGTTCCAGTTGTTATGGTTGTTCTGTCATTCTGTTTGCTTGAATGCAAACATATATATATATATATATATATATATATATATATATATATATATATATATGTTTATATATATATATATGTTTATATATATATAGCTTTACTAAAGTATAATTGAAGTTCAATACATTGTGTTTATTTCAAGTGTACACTAGATAAATTTCTACATATGTATATATGTGAAACAATGACCACAATCAAGATTCCCTAAAAGTTTTCACTTGCTTCTTTACTTTTTAACTAGAGGCCCAGTGTGCAAAAATAGCACAAGATCCAGCCAGATCCCCCATGCTGCAGGATCCCAGACTCCCTCCTGTCGCCACCACAGAACCCCAGATTCCCTTCTGCCACCACCACGGGACCCTGGAATCCCAAGCGCTGGCACCACCCATTGTGGCCACTGAGGTACCCAACAATGCACCTCCTGGTGAATCCAGTAATTGGTCATTATGGTGTTACAGAATTAAGGCTACAGGCCTTTTATAATATAGATTTTAAAAAAATTGATTTCAGAGAGAAAGGGAGAGGGAAAGATAAACATCAATGATAAGAGAAAATCATTGATTGGCTGCCTCCTTCATGCCCCACAATGAGAATTGAGCCCTCAACATGGGCATGTGTCCTTTACCAGAATGGAACCCAGGACCCTGAAGTCTGCAGGCCAACTCTCTATCCACTGAACAAAAACTAACTAGGGTTTGCTTGCTCCTTTTGTCATCCATTCCTCCTGGTCTTTCTGTCCTCACCTCAGGCAATCACTGACCTGCCTTCCTAGACTTTTTAGACTGTGGCTATACTGTATGTACTTTTTTGGGATCTGTCTTCTTTCACCCAGCATTAATTATTTTGAAATAAATTCATGTTGTAGGATGTACCAATAGCGTATTCCATTTTATTGCTGAGTATTATTCCATTATAAGGATAAACCACAATTGGTTTCTCAATTCACTTGTTGATGGACAGATGCTTCCAGGTTGTAGGTATGTAGATTGCTTCCAATTTTGGTAATGAAAAATATCTTCCATGGGCATTTGAGCACAAGCATGTGTATAGACATGTTTTCATTTATTTTGGGTAGGTGTGGAATAAATAGATGATTTGTTGGGTAAATATTTACCTTTTTAAGAAACTGTTAGGCATTTATTCAAAGTAGTTGTTCTAGTTCATGTTTTTGGCAACAGTGTATGAGAGTTCTGGATCCTCCACAGGCTGCCCAACACTTAATATGATGGTATGTGTGCAGTGATGTCTCATATAGTAAAAATTTGCATTTACTTAATGATATTAACCATTAATGATGTCTAGCACTTTTAATATGCTTATTTATTATTCATATAATTTTGGTTGATTCAAATCTTTTACTCATTTAAAATTTTGATTTATTAATTTATTATTCAGTTTTGAGAGTTTTTCATATGTTCTATATAAAAGTACTTTTTTCAAATATAGGCTTTGCAAATTTTTTTCTCAGTCTCTGGCTTGCTTTTATGGTATCTTTTATTTTTATTTTTTTAATTATTGACACTATTACAAATATTCCCCCTTTTTCTCCCTCCTTGCCCACTTCCACCCAGGTCCTTCCCCCCTTCTCTTGCCTTCACTACATTATTGTCTAGACATATATCCTCTTTACCTGCTTTCATCCAGTGCCTCCAACCCTCCTCCCCTCTGACATGTCATTCTATTCCATGCATTCATGCATCCATGGTTCTGGTTTTATTTAGAGTGAATTTCTTCTCCTTCTCCTTCTCCTTCTCCTTCTCCTTCTCCTTCTCCTTCTCCCTCTCCCTCTCCCTCTCCCTCCCCTTCCCCTTCCCCTTCCCCTTCCCCTTCCCCTTCCCCTTCCCCTTTCCCTTCCCCTCCTCCTCCTCCCCCCTCCTCCTCCCCTCCTCCTCCTCCTCCTCCTCCTCCTCCTCCTCCTCCTCCTCCTCCTCCTCCTCCTTCTTCTTCTTCTTCTTCTTCTTCTTCTTCTTCTTCTTCTTCTTCTTCTCAGCCATGTAGTTTTTTACAGTATCTTTTTCCCCCTTTAAAAAAATATCTTTATTGATTAAGGTATTACATATTTGTCCTCATCTCCCCATTACCTTCCTGAACCCCTCCCCACTCATGCTATCACCGCCCCCCCACCTGTTGTCTGTGTCCACTGGTTAGGCTTATACGTATGAATATAAGTCCTTTGGTTGATCTTTCTCCCTTACACCCACCCTCCCCTACCTTCCCTCAGGGTTGACAGCCTGATTGACAGTATCTTTTAAAGAATAGAAGTTTTCAATTCTGAATAAGTCAATTTTTCCAATTTATTCTTGCATTAGGCATCCACTACACCACATGAGGTTTGGTGATTTGTTAGGAGAACTCACAAATGTAAATATAATAAATATAGTCATGGCTAAGGAAAAAAAGCAAGGTCAGCAAAAGGAGAGGGGATGAGAATGCAGTACCGAGAAATCCAAGCCTAAGCTTCCAAGGTCCCTTACCTCACGGAGTCACACAGCAGGCACTTCATTCCTCCAGCATGAAGTTAGTGGCAACATGAGCAAAGTTGTTTCTTGTTTGTTTGTTTTTTAAACCAGGGAAGCTTATTAGAGACTCAATGTCTAAGGGTGTTTAGCAGGGTGGGGTATAGGTAGCGATAATGCCGACATCTTCTTCTTGGCGTGTACCAGAAATTTCAGACTCTTAGAAGAAAAGCATCTACTCAGCTTCCCTATTGTGTGTAGGAACAGTTTAAGCTCATTGGCTACTCCTATCAGTTGAGAATGGTGGGAATCCTCCTGAAGTCCAAGTTTAAAGCCACCCGTCAATGGCCAACCTTGCAAGCAGGCCTTTCAAGGACAGCAGTCCTGCTATGTTAACTCTTTTCTGTACAGTTTTTTTTTTTATCATGCTTTTGATGTTGCATCTAAAAAATATTCTAAACTAAAGTCATATATATTTTCTCCCATGTTGCCTTCTGGAAATCTTATGGTTTTAGCTTATATATTTAGGTCTATGAATAATTTCGAATTACTTTTAATATATGGTGTCATTCATTTTTTAAATTATGGATAACCAATTATTTCAGCACCATTTGTTGAAAAAACTATCTCTTCTCCACTGAATCGCCTTTGCACCTTTGTTGAAAACCAGTTGTCCATGCATGTGTTGGTCTATTTCTGGCCTCACTGTCTGTTTCATTAATTTAACTGCCTATTCTTTACATCAATACTTTAAAGCTTAATTGTTGTAGCTATATAGTACATCTTAAAATTATCTACTGTTATCTTTCCGACTTATTCTTTATTTTCAAAATTAGTATAACTTTTCTAGATATTTTGAATTTTCATCTAAATTTTAGATTCAATTTATCAAGTTGCATTTAAAATTTTTTTATTTTGCCCTAACTGGTTTGGCTCAGTGGATAGAGCATTCAAGGGTCATAGGTTTGATTCTGGTTAAGGGCATGCACCTTGGTTGTTGGCACACTCCCAGTAGGGGGGTATGCAGGAGGCAGCTGGTCGATGGTTCTCTCTCATCGATGTTTCTGACTCTCTATTCTTCTCCCTTCCTCTCTGTAAAAAATCAATAAAATACATTTTACTTAAAAAATCTTTCATTTTAATTAGAATTATTTAATTGAATTTATTAATTGCTTAAGGAGAATTAATATCCTAGCAATACTGAGTCTCTAGAACCAAGTATTTGATATCTCTCCATTTCTTAGTTCTTTAATTTTCATCAGCAAAGTTTATAGTTTTAATTGCAAATATCTTTCACATCATTTGTCAGACTTAACTGAAGTATTTCATATTTTTATGAATTTGTGATTGATAATTTTAAATTTGATTTTTTGGTTGTTTATTTCTCGTACATCAAAATTAAACTGAATTTTGCATATTGATTGCATATTCTGCAACATTGATTAGTTCCATTTTGGCTATTAGCTTTTTATAGTCCATCAGGTTTTCTACATAGATGATTACACCATCTATGAATAAAGTAGGGGGTATATCCCAACTCGTTTTCCCTTTCCAATTTTTTAAAATTCAGCTTCTTAAATTTGTGTTTATAGTTTTTATAACATTTAGACAGGTTTTGTCTGTTACTTCTTGAGAGAGTTTTTCTGACTTTAGGAACTTTAATTACTTCCGTATTGGGATCTACAAAGTAATTCTACAGCTTACTGATGCTCCTTCCATTATTTTAAAAAATAAGTATGTTTTATTTTGGATAGTGCCTGTTTCTACGTTTTATTTTATTGATTTTCTACAGAGAGGAAGGGAGAGGGATAGAGAGTTAGAAACATTGATCAAGCTGCTTCCTGCACACCTTTTACTGGGGATGTGCCCCCAACCAAAGTATGTGCCCTTGACCAGAATCAAACCTGGGACCTTTCAGTCCACAGGCCGACACTCTCCACTGATCGAAACCAGTTTAGGCTGTTTCTAGGTTTTTAAGTTTACTGATAGTTTCGTTTGTTACACCCAATATGTTGTCAATACCACTCAGTGTACTTGGATTTCAAACCTTATGGATTGTATTTTGTGTGGTTTGTGTTTTCCATGTCTCTACTCAATTTTCAACATTTGCAACATACTTATAATAACTGTAATGTCTTTGCTACTCAGTCTAATATCTATGTCATTTCTTGGTCAGCCTCAATTGATTTAGTTCTTTATCTAGAGTTATATTTTTTCTGCTTCTTTTAATGTCTGGTAATTTCTTATGTGACACCAGTCTCATAAATTTTATCTTATTGGGTGTTGGAATATTTTTTGTGTGTTCATAAATAAATTCTTGAGCTTTCTTTCTGAGATATGAAAGAAAACTGCCCGGGAATGGTGTGATCCTTTCAGGTTTTCCTTTTAGGATTTGTTAGGCAGGACCATACAATGTTGATTGGGGATTAATTATTCCCACTGCTGATGTAAATCCTTCGTGAGTGTTCTACCAAATGCCCCCGAGTTCTGGCAGATGGCAACAAGAACCTTTCCCAATTTTGTAAAGCCCAGCACTGTTACCTCTAATGCTTTAGGGTCATTGTCTTTCTGTTCTTTGCAGTTTACTCACATGAATGCACTAATCAGTATTTACTTGAATACTCAGGGATGATCCTCTGAGGACCTCAGAGTTCTGTCACTATTCCACTCTCTCCTCGCCACAGACTGTTTTGTAAGGTTAACTACTTTGGTAGACTCGTAGTTCAGTTTCCTCAGCCCAGGAAGGAACTGGGTTTTCCCTCGTATTGTTGCCTGGAAACTGTCAAGAAAGCACATTGTGGCTATTTTAGGGGCTTTTCATTTATTTCCTGTTTTTCAAAATCGATGTCCTTCATTTCCCAATGTCGAATGTCTTATCCACTATTTCATATATTATGCCTATATTTTTATTGTATCAGGTGGAAGGGTAAATATAGTTCCACTTATTCCATCTTCACTGGAAGCAGAAGTATCTGCATCCAAGAATGTTTAGATCCTCACAAGTCTTAGTTTGGCATAAGCAGTGTTAACAACAGTTCACAAATACTATATTCCTAAATTATTTATCAGTAGTTTCTTTGAAAATAGGATATGTATGTTTGGTTATGCATATTCACTGGGGTGGGAGTAGAGTAGACCAGCACACAGTAAATCTATATAACTAACCTGATCAAAGGGAATTTATAGAATGTAGTAAGTAGCTGTGTGATGAAAGTGGAATGCCAAATGAATATACAGATAATTAAAATGCCAGCGTAAAAAAGGCAATGCTGCTCAGAGCATTCTCTACTTAATATATGCATCTTCCTGAAGCTCATCTTAGCAGTCTTAAAGAGCCAGGTGGTCTAATGCAATCAAATGGATTAGAGCTTTGCGTATTGATTGAGCATTTGTATGTCCCTGAGAAGGTATTAAGAACTGGAATTTCAATAAACTTAAATCTTTAGTTTATGCCTTTTAAAAGAATCTGAAATTTTCTTAGCATGTTGTCTGGCTAACCTTTACAGCAGAGTGGGGGGAGAAGGGGCAGCACTGTGGATGACGAGTCCAAGGTTAGGTGACAGCTGAATCATGCAGCTAGCATTCATTATTTGCATGGTATAGGCAAGATATTTAATCTCACTAATCTTCATTTCCTCTTCTGATGGGGATATTATAGCTTAAAATGCTGTGGGCAGCCATTGAATGGAATACAATGCATTCTGTGCGTACAATATGGGTAGGCATTATACTATGTGTTTGTATTAGTTGGGGTTCTCCAGAGGGGGGAAAACAATAGAGTGTGTGTGTGTGTGTGTGTGTGTGTGTGTGTGTGTGTGTGTGTGTGTAAAGAGATTTACTTGCAATTATGCAAGCTGGCAAATCCCAAATCTGCAAAGTGGGCTGGCAGACTGGAAACACAGGAAGGAACTGATGTCAAGTTGAAATCTGAAGGCCATCAGCTGGCAGAATTCCTTCTTGTTGAGAGAGGTCAATGATTTGTTCTATTCAGACCTTCATTGATTAAGTGAAGCTCACTCACATTATGGAGGGCAATGTGCTTTTCTGAAAGTCCACTAATTTAGATGTAACTTTCATTCAAAAACACTTCATGAAAGGGCAGAGACTCCATTTTTGTGCTAGGCCCTTCATCCTGTCTCCAGAATAACCTCCTTTCTGGGAAAGACCACAAGAAGGCTATACCATATCATGCTGTTCTTCACCCATCAGGAGGTAGCAGGGCATAGCTCAGACCCAGGAATATGTTAATCATTTCCTGTCCTTTGTGCCGTAAGAACCTGCTATAAAGCCCTGGTGTAAGTTCCTCCTGTAAAACCCTGGAATAAACCCTGAACTGGAACTGACCAATCGGGGCCAGCCAACTCAGGGGTCCAACCCTCCCCCTGCCCCAGACCCCTATAAAACTTTTGTCCTGTTGAAGCTCTCTCTCTCTCTCTCCACCTCTCTGCTATGCCAGTGGGTGTGTGTGAGACTGAGCTCGAGCTAGCTCGAATAAAGGCTCTTTGCTTTTGCATCAGACTCGGCTCCTTGGTGGTCTTTGGGGATCACAAAATCTGGCCATAACATTCACATAAGAGTTCAGTAAAAACGTTTCACCAAATATATGAGCACCACGGTCCAACAAAGTTAACCTATAACATTAACCACTGGGTATGAACATTATTAGCTTATTTAACTTTCTCATCAACTCTATAAAGTAGATATTGTTTTGTCAAGTTTATTGTGGGCATCTGAGGTTCAGAAAGATAAAGATGTGCTAGATTGAAATTTGAACTCAGATTAGTTTGACTATGAAACCCATGTTCTTAAGAACTCCCTTAAAATGCTTATCAGTACAGTGCCCATCACACTGTAGATTTTTATTTACAGTTAAGGTCAGCTCCCAGGTCTTATAGTGCAGAGGGCTCGCTTTTATCCCTCCCTTCCTGGCTAGGGTGTGAGCAAATGATTAACTAGAACAGGTATTTTCAGTCTAGACTTTTTAAAAAAAATATTTGTGTTGACTTCAGAGAGGAAGATAGAGGGAGAGAGGGAAGCATCAATGATGGGAGAGAGTCATTGATCAGCTGCCTCCTACATGCCCCACACTGGGGATCGAGCCTGCAACCAGGGCATGTGCCCTGACCTGGAATTGAACTATGACCTCTTGGTTCATAGGTCCACGTTCAATCACTGAGCCATGCCAGAGAGTCTGGTCTTATATTTTTAATGCTTTCTAGAGTGTCTGCTACACAACAGATGCTCCATAAATTGATTCTTGAATGCACTTGGAAATACTACTTGAAACTCGTGTATTTTTTCTTGATGATTATTTTTTCTTGAAGTGCCAAGAGCTGGGGAGAAAAACAAAGCTGGATATGGCCTAGATCCTGCTCTAAAAATATGTTTCATATTGGAGAGAAGAATAAATTTATTTATTCATTCTTTATTCAGCACTATGCATTTATTTTCTACTCAGTGTGAGGCATTAGTCTAGGAACTGGAAATGCAGTGTAGACCCTGTAGTAAATTCCTATTTTTGCTTTACCACAAACTTAAAATAATATGATCTTATTATCTTCATCCCCTGGAAATATACCCAGTTCTGATGCCAAAGTTCAAAATGAGTCTTACAGGCTAAAATAAAGGTCTTTCTAGGACTGGTTTCTTTTGGAAGGTCTAGGACATCCATTATCTACCTCTTCTGGCTTTAGGAGTCATCTGTATTCTTTCTTCATGGTCCCACCTCCAGTGGCCTTTTCTCTTCTGCTTCTATCATTGCATCATCTTCTCCTGTCTAATCTCTTACCTTCCTCTTATAAGGATTCTTGTGATTACATCATGTTCACCTGGATAATCCTGGATAATATCTCCATCTCAAAATCCTTAATTTACTCACATCTGCAAAGTACCTTTTGCCATGTCAGGTACTGCAATTTATGTGTTCCAAGGATTAAGAAATGGGCATCTTCTGTTGGTCTTTATTCAGACTACAAAAGACCCTCATAAACTAAAACAATTTGTGTGCAATATAATATTAATACATATAAAACCCTAATATGCAAATAGAGTGAACAGCAGAACTAAACAATTGAACAACGGTTATTATGACGTGCACTGACCACCAAGGGGCACAGGCAGAACATGACAGGCATTGGCAGCAGGTGGTAAAGCACGGAACATGGTGGGTCTCGGCTGTCGTTGAATGGTAGAGCAGGTGAGCTGGGTCGCCAGACTAAGGTTGCTGAACATAGAGGCGAGTTTCTGGATGTTCCTAAAAATTCTTTGCTCCTGTGTTCTGTGGTTCTGCCTAGTGCTTGCACTTGCTGCTGGTGCCTGGTGTCGGCCCAAGATCGCTTGGTGCCATCAGTGGGTGCAAGTTGTGGCTGCCGGCCCTGATCACCCTTCAGGGCTTCTCCACCTCTCCCTGCTCCTGTGGAGTGTTCGGAGCAGCAGCCACTGCTAGCATCTGCTGATGGCACCAGCCCCAATCACTGCGCCATCAGTGGGTGCAAGGGCACCATCAGCACCATCAGCTCATGGGAGTGGCAATGGCAGGAATGGGGCTGCCAGCAGACAGAGGATCAGAGTTGTGGTGGGAGGGGCCAGGTGGGGGTGCAGAGGATGGGCTGCAACCTGCCCCTGTGCCCACCGCAGTCTTGTTGCTTTCAAAGTGTACTAAATTTGTGCACTGGTCCCCTAGTGGTTTAGATAAGTGTGATAAAGGAAAATAAATCATGGTAGAGAGATAGTGACTGGGAGGGAGAAGTTCTTCTTGTGATGGATTGTCAGGGGATGCCTGTCCAGTGAGGTGACATTCAGGCAGAGTCTCTAGGACTGCAGAGTACCCATGACTGAGGTCTCATCATACATAGAGCAATAGTTTCCTACCTGGAGAAAATCATATCATTCTGTCCAGATTTCAGGCTATAGGCTTTAAGCTCTCGGTGGCATTCCTGACTCCAATCAGTTACTTATTACCAAAGCATGGGCGAACTCAATGATGGTACCCAAGAGATTGACCAAGCTTCTGCTTAGGGCAAGAGGAGCAGCATTTTGACCAGAAAAGGGAAAACAGTTCAGTTTTAATAAACTCACCCATAACTTTTTAATTAGAATGTTTCTAAAAAGCTAATTTAATTTAACCTATATATAGATTTAATATCACTTCAGAAAATAAATTTTCTTTTGACTTTCCCATGGGAGGGCGTGGACCATAACCTTTCATTTTATCAAAGTCTTAATGTGGCCCTGGCCTCTAACATCTGGGCTCAGTTTAGAGCCAGCTGAGTGTCCCCAGTGTCTGTCTTGCCTGGGCGGGCCACATGTCAGGAACTGGTCCTCACAGCCACCTTCCTCCGCCCCCAGCATGTCCTCCTGCTACCACCAATTGCCTCCTGCCAGATCTCCAACTTTGTTATATACTAGCTGTTTTTTCTATTTTTCCCAGATTGCAATTAACATCTAGAAAGGCAAAGAGCCCGATGAGTGAAGCGTTGAACCGTCACCTGGAAATATACCCAGCTGCTTGTATGGTGGAGTTTAAGAGCATTTAGCTAATTACAGTCCTCAGGAGCAGGGAGCTTCCTAATGGAAGCAGCACGATCTTTTCTGCTTTACAGTGGGAACCAGTCGCCAATGGATAAATAGCAGTTATGTCACATGCCTCTTCGTTTATGCCCTCGCAGGGGAGGCTGTCGTAAAGTGCCTCCTCCGCAGGCCTAATGCTATGATGTGTATTTTGACAAAAATACTTTTTGGGGGCCATGAAAATAAAAGCACCATAAAATCAGAAGGAAAGAGAGTATAAATTGCACTGAATGAGTCCCAGCCCAGCTTCCCCACTGCACCTCAGTGGATATGGCCTGGCTGCTCTGTCGCCTGCAGCTGCTTCAGTGACTAAAGGTCCAGGAGCCTGGTGATAAGACAATCAATTCAGTAGGGTTGGCCTACAGGCCTGGTAAAGGAGGAGAGGGAGAAAGACCGGCCTTGTCCTACTGGTGTGTGTGCACAAGGACCCTGAATGTGTGTGTGTGTGTGTGTGTGTGTGTGTGTGTGTGTGTGTATGTTTTTGTGTGTGGTGGGTTAATGTGTTGATGTTTGGCCAGGAAGTGATATGGGATTCCTGGTTCCTATATTCTAAAAGGTGGCCATCACTGCTCTTATGAGGCATTGATAGGAGCAGGTTCACCCTTATTAATCACAGTAATAGCAATAAATAGGCAATTACGTTTTCCCAAGGTGCATGGGAGATTGTTGGCTCTAGCTAAGCTGTGCTGGTTGATGGAGTTAATGGCAGGGAGCTGGAGCTTTGCATCTGGGTCCAGGTTTATTTTTATGTTCAGAGAGAGATAATAACAGGGCAGCCATTTTCCAGTTTTGTAAGCTAGTTAGATGGTAAGCTCAGCATGCTAGAGACTGTGACTTGCATCTCCCTGATGCAAGGGTTTTGTGAGCAGCTGCTCTCCCCTGACCTCTCTGCCAAACTAGCTTACTTTTTCTTACCCTAGAGACCAAGGGGAGAGTCCATTTCTGGATTGTTGCCCACAAACTTTTTCCTAAGAATGAACAGCAAATATGTGTTGATGAACTAAAATCAAGACTGAAGCCTGGCTGGTTTGGCTCAGTGGTTGAACATCGACCTATGAAGCAGGAGGTCATGGTTTGATTCCCAGTCAGGGCACATGCCAGAGTTGCAGACTTGACTCCAAGTTGGGGGTGTGCAGGAGACAGCCTATCAATGATTCTCATCATTGATGTTTCTATCTCTCCCTCTCCCTTCCTTTCTCTGAAATCAATTAAAAAAACCACATTTTTAAAAGATCAAAACTGAAAACATTTGATCTGATGAGTTTTTGCATCTTAAATACCAACTCAAATCTGCCCATTATCAGGGTCTTTGTAATGGTCTTCTGGGATTGGGAGCTTCCTTAAAGGTCTCTCTTGACCACCTCCAAATCATCTTGCTGTTACACAACCTTCTTACACACCTGCATCCCCATTCGATGCCTCTGCTCAGGGGCCCTTCATGGCTTCCTGTCTCCTCCTGCACAAAGTGAGCTCCCCTGCAGAGTGATCTGCTCTCAGTTGGCCCATCAGCTGATGTCCTGGTATGTTAACTCAATTCTGCTCAGTCCGAGCTCCTCAGGATTTCTCACTGGTGCAAGGCACTCTCATTCTGCCTTTTCTCCTGCTCTTCTGCTCATTTGAAAGATTCTCTACCCTCTTCTTTCCTTAAATAAATCCTACATATCCCTTGAGGTGATTGTGAATCTTTCCTCCTTCAGGAAGGCTTCCCAGGCTGATCCTTGGCCATACCAAGCACATGTTCCCTGAATTCCTTAGAACTATTGTTACCCAACTTAGATTTTAATTTACACCGACTTGGGGGTTTCACTAATTTCTTGTGTGCCCTAGGCTTTACTGCAGAGAAAGTGCCTGGAGATCAGCCTTTCGATTATTTAGTGGGACAAATTGGTACATGAGATAGGCAGCAGATATGGGCACAGAAAACCAAAAAGCCTAGGTCTGCTACTTCCTGTCTGCAGGATTTTGGGAAATTATTTCTCATGCCTGTTAGATTTCCTATTGCAAGTGAAAGGACCCTACTTAAGGTAGACACGACCTTTTCCCACCCCACATGCTTCTTCCTGAGCTCAGCCCACACAGTTTAGGCCCAGGGATATTTATTGATCTTGTCTCTCATTTATCCAACTCCAGTGATCTTTAGGGTTATGATAAATATGGATACAAAGTAGAATTATACTTCCCTGCCTATTAGGGATGGTCATGTGACTATTACTTGGTCAATAAAATGTGAGCATGCCTGCCACCTGTCACTTCTCAATGGAAGCATTACTATTTGGACAATGCATCAAAACATTATCCTTCCCTCATGCTACTGAAGGAGTGCATTGTTCCAAATGGTGGCTACTCCCTCAGCCTGCATCCCCGCATGGAGATGTGATGATGCAGCCAGAGCTCCCATCCTGCCCAAGAAGCTCATGACTTCAAGAAATGAATCTTTGTTATGTTAACCATGGAAAATTTGTGTTTTCTTAAATTAACAGTATAACCAAGCCTATCCTGTTTGATGTGCCATATTCCTTTGTCTCAACTCCTATTTCTCTTCTTTTGACTTTCTCTTTTTACTGATCTCCCTCACTCACAAGGAGTAACCTGTAGCTGAGCAGCAGCCTCTAATAAGCAATGTTAAGGGCTAAAGAGACTATTGGAGGATGGGTTCCTGGTACTCTCAATAGCAATGTTTTTATTGATTTCAGTACCAGAGAATTTCCTCTGCTCTTCTGATTGATGAACTTGAAGGTGTCAAAAAATAGTTTGGCCTAACCAAGGCTTGGACTTTGATTCTGCAGATGGCGAGTCATTTCTTCCCCAACATATCCTTCTGATATTCACATAAACCTGCTACAGAATTATGTAGAATATTGAAATGTTAGAAGCAATAGCTGTAGTAAATTTGAATTAATATGACCTCCTGTGGGTCTCTGTGATTTGTTTTTCATGTGTTACCTCACTAATATAATCTAAGGTATTATAACCTCCAAACATTCCCTGTCAAATCAGGATCCAAGAGTGGGAGTCTTTTATGATACATGGAACAGATAAAGCTGGTTTTGTTTCATTTACTATACTTATTGAGAGATGTGAATAAAGACTTATTCAGGATATCTGAAATGGATATCTGATATATCCATAGAAAGCAAATGTCATAGAATTAGTTCACATTTCATGCATTCTTAGCCTTCTCAGCTCCAAACATACCTGCCTGACTATGTCTGCAGTGAGAATATCTGAGAAACATTCTAAGAAGAAAAAGAAGAGAGGAAAATGACTTTGCATTTAGTCTGAGAAGAACTATATGCGTGTGTTCTTCAGTCATGGATAACCTAGGCTTTTAAAAAATTAACTGACTTGGCTAATGCCATGTGATTATCCAACAGTGTATCTGAGAAACAAGAACACTTGTTTTTCTCATTGTATGACGTGGCTCAGATGTGCTCAAACAAAGAGTAAGTGTAAAACTCAGATCCCCAGAGAGAACTCATGGCTTAAGTTAAAACCTAGTGAACAAGGGGGAACAAAGGAAAGAAATTTAAATGTTCCAACTTTGCTTGGTTGGAGATTAGGGTGGGACAAAATGGATGAAAGTAATTTAGAGTAAATTCTGTTCCTAGAAGATCAGGCGTAGAGAATCCAGTTTGTAGGATGCTATAACTGTCTCTAGCTAAGGGTTCTGGGTAAGTATGGTTTCTAGAAATATTTTTCATGGCAAACAAAATGCCACACACAAATTACATGAATTTTGTAATGTCCAGTGAACTAGCTTATTGTGTAGCAGCAATTGGGTGATGAAAATTATTCACTTCCTTCTCAATTTGGATATGAAGATTAAAGTTGTAATCACCTTTTATAAAGGTTTTTTAAATTGACTTTTAGAGAGAAAGGAAATGGGAGAGAGGAGAGAGAGAGAGAGAGAGAGAGAGAGAGAGAGAGAGAGAGAGAGAGATTGCCTCCTGCATACCCCTACCAGGGATTGGGGATCCAGCCTGCAACTCAGGCATGTTCCTGGACTGCGAATTGAATCTGAAACCTTTCCATTCATGGGACAACACCCAACCAATTGAGCCATACTGGCTAAGGCTAAATTTGTAATTTTTTTTTAACTAAAGGAATCTCTGGAGACAGTGATATAATAGCCAATTTATAGATGTGAGGGTTTAAATAGCCATGACCCAAGAGAAGTATAGCAATGCTGACACATTGAAAGACACCTTTTTTCTCTCTGACTCAGCATAGGTGAACACACTGAATACAGATTATTCAGGCTTGCAGGAAAATCATTATGTTGCATGAATAATGAGGAGTATCACAAGCTTTGCAAACTGGAAAATTTTTCAAAGTAGAGTGCTTACTAATAAAACTATTTAGGAAAAACTAAGAAGATGATACAAAGTGAATAATTCCCTAGCTTTCAAAATTATAAACAGATTCATTTATCTAAGGTGGAGGAGGGGAAAAGAACTGGATTGGAGTCAGGAGACATTGGACTAAATCCCAGATTTGCCACCTCGAGCTGTGTTACATTAGGCAGATAACTCAACTTCTCTGAGCCCCAGTTTCCAGATCAATGAAGCTATTACAGAGGATTGTTTTGCCAAACAAATAATGTAATTCATTGCAAAACACCCAATTTTTAAATATTAGAAATGTGAGAAGTTGTAATAGGATTGACATTACTGTTGGTTTTAACTTCCTGCTTTTGATGGGTGTGTAATCAATGCCTGAGTGAATCCTATCTATGGGGAGTCCTTTCCAAAAAGATGGAGTGTGCATCTGTGTACACAGAGTATGTAAGTGAGTTGTTCTCCTATTCTCACATTTGGGTGTCATCCTTGCACAGGGGCCATGCTAATCTCTACTGTTCTAATTTTAGTATGTGTGCTGCCCACTCGAGCACTCTCCTATTCTCATCCTGATGATTGATTTTGTTTAACTTGACTGAGCTAAGGCATGTCCAAATAGTTGGTAAAACACTTTTTTCTGAGTGTGTTTGTGAGGGTGTCTCCAAAAGAGATTAACATTTGAGTTAGTAGACTTAGTAAAGAAGATTATCTTCACCAGTTGAGTGAATGTCGCCCAATCCCTTGAGGGCCTTAATATAACAAAAAGGTGAAAGAAGAGCAAATTCCCTTACTTTGTTTGAACTGCCCTTGCCATTGGCTTCTCTGGTTCTTAGGTCTTTGGGTTCAGACTGAGTTATACCTCCCGCTTTTCTGGTTCTCCAGTTTGCAGTTGGCAGTTGTGGAAATTCTTGGCATCAATAATTATGTGAGCCAATTCCTGTAATAAATCTCTTTTGTATAACTCTATACATCTTGTTGGTTCTATTTCTCTAGAGAATGTAGATGTATATCATATTACTGATGACCAAGAAAGACTAGAATATAATTAAGTAGCCCCAAAGATCAACTAATCTGTAGGCAGTATTAAAAAGGGTAATGAAAACTCAACACAAAAGCCTTTCTTTACAACTTTATTCTGTGTGCAGAACTGCTTTCTATATGTAAAATAAGCATTTCAGGTGAGTTGGGGGAAGCTGGAGGAGAGAGGGAGAAAGAAAGAGAGAGAGAGGACCAGAAAATAGAAGCTTGCACAGGGAATTGAACCACACAGAGCTACACTTCAGTCTGGGGTGAGGTAGCAGAGGATCCCAAAGCATATTATCAAAGTCTACAAAAATATGACTGCTATAAATTTTGTTCAGCCAGCTCCCTATAGCTTCATTTATTTCATATGTCAATATAGCGACAATTTTAGAGCTTGAGAAAACTTTTGAACAAATCCTTAAAGTATCACACAAAAGATAGTGAAAATTTCTGGTTTTCTGAGCCTTAGTCTAATTTATCCACTAATTGATCTCCCTGCCAGTTACTTCTTCACATTTAATTTACCTTCATATTGTAGCCCAAGATATCTTTCAAAATGTACATCTGACTGTGCCTATCCCAATTTTTGTGTGGGCTCAGCAAAATCATGTATATGGCTTTCTCAATCCATTTATAAAGAGGTGCAGTTGAAGAAGCTAAAGGCAAAGGTTTTACTTTACAAATAAGACCATACCAACATTTTGTTGTAACCATGAGTATGGCCAGTAAGTTATCCTAAATTGAAATTTCACATGGGTTATTGGAACTAAAGAACAGTGCAGAGAAACTGTAGTCCCAACTCCCCACAAGTTATATTTATAACAACCCTTCCTTTCTTCCTCTAGATCCTCTTTCTATTCCCCTCTGTTAAGACCTTTCTTCTTTCAAGCAGGCTCTGATCACAACTCAAGCCTGGTGCCTAGACTGGACTTTTTTCCTCCTCCATTATATAGAGGGCCAATATTTGTATTTTCTGGGTTGAAAGGTCCTTTCCAACAGATTTTGAATACAAAGAAAATATCTGTTATTTAAATTATTGGTTTTCCCTTTTTAATTTCTAATATCTCAGTTCCAAATCTCAATTGATAGTTTCCAGTTTACATACTAATTCTTAAAGTTGTTCACTTTATTTCTGAGGTGTTTTTTGACTGCTCTGAACAAACTCCCACACATCTACAGTTGTTACTTATTTATTCTTTCACCGTGATTAAATCTGTGTTTTGTGTTTCTCTAATCCACAATCATTCATTGTTTTTCTACTGCTCATTGAGACATCTTGAAAATACATGGCATGGGGGTCCACAGAGATTGTCAAGCTATCGAAATTTCTAGGTCAGTTCTGCTTCAGGTCTTTCCTGAACCAAAATTCAGGCATCAAAATGTATAAAGAAAATAATAATATATAATTGCAAATGTGTTCTTCCTTTATAACCAGTTCTTGCATTAAAAATTCAGTAACTCCTGCACAGTTGTAATCTGTTATTTTGAGACAGCAAAGTGTAATATAAACTTCAGAACCATTGTTTCTTAGTTGCTTCAAGGGATTGGGGGAGCATATAACAAGCCTGGAGACACTGTGGCTATGGAAAAGGTGTTGCAGGTGCTTGTGATTTTGTCGTGGGACTACTGGAAGTCCCAGGGTTATGTGCAAATTTTTATCTAGACAGCCATGGCAAGTGAAGGCTAGTGAGGGGCTGTTGAATCATTCGGATAACCCTGCATCTTAGACCTCCTTGACTGACAACATGATTTCTGAAAATCGCATCTTCCCCAGAGCTGTTGTTTCAGAAGACCAAAGGAAAACCAAGTGGTGCTTTAAAGAAAAGGAGGGACACTGTGTAATATGCCAGCAGACTCAGGGAACGGCTTTCCAGATTTGAGTGCAGAAACATGCATGGGGCTTTCCTTTATATCTCCCTGTGGTCTTTGTCCACAAATATGGATTATGCATCCGGTCCTTTTCATAGGCCTTGCAAGAAGGCCTCCAGGTGTTGGGGGTCTCCAGGCCATATGTGATGATGTGGCCTGGTACCAGTCTTAATAACCCTCCCTCGGGGGCAGTGCGCTGTTCACAGTTTTATGGCCTATGCAACAGGTTCTTCAAGACCAGTATCTGGGAGGGAGGTAGTGACTTAATTATAGGTTATCAAGAATGTACACTGAGCTTGCTGGCATGGATTCTAATTGCTATCCCCCAAATATCAGGGTCACATTGGAATTGGCCCTTTTTAGCCTTCTCACTCCTTCATGTGTGACCGTGGAAATCTCAAGAGCACACTGAACACAGAGACCGTGTGACTCTCTGCTGCATTCAAAACAGCACTGTTACAATAGGTGGTGTTGAATAGGCCAACATTTCCAGGCTTATGGTCATTTGGTCCGAATCTCATATGCAACAGAAATTAAGGCTTTTGCAGGAAGTTTCTGCTTAGTAGTCTTGGGGGTTTGGTAAGGACAACATATTAAAAGTCAAGTAAACTAAATTTATCATTTATTTTAGCTCTTCTAGATTGTAGACCACCTCAACTATGGGCATTTCAGAGAAGGAGGAACACAGAGTAAGAGACCCTTAAAGGTGAGATTTTCCTGCTAAAGAATGGGCCTTACTGCCAAAATGGAAATATTAGTCTATCCCAAACATGTTTAACACAGAGCTAAGTAAGGTCATTAGGCACTAGAATGGTAATTATTAAACTCTGTTATTAAGGCTGTCATCTTAGAATGAACCAAAAGTCATATAAATGGTATTAGTGAAGTACTTGGCTTTATGACTGCTGAGGTTCTAACCCCAGAGCAATCAACGCCTTTCTGGTTAGACAACCTGCTCCGGGACTCAGTCACCCTGAGAAGTGGGTTCTGCAGTGATTGTCTACTGAAAACCTGAAAAACATGAACATTTATATAACTGATAGAGGATAAACCTAAAAAGGTAGCTAAAAAGTCACGGCCAGGAATAATTTTTGGAAAACTAGGACTGTTATTAATAAAATAAACATGTAGGATGTTTTTATTGTTGACTGATTCTGAGAGATTGAGGGAAATGTGGTTTAAAATGTCAATAAGATTTGGCAACCTGGGGTTTTCTGGTGATTTATACTAGAACATTTTTGTTTAAATAATAAAGGCAGGAACCAGGATGATGTGGGATGAGGTATCAATGAAAAGTGGGTAAATAAAGGAAATAGAACATTTAGATTGGGCTATGAAGGGAATAGAAATTAGGTGGTAGGTGGAAAAGAAGAGTTATTTTTATCTTCCAAATGGAAAATAATAAGTGATTTTGTATGCTGATGAATATAACACAGGTGAGGAGAGAGATTGGTAATGATATCTGATGAAGAAAATTCCTAAAGGCAACAAGAAGTAAAGACTCTAGAGGACAGGTAGATATTTTATCTTAATAGGAACTAAGGAATGTCCTGATTTGCAATAGGATTGAAGGAAAAGATAGAAAACAATAGATTCAAACAGGTTTATAAATTTTGTACAGGGAAACTGAGAATGAGTGTACCTGGATGACTTTTCCTAATGATGTATGAAGAGAATAATTAGCTGAGAGAGGGGAGGTGTATGAGAATAAGGACGTGATTAAAGGACAGAAGGCATGAAGGAACTACTTTGGACAACAGAAAAGCAAGATCACTAGAGAGACTTGCTAGGGTTGCTAAACAGTGTTGAGATCAGTAAATGATTTGTGTCCATGAACTTATGGGCAAGTCAGTAGTGCCGAATAGATTTCCTCCATCAGGTTCAGATAGTACAGCTTTGGGGTTAATGCAATAAGGAGGTGAGATTCTTGGCTAGGAAAAGAAGAATGACTGGGATGGGCAGTGGTTCTAAAACATTGGGACTTGAAGAAATGGCAAGTCCTTAGAAAATTGGTTGCTTGGCACACCTAGGCAGGTGCTCCCAGGGAACTCCAAAAACATGGCACAGAAGCACTCATCTCTGGAACTAGAAAACATTGACCTCATGAACTTGGATCATGCTTATCTCAATACTAACTTGTGTGCACAGAGGGCCCAAATCCAGAAAAATCTTTCTATACTCCCTGGTGCTGTATAATTACCCTAATACTTGTTATAACCCCCTTTGGGGATTCCCAAAGATTACTGAAGTTGAATTTCTTATTTGCCTGAGAGAGTAGATGGAAACAAAAAATTAATTTTATTTCAAAGAATTCTAATAAATTTTGAGCACATCTTTTTAGGGATTCTGAGTCATACTTTGTGTTCTATGAAGAGAAGTCAAGAGTAATGAGAGGTTATAAAAAGGACCTAATCTTGACTTGGATGTCAAGGCCTCTCTGAGAAAATAATACTGAAGCTTGGAATTAAAAGATGCATAGAGTTAACCAGCTGAAGAGTGAAAGGGAAGATTTCAAATCTCTAATACAGGAAATAACTTGATTCTTCCCATGACCATAAAGAAGTTAGAGTAGATGGTGCATAATGGACAAGTGGAAGAATGCCTTATTATGAAGGAGGAGGTATGGATAGGGGTCAGGTTTATTGTGTAGAACCCCACAATGAGAAGCATAGGCCATATAAAAATGTCCTTTAGTAGACTAATGGAGAATAATTTGAACAAAGCCTAGAAATAATAGTTGCTTGCGGTAATGATGCCATGATGTAAAGAAGAGTCAATAGGTTGAAGACCTATCTTGACAATGGCATTGCTATTGCTGAATTGAAAAAAAGAAAAGAAAAAAAAGAGAAGTATAACTTCCAGGTTTCTAGCTGAGCTAGTAGATGGATGGAAGTTCAGCCTGCACATCACATATGACTGCATTAGGAGAGTATTTTTGGCCGGTTCTCTCCTGGACCCCTTCCTTAAGGCTTTAATGATTCCTTGTGCAGATTAGCAGATTTCTACAACTGGACTTACCACACTGTTAGGAAATTTTCTGCTTATGCACCTGTCTTACCCACAAAACATGGGCACCTTACAGGGAAGATAATTCTACCCACCTCCACGGTAACAAGTCTAGGGCCTGGCACTTGGTAGATGCTCATATATGTTGGCTGAATGAATGAGTAAAGGACTGAATGAATTTGATTTGACAGGGAAAAAATCTGCTTTTTTTCATTAAAGAATTAACAAGTTGATTGAATTAATTTATCAAGCCTGATCAAATGCTTTAGCCTGGAAAAGATGTGAACATTTCTTAGATTTATTAGTTTGCTCTAGAAAATGAAAATACTAATTATTTGTAGGATTAATCACTGAATCTTTCCTTCTAATTTTCTAACTGGCAGCTTTTTTAATGATAGTGGTGAAGACATTTACCACAGTTCCAAGGAATTCATCCAAACTTCATCAATTCAAAATCCTAGTAAGGAAGATTAATTTGATCAGACAGCTATTTTCACTTTGGTGTCTTTCAGACTAGGCTGACAGCTGGGCTGACATGCAGCCCCACACTGACACATGCTGATCTCTATTCTCTACACAGCTATGCATGTTCTGTGTAAGGCACTGGTAGTGCTGGCACCTCAATTTTAAGGCAATAGAAGTTTTGTCGATCCTAATTCAATAATTTACACTGGATTATCTAGTCCATTGCCATATTCTCAGCCATGTCAACATTATAAGATTGTCTCTGCTAATTATGTTTCAACAAGTGAATCCATTTGTTTAAAAATAATAAAAATAACATTTTTAAGGAAGGGAAAAAACAAAAAGCAGAAAACATTTTGTCTGAGCACATTTCTTTTTTAATTGCATTGAGCAAATTCAACTAGATTTGTCTAAGAACTTTCTCAATTTATTGATGAAAATTAGTTGTCAGACAATATTTATTCAATGAATTGATGAATGAGTGATTTGCCCATTTAATAGCAATGATCCTGGCATGGTTGTGTTCTTCAATCAACACTTCTGAGTCTGGATTTCCAATGGTCTCAGAGTCATGAAAGCCTAAAAAAGCTTCTCTCAACCAGGTCTTATTCAGTTAGTAGTTTCCTGCCTTTCCAAAACCAGGAATTTAATGTAATAAGATATTTACATTGCTGTTTCAGCCTTCATGTTTTCTTGAATAAAACTGACCATTTGTTATTGCTCCTGCGGGTGGTTGAAGTGTTTGACTAGAACTCTATTGATTTTGTTTTGTCCCAGAGTTATGAGTTTCTTCTTTCAGTTCACAAACTTTTGGACTTAATCCATCAAATAGGATTACTATATATTAGTGCTCAGAGACAGCAGGGGTTATCTCTAGAATTCTGAGTGCTCATGAAATTAGATCCATGGCAATGCGTTGTCTGACTGTCACTGTCTATTTTCTGTGTCCCCATACATTCTGCTACACACTAGGGTGGGAGGCTGTTCTATGAGAAAGACTTTCAAATTAAACAAGTCACAGAGAACATGGTGATAATCAAATTCAAATTTATTATACCCCACGGAGTTTTTACATTGAGCAAGGCATTTCATCATAACGGTGGAAGGCAGGGACATGAACTTCAAGAACCTTGGGCAAGTCATTTAAACTTATTTGATCTCAACTTTCTCACCTTAGGATTGGGTTGAAAATGATCTATTCCCTTTCTAGTGACATTCTAAGAAGAAAATGTATAGGAAAGAGCTTAGGAATTATAAGAAACTATGAATCACCCCACTAAATACATGTGCACTCTCATATGCCTTCTTACATCTCCTAAAAGTTTGTTCTTTGGATAAATGAAGGAAAAACCAACACCTTTGTTTCTGGAATCTTGTTTTCCTATAAAATATTGAATATATGAGATTTGTGATGCTTGTATATCACATCATTATTATCATTGTTATTGTTACCGGTTTTGTTTTGTTTGTTTTTTTGTGTGTGTGGTGGTGGGGGGGTTTGTGTGTGTGTTTTGGGAAGTTTAACTTTCATTCAAAGAATGTATTTTCAGGACTTCAGATTATATTTGTATGTTCTATCACTAATTACTAAATCAGAGTATTTAATGACCTTGACATAGTTTCAAGGATTATCCTCATATACTCAAAATGCTTTGCCAACTAGCACATGCCTGATCTGATAAAATACTCTGTGGAGATGGGAAAGCCCCTGGGTTTATAGCCAGACCTGAAGTTAACAGTAATTATGTCACTTGGAGAAATTGCCCTGGCCTAAGATTGGAAGAAAATGCTTTTTAATGTGAATGTGGAAAATGACAATTTTAAGAAGAGGAATGGGACCTCCATTAAATGGAGGTAGCAAGGAGGTACTGGTAAAATGTGGAGATAAAATGGATCATGTGTTCAAAGCAAAGACACATATTGAAATAATGGGTTGATTGAAAACACATCTCAAGATCTATATGGAGGAAAGAAGAGGGTGAATATGTATGCAGGGGAGCTGGATGTGGGTGAGAGCTCTTTTGTAGCAAGGAGGGAAGAGTAGAGCTAGTAATCAGCTTTTTGTTTATGCATCATGACTTTAGCTCCCTGGTCATGATGCATTTGGACCCGGGGTGGGGGGGCAGGCGAGCTTGTTACAGTGTCAGGTGGGGTGGACATTGTGGTGGCATGGTGACAACTAGCCTGACACTTGAGGAGAAAAAATGGATGACCTCTGCCTTCATGGAAACCCAGCTTTGTACATTTTGGACTTAAGTGAGACATATTCTCACCAGCTAACACAAGGGAACTTATGGTTCACAGTAATTTATACTTGCAAGGACCTGGAGAAAAATGGTCTTTTGTGCTCACTGATGAAGAAATAATTGAGAGGTATTTTTCCCTTTCCTATTTTGTGGTCTGAGCCAGTTTTCTTCGCTGAGTTGTCTTTTATTGATTCATTTATTCACCTACTCATTCAATAAACATTTCTCCAGTAGACATTTTGTGTCAGTGTGCTGGTGTGTTGTGCTAAATAAGACAAAGTATTTCTGCCCCTATGAGGCTTACAATATAATTTAGAGGAGATTATCAGGCAAACAAAGAAAAGATCAGGTAAGGCAGTGATGCATTTTATAAGTGGTAATAGGATGAATATGACAGTGGGAGGGAACTTTTGAATAGATCAGAGAGTTTCCCTCTGAGGAGGCTATATATGAGCTGATTTAGATATTATGGAAAAGAGAACAAACAATAGCTCAATGATCTTATTTTTGTGTAAATGTAGAGGTGGTAGTTCAGGACCAATGTGTCAGTTCAAAGGCAATACCAAGAACAGAGGCTCTGCGCATCATTCTGACCTTCATTTCTAATATGATTCCAAGCGACTGCTGTTCCTCTATGTATCACATGTGCATTCCAGTCGGAAGGAGAAGGATGGAGACCACTGTGCCTGTCGGAGCGGGCTGCATAATTGATGAGGGCAGGAAACAATGCAAACCATGGGCCTTTGTTTATAAAGCAGGGGGGAAAATGATGTGTAAAAGTACCAACGAAAAATGAAGCTTTTTCTTTAAAAGTCTTTTAGAAATGCTTATATAATACATGGGTAACAACATAAAGATCAGCTGCAAAAATAGTTTGGTACCATAAATTTATATAAGATAAAAAAATGCTACTAATTAAGATGACAACTCAATCATACTATACTTTCTGGGTTGTTTGTAATTTATTAAGGTCATTACATTTATATAAAAATAAATTTATTTTCAATCAATATACTTGAAATAATATCTAATTTTTTTAAATTCTCACCAGAGGATAAGGTTAATTTTTTTTTTGAGAGAGAGAGAGAGGGAAAGAGAGAGAGAGAGACAGAGAGATAAATATTGATGTGATAGAGAAACATCAATTAGTTGGCTCCTTTACGTGCCCCAACTGGGGCCCGGGATTAAAACCCACAGCCTAGGCATGTGCTCTGACTGGGAATCGAACCAGGGACCTTTCAGTGCAGGGATGATGCTCAAGCCAACTGAACTAATCAGCTGGCACAACACCTGCAACTCTTGGCAAATGCAAGATTTACTTGACAAATTACTTTTGATAATTTTTTTTAATTTTGAGAAAGATATGCTGACACAACTATTACTGGAGCTCTTAAGCGTATTTTATAGACTGTTTACAATATGGAAAAGATTTTCTGATAAATTCTTTCAAAGTATACATTTTATTACATCCAAAATTGCTATTGTGTACCAATTTTTCTAAGGGCAGTTTGTGTAAATCTAAATTTTATTTTAGATGTAAATTTGTGCAATTGCATCTTAGTGTCTCCTGTGTCATTTTCTGTAGCGTATGGGAGGTCGAACAAGAAGCTGAAAGTGGCTTCATGCTGTATCTATAATTCAAAAGCTGTTTATATATTTTGTCATTGTATTTTAAGTTAAAAAGAAAATTTTCTTCCTCATCAATAACTTGTTCAGCTGCAGCTTCCTTTGAAAATAAGTGTCCTGTGCAATGCCACCGTCTTCTCATCTAATTTCTATTTGCTTTGTCAAGTTGAAATGCTCCCCACACAGGACATTCTAAGTTCTTTGCAGAATCCAAAGAACTCCCTGATATGCAGCGTCCATGTCTGTGCTGTTACTGGGTAATACCTCACTGAGAAAGTGTAGTGCAGAGTGCTGGCCTTTCTGTCCTGGTGCTGAGGGTGAAGTTAATGTCCATGCAGAGGTGCAGTTAAGGGCCCCAAGAAAAATGTCAAATTGGGCCTCCTGAGGCCTCCCCAGGGTGCAGCCGCTATGCCTGTAGATGTGGGCAATACAGCTGCCATCTCTGCTGCCATTCTGGTCCACTGACTTGAGCCAATGGTATTCTGATTCACCAAGGCATCTGTGCCTGGCTGTCAGGCCAGTTGCTCAGGTGCCCACACTCTCTGTCTGCCTGGTCTGCGGAGTCCATGTTATCACCTGGGGAATCTCTACTGCTCCTGGTCGTGCTCTCCTGTCCCATTGGACTTCACCTGTTAAATGATCATATCCCATTCAGTGTCATGTGAGTCATGCCACTGGGTTGGAAGGTACAAGTAATAACAATGAATGCTTCCCTTATTTCATTGAAAAATGAATCTTTGTTAAAGATGCACTGTTGCCTTTAAAATTATGATGAAGAATAAGCATTCCATGAGTTAAAGGATGACGGTGCCAATAGAAGAAGGGTAGAAAAGGATCAATAATCAGGTTAGCCTAGTGAAGAATAGTTCATTTATGCATAACTTTCTTAATTGTTACCTTGCCCACTTTGTTAATGAGTCTCAGTGCTGTGGTGGCTGAAGGAGAATGAAAATTATTGACTTACATAAAGTGGGTAAAGAATACCCAATGAGCCAAAACCGGTTTGGCTCAGTGGATAGAGTGTCAGCCTGCGGACTGAAAGGTCCCAGGTTCGACTCTGGTCAAGGGCATGTACCTTGGTTGCAGGTGCGTCCCCGGTAGGGGGTGTGCTAGAGGCAGCTGATGGATGACTCTCTCATCGATGTTTCTAACTCTCTATCCCTCTCTCTCTCTTCCTCTCTGTAAAAAATCAATAAAAAATATTTTTTTAAAAAGAATACCCAATGGATGACTAAAATCCCTTTCAAGATTTTTTTTCTTTTATGAGACACAGATTTTTCTTGCTCTATGGGCCTCTTTTGAGAGCTCTATCCACACACAGTCTTCCATATGTCCTTATCACAAATCAGATAATTTCATTTTTTCAAGGTCCATGACATTCAGCTAAACAGCTAACCACTTTCCAGTTTCTCTATTTTTTTTCCAGGAGGGGTGACCAGCAT
Source organism: Vespertilio murinus (assembly GCA_963924515.1). Lineage (NCBI taxonomy): Eukaryota > Metazoa > Chordata > Mammalia > Chiroptera > Vespertilionidae > Vespertilio > Vespertilio murinus. The sequence continues at coordinate 48,370,122 of OZ004714.1, read as the reverse complement.
GTACCCCTCAAAGTTCTAACCACTGGGTGGGTATTTCTTTGCCATCTTCTTGAGCCCTTGAGTGAAGCTGTGATGCCACAGAACTTCAGTGTGGTCTAGTTTCTGTACATTGTGTAGAGGCTATGAAAGCCTGGTTCTGCTTTACTGCTTCCCAGTATTTTCATCATGGAAAGCTCTCAATGAGGCGTTGGTGTGGATCAAGAGTGCAAGAGTAGACAAAGGAGTAGGCACTCAGGTAGTATGCAAGACCTGCTTCTACAACTCGCTGTGACTTCTTGGGCTAGTGATTTGTGTCCCACAACTAATTAATGATGCTGGGAATGCCTGGCTTTGTGGCCTGATGGGTCAGATGATGCTCACTCCATGATGGAAAGCCTCGGCTTCATCTTTGTCTGGTGTTCCACTGGGTGTTGAGTTTCCACTAAAACCCAATAGAAAGTCAAGAGCTATTATTCAAAAATCAAACAGATATATATTTCTCCCAAGCCCTGCATTGCTGTTGTTCTTCTCCTGGTGGGGATTGACCTAGGGTCCTTAAAGCATCTTCATCTTCCACAAGCACTTTAGCATCATTGGACCCAGTGGATCATAAGGCTTGACCAATAGCCTGGTACAGTTATGGTCACCATCTGATAATGGTTGGTATTATCATCACCTCCTGCTCCAGTTCTCAGTGGTGGAACACGTCTCTGCAGTTCCCCAGGGCTCTGGACTTTACATTATATTATGGTCAGATGCTTCCCCTGGAACCCAAGTCTAGGTGTCAAGAAGCCAATATGTGCACTTTACTGACTGTTGAGGACAGTTATTCTCAGTAAGTACTCTGGATCTGACATGTGTACAGGTTGTTATTGGTTCTGTAAGGGATATGTAGAGAATGTTAGAATAAAACAATGGAGAATAATAGAACCGGGTCCTGTTAATGGTGGGATGTAGGGCTACCAAGGAGCCAAAGAATGAGTGTTATGCCATGAACCAGTGTTTAATGAAATCCCAAGAATGGGATATTTCCCTTTCCCCACTGGGAAATGGCCACAGACAGACCTCCTCATGGGAGGTTAGGATTAAGATTCATTGCTTTTGTGCTGATGTTGTTGGAGAGCCTTTTTCAAGGTTATTCAGCCCCCCCTTTATTCAATAAACCTTGGTGTCTTTGAATTGGCTCAGATTGGGGAAGTATATATGAGGAACTAAAATTCTCTTGGTTGTCCTATGTTTATAGAACTTAATTTACTTATTTTGTTTTTCCTTTCATTACATGAGGAACTTAGGGGGATGCCCATTTACTTATTATCCCCCACAAAGATAATGTCACAGCAGATCATTCTGACCCCCCAATGCTGTGGTTTCGGTCCCTAAAGTCCCCTGGCTGTGGTAATCACTGCCTGGCCTTAACCATGCATAATTGTGTTGTTCCTCTGAAGTTAAGGAAACTATTTCAGCCACAGTAGTTCCTACTAGCGTCCATGACCTTGAGAGAAGAGGTAGATCTGGACAGGGGGCACTGCACATATTAAACCCACCCCAATATTTATATCTCTGAAAGTCTCTGGAGCCCCTCTTTCATGATGCATTAAGAAATTGCTGGCATCTTAACTTCAGTTGGTGTGGGCCTCTGTTGAACTCACATTTCAGTTCATCAACCAAGCAACTAATTAGAGCAACTTCCTGCTGCTTGTGCTAAAACATTGGATTCGGAAATACTTCAAAATGCGATAAAGACATATTAAGTGGGATTTAAAGTTGTGCTGTTTCTCAGTAGCCTGGTAAACTTCAGAACCCTTTCCTACACTTATTTCCCCAATTGAGCAGATGCAGGTAGACAAAGCTTTTCAGTTCTCCTGCGAAATACTAGTATGTTTTCTCTCTTAGGTCTGACATTGCTATTGGCCCCTGGGAAATGCTGACATCTGACTCTGTGTCTAGGTTTGCAGGTACAGAAGGATCTTAATAAAGAATGAGGAGACACAGGGAATGCAACCAAATACAGTGAGGATGCTTATTCGCCCTTTGAGAATGTCAGGAATAAATAACTTCACTTGGCAGGATGACAAAGAGAGTCCAGTCAATGTTAGTGATGCTGTTGTAATTAACCCCATTATTAATAACAGGAAAAGAGCAAAGGAAAGGGCAAAGATTATAAGCATGTTATTTGGGCAGCTCCACCAGCTCCCCAGGGAGTCACCAGTCTACTAGCATACCTGCAGATTGCTGGAGGAGGAACTGGACGGGGAGGAGAATAGATACAGACACATGCCCAGTAAGGTTGGGGCGACCTTGGGGAGATACCTGCCATCAGTCACACCAGAAACAGGTCATTGGCCAGAATGGGTGTGGCCACTGCAAGGGCACGACATTTAGCATATTTAATCTCCTAAACGAAGAGTTTGCTCTCTTGTTTTATCTTGGCATGTTGCCCCTGACTCCTGGCTTGTGAGGCTCTCTTGCTCCTGTTCTGGGCATCCCCCCACGTGGCCCACAGCCTTGTGGACCCTCACACACAATGGACTGATGGACTGTCACTGGCCTGATGCTGAACTGGACCTGGCTGCAACACGGAACAGGAACTCTGGACACAGCCTTTGCTTTTAGCCTCACTGAGACCCCAGTTATACTCCTATGACTGGAATGAGACTTGGGAAATCCAGGGATGTAATTCCAGGCAAATAAAGCTTTCTGCCATATCTCAGTCTCTCCTGAGGACCTCAGAAATGCTTATTTCAGTGGTACTCCAAGAACCCTTGTCTCTCTTGCAATGGAGAAAGACCCACCCATTTTTTCTGATACTGTTAGGCGTTCAAGTTTCCAGGTTGATTGTTACTATACCACCTCTTCATTCTGATTCCTAGATTTAATTTCCCAGTAAAAATACTTATTTTCATACAAATACCTGGTGAAATTGTGGGGTTAAGTGAAATTATGTTCTAGTTTTCAACTCCTTCTTTCAAAATATTAGTTTAATTTTAGCTATTTCAACCCTAGCTATGTTACATTTGGATTGTATTCACAACAAACCCCACATTTTCAGTATGTGCCACAAGTTACTTTTATTTTTTTATAAACATATCTAATGATGATAGTAAAAATCATTTCATGCCACAATCCTTAATTTTTTTTATGCCTCTCATACTGGTCTGTGGCCATAGCTACTCAATCTCCCTAAAATTTTGCCTGCCCTTAGTCCTTGAATTCAAATGATTACAGATTATATTGTAATTAGCTGTTTCACCAATGAGTGCTATCAGATGACAGAGTCTGATTCCTTATTTTTTTCTGGATTTTTTTTTATAGTGTTAATTCCAAAAAGATCAAATAACCTACCAAAAATTTGAATTTTAGGTTCTAAGAAGTTGCTGGAAATTAAGAAATTGCTGGCTTGGCCTGACTGCGTGAGGACAAACTTTCCCAATACTGTAAAGGTGCCGGGGATTTTTGTGATGTGTTTGAGACCCCTTTCCCTGTCACATGCCACACTGGGGAGGTATCAGCACCTGCCAGAGCTGCTGCACAGACACTGAGGTCATGGCCTTTCAAGCCTCACTTGACGGCCCAGGGCCCTTGCTCAGAATTGGCAGAGAGGGTGGGTGAGGGTGGGTGAGGGTTGGGGGGCAGCTGGAAAAACTTGGCTCTGAAGGAACCATGAAGGCTTAGACCATGAGCTTCCCCGTGTAAGTCCCTGCTCCTATTTGTATAAAATGAGGGAGTTGGTTCCTCAAATAGAAGTTATGATAATATCAAATTGTGGATTTATGATAATACAAAATTGTGAATTATAAAATTTCATAAACTTGCTTAATCATTATTTGCTGATTAATTAATTTTGAGGCACAGTTTAGGAAAAACATCTTGCTTGGTTCAAGGTTGAAATGGCTCTTTTGATGCAATCTGTGATTAGCTATAAGACTAAAGCATTTCTTGGTGTCAGAATTTTAGGATTTCCTTAAAAGGAACTATTTTAAGATTTGCTGGGCTTATTTTGTAATAGGGATCATGTTATGTATTTTGACATGCAGCATCTTATTTAAAACTGAAAAAAAAATATACACAAAATCCTGGGGCTGAATTTAATTCTGTTATTGTATTTTTCAATTCTATAAATTCTATTTAAAAAATAATTTCTAGTTCCTTGCTAAGATATTGATATTTTTGTTGCACTAGAATTCATAATTGATTGTTGAAGTATTTTTTTATGATGTCTGCTTTAAAAACCTTGTCTAACAATCCATCACCTGATTCTTCTTGGTATTGGCATTCATTCATTGATCTCTTAATCAAGTTGTGATATTTTGTGAAGTGAGTGATATTCAGCTGTGCCTTAGACAGCACATAATCACCCCGTCTCATTTTTGCATGCAGGTTCTGGCATGTGGACTGTGGTTCCAATGGCAGTTTAATTTACTGAGTCTTTGGAATGCGATTTTGGTTTGCTTGGTTTTTCTCATGCCCCTGGGGCTCCCACTGGTCCTGCTTGTGCTGACTGAGGTGTGAGGGTTCTGTCAGGCCTAGCTACTGAGTGTCTCTTGTTGGAGGATGGGTGTAGAGGGAATCCTATTGGTTCCCTCCCAGCCCTCTTTCCCCACACTGCTGGAGTGTCTCTGGACAGATAAGGAGCTTATTTTAGATTTGTTGACAAAGAGCCTTCCCAGAGGAGACTGCATGACCTCCAGCTGTTTGCAGCTACTTCTTTGCCATGTTCTTCCCAATTGGTCACCTCCCTTTTGCAGATGGTGTTGGGCTTGCCTGCTGTCTGAGGAGCCCCTGCCCATCTCGGGGAGGAATGATTCCATCTGAAGGTTGGGGGTTGTGAAGCACATGTCTGGGTTGCCTTCATCTGCTGTGTGTGGGATGGAAGGCTCCCTGCTTGTCCTGCTGGTCCCCTAAATCTCAGGGACCCCAGCAGCTCGCTTTCTTCTTACCCATCTTTCAGAGTCCTCCATTCTGAAGCTTGTAGTTTTGCTTAACAGAGAGGATTTGGCAGAAACTCGTCAATGTCGTGTCTGGACCTGAACTCTTGGGATTGGATTCATTAAACAGTGAGAGAATTTATTTAATTGCCAGGTCACTCCGCTATATATGAAAGTCAGGATTCAAACCTAGATTTATCTGAGCCCAAATTCTGTTCTCTGCTCTACTCAACTATTCAACTGCCAATTTTTAAGAAGATACTATAGAAAATAGTAAAAATGTCTTTCCACCCAGGACTCAGGTTGGGCATATAGATTCATTTAATTTAAGTGGTGTGTGTGTCCGATTCTCCCTACCCTGAGTGGTGAATAGATATTGAGCCATAGATATCAACATACTGCCTAAGCGGAGAAATGCTATTTTCCTGGGCACCATTCACCAGTGCAATCACTCTCTAGTTTTTCAAATACTCTCTTCTCTATGGCTCTCAAAGTGACATTCCTCTGCCACACAATGCCTTTTAAAACGGGTGCCCTGAGGTAACCTTAGATTCTCAGTGTGATTCCGAGGCAGGGAAACTTCCACATCTAATCTGAGGTAAAAGGAAGTTGATCACCACCAAAGCATCTGAGATCACTTGACTGCTCAGAAAACTGAATCTGCTCTATAACTGGCTGCATAAACAGTCATGTTACAAGGTGTGTGTGTTTTATTGTTTTTCTTTTGGAGGGATGTGTGCATATATATAAAACAAACAAAGATATGCAAATTATACTTAGAACAGAAAGACAACTTTTCTCAACAGAAGTCATTCTCAGGTTCATCTATTAGGCCAAGGAAGGAAATTATAAAGTGGATTAGGATTAAAACAGTCTTTTACCACTTGAAGCCCATATGACCTTATTCACCAATATCACCCCATTAAATATAATAAAAGAAATTAAAAAAATAAAACAGTTCATTCAGAAAAAAACCCAGTCCTTTTTTCAGACTAAATTTATCCTGGCATTATGGCCCATCTATATAATACTAGTGGCCCAGTGCACGAAATCCTGCACATTAAAAGTGAATTAATTTGGGGGAATATGTTAATATTGCTATTTGCCCTTTCTTTATAATAGAAGTGTCAGAGATGAAAGAAAATTAATAAAATGTATATGAAAAGCTGCCTCCTGTCAGAGTGTCAGGCACGCCGCGGGACCCAGAGTCAAGTTCCCACCCAACCACGCACGCCTCGAAATTGCATGAGGCCCAGACCTGGCTGGCCCCACTCCTGTCAAGCTCTGCCAGATGGAAAATGCAGCCTCCTGCTGATGGTGTGCAATGACCATTTGCATATTAGCTTTTTATTATTAAGATATGCATTACCTATGGACAAAGACAGTAGGGTGGTGAAGGCCTGGAGCAGGGCAAGAACACAGAGAAGGCAATGGAGGGGAAAAAAGGAGAAATTGTAATATTTTCAACAATACAGATTTTTTTTAAAAACCCAAATAGGTGTAACTGTGTTCCAATAAAACTTTATTTTAAAAGCAGGTGAAGCTGGATTTGGCCTACAGGCTATAGTTTTCTGACCCATTTTATTTTATTATTTTAAAGAATAGTTTAGTGTTTAGTGATTTTTTACATATATAGAGAAACATCAATAGGCCCACAACCAGGGCATGTGCCCTGACAGGGAATCTGGCAACCTCCGTGCAGGGTACGATGCCTTACCAACTGCGCCACACCAGTCAGGGCTGCTGACCCCTTTTAAGTAAGTTTGCATTTCTCCTAGGTTATTATCTAAGTGTAAGAACTTTTTTGTGTTGTTTTATTCATTTCAGGGTGTTATTTTCCCCCTAAACAGCATATAATTTTTATTTCACACATGCCATGTATTTTCATAAGTCCAAATATAGTAATAATAGTTTTGTTTTTAACTTTTCCCACCTGCATATTGTTTCCTCAAAATTCGGTTTGTTTTTGTTATATTTGAGTTTTTTTCTCAAATATTGATGACCTCTGGTTATCTGCTCATGTCTAAGAGATTGAGTAGTATAGCAGTTGCCTCTGTGGTGGGGATGGTGTTGACTGGGGCATGACAAAACTCTCTGGGGAGACAAAGATGTGCTATATCTTGAGTGAGGTATGGGTTGCGCAGGTGCAATTGTCAAGAGCCATTATACTGACCACTTAAGGCCTGTGCATTTTCCTATAATTGCTTAAAGAATATAAAAATCGGTTTATGAAAGCAAGCTGCTGAGTAGTCCTATGTGGGGGAGGAGGGGTATGAGGGCTGCCTGACTCAGGGGCTCACTACAGAGAGTTGGGGTTGGGCTGTTTCCTTGGGAAATCTCTGATGCCAACCTAATAATAAAAGGCTAATATGCAAATGGTCATTAGGCACCATCAGCAGGAGGCTGCATCCCCATCTGGCAGATCTTGACAGAGGTGAGGCTGGCCAGGTCTGAGTCTCATCTAAAGAGGGTGGGGCCAGCCAGGTCTGGGTGAGTTGGACTCTGAAAGAGAAGGAATACAAACAGGAAAAAACACACAATTTGGAGAAAAAAGTATGCAGGGAGAAGAAAATTAAAACAAACAAGAAATGAAACAACAGTAACAAAATATTTGTTAATATAGTCAGAGATTGAAGAGAATGAATTCTGGAGTGTCCTGTCTGGAGAGTTAGCCCTGACTTCACTGTCTGGGAGCAGGAGGGGAGGGTGCCCCAGGTGATGGGCTGGGAGTCGGGCTTCCTGCATTCAGGATGGAGCTGTCCAATAAGCCACTGGCGGGTCACAGGGCTGCCCCTCCCAGGTGTCCTGCTGTGTTCTGGGTTCAGAGACCCTATTCTACCCTCTCAGAACAATGAACCTTCTGTGTTTGTTGGGGCAAGGTCCAGGTGACAAGAACAGCCCTCCTCTGCTGTCACTCCTCCCACATCCTCGTGGGGTCAGCTGCTCAACGTTTCGGGGTGGAGAAGGAAATCTGAGGATTAGAGCCCTTTGTAGACCAATCCTCTGGTTGTTGGCCCCAGCTTTGCTCCCACTCCAGGGTACTTAGTTCATGAACATAGGCACCTTTGAGGGTTTTGTGGGGTAACCCCTGGGGCCTCTTCACTTTTCTCACTCCTGGTTTAGGGTTCACTTCAGGGGCAATGTCCTCGGGCTGCTAAGGCATGGACCACATTCGTCTGCCTCCCAGGTTTAATTGTTTGTTGCTGTTGTCTTTTTTCATTTTTTTCTTTCTGATTCATACTGTGGTGGGCAGAATAATGGCCCCCAAATGTTGCCTGCAGAGCCGCCCGCCTCCTCAGGAGCCAGGCACACTCCAAGGGTGGGATCTTCCGGGAAACAGCTCTGGGAGGGCGCCTCAGGTGGGACGGAGGGAAGTGGGGTGTGGCATGGAGGTGATGTCTGCACTTCTGTGAACAAGGCCAAGCAGAGTTTGCAGGCGAAGCTGAAGCAGTGCCCGTGGCCATCTGGAGGCTCACAGCCACCCTGGCCATGTGGGGAGGACAGGCCTCCCTTCTCCGGCAGCCTTTCTGCCCCTGTCCCTGCTGTCACAAGTCCCCTCCCACCTGAGCCTGCTGTGTGCACAACCTGGCTTTCAGTAAAGCCTCCGGTCATTGTGGATGTTACGGGTCCTGGCTTTTGATAGATAGATAGATAGATAGATAGATAGATAGATAGATAGATAGATAATAGTATGGCTGAAAGGGAAATGAAATGGCTTTGACACTGACGCTTGTAAGAAATGGATGGGTCTGCTAATGGGAGTACTCCTGCAATAATCTCCCTCTTTCTGTGAATATTCTCATCTTCAGTGGAGCTGGACAGGAAATTGGGTTTATAGTGTGCCAAGCAGGGAGGAGCTGGGAGAAATGGCTCAGTGTCCTCTCCTGGTGTACGAAGTCTCCAGCTGGCCCGAGCACTATCTCCTGGGGATCTGTGCTTTGCTCATTTCCATGGGAGACAGAATAAAAATGTCTCACTGTAAGAGCACAAAGCACACAGGTGAGGGGCCCAGACGAGGCTGCGCCCCAAGCAGGCCCTCCAAGGGCACAGTGTCACAAATCCAGGCAGGACCCTGGCCCTCAGTTAAGTGATACCAGATGGGATTTTCTGTCTGATGGGAACCAGGTGACTCCCACACCTAGCCTGCTCCTTTCTTTATGTTTAGAAGCTATCATGCGACAAAGCGGCAAAACTGCACTTCAGTTCCCTTGGTTTGGAAACCCACTTCCTATGTTCTCCATCTTGAAAGTCTTTTTATTCTTCAAGGGATGCCTGCTATGAGCTCTAGGGCCTGGCACTGCATCTTACTCAACTCCGAGTGGAGATGTCTGCCCACTGGGGCACATATCAAACCTGCCTCCAACTGGTCCCAGATCTCAGTCCAGCCTTCCCGGACCCCAACCTCTTATCCACCAGGGGCTGTGGTGCACTCTGTGCTTTGTGAGCGCATATTGTTGTGACTGTTTCATTTGTATATGTCTCCTCCACAGCGAGTTCTATTTTTGCTTATCACATTCTCAGAACAAAGCATATTACATGATATATATTTTTGCAATACAAACAAGCAAACAATATTGGTTGAATATTGAATTTTTGAAACCGACTTTATTCGCAGGTATCCAGTAAAAGTTTCCTTCGGAGTCAACTGAAGGAATAGCCATGGCATTTTAATGGGAACGTTAATGGGAATTTAATGGGAACTCAAGTGCACGGAAGCCTTTATATTTGCTACAGTGGAACTTGGTAGGTGTAACCTCCTTGGACCTAGAATGCTGAAGAGAAGAAAACCTAACTAATCTCATGGTGGTGTGAATGTTCACCCCACTACATGTCTGGTGACCTTTTAGAAAGAGAACCTTAATGCTTAGTCAATTTTATGGGCACTGTTCCCCTTTGGGGGCGTCTGTGTCACAAGGGCATGTTCCTCAGGGCTTTGGCTGAAGTTGCTGAGGGGTGTCCGGTGAAACCAGGTAGAAGGGAGCTAGTGTCTGTGTCTCCAGACCACAGCAATGACCACTTAGCGGCGCTGTGTGGTGTGGAGGAAGGCAAAGCCTTTGGCATCCATGTATTATTTAGTCCATTGGTTCTTGCTTCTTTTAGTGTTTTTATTCTAACAAAGTTTAATAACATTGGTTTGATTCTAGGTATGGCTGGTAGCCACACTCTGAGCGTTTCCTGCGGGCACAACAGCGTGTGAGCTGCGGGCATCCGCAGAGGCGGGAGCGAGTCTGAGAGGAGGTCTTTCTTGTCCTGCAGCGCCTGGCTCTCCAAGTTGAGGCTGTTTCCAGACAGAGATCAACCAGGAACTTCCCAGCGTTCTTCCTCTGAGGATGAGCGTTTGTATTACTTTTTATGTTTAAATTTTGAACCTTTAGTCTTTAATCTGGTAATACTAAGGCTGCCAGGAACAAAACTTCATAGATGTTTCTGGCTTTCAGGTGTATCTATTTATTTATTCTTTTAACAGACAATTTTTTATAGTGGTTTTAGGGTGACAGCAAAATTAAGGAGAAGGTACAGAGATTTTACACATTCCCTGAGCCAACTCCTGTAAAGTCTTCCCTATCATCAGCCAGAGCGGTACATTTGTTGCATTTGATGAACCCGTTTCAACACATCATTATCCATCAAAGTCCATAGTCACATTGGAGGTCACTTTTGGCCTTGTGCATTCTAGGTACAGTTTCACTGCCTTAAATATTTTCTGTGCTTCACCTATTCCTTCTTCCCACCCACCTATCCCCGGTCAACCTCTGCTATTTTTACAGTCTCTGCAGTTTTGCCTTTTTCCAGAATATCACATAATTGGAATAATATAGTATGTTGTCTTTTTAGGTTTGCTTCTTTCACTTAAGTAATACAGATTTATGAATTTCTGCTTCAGCCATTTTCCTATTTCTTTTTCCTGGTGTAATTTCAATCGGAAGAAAATTGAGATGATGCTACCTATGACACATTTGTCATTGAAAAAATATTATTTTACCTCCCTTTTCTTTTCTGGCAATTAAATAACTAGAATTTATTTTTATATATTGGACTTAATTTTAGAAATAATGTTATATATTCTTTGCCATTCCTAATTCCTAGAAGTCTCCAGGTTATTAGTAAAAATTTAAAAAGTTAGAATTTACTTATAATAGTTAATTATGAAATAATAAAATCACTGAGAAAATATTCATTACTATCCCAATTTTACCAATATTTATTTCATAATTATTTCATGTAGATTGAAAGTAATAATGTATTTGAAATTAATTTATAAACTCAAATTATTATATATTAACAGTTGTTCAATAATTATTTCCAAGTGAACAAGTGAATGCACTCACTTTGCTGGAAAGATGATTTATTACGCATTTTCTTTATTAGAAAACAAAGTGAAAACATGAATAATGAGCTGCAAAGGTGAATCACATCACAGAGGACCATAGCCAACTGCAGAGCTACTGGATTAACAATCCCCCAGCGCAGTTTTCCATCAAAATCTCAGTGATTACACCAGGAGCTAAAGCGTTGCCAGACCTCCATAAAACAGTGAAGTGGCTTAAATCTGTTTCCATTCTCATTTAATGCTGTAGTGAATTCCATGCTATTTTTCTTGCCTCCCAGGCAAAAAGATTAGATGTGTTTTGTTACTTATTTCTTGGTTGTAACCCACAGAAATTGACTGTGTTTGGATTAAGGAAAATCAAGGAAGTTGTGGGGAACATCCCGGAAGTCTGGTATGGTCACATTGGAGCTGGCACTGCCATGGTCATGGGTAGGGCAGCTCTGAGAACCTCGGCAGAAGCTCATAATTCTTTCCTGGCACAATCATCAGTGTCTAAATGTGTTTGCTCTATTAAATATTCAGGTAAGAAGATAAAAAACAAGCTCAGCTTGGAGAAAATACTTTCAAATGAAATATTCAACATATGCAATAGTATATAGACTATATAAAGAACTCTCAAAGCTCAACAAATGAAAAAATCAATTAAAATGTAGAAAACAAGCAAAGAGACATCCTATTAAAGAATATATAGATGACATAAAAAAGATTTCAACATCATTAGCCATTAGGAAAATGACAAAGACATTGTGATATCAGTACACATCTATCAGAATGCCTAATTTTTTTTGAAAGTGGTATCACCAAATCCTGACAGGGATGCAGGCACACTAGATCACTCCCCCATTGCTTTGGGAATGTAAAATGGGCAGACTCTCTGGACAAGAGTTTGACAGGTTCCTATAAAACTAGATGTGGGAGTACATTGCTGCGCATTTATCCTAGAAAAATCTATAGTAACTTCACTTAATGCAAACACCCATACATCAGTGTTTATAGCAGCTTTACTCATAATAGCCCCAAATGGAAACAATTCAAATGTCCTTCAAAAGGTCTTTAGTTAAACCAGTGATTTTCTACCAGGTGTGCTGCAAGGATTTTTAAAACATCCAATACCTATTTAGTCAGGGGCACCGACCTCTTTTCTCTTAGACTGTAATGAAAAATGAGAACAGCCACTACAATAGCTGTCTGGTGAGAAAGAATCAAAATTATCCCCATTTTTTTGGTAAGATTGGCAAAAAAGAGAACATATTTTTATTTTAGTCATTATTTTATATGTAGGTGAGATGAAAAAGGTTGAAAATTGCTGAGTTAAACGAACTGATATGCAGCCTTGCCATGGAATACTATTTAGCAATTAGATGGAACAACATATCAATAACACACAACAATGGGTGGAATCCCTAAAGAATATGCTGAGTGTAAAAAGCAGAGTTCCCAGATTTTCATATTTATATATTTATATAACAATCGTAAAATGACTAAATGGAGAATAGATAAGAGGCTGCCACGGTTCAAGGGAGAGTGGGGGGCAGGAGGGAAATGGACTTGATATAAAAGGGCAACGTGGAAATGTGCATTTCGGCTCTCAATTTCAGTATCCTGGTTATAATATTGTACCATAGTTCCTCAAGATGTTATTATCAGAGCAACAGGGTAAACTGTATGTGGGATTTCTCCATAATATTTTTCACACCTGTTTGCAAATCTATAATTTATATCAAAATAAAAAGTTCATTAAAAAAAAGCAGGCTAATTATGTAGTTCTGATACACAAGGAAATAAATCTATAAACTCAAGTGTCACCGCCCTGGGATTAAGTTAGAAAAGTCATTTTGTTACTGGCGTTGGAGTTCTTCGGTTCCCCAAGACAGTCAAGTGGAAACCCCAAGTTTCAGACAGAGCTGAAGTTTATACCTGAGCACGGGAGGCCGCAGCAGAAAGGAAGGTCCTCAGAGCTGGCAGGGCTGGCTCTGCCCGGCCGCTTTTGTAAGCTGGGCCCAGAGCAGGCTTTCACCGAAAGATAGGCTTTTGATAACAGCGGGTTTATGGATTTTCCCATGTCAGGGTGGGAAAAGCAAGCAGTTAGACAGGAGATGCAATTCTGCATTTTTAATTTTCTTATTTTATGTTTTTACCGGGAGTGGAGGGGTGATGACATTCTTGCCGTCAACTTATCCTTCTGGCCGCCTGATACTGCTCCATCCGGGAGCCACGTCCCCACACTGCCTCAGCGAAGGGAGGAATGGACCTTTTGGGTATTTTTTAAAAAATATATTTTATTGATTTTTCACAGAGAGGAAGGTAGAGGGACAGAGAATTAGAAACATCGATGAGAGAGAAACATCGACCAGCTGCCTCTTGCACACCCCCCACTGGGGATGTGCCCGCAACCAATGTACATGCCCTTGACCAGAATCGAACCCGGGACCTTTCAGTCCGCAGACCGACGCTCTACCACTGAGCCAAACCAGTTTTGGCGCTTTTGGGTATTTTCCTAACCTTTTCATTTTGTTGTAGAAAATAGATATTATAAAGTCTACTATTTTACCTGGTTTTTTTTAAACAGATATAATTCCGGGGCATTAAATTCATTCACAATGTCATGCCACCATCACCAACATCTATCTCCGGGACCTTTTCATCATTTCAAACTGACACTCCAGACTCATTAAACAGTCACTTCCCCTTAACCCCAAAGAGACGCTTCAAGAATGACATCATCCTGCACAGGGCCACGCTGGCCTTGGTCTTGTTCCAGGTTTAGCCGGGGTGCTGCCAGTGGGCCCTGGAGCCTTTCGCTTGTCCACTGTGTCCCCCAGCACACACAGGGGGTCACGCAGGGCATCAGTGCCAGCGGCCCGGGACTTGCTTGCCAGGCTGCGGTCAGCAGTCAATCGCTTGAGCTCATTCTTTTGCCTGAGACAAGTCCACAGATATTTTGAAGATCGTGTTTGTAAGTAAATTGATTCAATTTGGAAGCACCCACTCCCCCTCTCCTTTTCCTTGTGTCTGCTGAAAAATGTCCTTCGGTAACCAGAATGCTCGTTTTATTTTACTTACTCTAAACTTTGCTGTGCCTCTGGACCGTAGGGGAAGAATTCCGAGGAAAAGAATATTTTTTAATAATTTGAAAAATCAAATATTTTAATAAATTATTTTTGCTATTTTTATTTCTCTCTTTAATATATATATATATAAATTCTAAACCTTCTGTTTTAAAAGCTTTACCCTATGCATAATTCTTTTCAAAAGTACCTTAAATTGAGGGAATATTTAGTAGAATATGCTATATTCAATTTCTTCAATTAGGTTTGGGATGTATTTTTGGAAACTTGTGTCAGAAATGAGAACAAACTCCTCTAATATTGAAATATTTCATGCTTACCATTTTATCTTGCTGTGGATATTCATTGCATTTATTTTTTAGAAGAGTTTTGGATTTATAGAAAAATTGAAAAAATATTACAGAAAATTCCCATATATCTTGCAACAAGTTTCCACTATTAAAAACATCTTACAACTGAAAAGGTCACAGGTTTAATTTCAGGTCAAGGGCATGTACCTGGGCTGCAGGTTTGATCCTGATCCTGGTTGGGGTACATGTGGGAAGCAACCAATTGATATGTCTTTCTCACATAAAAGTTTCTCTTTCTCTCTCCCTCTCTGTCCCCTCACCTCACCTTCCACTCTAAAAATCAATGGGAAAAGTTCCTCAGGTAAGGATTAACAACAAAAATCTTATACCAGAATGACACAGTTATTATAATTAATTAATCAATTAATTAATAATTAATAAACCCATACTGATACTTAATTATTACTAAGGTAAGTTCATGGTTTATTCAGATTTCTTAGTTTTTACCTAGTGCTCTGTTCTGTTTCAGGATCCCATCAAGGATCTCATACATTTAGTTGTCATGTCCTCTTCAGCTCTTCTCAGATATAGAGTTTCTCAGACTTTTCTTATTTTTATTATCTTGACAGTTTTGGGCAAATGGTTTTTAGATGTCCCAATAGTAAACTTGATATTTTTCTCATGGAGACAGAAATCAAGTGCCATCTTTATCATATAGAGAGTACCTGCTAAGTGTGTGAGAATTGGATAAAGTTGATGGTTGGGGGTATGGGCTCAGGATTACTTGGTTTAAAATCAAAGGTGTGTTTTCAAAAAAGTTGTTTGCTATCTCAAGGAATCAGCTAATTTTGAGAGATCTAGTCCCTATCTGGGTCCACAGAACCTTAGCTGTCAAAGCATTATAAAATGCAGAAAATAGAAAGCATCGTCTATAATAATAAAAGTGTAATAAGCTAATTAGGCCAGACATCCTTCCAGACAAAAGTGTAATATGCTATTTAGGCTAGACATCCTTCCACACAAAGCCAGGGCTGCGTGGGAAGCCGTGGTCCTGGGTGCCAGAGGGAAGCCAGTGCCAGCAGCCAGAGGAAGGAAGGCCTACTCTTGCATGAATTTTGTGCAGCAGGCCTCTGGTTAATTTATAACAACCAATCATTTTACTCTCTCCTGGTTGTGCTTTGTCTAGAATGTCATAGACTTTTCAAATTGATTTCTTTCCCTTAGCAACATGAATTTAAGTCTTAAGAGCTCATTTATTGAAATTTGCTGGGTAATGTTCTATTGTATGGATATACCTATTTATTTACCCATTAATTTGCTAAAGGATATTTTGGTTGCTTCCAGTTTTGTTTTGTTTTTTATCAATTAATGAATAAAGCTATTATAAGCATACATGTGCAGATTTTTGTGAGGACATATGTTTTTATATCAATTGGATAAAAATATCTAGAAGTATAATTGCTGAATTATAGGTTAATAGTATGTTTAACTTTATAAGAAACTGCCAAATGTCTTCCAATGAGGCTATGCTTACTACTCTATATTCCAGCAATGAGTACAATTTCTATTGGTCCAGATCAAGCTTTTGGTATTTTTAGTTTTTTGAATTTTAGCCATCTGAATAGTCATGTAGTGGCATTTCATTTTTTTATTTTGCAATTACCTAACTACAATTGATGTTGAAAAATTCTTATATGATTATTTTTCATCTGTATATATTCTTTGGTAAGGTTCAGATCCTTCAGCTATTTCTTGAGCTTTTTACTTTCTTATTATTGAGTCTTAAAAGTTTCTTGCAAATTTAGATGAAAAGTCCTTTTAAGTTATGTGTTTTACAAGTATTTTCTTCCAGTCTGTGGCTTGTCTTTTGTTTCCCTGCCTTTTCACCAAGCAGAAGTTTGAATTTTTTTCTTTTTAATGTTGAATTTATTATTTTGTTTCCTTATGAATTTTGCTTTTGTTGTTACATGTGAAAGCTCATTGCTAAAACCAAATTCACATAGATTTTTCTTTTCTCAAAATTTTATATTTAGGTCTAATACCCATTTTTAGTTAATTTTTGTTAAAGGAGTAAGATTCCATTTTTGCATATGATGTCTAATTTTTTTTGTACCACTAGTTGTAAAGATTATGCTTTCTTTATTGAATTGCCTTTGCTTTGTTACAAAAGAGAAGTTGACTATATTTTTGTCAGACTATTTCTGGGCTCTTTAATCTTTTCCATTAATATGTGTATCTATCCATTTGCCAATATCACAATGTCTTGATTACTGCAGCTTTATAAAATACAGACATTTCAGAGAGTCCTAGCATTTAAATGTGTCAGAAAAAGGGCTAGAGAAGTGAGATTTTTTTCATTTTCAATTAAGCCACTGGTATATTTGGAATAAATGTATCCATCAATCATATCTTTCAAACCTATAACCAGCTTATTTCAACAAGATAGTGTGGCAGAACTTCTAGATAAACAGAATGTCAAATATTTTATTAGCTTAGAGAAAATAGTATATCAATAGTATATCAATTTATATATATATATGTATATATATATATATATATATATACATATATATATATATATATATATAAAGTCTGTTATCTACAGGACATAAATAAATCATATAAATCTATATAAAAATTTAAGTAAACAATTTTTAAAGTAAATAAGAGGCATGAATGGGTGATTCACAGAAGAAATTAAAATTTTTAAATAAAAACCGAAAAGAAAAGATGGCTCACTAATTCCTCAGGAATCAATATTTATAAATTAAAACAATTATAGCATTCTATACCAATTAAATTCACAGATTCATACATATTTTTAAAAATATATTTTATTGATTTTTTTACAGACAAGAAGAGAGAGGCATAGAGAGAAACATTGATAAGAGAGAATCATTGATCAGCTGCCAAGGTACATGCCCTTGACCGGAATCGAACCTGGGACCCTTCAGTCCGCAGGCCTATGCTCTATCCACTGAGCCAAACCGGTTTTAGTGGTTCATACATATTAAAAAGCCCAATAATATCCTGTGTTAAGTAGATTATGGCACAATAGGAAAATTTATAAACTGTTATGTGGGGTCAAATTGTAGAGTATTTTAAAAATATCTATATCTATACCTATATCATCTACATCTATATCTTTATCTATAGTATTTTCATTGAATTCAGAGAGGAAGAAAGAGGAAGAGAGAGAGAGATAGAAACATCAATGATGAGAATCATTGATCAGCTGCCTTTTCTATGTCCCCACACTGAGGATTGAGCCCACAACCCAGGAATGTGACCTTGACCGAAATCAAATCCAGGACCCTTCAGTCCACAGGCCAAAGCTCAATCCACCAAGCCAAAGCAACTAGGGGGGAAAATATCTAAATATCCTATATAATAAAAGGCTAATGTGCAAATCGACTGAACGACAGAATAACTGGTCGTTATGATGCACACTGATCACCAGGAGGCAGACATTCAACACAGGAGCTGCCCTATGCTGGTCAGTGAGCTCCCGCATGGGGAGCAGCACTCAGCCAGAAGCTGGGGTCATGGTGGCGGCAGAAGCCTCTCCCGCCTCTGTGGCACAACTAAGGATATCTGATTGTGGGCTTAGGCCCACTTCCAATGGAGAGTGGGCCTAAGCCATCAGTTGGACAGCCCCTGAGGGCTCCTGGACTGCAAGAGGGTATAGGCTAGGCTGAGGAACCATCCCCCTCAGTGCACAGATTTTGTGCACCAGGCATCTAATATTGAATATTTGTATTATCTATGACACAATTGCATTTTCACCTCAAAATGTATATCAGAGAAATTGCTTTAAAATGTAACAGATTTTCCCATTTTCTGCATTCATCCCTACTGGCTGATGTTAGCTGGGGAGTCAAAGAAGAGCAGTTATTCCAATTCCTCTTATCCTAACCTGAACCCTCTTTATAGTTTTAAATGTCTGGGCAGACAAGCCTAAAGCAGTGGAAACAACAAACACCACAGCCAAATGTGCCCATAGACATTCTTTTCTGTTAACTATATTGAAGGAGAACATGGCAGGTAACTTCAGAAATCATTCCCATCTTCTTATTGCATACCATCCACATCATCTGGCAAATTATGGTAGAATTATTTTCTTTATCATATTAGCAAACAACCTTCATGATTGTACTGAAAACCTCTATGCTGTAAGGCAACCCGGAAAACTGGAAATCCAGTATTCTTATGCTATGTTTATGCTCAAAGGACTTGTGGAGACAAACTAAGCTTGAGAAAGAGATTTGGGCTCATCAGAAACACATTTGAAAAATTCATGGCTCAGTGAAATGGCAGCATTTAGAACTAGAAATTTCTGGAGATTTTAACTTTCAGAAATTTTACCTTTTAGAAATTCAATTTCTCTGTAAATAAAATGGACCTAAATAATGACTACTTTATAGAATTTGCTGTAGAATATGTAAAATTGCAAATGAAGGTTTTTAGCATCATAATTGATAGAGTAAGAGCTTTTTTTCAATTTATTTAGAATAATTTCAACATGCAGAGAGTTAAGAGAATAATAAAAACAGCCATTTAAAAATTGAAATATTTTGTCAAATTTGCACACCTGATTTTTAAAGACATGCATTTTTATATATTTTAATTATATATCTACATATGAATATCAAACAATAAAGTATATAGGTACTTTGTTTTTAACCCTTATATTTATATTTATGTCATAAATTTAAATATTTATGACATAAATATTTATATGTATGACAATGATCTATTTTTATGATTTAGGTGAATTTAAAATCTAATTATTTTTCCCATATAAATAACAAATTGTCCCAGACCAATATATTAAATAGATAATTATTATTACATTGATTTCTAATGCCATCTCAATTATATATCAATTTATCTTACAAGTGTGTGTTTGATTTTCAATTTCCTTCTATTCCATTGGCCTCATAATACATTCCTATATAAATATCACATCATATTCAAAATCCTATCTAATAAAAGAGTAATGTGCAAATTGACCATCACTCCAACACACAAGATGACTGTCCCTATGTGGTCAAAGATGGCTGCCCCATGTGGACACAAAATGGCCACCACAAGATGGCCAGCAGGGTAGGGCAGTTGTGAGTGATCAGGTAAGCAGGGGAGGGACCAGGTCGGCAGAGGAGGGAAGTTGGGAGTGACTGGACCTGCAGGGAAGGGCAGTGGGGGGGACAAGGCCTGTAGGGGAGGGCAGTTAGGGGTGATCAGGCCTGCAAGGGAGGACAGTTAGGGACAATCATGCTGGCAGGGGAGTGGTTAGGGGTGATTAAGCTGGCAGACAGAAGCAGTTAGGGGCAATCAGGAAGGCAGGCAGGTGAGTAGTTGGGAGCCAGCAGTCCTGGATTATGAGAGGGATGTACGACTGCCTGTTTAGGCCCAATCCTACTGGGATCAGTCCTAAATAGGCAGTTGGACATCCCTCAAAGGGTTCCAGATTTGAGAGGGTCCAGGCTGGGCTGAGGGACATCCCCTTGCATGAATTTTGTGCACAGGGCCTCTAGTAGCTTAATAATAAACTTTTACATTATTTACAATAATAAACTTTTTTGTTTTAAATATATATTTTTTTGATTTTTTACAGTGAGGAAGGGAGATGGATAGAGAGCTAGAAACATCGATGAGAGAATCATTGACCAGCTGCCTCCTGCACACCCCTCACCGGGGATGTGCCCTTGACCGGAATCGAACCTAGGACCTTCCAGTCCACAGACCGACGCTCTATCCACTGAGCCAAACCAGTTTCAGCAACAATAATAAACTTTTACAGTCTTGGTGGGTGAACAAAATTGTTTGTCTTAAGGCAATTCCTTCTATAGTCTTTCTTGAACTTTTAAATTTCTGTATTAATTAGAACAGATTAAGTTATAGATGCATACACTTCAGACTTTCATTGGGATGGTATTGAATATATGGGCTAATCTGGACAAAATTGACTTTATTATAATACTGTGTCTTCTAATTTATATACGTGGTATATTTTGATGCATTCTGACAAGGAGAAACAAAGTGAGATGCTTGTTAAAGGCAGGAAGATAGATTTTGCTCAGTAACTACTGCAGTAGGGGAGAGATTCCAATGTAAATTGAGCTCAACTTTAATCTGTGAAGAGGTGACTAGGCCTAGTAAAGAGAATGAGGGAGGAATGGTGAGAGGCCCCTGCAGAGCCAGAGAAGTAGGAAGATACAGTAAATGGGTAGGGAAGTTGGCCAATGGGGTTGGGCCATCAGGCTTTGCTAACTGGCACACGTTGAAGTTAGGCTCCTGCCCTCCAACCCAGGCTGGGAGACAGGAGCTCTGTCTGGTGCTGACCAAACAATCAGTACATTCTTTTTGGTAGCTTTGAGCTTTCCCAGGTAGGGACTTATGGGGAGCTGGGTCATCCCAGGGATGTGGCATTGAGCTGTTAGAAATCATACTGGAGTTAGTTTCAGTTTCTCAGTGTTGGTGGGTGAACAGAATTGTTTGTCCTATGAGCCTTCAATCTTTATAGAGCAAAGTTGAGGCCTAGATATGAAGATAGCTCAGAGGAACCTAAATTTGGTCCAGGAGAGAACCTGTCAATTCAATTTTTTATAGTCTTTAATAATGTTTTGTGATATTTTTAATCAAATAATGAATTTGTAAGAATCTACAATGGCATTAACAGGAAATCAGTCAATTGCTTTCAAGAAAGCATGTGAACACATCATAGAGAGTCAGTGGTTTATTCTAGGCAGGCTAAGAGACTTAAGCCTCTATGACAGCCGTGGGCAAACTACTGCCCTTGGGCCGGATCCGGCCCGTTCGGCTGTTCTATCCGGCCCGAGGAGCTGAAAGAGCAGAGGGTTCTCTTGCTCTCCCATCCGCTCCTTCACCATCAAACCAAGATGAGAGTGCCAGCGTGGTCAGGTTGCTTTTGTTCCAGCCCTCCCGTTCAGTTTAAGAACCCATTGTGGCCCTCGAGTCAAAAAGTTTGCTCACCCCTGCTCTATGAAGTTACCTATACAAAATAAAGTTGTGTTTTTGTATATCTGAATTTTGTATGTTAGCATTTCTTCCCTGCTTTATGCACATATAGATAGTTGGATAGATAGAAGTATAAATATATAGATGACATGTAGATAAAAAGAAAAAATGTACATTCAAGGATTAGAAGCTGAAAAATAAATGAGAAAAAAATCTAGTTCATTTTCCCCAGACAGAGTTCAGGCACATCATTGGGCAGCATTGTGGCAGACAACGTGTTCTCTTTCACAAAGGAGCTCAAAAGAGGAGGAGGTGAAAATTAGGAGAGAACCAAATCAATTAGAGAGATGAAAGCCATAGTAGAAGCAACATGAAGCAGAATGAAACCTAAAAAGCATGTATTATAGGAAAGATCATAGACATGGATAAGAGATATAACATTTATGTAATTGAATACCTTGGAAAAGGCCAAATATAATATGAACTGTAATACATTACATAAACTCAAAGAAAATTTTTTCTAAAATAAAGAACATTATTATCGGCAGAGCAAAAGGCCCCATCAATGCCCAGAAGATTTCCTGCAGGAAAATTATTAGCAGTTTCTATTTTACATCTTGAGAATAGTGACTTTAAGAAGTGAGTAGAGCCTGGTCGAAGTGGGAAGTTGGTTGAGCATCATCCCAGGCACCAAGGCGTTTCCAGTTGATTCCCAGGTTGGGAACACGTCTGGGTTCCCAGGTTTGATCCCTGGTCTGGAAGCTTATGGAGGGCAGCTGATTGATGTTTCACTCTCATCTCTCTCTCTCTCTCTCTCTCTCTCTCTCTCTCTCTCTCTCTCTCTCTCTCCTCTTCCTCTTTCCTTTTTTTTTTAAAGAATTTTTGGGAACTAGAATTTTTGGGAACTAGAATTTTTGGGAACATATTGGTAAAATTGTATACTAGAGCACTAGTTAAGTATACAATTTTACCAATATGTTCCCAAAAATTCTAGTTTATCACTTCTCAGTTGGGATTCAGGAATCTGTATTTTAACAACTCCACCAGGTGATTCTCATCATGAGAGAAGTTTGGGAAACGCTGTGATCAACCCCACTTAATCCTAACCAGCTGCTATTTATATCAAGTTCATACATAATTTTGAAACTTGGCTTTTGGTTATAGTATATCTATTCACTCTATGGTCTACACAACTGTTATTTCTGACTTCTTTTCAAGGCCTTTGAACTTTTATTCTTTACTTTTTTCAGCTTCATGAAATAAATCCTGTCCATTCTGACCCCTCAGGAGCCAGCTTCCTGCCCAGCCCTCCAGCGGGACTCCTACATGCTGACCTTACTTTCTGACCAGGAAGCTTCAACTGGAGGCAGCAAAAGATTGTGGTGCAGGGCCTAGTCTCAGCTTCCTGGTCTGTTTAGTGGGGGGTGGAGGTGGGGTGGGGTGTGTGTGTCAGCCTGCATTCCTTTTGAGGTTGTTGTAAAGATAAAATGAGATAATGTACCCGGAGTGCTTACTATGATAGGAGCTGTAAGGGAAATGTTTAGTAAGAGTGGCTTTCATTTACTCTAAAATAGCAAAAGCAAAGATTGCCCTAAGACATATAAAGTAAGGCAAATTCTGAGGCAAATTGCTCTTTCCATATTAATGTCTTTAAAATGTGCTCTTACTTCTGTGTCTGTGAAAAGTGGTGAGTGAAACTACCCGTTTGAGTGCCTACTGCAACCTTATATTACATTTTCCTGTCTCTGAAAGAGATTTCATATTACCCCATAGGTAATTTGCATTTCTCATTTTATTCTGTTTTTATGACACTTCCTTTTGTCCCCAAAAATGTAAGGAAGAAGCTTCCCCCTTATAGAGGAACACTAGTCAACTAGGAATCGAAGATGCTGAATATGGTGCCTATGTCTTCTGAGAAAATCATTGTCACATATCTGACTCAACACTTATTTCTAGAACAAGTTGTTCGGGAAGGAAATCTATTTCTATATCTAAAATGAAAGTTTTATTTAAGATGTGCAATTGAAATAAATCATGCAAGAGAAAGCGGTTGGAGTACACAGCTGCCAGTTTTAAATTTAACACAAAGCGTATATGAAAAAGTAGTTGGGAAAGTTTCACTTTTAGTTCTAGACCCACTGGGCACTTGGAAAGAGTTCTATGATTCCTAGTTTTGTTTGCAGAAGACTTTGTGCAGAAGCCCTGTGGCTTCATGCAAACAAGCCAGACCCTGGAACAAAACCCATGGCGCTTCTTGGGTTGGGGTTTTGATATTTGACCCTGGGAGTTTTCTAGGAAAAGTGAGTGTTGGCTGCTATACTGAATGTATTTAGGACTCTGGGACAGGGACCCAGAGCCTAACAACTTTGGATGCACTGTATGGAGTTTGATAATCTCACCAGGCATTTCTTTACTTTCATTATTTCCCCAATACACCTTGCTTTCTAGTTCCATCTCCCTGAGGCTTTTCACATTGTTTGCTACTTCATTGTTCCATTTCTTCTATCTTTTCATTTTGCTTTTCCCTATCTGCATATATCTTCTCAAGTACTATTTTCCTCCAAGGTTTCTGCAATCTTCTTTTCTTTTCTTTCCTTATCATTTCCCCTCACTTTTCTATCCTTTCATTAACTCTTGCTGTATCTATTTCTCTGCATTTCCCATTTCTTCTTCTTTCTGTCACTGGTTAAATGAGGAGTAAAAAATGTACCTAGTCTACCATGATTGGCTACATCTTCATAAAATCTCACCTTCCTCTGCAGTGGGAGGTCATCTCCTGCTTCCCTGGATTTTCCTAGCCTTTGATCCATCTCTAATTTGTCTTTACTCCCTCCTTCTAGCAATCTGGCACCTGCTCTCTCTCCTGTATCATCATGGAAGGTCCTTTCGTGAAAGGATAATGTCTTTGTCATCATTGTCTCCTTCATAAAACTTAGCTTATGTGTGTTGTGTGCCATCGTGTCGGCTCTGGCTTCTGGAGATGCCGAGAGTGAGTGATGTGCACAATGTCCTTTCCTCACTAGCCCTTCTCCAGTCCTAGTGACTCATGTCGATGGCTCTTTTTATTGAGTCAGTCCATCTCCTACTTGGTCTTCCTCTTGTCCTGGAGCTGATTTTTCTCAGCATTATTGTCTTTTCCGAAGAGCCCTGCCTTCTCATGATATATTTGAAATAAGATATCTTCAATTTGTTATTTTTTTGACTCCAGTAATGTTTCAGGCTTAATTTGCTCTAGGACTGACTTGTTTGTCTTGCTGGCTGTTTATGGTATCTATACAACTCTCTTCCAACACCATATTTCATATGAATCAAGTTTTTTTTTCCTATTAGACTTCTTCACTGTCCAACTTAGACACCTGTACAAAGTAATTGAGAATACGAAGGTGTGGATGGTGTTAGCCTGGGTCATTGATGATGCATATTTACTCTTAGTGACCTTTCCTAGTTCTTTCATTGCTGCCCTTCCAGGTCTCAATCTTAGCACAATGGCTTGCAATTGGTTGAAACATTTATTTAATAAGTATTTCTGAATGTATATATAAAAATGGTTACTATGGCTATTTAACATGTGAACAGAAGTTGCACATTTTTATCTGTTGAGAAAATTCTACAAATAGCACTCTTTATTATGCTAAAATATTTATTAAAATATTTCCCAGGAAATGTTCAGAAAAGATATTATTTAAATAGTATGAATATAGAACCAGTGTAACCGGTGTATTTATCATTAAGCTTACCGAGGCCTAAGTGAATGTACTGCTTGAGGGTGAGGAAAGAGTGAGTCAGATTGTGGTCCTGAAAGACAGGCGGTATGTTGCTGATTCACCCAAATGGTAGGTATGGTATAGTCCAAATGATGGTATTTGAGAGACTGATCAGTTCATCTTATTGCTTGATTTCAGGTTTCTAAGAGGAGCTCAATATGTACCTCTTCTCCACTTCCTCTTCTTTCAAGGTCAAAAGAGAAGATAAATTAGTAAATTATGATGGTAAGCATATTAGCTTTTATTGTGATAAGCAAAGATGAAAACCTGGATGCATAGGATTTTAAGTGATGTCACCAACAGTAAAAGCTGAAGTACTGAATATGACCTAAGAGGCCTTAAATGATATTTACCATATCTCTTTCTTCCACCTCTCCTAGTCTCTGGTCTATTGTATTGTCTGTTCCAGTCATTATCTCCTCAGTATGCTGGGCGTATACATGCTCCTATTTGGGATGTTGTGCCCTCTGCCAAGAATGGTTTTCCTTGATGGCCCTGTGGCTTCATCCCTCCTTTCCTTTAAGTCACTAGTTACAAGTCATTTGCTCAGAGAGGTCTTTCCTCTTCACCTTCCCTGAAAATTGCAAACCTCTTACTTTGTAGAGTTCTTTTACATTTTCTTTTTCTTTTTTACACTTACTACACACACTTCAATATTACATATTTGTTTGTTGAGGGCCAGTTTCATGGTTCCAAGTTTGGTTTCATGCTGTGCTACCATTATCATGAAATTCTTAATAACTTTATTATTATTTTTTTCTTTATTGACTAAGGTATTACATATATGTCCTTATCCCGCCATTACTACTCCCACACTCCCCATTCATGCCTTCATCTCCCACCCCCCGGTGTCTGTTGCCATTGGTTAGGCTTATATGCGTGCATACAAGTACTTTGGTTGATCTCTCTTAATAACTTGAACAAGGGGTCAACACCTGGGATTGCCAGTGAGCTCCGCCAATTATGTAGTAGCCAGTTCTGTTTACTTGTTTGTCAATATTGTTTGTCTGTTTTCTAGAATATAAAGCAAAGCTGGAGACTGAGATTTACACCTTTTAGGAGCATATTGTGCATGTTTGAAAAAAATACTATAATAAATAAAAACTAATAAATGGAGCAATGGGTATAATAAATGTTAATTAAGTGGATTTCTTGCTTATCATTTTCCCCATTTTGTTGTTTTTTTGTTTGTTTGCTATGGCGTGAAATATGTATTAGAAGGGGGGTTTGTGCTGCCATTTAGGCAGTGAAAGTTAACCAAGGTTGGAGAAATTAAAAAGCCAGAACATTGGGAGGTTTTAGAAATATATGTTGGAAATCATTGCATTGCATTGTGGGTCTCTGAAGGCACAGGCTCAAGGAGCACCTATAGTATACATAAGAATGCCCAAGGCTTTTGAAAGCCATAGAAAGCACATACCACAAAATTTACCCCAGATGGGAGATTTCTGTCTAAAATGTTGGAAGTGGTGAGCCTCCTTCAAATCTAAAAACAGAGCTCTTTCTCTTTTTACAAAGAAAACTGTTGATATATTTACCTTTTGAGCCATTTTTAAGTGTACAGTTCAGTGGCATTAAGTACATTCACATTGTTGTGCATCTATCATTATAGTCCATCTCCAGAACTTTTTCATCTCTCCCAATTGAAATGGTACCCATTAAACAACAATCCCTAACTGCTCCCATTACTCTAGCCCCTGGCAGCTACCATTCTACTTTCTGTCTCTATGAATAAAAATCCATGATTCATTTTGAGTGTTGTTTTTTTTATAATGTGTGAGGTTTAAGTTGAGGGTTATTTTTGCCTATGCTTGTCCATTTGGTCCAGCGCTATTTGTTAAAATTTCTACCATTCCTTCATGGAATTGCTTTTGTACTTTTTTCAAAAAAAGGCATTTGTGTATAGGTGCATTTTGGGGTTCTATATTATTTTCTATTGAACTATGTGTCTGTATCTTTGCCAATACCTCATACTGTAGTTATATAATGTCTTAAAATTGGGTAGACTAACTCCCCTCATTTTGTTATTCTTTTCAAAATCACTTTAGCTATTATAGAGCCTGGAACCAATATATAAGGCTTGAAATGATTTTGTGTATATCTAGAAAAAAATCATACTGGGAATTTCTTATGTATTGCATCATACATGACACTGTTAATATGTAGAGTCTTCCAATCCATGAACGCAGTATGTGTCTATCTTTATGTATAAATTCAGTACTTTTTTTCATCAATGTTTTGTAGATTGTAGCACACAAGTCCCAAATATGTTTTGCTAGATTTATACCTACATATATAATATTTTTAAAGATTGCAAATTGTTTCATATTTTTAATTTCAATTTCAATGGCCACATGTTAATTGTAGTATATAGAAATACAATTGATTTGTTTGCTTATTTTATATCTTGTGACCTTAGTGAATTTATTTTTAGGAGGTTATTTTGTTTGTTTGTTTGTTGTTGTTTTTTTAGATTCCTTGGGATTTTCTATAGACAATTATGTCATCTGCTAAGAAACAGTTTTATTTCTTCCTGATCAATACCTATGCCTTTCATGTCCTTTTCCTGTTCTATTGCATTGGCTAAAAATTCAAGAAAAAGTTGTATAAGAGTGCTGAGAGCAGGTATTCTTGCCTTTTTCCCCAATCTTAAGGAGAGATGTCCAATCTCTCACCATTAGTGTATTAGCTTCAGGTTTCTAGAAGATGCTCTTTATGACCCTATATTCTATTATTCTGAGATATTTTATCATGAATGGGTATTAAATTTTGTCAGATGATATTTTTCTGTATTGATTGATGTTATCATGTGATTTTTGTTCTTTAACCTGTTAGTGTGTTTGTATTTTGAATATTAAAAGTTTTCCATCCTTGGAATAAATCCCACTTAGTCTTTCTGTATATTGCTGAATTCTATTTGCTAACATTTTGTTATGTATTCTTGCATTGATATTAATAAGAGTTATATGTCTTTTTCCTTTTTTATTATACGTGTCTGGTTTTGATATCAAAATAATACCAACTCTATATAATAAACTGAGAAGTGTCCTCTTTTCCATTTTCTAGATAAAAATGAAGTAGAATTCGTATTAATTTTTCTTTAAAGATTTAGTAGAAATCTCCAATGAAACCATCTTATCCTGGAATAGGCTTTTGTTAGGGCTTCTGGCTCTAAGTCCAGGCCATATTAGAAACACACACACACAGACACACACACACACACACACACACACACACACACACACACAGAATGGCAACAAACCAGAAAAAAACATCTTGTTGTTATTGGGTCCTGAAGTTTTTAGCCAGTCTGCAATCTTACTTCTTTCTACCTCTTAGTCTTTGGGGGTTGTTGTATATAGCTTATCTAGTGTTTTTAGTTGTATTTAGTGAGATTTAATTATAGGAATAGGAAAAAAAAATCTATTTTAATTTTCCACCATCAGAAATCTATGATATATTTTTAAATAAAAAATAACTTTAGAGAACATCATCTATGATATGAACCTACTTTCATGTAGACAATTAAAAATACTGTATTATATATGGGAAATATGTTAGCTATAATGATTAATCTATAAATATATATATATAATATAATTTAAACAAACACATATATATCATTACTAAAAGTTGCTCTCTTGAAATGCAGAAAAGATAAATTGTGACATTGTAAGGTCCCAAGACCCCCGGTGAGTCCGAGGGAGGGGGGCTACGACCCCATGTCAAACGCCGAGACCGAAACTTGATGCAAAACGCATGAGGTTTTATTAGTACAAGCGCAGTGCAGGGGCTTCTCAGGCAGACAGCAACAGCACTGTCTGGCTGGAGCCCCGAGTAACTGCCGAACATGAGTTTATATAGGCAAACACCACATGGAGGGGGAAGAAGGAAACAAGGAAATCAACACCACACGCAGGTGGGCTCGTTAATTACATGTTTTATGACAGGGTCTAAGCTTAGTCAACAGTCCCCATTGTCTCTCCCCTTCCCATTCCTCTGGGCAAGTCCTCAGGGTAGGGAGTTTCTGGGGACTTATTTCATTCTTGCCTAATCTTCAACCATAAAGAACTGACCTCCTCCCTGTCTAATCTTTAACCGTAAAGGTCACATCCTGGAACAGGCAGTGGGGAAAGTCAATTCCTCCATCTTGGGGTCCTACAACATACTTTTATTTTCTATTTTTATACTTTTTTATTTCTGTATTATTGATTTTTTTCTGCAAACTACCCTTTTTTTCTTCCTCATTTTTTTCTTTTTTCAAATTAATTAAATGTTAGTTGAACAAACTCATATTAAAAAAAGAGCTTATGCCTTGGTTACAAAAATCTAAAAGTTTGTAGATGAGTAGTTCCCATTGTCTTATCTCTATATAGTAAAAACAAGTTTTCAATTAGGCTTTCAAGGTTCTCAGGACAGCTTTATTTTCATGAATTAAAGATCTTGTGTTTTATCTAGTTTTCCACTCTCTTTAATCACAGCAACCAGTTTTTTCAATCTTAGCTATTTTCTCAGCAACTTGAGTTTTCAAATGGTGTTCTTAACAATAACAGCAATTTTGATGTCTTTCTTAGAGATAAGATTTATCAATAATGTATAATTGTGCCTCTGTGGACAAAATATATATTGTCATTCAAATGTTCTTTGCTTTTGAAATTAATATTTTTCTTTCAATTTCCTCTTGAACATTATCAGGGGATGGGGTCATAATTGACAACCTGCTGGATCTCAGAAGACCAAAGAAAAACCAAGCAATGCTTTTAAAGAAGAGGAGAGACACTGTTTAATACACCAGCAGACTCAGGGAACAGCTCTCCAAATCTGTGTAGAGGCATGCATGGGGCTTCTTTTTATATCTCCCTGTGGTCATTGTCTCGCAAATATGGAATATGCTACTGGTCTTTTTTGTGGGCCTTGCAAGAAGGCCCCCAGGTGTTGGGGGTCTCCAGGCCATAGCTGATGGCCTGGCCTGGTGCCAACATTAATAACCCTCCCTCCAGGGCAGTGCATGTTCACAGTAACAGGTTCTGCAAGACCAGTGTCTGGGAAGGAGGTAGTGACTTAATTACAGGTTATCAAGAATGTCACTGAGCTTGCTGGCCTGGATTCAGATCACTAGCTCCCAAATATCAGGGTTACATTGGATTAGCCCTTTTTTGCCTTCTCAGTATTATCAGACAACCACCCAGCTTCTTGCTGGATATTAGTTTTTTGTTAACTGGCTGTGAAATGCTCTAGATTCCCTTGCATCCAAAACAACCTGGGTTTGTTCATTGGTCTCAGTGGCAATGATTCCTGTGATTTAAATATTTCCTACATCCCAGAGGCTTACTAACTGAAACGATTTTTTGTTTTCAGATCTATTTTAATTTGTTTGTTTAGACCATTATTAATGTAGGATTGTTGGGTATATATTTGAAAAAAATAAAGGAAAAAGAAGGAAAAATAAAATAATTATTAGATTCAGGAAAATTAAAAAGAGGAAACTGCTTAACAGTTTCTAATGAGAGATCAGTAATAATTTTGTTATAACAAACATTTAAAAATGTCTAGGCGAGATCATAATCACATTCTCAAATTGACATATGAAGAAATATAGGAAGTCTGAGAAAGGATAGATTGACACAGACTTGATAATCATGTCAGATTCTTTGCATTATCTACAGTTTCCTAGTGCCTAACTGACTTACTCATAGACCTGAGCTCAGGTCTACAGAACCCAGAGGCTCCCTCTACAGCCTTGTTTCGATACAATGATCCAGAAATAGCCTTGGTAAATGCCTAAGCAAATGTAAAGAGATGATCCTGCCCAAAATGTACACACACACACACACACACACACACACACACACACACACCACACCACACACATTTTGGAATCAAATCAGTTTAGTTTATACCTTTAATGGAGAGAGTGATGGGGATATATTCTTTAGAAAAAAGTTTACTTGCAGCTTGGGTAGCTTGGAATTGGTTTTTGACAATTGTACTATTTATTCTTCTGGCAAGATCCTCAACAGACCAATAAAGCCATTGCCTCTGTTCATTTAGTTTCTTGCAGTGGCAGACAGTATCATCAGGGAAAAGGCCACCTTCGTTCTTTCAGCACCTGCTTATCCTTCTGGGCTTCTCTCAGTCCCACAGTCTGTTGCATGAGCTTCTCCCTCTAACTAGGTAATCTGTCCTTGGACCTTAAACACTTGGCACAAGGAGCTGGATAGGTATCTCCACCTGTAGAAACTCAACAGACCAGGTGGCTGTGGATCCACTCCAGTTGCACATCTGTGTCAGCACAGTTTTACAAACAATGTTTGGTTAGTTTGCTATCTTTAGAAAATAAAGACATCCCCATTTTGAAAAACAAAACAAAACAAAATAACTTGGAAAAGAGGAATCCTATGCTTTAAAGAAAAAATTATTTATTGACATGAGATTGGGACTAACCAAATTTCTTTTATATGTAAAATTGATATAATTTATTTTCTTTAAATTACTGATATATATATATATTCTGTGATATTCATGAAGTTTTAAATATGACAACATGCTTGAATTCCCAATTTGGTTTATTATCGTCCTCCTTAACTTACAGTACTTGGTTTACATTTTCACATTTATGTCTGAGGCCAATGTTAGGCTCTGAAGTGTTCAATACTTTGTAGAGTAACTTTCCTCCTGCTTCATGCCAGGAATAGATGATATGATGTCCAATCTTCAAAGAATAACATAGAAAATTCCTCTCACACTGATGACCTTCATTGCTGTGGGTAAGCTCTAGCTATTTTCTTTACTTTCTCTGTCGCTCTGTTGGGGTTTTCTACCTGTTGCTGTGATAATTTTGCTATTATTATAGGACTTGTTTGCCTTATTTTCTAGAACATGATGGCTTTCATCAACATTTCTAATTTTATCAGAAACTGACAGAATCTGTTATAATTTAATCATCTCCTCAGTTATAACTTTCTAATTTTGATTTATCTTACATTTATTAAACTTAGTAGTGTATTCCCTATTTTGTTAGACTTTCTAAGCAACTATGTTTTGAATATATTCATCAATTTTGCTAATTTCGAGTTCTGTGTTTTTTCCTGCATTTCCATGTATTTTCCTCCCAGCCCCGCTCAAATTTTCTTTGGGTTGCTTTTTTTCCATTTTCTGAAATCTTAGCTAATTTGCATTTTATAAGGTAAGGTTTTAGTAAGCATTGTCCATCATGGAAAAACAATGTCATATCTGGGCCTATTTATTCTGCCTTCCCAGCCGGTATCATGTATGTACTGCCCACCTTTTCCCTTAGGCACTGGATCCCATCAAATCTTCCACACTCAAGGACATCACTTCAGCACTTGAAATTAAGGACAAAGACTTTACAATTCTTGTTTGCTGTGGTTCTCCAATGCTTAGAACAGAGCCTTAAGAAAATGGTCATTCAATAAATATTTGTTAAATGAACACATCTTTATTACTCTTTGGCCCTCAATCCATCTGTGCCCTTGTTTTATACCTAAGGATGCTGGCTTCTAGAGACTGCTTTACTTGGGTTTCCTGATGCCCTGGCTTCCTGCTGGGGTCAGCTAAGTTGAGCAGGAAAGCTGGGGACAGAAGGACAGGTCTGAGCATGTCTTTCCATCTGTAATTTGCAATATCTATGTCTCTTCCTGACCCCTTCTCCCACTAGGCATTCCTCCCCCTCCAATACCACCCTTTCTACTGGGCTCCGGTGACAGGATTATTCCCTTCTGCTTCAATTTTCAGGGTGGCCCCAACATTACTTGTCCCAAGAGTGTTTACACCCTTTTGGCGCAGCTCAGGCCTCTAACACGAGTTCCTTCATTAAAGTCCCTTTGTATGACCATGACCATGACCATGAGCATGGCCATTTGAAAGAATTAAATCTCTATTAGGGCCTTGATGAACATAGGTTTTCTAATAATCAACTATAACTTTATTTTTATTTTTTTAAAATAAATCTTTATTGCTCAGATTACAATTGTTTCTCCTTTTTCTCCCCCATAGCTCCCTTCCACCTGATTCCCACCCCACCCTCTGCCCTTACCCCCTCCCCCCACTATTATCCTCATCCATAGGTTATACAATTTTAATCCAGTCTCTTTCTGCACCCCACACCCCTTTCACCCTGATAATTATCTATTCACTTCCTTTCTTTGCCCATAATTCTATTATATTCACCAGTTTATTCTATTCCTGAGATTTTTAATTCACTTGATCTTCTTCCTCTTCTTAAGTAATACCTTTCAGCATTTCATATAATACTGGTTTGGTGGTGATGAACTCCTTTAGCTTTTTCTTATCTGTGAAGCTCTTTATCTGCCCTTCAATTCTGAATGATAACTTTGCTGGATACAGTAATCTTGGTTGTAGGTTCTCCCTATTCATCACTTTGAATATTTCTTGCCATCCCTTCTGGCCTGCATGGTTTCTGTTGAGAAATCAGCTGATAGTCTTATGGGTGCTCCCTTATAGGTAACCAACTGCTTTTCTCTTGCTGCTTGTAAGATCCTCTTTTTGTCTTTTACCCTGGGCATATTGATGATGATGTGTTGAGAAGAATTTTTCTTTGGATTCCTCTTGTTTGGGGTTCTGTAGGCTTCCTGTACTTGTAAGTCTATTTCTTTCACCAGGTGAGGGAAGTTTTCTGATATTATTTCTTCAAATATGTTTTCAGTATTTTGCACTCCCTCTTCTTCTGGCACCCCCATAATTCTGATGTTGGTGCGCTTGCAGTTGTCCCAGAGGCTCCTTACACTATCTTCAACTTTCTGGATCCTCTTTTCTTCTTCCTTCTCCAGCGGAGTGTCTTTTGGCTCTTTGACCTGATTCTTGTGTTCTTCCATTCTGCTGTTGGATCTCTGCATAATATTTTCCAATTTAGTCAGTTTATGTACACTTTTTAGTTGGGTCTCATGAAGTTTATCAAGCTTTTCTAGGATATTGTTGCATAACCTTAGAACTGTAGTTCTGAACTCTATATCCTCCATCTCTTTTGTTTGAGATCTATTTCCTTGTCTCGGCATTATCACTATTTTTCAGAGTTGGTAGGATGGCTTTGTGTGTTTGGTGTCCTATATAGCACAGTGGGTCAGCCTCCTCAGTTACCTGAGGTAGACACTCTTGGTGATCCCCTTTGTGGACTGCATGCACAGCCTTGTTGTAGCTAAGTCTTTATTGTTGTGAATTGACCTTCAGGCCAATTGGATGTGGGTATCAGCTGTGTCTACTCTGGGATAACTTCTGTATTGGAGACAGTCTTATAAGATCAGACTTGAAAAACTGCAGAAGCCTCTGCTCAGCTTGGATGCGGCGGGGTCTCAGGGCTGAACTGACAGTCTTGGCTTCTGCCCCGCACTTGTGCACTTGCCTGAGTTTCCGCCTGACCGGCCCAATTTCCCCAAGCAAGAGCGTGGGTGCCCCAGGGGCTCGCCTGGACTTGGGCTGGTCTCTGTAGTCTGGAACTTCCGACTCCTTCCGCTACAGAGAAGCCGCCACCTTGTACATAGAGGCAGCGGCAGCCTCCGCGGTCAGACCTGGAGCTTCTGACTCCATCTGCTATGGAGGGGTGGCGGTCAGACCTCAGCGCGTACTTGCTCGCGTGCGTGAGTCTGTAGACCCTGCAGACTGCGACTGCGGCTCCCGGTCCCCGGTCTCCCAGTCTCCGAGTCTCCGAGTCTCTGAGTCTCTGAGTCTCTGGGTGTCTTTCTCTGCAGTCCAGACTCCACCCTATGAGCCTGGGACCACGGAATTTCAGCCGGGGCTGGGTTCAGTACAGTCCGAAAGGGTTCCGTGCAATCGGGGATTCCTCCCCTCCCGCCAGGCAGGTATTCGGCGGCCGCGTGCGCGAGCGTCTCCCTACCTCAGTGCTTTTCGGCTCCCAGTCCGATCCGTGAGCCTCTCTCTTTCTTTCTAGTTGTAGCTATTCCACTCCGCCAGCTTTCCTGACGTTTTGGTGAAGTCCTTTTTGATTTTAGTTGTTTTTTTAATTAAATTGTTGATGAGGCGGCAGCTTAGGAGACTGCCTAGGCCGCCATCTTGGATGTTCTCAACTATAACTTTATTTAAAAAATATAATGGCCAACCTGGATGAACCTTTAGGGAATTGTACTGCATGAAAACAGCCAGTCCCCAAAAGTGAACTACTAAATTATTAACGATTCTTAAAATGACAAAACTATAGACCAGAGAACAGATGAGTGATTGCTAAGGGGTTAGTGATGCTTATGTGTATGCCTATGTGTACATGCGTGCGTGCGTGCGTGTGTGTGTGTGTGGGGGGGGGGCGGGCAGAGATGAGATGGAAGTGAATGTGACTATAAGAGGTTACTAGAAGGGATCCTGGTGGTGATGGAAATGTCCAGGATCTTGCCTGTATCAATATTCTCATATCTTGCACTAAAGTTTTGTAAGATACTACTGTTGATGGAAATTGGGTAAAAGGTACATGAAATCTCTCTGCACTATTTCTCACAACTGTATGCAAATCTACAATTAAATAAAAATAAAAAGCTTAACTAAAACATGTATATTTATATGGAACCGAACCAGTTTTTTTAAATTCCATTTGCTTTGCTACACTATATTTGAAGAGCCTTATTATTCAGACCATGAAGCCACACTGTCACCATCACTGTTCACTACCACAGGGTTTTCAACTGCGCCCATCCCAGGCACAGCACTGCACGAAGCCCCAAGTGCTCACCCTGTAGACCCAGCCAAGGAGGAAAAGGCATTGGCATCTTGTGGGTCACTTCTGAGTGTCATCTACTGCATCTACTCTAGTTATCTCAGTAAGTGGAATCACACAATATTAGAACATTTGTGTGTGGCTCATTTAACTTAGTATGTCTTTAAGGTTCATCCATGTGGTAGCAATTATCCTTCCTTATTTAAGGCTGAATCACATTGCATTTTCTATTTTATTTATTCACTCATTTGTTGACGAACATCTTTGTTGTGCTTACATTTTACCTATTGTGAACAACACTGCCATAAACACAATGTGCAAGTATTTGTCTGAGTTCCTGCTTTCGACGCTTTTGTGTATATTCCCAGAAGTAGAATTGCTGGTTCCTGTGGTAATTTTATGTTTAAAATTTTTTTGAGGCATTGCCATACTATTTTTGAACGAGAAAAGTAAGACAAAGGTAAATGACTTGCAAGGTTTTCCCCAGTCAGTACGTGGTAAAATCCAGATTTTCATTTGTGCCTTTTACTCTAAAGCCCCGCCAGACTGTAAGTTACCTTGCTAACAATCAAGGCAAAGAGCAAACGTTTCTTTTTTATTGTTTGATTGGCTCTATAAATAAAAATTAGCCACCCCATTTATATGTGGAAATCTGCTTACATACCCGTTTCCACAGATTCTTCCCTTCAGGCCTCTCTTCCCCAGACTGCTACTTGTCCTGAGACGCAGGAAGCCCAGCCGTAAATATTTATGTAACTATCTGCCACATGTGCACCTCGCCAGAAAGCCTTTTCCTGCGTGTAGATGTAATTACACAGGCAGATGAGCCCATGAAATATTTAAGGCCCCTGAATAAACTCTCTACAAAATCCTTTCTAAACCAGTGAGAAGATGTTAGAAGCCCCATCCCCAGCGTAAGAGAGGAAGATAGGGGAGAATCTGAATGTTCACAGAAAGAACTCCATGGCCCATGAGGATTCAGAGGAGGAATCCTCAGTCGACCTCCTCAGCCTCCACACCTCAGGGGCCTGGGCGCATTTAGATTGCAAACAGCACTTTGCATGGGTTCCTGGAAATAACTTACACTAAAACATACTTGCAAATCAGTTTAGCTAAATCTAGCTAGTCTGTCCTCTTTGCTCAAATACTTCCAGGGGTCATATTAAGCTTAACCCCATACTATTTTATTTTATTTATTTATTTATTTTTGCTAAATGCTTTGTTATAGACGCTGATCACTTAACATTTAATTTTAGAGTAGAAAATTAAAAAAAAATTGCTTAATAAAAGCAAAAGCAAGGATGCAGTAAAAACAATAACAATGATGACTATTATTGAACTTTCAAAATGTGCTGGGTACCATGCTAACTTCTTTTACATAAATTTCCATTTTGGATCCTCATCTTGACATAGGGACCACTTTTACTCCAATTTTCCTCTGAGGAAACCGAGGCTCAAACTCACATACTAAGTAATAGATGTTGAATTTTTAAAAATATATATATTTTATTGATTTTCCACCGAGAGTAAGGGAGAGGGATAGAGAGCTAGAAACGTCGATGAGAGAGAAACATCGACCAGCTGCCTCCTACACACCCACTACTGGGGATGTGCCTGCAACCAAGGTACATGCCCTTGACTGGAATCAAACCTGGGACCTTTCAGTCCGCAGACTAAAGCTCTATCCACTGAGCCAAACTAGTTTCGGTGATGATGTTGAATTTTATCTGAGCCCTGCACGCCTGGAAAACTGCTCAGGTTAAGAAATCTCCACATTCTTTTGTGTTCCAAGAAATGGTG
Organism: Vespertilio murinus; assembly: GCA_963924515.1. Lineage (NCBI taxonomy): Eukaryota > Metazoa > Chordata > Mammalia > Chiroptera > Vespertilionidae > Vespertilio > Vespertilio murinus. The sequence continues at coordinate 48,332,285 of OZ004714.1, read as the reverse complement.
TTTTGCAAGGAACACCTTTCTCTCTACTTAAAAAAGACTCAGAGGTGGTCCCCTTGTTTACCTATGATGAGGCCAGACAGGACCCTCCAAATTCCCGTTCCTATCCTATAAATGATTAACTGAGCTGTTGGTACCTATTTGGACAAAAATAGCTGCTACCGGGCCAAAACCGGTTTGGCTCAGTGGTAGAGCGGACTGAAAGGTCCCAGGTTCGATTCCGGTCAAGGGCATGTACATTGGTTGTGGGCACATACCCGGTAGGGGGTGTGCAGGAGGCAGCTGGTCGATGTTTCTCTCTCATCGACGTTTCTAGCTCTCTCTCTCTCCCTTCCTCTCTGTAAAATATCAATAAAATATATATATTTAAAAATAAAAGAAAACAGCTGCTACCGGAACTTGTACAAACTTTAGGTAAGCTTCTCTTCTTCCCCTGAATGTTGACTTACCCTCAACCTGAGCCAGGATACAACTTCTTTTCATCGGCCCTCCAAGGAACAGGCCAACTGACCTCTGACCTGGTCATCCACCTGATCATGACTCTGCCACTGGCAACCATGCCTCTTTCTCCCCACATGCTGTTTTCTCACTCCTCTTCTCCTCCCTAAGGAAAGCCTATCTAGACAAGCTTGGCAACACCTGTAGGTCTCATGGCGGAGCCTGCTCCCTGTTTTGGTAGTCCCTCTCCTCCTATTGCAACAGTCCCTTTCCTTCTTGTGATAATCCTTTGGAATAAAGCCTCTCTTTACCTAAGTCCAGATTTATTTTTATTTCATGAGAGTGACATGGCCATGACATTGAGTCCAGGTTAAGTGTTTTCTGAAGTTAGGTATAGTAAATGTTAATTAGATTTAAATGACTGTGCTGTGGTGGGAATGTCTTTCTTTGGCCCTCAGATCCACATTTCTGTAATAAGCTCCAGACCTTAAATGGTCAGTCCCCATTGCTTTCACAGTGCTGTTTAAGTCAGCACTCACAAATGCCCTCTGGATACCAGTGAATTAGGCCACAGTCACTAGATAAATAGGGGTCCAGAAATGCACCTACATGCTGCTATTGTCAGCCAATCTGAGACCATGGTTAGTGCTAGACTATGAATCTGGATAGTCTAAAGATATGCTTGTGCACCCGCACCTATCACTGGCGTTAGAATTGTTACCAACTGAAATACCAAGGACCAGGTTTGGTGGTTTTGTGTGTTTGTATTTTTCCCTCCAAGTCAGAACGCAAACTTCCTGACTAAGTCTAGCTGCAGAACTCCTCAAATGTAGCTTCTTCCCCAAATTGGCTCCAGTGCCCACTGCTATAGCACCAATGCCCAGTGGACCAGAAGAGGCCTGGGGCGGAACAAAGAGGCCACAAGTATAGGGGGCATCGTGGCTGAGGACAATAGTGATGTTGGTGATCATCAGCATTGGGTGTAGCATAAAAGTCATCCCCCTGGGTTATCCCAGGTTCATCTGAGTTACACTAGCAAAGGAGGCCTCGTGGTCAGGCAGGAGAGGGTCCAGGGATGACCTTAAGTGTGTCAGGGAACAAGTTACCTCTGGTCTACCTTGTGTTTGGGGATGTGTAAACCTTACCTTACCTCAAACACCTTACAAGGAGAGGGAGGATGCATTTAAAAAGCTGCTGAGACCGGTTTGGCTCAGTGGATAGAGCATTGGCCTGCGGACTGAAAGGTCCTGGGTTCAATTCTGGTCAAAGGCATGTATCTTGGTTGCGGGCACATCCCCAGTAGGGGGTGTGCAAGAGGCAGCTGATCAATGTTTCTCTCTCATCAATGTTTCTAACTCTCTATCCCTCTCTCTTCCTCTCTGTAAGAAATCAATAAAATATATTTTAAAAAACAAATAAATAAAAGAGGAGAAACTGATCTAATAAGGAATTAGGAAATTTTAACTTAATAATTTATATAAAAAAGAGAATGTTCTGAAGGTAAATGGACCAAGACAACTTTCATCACATTCTAAACCCAAACTTCATTCAGCTGCATTGAAATATTTAGCATAATAAAACTATGAGGCTCTTGGTATGCACATGTGAGCACTAGTTCTGAAATTCTGCCATCACCATGACTGTGTCTCTTTTTGGAACCACAAACAGGAAAGAATTTAGTAGGTGGGTGTGTCCTGAAGAAGTGAGAGAGGCGAGGAGTCAGTAAAGCCTGAGAGGAAAGGTCATTTCCAGCAGATGGAAAGTAAGTGCCAGGTCCATGGGGAGGGAGGCACAGAGAACAGGGAAGGAGCGGAAAGAAGATCAGTGTGGGCCTGAGGAAGAGAAGGACCTGCCATGTGTGCCTGTGAGTGTGAGGTGAGGGAGAAAACAGAAGGTCAGGGAGATGTCCAGGTGCATGGCAGAGAGCCATTGAGAATAAGGGTAAGTTTATAATTGTCTGTGGTCAGCCATTTGATATTTTCTCATTGAGTTTTATTAAAAACAGAATAAGAAATAGGCTTTGTATACATTTAAATAGAGGCAATGTCTAATTTTCCATATTTGTAAAGTTGCAGCTGATGTGATGCTTCAGCTTGCTTTTCTTGGACATGCCACGGCTTTATAAGGATGACATTCATGCTGCACTGAGGAAAGTCTAGTAGGTCTGGATAGCATCTCTAAAGTTAGGAACCATGGATGTGGACCACAGGCCACATCCACTGCCCCTTAAGGAGCTCGAACACTTGTCCAGGCAGAATGGAAATGTGAAAGGGAGGGGAAAAGAGAGCTTGCTTTCCCTACATCAGCCTGCATATGCAATGAAGTGCTGCCAAACTCTAAAGATCATTTTTCACTCACTGTCCCCTGGGGACCTTATAACTACCTGGACACTGGGGATTTTCTAATCTTGTATCACCAGCAGTTGCATCTGATAGGCTACCTTCTGTCCCACAAACACTTCCTGTACAGACCCTCCATGCCCTCAGTCAGGACTCCAGCCTGCCCTCCTCTCCCTGTCCTCCCCCAGTTTCCTCTGCACTTAGGAGCTTTCCTGGAACGACGAAGGGTGAAAACTGAGGCCAGTGCCATTCGCAGCCTCACACTGGGGCTCTGGCTTCCATTTACTTGTTGGATCAGTGTTGTTAATGAAAAGTTTGTCAAGGGTTTACTTTCTCTTGTCTGTCCTACCCTCCCCCCGACCCCCACCCCACTACACATGGGGACTGATTGACTTGAGAGGGCAGCACAGGTGCCAACCCTTGTGTCTAGGAATGACCACAGTGTCACTGTCATGGTCCTGGTAGGTGGACTGATGCAGAATTGCCTGTGCTTCCTACCAAGGTTGGCGATTCACATTCACAAACACCAACTGTGGGGAGAGAAATTCAGGGTGACTAGCATGATAGTGGGGAACTGAGGGATGGGAAGCAAAGGGCCAGGATCCTGTCTGTGGCCACCTGTCACAAATTGATGCTAGAAAGTCCAGCCACAGGCTGTAAGGGAAAAACAGGTAAAGGGCAAGTCTGAAGGCCCTGCAGGTAACAATGTGGAACGAGAGGCCAGCAGGGCACAGGCAGCTGTGTGGACCCAAGGAGGCAGCCAAGCAGTGGTCTTATGGGGGGACCTGGGTGATGGGATGTGCAAGGGCCTAGGCACTCCCCAGGAGGTTTTGGAGAATCAGACATTCCCAGGGAGTGGGGGGAGTGGGAGGTGAGGCACAGCTGGTAGCTGCTCTAGAAGAGAAGGGGCACTGCCAGAGACTGTAAAGGGAAACAGGAGGGGTCACAGATCCTGGTTGGTCTGAATTAAGTTTAACATTCTCCTCCCTTTGCTTTTCTCTACAGGGAATCTCTAAGCACAAAATGTTCTGCTAACAATACACATTCACTTACTTCTTAGCCTTGTGTGCTCAGCGGGGCCTCTACAGCTTATGAAATTGCAGAGAATTGAGAATCCCCCCAAGCTCAATGGCCTGCACTACAGTTCCAGGATAAATGTCTAGAACAGCTGACAGTGCACAGTCGCATTTCAGCCTGATTTTTTTTTGGGGGGGGGGTTTAATAGAGCGCAATGATACAATTTCCCATCCATTTTTCAGGTTACCAGCCAGTTCCATTTCAGAGGAAGAAAAACAATAATAAATAGTGAACCTAACCAGGTTTATCCAGAGATCTTAATAAATAAAAGTTGGCTGGCTCACAACATACGAGTGCCAGGTTGAAGTCCGTTATGACAGACTGTTTGTTTCCATGAAATATAAGATGTGCATTAGAAACATGAGACTGCAGAAGCCAGCAGAGAACTGGGCTTAGCGGGACCATTTGTCTGGATTCAAATCCCAACTCTCTCCTTTGGGAGGAGCTGTGTGACTCTGGGGACATCATTTAACCTATTCATTTATGTATCTATTTATAAAGTGGACACAATAATGATAACTCTATCTTAGAGTTGCTCTGCAGGGGAGAGGGCTCATACCCCCGTGTGAGGGAGAAGCAAACCTATAACAGGAGCTCATTCAGAGAATCCATGTCTTGCTAAAGGTCTTGACGACCAGAAGTGGGATTGGAGTGGGCAAGCTCTAAGCATGAAGTGAGTCTTGGTGTTGGAAGGTTCTCTTAACCTCATATGGAGTACACGGAGAAGGTTCATGTATTAGCTGAGGCTCTGTGTATGCAAGTGGGGCTGGAACAGAGAAGGAAGGGGCACAGGAAGTTCAGGTGATTCTCGGCCATCAAAGTTTTCATCTCAGGGGACAGAGTGAGATCATCTAGGGCCTGTGTGTCTACTAGTAGAATAGGAACAAGCTGAGATACTGTCAAGGATGTTTTATAAGATGAGCCAAAGGGTTGGCACACTTTGTCTGCTTTTGGTCTCCTTTAGAATTTAAGAAAGCCCTATGAAAATGCCAGACTATCTCATCTCCACCACCATGGACAGGATCCTCCAGTCCTTTGAGTCAGAGCTCCGAAGGCACAGCAGTGCAACCAGGAAGCAAAGGGTGGTAGGTGGCATCATCAGTCAGAGGGAGAGACCTCTCCCAAGTGGGAGGTAATCACCAAGAGGGCAGAACTCATCCCTCACTCCTTCCCTAGAGATTCTTTTTCAAAGGCTCAAATGTGGAGGCTCTGGTTTATATTCACACAAAGCCACTTGAGGAGTTTCTAGGGAGGGCCTAGGCCAACAAATCACATTGTGTGCAGCCATTATATTGATTCTGTTATTGTCTTTCAATTATAGAATGCTCTTCAGAAAAACAAAATGAAATGAATAAAAACGACCGTGAAAGAAAAGAGCCACATGCTATCTTGACAAGCTCAAGGAAGGCCTGCGTGGCAGTCTTGCAAAGTCAGAGATCTAAAATAACCACAAAAGATGGTTTGAAAATTAAATATCTAACTGCAAACAGGTTATAGTGAGTAGTCACTGTGACCGATATTTCACCTGACAAAGATCAACTTAGATATGCTTACTGAGCCCATTTGCCTTCCTGCCTCTAAGATAACATATCTGTGAGATGTCTGGGTAACTTGTAACTTCCTTTTTACCCCGGACCCCTCAGCCTCCAATACAACAAATAGCTTCCAGACATTCCTTCATTGTTACTGTTATCAAATAATTGTCAACTATTAATTACATTAAAGTATCCTGTATTCATCTCTGTAAAAGAAGCTCATGTCCATCATTTCACCTTTTACCCTGTCCCAGAGGTTTCCCAGATTTTTCTCTGTCCCACCTCCCTAATCTATCACCAATGAATTTCATGTAACTCACCTATGTCCCTTTCCTTTGATTACAATGTATAAATACAGAAATGTAACCGGCCATTCTCCGGAGCATTATCTCAGTCCATTGAGGTTCTGCTTCCCTGCATATGTCGGCAGTTTGGCTCAAATAAACACACAAAAAATCTTTACAGGTTTCAATGTTTTTTTTCTGTTAACATGACCATGTACCACAAAAGTCCTTTCTAACAGTAGGCCTTGTGCTGAGCCTTTCTGGGCTTCTGGATAGCTCTGCAGATACTCCCATGGGTGGATGGCTTAGGCAGAGCTTCAACAGCTGCTGTGCAAAGTGTGAGCTCAAAAACAAATTGAGTAACTTTTGTACTAAATGGCACTCTTCATGGTTGGCCAAGTCAAGCAAGAAGCCCCCTTCTCTGGCTTTCAGCACATGAGAGATGACACTGTATCACTTATATTTTCAACATTGCCCCAGAAATCTTAAAGTAGTAATTTCTCTCATTTTCTTTTCACATGCAACTCATCTGGTCATGGGAGGGTCATTATTGAATCAGGGGAGTCCTAACTTCTGGGAAATCTGAGTCTCTGCAGGCCCTATTTATGGAAAACAAAACTAGCTATTGCCTTAGGGGGTAAAAAGTCATGGAAAAATAGTGAGAAATATCAGAAACTATCAGAAATGTGCAGTGATCCAGGAAGGTTGTAAAAGGTATGAATTTTGCCATGAACTAAACCTCTCTCCGTGTCCCTCCTGACACTGACCAAGTCTGGCCGTCTGCTATTCCCGTGCTTCCTAGCTTCCCGCATGATTCTCCAGGCCTTCCTGACCGGCCTCTCTGCCGCTCAGGTGCTCAGGTGATACTCAGCCCTGCCCACTGTGACAGCCCTGTGGACCCTAGAACCTCGTGGAACTCAGCAGAGGCCTCTGGAGGAGGAAATGGTTCACACAGGGCTCTCAAAGCCTGAGTGCTGAGGCCAGACCACTGCATCCATGAAACTTGGGGTCATGTGACTTAACTTCTGTGACCTGCAGTTTGCTCATCAATGATTCAGGGAAATAACAACATTTTTCCTCATAATGTGGGATAGGCTGTCATCACCATGCCAGGGACATGCTAAATGGCCAATCAATGCTAATCTACTATTATTATTCACTAGAGGTCTGATGCACAAAATCTGTGCAAGGGGCTCGGCCCTTACAGCCCTAGCTGACTCAGCCCTCGCAGCCCTGGCTTCGGCTGGACAGTCATCAGGAAGGCATCTGAAAGGTCGTCTAGAAGGTTCAGTCTAATTAGCATATTAGCTCTTTATTATATAGGATGTTATTTTCCTCATGACACCATCTCTTTTCCTACTTAAATTAAACCACAGAAATTTAGTTCTAACAGATGCCATGTGGCCCAGGATCCATTTTTATCCTTCTGGCCAACTAGGTGTTCCCAGAAAAGTGTGGTCCAAGGAGTATTCATGTCTGTATCTATTTGGATTTTTCCAGACAAGAGCCTGAAGGCACTTACTCCACGACACACTACACTGCTGAGGTCAATGTCAGTGTAGCTGCATCTGCTCCCTGGTGGGTCTGTAACTGCGGCCTGCAAGACTGGTCTTGGTGGTGAAGCACAGCTCTGGAAGATAGTCAGCTCGTCCTGTGTGCATCTTCTCTGCGCTGTCCTGGGGACCCGTGAAAGCTTCTGCTTCTGCCAAGGGGAGGGTTGGGTTAGGCGATGAGAACTCCTGGCAGATTTCACACACAGTTCTAGAAACTCACCTGGCACGTTCTTTCCCTCATCTGCAGCATGAGATGCTGCCAGATGAAAACATGAACAAATTGCAAGAAGATAGAAGTCAATAAACAAAGAAAATCACGATTTTTATCATCTTGAAAGGCAGTTATAAAACAAGACGGAAGAACTGCCTTTACCTCATTTGATTCCAGAGGGAAACTGCAAAAGAGAAGGCAAGCAAGTCTTACTTTTCATGCAAGATGAAAGCGCTCTTTGAGAGGGAAGAAAAGAAAATGCACTTGCAGCTAAGCTCTAGGTTTTAAGGGGCAGATACTCTGAGTGAGCATAATACGCAAGGCTCATGCCAAGAAGGAATGTCTCCTTGTCCGTTTTTTCAGTGTGGCAATACCCTATACATTAGGACTTGTTTACAGCAAATAAAAATATCTTATACTTTATCAATCAGCATAGATAGGGACATTTCTCATGAGGAGAGAGGAATGTCTTCTGAAACCCAAGGGCAAGAATGCAGTACTGGAAGTGAGACCTACCTGACAGTCTCTGTCTCTGTCTTTCTTATTTCCCTCCTTCCCTGCAGACCAGATTTCTCCACTGACAATCACATAATTTTTAAAAAGTGACCCACACTTCCTGAGTTTTATATTATCGGTATTATCCAGACCAGCCGTGGGCAAACTATGGCCTGTGGGCAGGATCCGGCCCTCTCAGCTGTTCTATACGGCCCGCGTGGAGCCAAAAGAGCGGGCCATACCCTTTTATGTAATGATGTTTACTTTGAATTTATATTAGTTCACACAAACACTCCATCCATGCTTTTGTTCCGGCCCTCCGGTCCCATTTAAGAACCCATTGTGGCCCTCGAGCCAAAGGTTTGCCCACCCCTGATCCAGACAAATAGACATAACTTCTCAGTCAGCCCTAAATGTTAATGCTTAAAAACAAGCTTCTGATTGGCACATCTTGGGTCATATGATCCAATCAACTGTGGACAGGGGCAAAATTGAGGGTGTGGTCACATTATACAAAATGTCTATCAGGAGATTCCAGGGTGCACATTCTGGAATAAATATCTTCCCACAAGCCCCCAACCCAAGGCACATTACTGCAGTACTACTCCAGGGAAAGCAGGTAGTGAAGACCTCAAACTGAGACTAAGGTAGTATGACCCCAGAAAGTGTGTGTGTGTGTGTGTGTGTGTGTGTGTGTGTGTGTGTGTGTGTATGCACGTACACAATTTGGGGAGAACAACTTTTGGATAAAAAGTTTAGTATGTACAAATTATTGTCTACAATAAGTATTTAAGCTATAAATGTATATATGTATATACATGTGTAAATAAGTATGTGCTTTATGAAAAGTATATATAGTTTAAAAAGTATTTTCTATACATTGTAAAGCTTCTGTCAACAAAATTAACTAGAGCTAGACAATTCTAAACGGTCTCTATTAGAAAAACAATATTTAAAACACAAAATCAAATGATTGCATGGTATTCCAAAGCATATAGGTGTTTTTAGATGTATCATTATCTTAAATAAGAGTAAAGAGGCGATAGACTGTAGAAAGAACAACAACCTCTCAAGGACTAAGTACAAACTCTCTCAAATTCATGTCATAGAGAAGCCCCATCTCCCAGTGGACTTCAGCAAGGGGTTTTCCCTCTATTGTTGGCTGTCCAAATAGCCCTTAATAAGTCCTTACCCATCGTAAGTTTTGCTAGATGCTTTCACAAGATGTTCTCAGACTTACTTACCAGTTATTCAGTGGAGAACCGTTTCCTTTGCTCTTTTACTTACCCCATTCTATATTGATGACTTTGATGAACATCATTATACATTTATCTACCCAGTTCCATTCTCTGCCTATCCCCACCTTCCTCTGAGTTCCAGATGGTGTCCTGTGTAGACTATATTAATATCTTCAAGTGGATAGTGCCAAGTGAGTCAGAAATGAACTCTTCCCTCCATTCCAGGTCTCCCAAACTGCAGATTAGTGAGCAAAATAAGTTGTAGTGATTGTAAGCCACTAAGTTTTGAAGTGGCTTGTTACTCCTTATTACATAGCTGAAACATTCCCCCATTACTCTAACTTACACTTTGAATTCCTGAATTCTCATCTGTTAATCCATGATAAGTAACAAGAACACTATTAAAACGCAAACATCTCCACACTGAATAGTCCCAGGAACCCAAGCCCCCATCTGTTCAGAGTCAGATATCAGAGAAAACAGGAGCAAAAGATGTTGGCCAGGAACTCCAGGCTTGAGTGCTAGGACAAGGTGGGCACTTTAGAGGCAGGATGGTTTTCAAGTCTTGTTTCATATGTATTCAGTGCATGTGTGAGGTCAGATGAGGCTGCTTAATGGAATTGGGTAGGAATAGCCAGGAGGCAGGTGTGAAGAGTGACATGGTGGCATTATGTTTTGACTGACCTCAAGGCAAGACCCAATTCTGAAGTATGGAGCAAATTCCACAGCATAATTTCCCAGTATTGACCTACATTTGTGCTCTAATAGCTGTTTTAAAAACTGCCAGCCTCCAAAATAAACGATGTAGTTAACGGGGAACTCAGCCATTCAGACTCCTCGATGAAACTGAAGTTGTCTTTAAAAGCAATGCACACTCCTTTCTCACAGCCTATTTGTTTAAAATCTTAATCAGAGTTCTTTATGGTAGAGAACAAATGGTGCATGTGACCTGTTGACTAGTATTGACCTTCTATTTCATGTTATGGCAATAAAATACTCTTCTGAACACTATTGGAAATGAAAGGCAGCCACAATGGATATTAGCCGCCACATATGAATGATGACTAGAAGCAAGTATGAATATAATGGAAATTGTCTATAGAATTAAATTGTGGGAAAACAGTTCATCTTCCTTTGACAATGTTATATTGTTTGCAAGCATATGGTCCTTTAACTATCCTATATGTTTTGGGAGCAATGAATGACATGCCATTCAACCAACTGATTTCTTAAGAGATAAATAACTCCAAAATATATATAGAAAATATAAAGAAGAAAGAACAAAATAAAGTTAATGATCCTTGTAAGTTGACAATCAGGAACAACATTGTCTTCTAACAACATTGTCTTCATGTCACTCTTCACACCTGCCTCCTGGCTATTTCCTCTGAAAGCTTTGTCCCCCAGGTACGAATTGGCTGCATTAAAGATGAAGGGCAATGAAAAGCATGAACCAGTCTCAGCACAATGACTTTGGTGGCACTCAAACATAGCCAAGAGTGAGTGAGGAAAGGATATGCAGAAAGTAAGGGAGAGGAAGCTAAGAGGGACCGAGATGAAAATGAAGCGGAAAGAAAGAGTAACAAAGAACAGCTAGATTCCCATCTTTTTGAGAGGTACACTTTGTTAGAACAAGAAAATAGTGTGAGTTTTTAATTCAGAAAGTCCTGGATTTGAATGCTATTAGGGCTTGGCTGGTGACACTGACTGTACAAATTCACAACTAAAAGAAGAGATGCAGAGAAGAAGTTAATTTTTACTTTCCAAGAGAGGAAAATGCCTGTGCATTAAAAATCAATACAGGACAGGGAACAAAAAATGGCTTCCGCTTTTAAAGAGTAATGGCTGCTGTGGCTAGGTGACAGGAAGGGAGGAGGATTGGAGCTGAAGCTGAGTAGATACCAGGGGCTGTCTTAAAAAGTTATAGTTTGATTGCTTTCTAGGAGACAGTCAGCAGATGTCCTAGACGGGTGTCTTATCAGTATTTTTCCAAAGCCTGTAAATTATGCATAGAGAAAAAGTTGTGAAGAGTTTAAAAGAGGCTTATTTGAAGGGGAGGGTGAAGGGCACACTCCATTAACTAGAGATACCTTCGTGTGAATTACACCTGAGTTTTAAAAACAGCAGGGAGGAGGTGGATGCAGGAATGTAGCCTTAAGAATAGCTTATCTTGTCCCAAGGAGCTGTTTGAATTAGAGGAGTTAACAATCTTGGATTTAATTGGATATTTCTCATAGCTAATGGAAGATTGCAGCAAATAAAATAAAGGCCTTTTTCCTGTCCTTACAAATCCAATCTCTCCTTTTACTAACATAAGTCACCTTGGGCAAGTCAGTTTAGCAGCATGATCCTGAGCTCTGAAGCTGTAGGACAGGGTTAAGAACATCTTGGATGGTTGTGAGATAAGCACACAGAGCAGTGCCTAACCTCAAGTGTGGGCTGAGTAAATGTTGGCTCCCTTCCTGTTACCCAAAATTTATTTTCTTGAAATTTCTTCCTATAGAGGAGAAAAACAAACCAGCCAAGATTCTTGCCCAGTGTTTGCAGGAGAGTTCTATGTGAAGATTTTGCCTAGATCTCTCCAGTGACACAAAGTCTCCATTATGGAGAGATTTCCTTTTGAGAAGATTCTGGGGAAGTTTCTGGATGGGAAGGTGAATCTTCTTTTCATCTGATGACCATCAGGATCCCACTGGATCATCACCATAGCCACTCAGTCTAACATTCCACCTTTTAAATCTTAAGAGCTTATTTCTCAAACAGCTCATGGGTTTGCCTAATTTATTTTTCATGCTGGGCCATATCCATGCAGCTTAAAGCACAGAGGCAAAGATTTTCTGCCTGCACATATTATGCAGAGTTCTTAAATCTGACAATCCAATATTGAAATACAATTCACTAGGAACTACTACTTTTAATCAGCCAGTTTCTGACTAGCTCTCTTTGATTGCAAACTCTGGAGATCAGCATGATTGCTAATAGGCCTCTCTGAGGTGGGGATTTGGTTCTATCTTCACAAGTGAAGACTGGAAGTGTAGGATTTTAAATCACATGAGGAGTTCTTTTCCACATCAGAGATCCACCTGGCCTGAGGTTAGAGAAACTTCTCCACTCACATGACTTCAGGGCTCTGGAGTCTCCATTTCAGTATAGTACTCCTGAGCCCACATTCACAACCCCCTCATGCCTCTCTCTTTCCAAACAGGTTGCAAAGATTTAAGTCCCAAGCCTCTGATTTGTTGTTCTCTGTATTTGATCCCTTCAGATGTGGTGGATGTTTGAACTGTCACACCACATTATTAAACCCCTAAGGAAGTGCCATTTTGCTGATCAGTCTTACTGATTAGGAGGAGCTGTTCTTATGGAAATTAGGTTTTCTAAGAAGTTAAGAATACCCTGTACCAAAGAACATGTATGCATATATGCATAACCCATGGATACAGACAATAGTGTGGTGAAGGTCAGGGCAGGGCAGGTGCGGGGTGCAGAGGGTCAATGGGAGAGATTTGTAATACTTTCTACAATAAAGATAAATTAAAAAATATATTCCAGGAATATATTAGAATAAATAAATTCTAATATAGTCAGGAAGCTACCTTAGAGATTTCTTCAGCATCTACTTTATATAACAGAAGAAAGAACTGAAGCCAGAGGACTTATGACTTTGCAATGTTCACAAACCAAGTTCACAGCTGTAACTATACTTAGGCTGTGGGTAAATATACATTGTAATTCATGTAACAACAATGAAAAAAATTCTCTGATTTATTAATGGCTCTAGAGAGATTGAATTACCAATGTGGATTTTCTAAAGTTATTTGTAGAAAATACATATTACTGTTTGTATAACTGCACTTTTAGAATGATGAATAAAATACCAAATAAATGGAAACATGGTGTGTTTTTTGTGTGTGTTTTTTTGTTGTTGTTTTTTAGAACAGCCTGTAAAAAACAAGAGAAAAGTGGATTAATCACTCCTTGGGAAAAGGAAAGGGAATGTTGTGGGGTTGAACCCTGGATTCAAAATAAGACCACTGGATGATGATGATTGATTAAAAAAGCAGGCAAGGACTTATTGAAAAACTGGCCAGGATGGCCACAAGAGCACCACACGCAGGTGGACTCCACAAGACCACAATGTTCCAGGTGTAGGCAAGTCTTTTTAAAGGCCTAAACCACAATAATTTTCCTTTGTTCTACATTCTAAATCCTAAAGACTAAGTTCTAAAGACTGGGAACAGCCGGCAGGGTAGTTCCCAGTCACATCCTGCTGGACATTGGAATGTGGCCCTATCTTGTGATAGCCGAAAACACAGAAGCAGAGCTCAGCAGTTAGTCTCTAAAGGTTATCTACAGTTTCTATCTCTGAAGCTACTGAGCCAGTGGGAATCAATCTCTTTGGTCCTGGTCCCAGGCAAGGGAAAATTTCCTTAGCCTCCAGGTCTCCACCTGGAAGCTGAGGTAAATATCCTGTGTTTAATCAGGTGCAGGAGCCAGACTAGAGGGGTTGAAATTCAAACAGCAGTCTTTACCAAAGTATGGTTGCTACTATATTTCAGGGAACACATTTTGTTGAGTGTCTACTACATGTCAGATAGAAACTTCAAATACATTATTTTATTAAGTCCTCCTGAATAGTGAAACAGGAAATTTAGGGGTGAAATAGGACAATCTAAGGAAATTTTAGAAATTTTGGAAATTAAGGGGACCATGGAAGAAGCACTGGGCTGCAGAGCAGCAGAAGGTATATTTCCATAGAATGGGGGAGCTGGAAAGCTGCAACAGATATATTTCTTTTTAAAAAGAAATATTTTTATTGATTTTTTGCAGAGAGAAGGGAGAGCAGTAGAGAGTTAAAATCATCGATGAGAAACATCAATCAGCTGCCTCCTGCACACCCTATTCTGGGGATGTGCCCGCAACCAAGCTACATGCCCTTGACCAGAATCGAACCTGGGACCCTTCAGTCCACAGGCCGATGCTCTATCCACTGAGCCAAACAGGTTAGGGCCAACAGATATATTTCCATAGAATGTGGAAGCTGGGAACTGCAGAAGGTCTATATTTAGAAAGTAAAGTGAAGGAAGCCCTTCATCCAGAAGGAGAAGAAGAAAGCCCAGAGGGAATAGGAAAACAATAAGGAAGGAGAGGGAATTACCTCACATGTTCCATGTGAGGCTCTACCTTTGAGCCCAGGAATTACTATAGAAACCAGACTAAGGGAATAGTGATCAATCAGAGTAGATATCAAGATATCAGGATCCTCAGCCTTTATAAGCCACAGGAAAAAGGAGCTCAGGGGGACCCTTTCCCCCTCCCTACTTGGGAGTCCATTCTTTCCCTCTCTCCATGTGGGAGTCTGCAGTTGTTCTTCAATAAATCTCCACCTTTGCTATACCACTTTCTGTCTGTGGATTCATTTTTTGATTCCGACAGACAAAGAATCCAGGCTGCAGTCCAAAATTCCGTATTAGTAGCCCTAGTGATTTGTGGTTGAAACTAGAAATTGGACTAAAAATAGTGACGGAAATACAGTAAAAATACACGCTCTGAATCTTCGGAGCGTGGCTGTTGTTTATTCATAATGGCTTGATATTACACAGAGCATGTGGTGTACAGTGGGCCTGGCTTGCACAGAACCCAAATCCCAGGAGAGAATCAACCTTCGCTCAAAGAAAGCCTTGCTCACCTGATTTAGAGATGAAGACTTAGGCTATGCTGCTGATGGTGTCCTGGACTCATACCCTGGTTATTCTTGGTCTAAAGGCCATTTTCTCATCACACTCCACTGATCAGTGATGAAGGTGAGGCTCAGAATGGAAAAGGATAACGTGAATTTCTTTGTTGTGTGACCAAACTGTTCCAGTTTTACGCAACCAAGGCTTGGAACATGCAGGTCAGTCAGGTAACTAGCTTAGTCTGAGTTCCACAAGCTAAAACTCCTAAGCCCCCAACTTGTTTTCCTTGGTCGGACCCACACACAGAGACAAATAGAGATAGAAACGAGATTGGAGTGAGACACAATTTATTACCTTGGTCGGTGGCTTCCGGGCTCGGCAACGGATGTGTCACAGACCTTGAAGTGAAGATCAGATAGACGAAGAGACGTGGTCCGGTTGGAGGCGAGGTCACCCAAGTGAAGCTCTCAATGTCTCAGTTTATATAGCCCTTATGTTCAGGGCTGGCCTGTCCATATTTCAGGGCTGGCCTGTCCATATTTCAGGGTGTGGTGGGCCTTCTGTCCTTATCTGTAGTTCGCAGCCGGCTGTGCTCTCAGGTCTTCAGTCTGTGTGCAGTCTGTGCTTCGCCCTGTCACCACTCAAGCTTACATGCTAGGGTGTCAGATGGAGTACAGGCCTTCAATCCATTTTGTAATGCTTTCACACAATTTCACACATAATTATAACTTATATTTAACTTCTATATACTTATATGAGATCTATATTACACCAAATCTAAGCCTTATCTTAATATTATATCACAAACCTTTTAAGAATTGAGAAAAAAATAGACTTCTAGGTTTAATGAATATAGCATTATGCATTAGACATGATATGCAACAGGCAACATCTTTTGCTTCCATAAGTATGTATTTTTCAAAGACCAGCCATGCTGAAACAGGTTACAGTGATGGATACTCTGCTGATGAAAACAAACAAACAAACAAAACCAACAAAATATTGGCTTGTTGTAACAGGCAGCTTTTAATGCTATATATATTTTTATAGAATGTCTTGACATAGAATGTCTTGAAATGACATTTGTAGGCAAATAGGGCTAGCTTTGCAATTAGAGAGTCCCAGGCTCATATAGTGGCTCAGAAACTCACTAACTCCATGACCCCAGCAAAATACTTACCCCTGCACAAGGATGAAATGTCAGCTACTCCATATAATAGCTGGAAAGGTGAGATGAGATAACAAGTTAAATGACTAGAGCAATGCTTGGGAAGGGAATTTATGGTTTTTCTATTTTTGCCTTTCAGGTTGAAGTTTTTGACCGTATTGGTAAATCAGTTCTGTTTAAACTGTTGGCCTTGTGTGGTCCCAGGTTAGAAAAGTATCCGGACTAGAAAGGAAGAATTAACACCATGCAATGAATGGGATGGAATGGGAGAAAAGCAATATGCCTGGTAAACTAAACTGGTGACACATAGTGACCATAAATCACAGGACTGATTTCAAACCCAAGTGTCCTCACAAAGCTCTCCCTTCATTGTCTTGGTTTTGAGGACATCTGCATGAAAGCATAGACTCTGCCTCCTGCTGCTTTATCACTATCAGAAGTCACAGGATAGTGGTATCCATGGTAACACATTCAATATTGCTAACCTGGGGTTACTAACTCTCAGGTAAGAAACAGGAAACAGACACACATTATACTAAAATAAATCTAAGGAAAAATTACTTCAAACATATCACCCCTCAACTGCAGACCTCAATAGATTATAAATCAGCAGTAAGGATACAGAGAGGAGGGAAAAATATTTTATTAAGCATCTCTTGTGTACCAGATACTATGCAAGGGGATTGCCTAATGGGAGTTCTGAAAATAATCCAGTGAGGAAGGTATGATTATAAACGTTCATTACTTATTCACAAATAGAAGTAACAAGTCTTGAGGCAACTTGCCTAAATGTAGCAGTCTGGTACCTGCAAAAATAGACTTTGTACCAGTTCCGTCATATTCTGTTTTTACCACAGAAGTTTGGTCTCAAGTTCAGGAACATTTCCCCAGTGACATTTCATTTCCTGAGCTGCCATTTTCCCACCCTTGAGTGGAACTCCTCCCCTTTTCAGTGAACTCTGTGTCCCTGTCTGCACTTGTCTTAGGAATCTAGTCTAGAAAACTCATGCCATGGCCATACTGGTCCCATGTGATGCAGAATTTTTCTACTGGAACTCGGATTTTTTGTCCACCAGAGTCAAGAATGAATCCCCAGATAAAGGTGGAAATTTATTAAAGAACAGATACTGTACAGAATCCCATGTGGGAAAGGGGAAGAATCCCACTGAGTTCCTTTTCCCTTGGTTTATAAAGGCTGCAGATCCTGGTGCCTTGATATCCCTCTATTCCCTTGGGATGGTTACTAACTCCTGGGCTCAAAGGTCAATTTTCACAAGGGAAAATTGTGAAATTTTCCTTCCTTATTGTTTTTCTATTCCCTTTGGGCTTTGTTCTCCTTCTGGTTGAAGGGCTTTCTTTTCTTTATTTTGTAAATATAGTCCTTCTGCTGTTCCCAGCTCCCTCATTCTATGGAAATGTACCTGTTGCAACTTTTCAGCTTCCCTGTTCTATGGAAATATACCTTCTGCTGCTCTCCATGGTCCTATTAATTTCTAAAATTTCCTAAAATTTTTCTTTTTCACCCCCCAAAATTCCTGTTTCACATTCCCCGCCTGGAATTTAATGCCCATACTTGGTTGTGCAATGAACATCTAAGGACATCTCCAAAAAAACACACAATTGAAAGTGAAAGGTTCTCCCCTTCCGAAACTGGTGGGTGGAATTTAAGACATGACCAGTGTAAGGTTTCCCCCCTCCCAAACTGGTGGGTGGAGCTAACAACATGACTGGCACCTGCCACAGGGACATCTCTAAGACATTGAACCACCAATTAGCACGGGCCAGAGTGCCCTTGGGGCCCATCCCTTCCTGTTCCACCCTGGGCCCAACCCCCTCCCTTTCCGTCCTTTAAGAAGGACCCTAAGGAAGACAGGTGCCGCTTTTGGAGGTGGATCGCCATCAGCTCGGACTGGGTCCAATTTCCTGTCCCCTCTCCCCCCAATTCTGATCTTTACCTTGGTGATGGCTTCCGCCCATTACCAGGGAATAAACTTTACTTTAAAACTCCCTGTTGTTCTGTTTCCTGTTTCCTTTCAAACCTAACAGAAAGCAAGTCTGTTTTATATAAGAAAAGGAAACACTCAAGAGCAGGGGTGGGCAAACTTTTTGACTCAAGGACCACAATGGGTTCTAAAACTGGCTCGGAGGGTGGAACAAAAGCAACCTGACCATGCTGGCACTCTCATCTTTGGCTGCTGGTGAAGGAGCAGAGGGGAGAGCAAGAGAACCCTCTGCTCTTTCGGCTCCGCGGGCCGGATAGAACAGCCGAACGGGTCGGATCCGGCCCGCGGGCCATAGTTTGCCCACAGCTGCTAAAGATGTTAAGACATGATTTGACAGCCAAATGCCAAAGTTAAAATTATTGTGTCACCTTCTGGCCTAAATTAGACAAGGTCCATAGCACTCCTGCGAAGTGAGGAAGACTACAAGAAACAAGAAAGGGACGTGTTTAGAGACCCCCATCTTCTTCTCTTCCCTGATCAAAGTAGTAAAAAATTCAATATCTGGAGACTTCTAGAATTAAACTGTTATGGGTAAGGATATACAATATTTTTACATTCCTCTTTGTGTTATTCTGTATTTCCTCAAGTTTTTATAATCTTTATTACTTTTTTTAACTACAGAGAAAAGTTATATTCTAAAAGAACAAAATGTTGAATTTCTACTAAAATAAAATACAGCACACTGTGAAATATCCAGCAAACCTGACATGGTTGGTCTCAGTTTAAGCAGACAGTAGGAAGGGTTGGGCTGGTATTTTTAATGAGTTGGTCCTGATATACTTATCCACATTGGCCACACTCTTGCTGCTAAAAGTGATTTAGTTTTGTGACATGTGAAGATGAAGGCTGCCTCTGGAACTTGGCACGTTCAAAATTTCCTTCAGTTGTGGGACCCTGTAAGGAACAGTGGACTTTTTTTTTTTTTTTACTTGTCATTTCAAAAACACCTGTTCCTTCACAGAACAAAACCCAGATGGAAGGTACTTCCAGTTCCCGGGGCCATGGGATCTCCAGCTGGGAGATGATTGCATCATGTAGGCAACAATATGGAGCTCCATTATACATTCAGCACACACTGCTTCTGGTTACGTGGCTGTGCTGCTCTGTGCTCTGAAATCAGATGTCAAAAACTGTACACTGTTTCTCTATCAGCATGGACCAGGAGCTGTGGCACTAAAGCATTCATCTTATATGAAAACTGCTGTTTGAAAATTTAACCCTGCTAATTGGCTTCTGTAAATTCTTGCTTGCTAAGACTACTCCCACTTAAGCTGGGCCATTAAACTTTTCCTACACAAGATTATCAGTGCTGGTACCAGGCTAGGCCTCTGATTGAGGTCTCAATGCCCAGCACATATGGACTCTTTAAGAACTTGCAAAAGGGGCTGGAAACACTCCATATTTGGGAGACAAAGTAGGTAAAATCATATAAATAGGGAGAATTCCTGCATATTGAGGCCCAGAATTTGAGATACATTTTCCCCTGGACCCGCGCATAATAAATGTAACTCCATCTCCCTGGTATTGCTTTGTTCTTCAGTTTTCTGTAACAGCACCAATGATCTTTATCCATATTCTAGACACTCTGCTTAAAGAAATACTGCTGAACAACAAACAGGAAAAATGAGAAATTTGTCATAAGAAGCAATGAGGGAATATGGTCAACCACTCAGTTATATTTAGTATTTGATCACTTCTTAGCATTCTCAATTCTGCTTAGTATCTGCAATTGTTTCTAACATTGAAAATTCTGGGGAAGCATAGGACTTGATTGGAATGTCTGTAAGGAGGATTCTCTGAAAGGTCAAGGTCCTCTAGGGGGACCTTGCTATAGGTGGCAACCACTATCTTGACTTTTCCAAACAAGTCCAAGCCCCCAGGTGTTTTGCTAGAATCTTTATGGTTAACCTTTACACCAACCCTGTAGAAGCATGTGCTTTCTCAAGGATACTTATCCTGCTGATTGAGTCTTAGGCTCTACAGCAGCAGTTCTCAACCTATGGGTCATGACCCACAGGTTGAGAACTGCTAGCAGGGTCACCTAAGACCATAGGAAAACACAGATATTTACATTACAATTCATTAACAGTAGCAAAATTACAGTTTTGAAGTAGCAATAAAAATAATTTTATGGTTGGGGGTTGCCACAACATGAGGAACTGTATTAAAGGGTCGTGGTATTAAAAAGGTTGAGAACCACTTGTCTAGAGGTTAACCTTAGTTCAAGCTGTTGTTACAATAAAAGCCTAAGGAGGCAGGTGAACAGGGCATTCTGGTTCCTCTTGTCAAGCAGCTCCTTAGCCCTCTCTTTCACAGGAACGTGTGTTAGAGTAATGATTCATCTGTCGCTCAAGGTCTGCTGGCCAGTCCCAACAGAAATTCTAATTTCTCAATGCTTTCCTCCTTGCCCTTCTCTGTATTAGCTCCTGCCATTTTTATCTTATCATGTGATATTTGGAATAAGTTTACTTAAAAATTAAATGCATAAGCATTGATAAAAGAAATATCTAATCCCACATTTGCCTTAATTGATTCTGTGGGCTCCTCTGGGCTCCTCTGTGATGTCTGTTTCTAGAGGCCTGACTTCCTCACACCAGCAGAACCCACAGAAGTTTTGATAGGATGATTACAAATACCACTGACCTCACAGGACTGTGACCTAAACACTGCAATGCTATGCCCACCTTTCCTCGATCATGTTCTCCCATTTGTACCCCTCTATATCTTCTACTACTTTTACACACTGGATATAAAGGTGAATATACCAGCTTTTACCAAAGTAAACACCCCTTAGTGCATTTCCTCATACGTAAGTCTGTGGAATCAAATAATATTAAGAGTTTAAAGGGAATTTTCCAGGGTCAGAGCCCCATAGCTAGAGTCCAGGCCCAGGAATAAGATAAGAACAGTTGGGAAAAATAGGTGAATTTCAGGAATCTAAGCAAAATCCAGCTGCTTGGGTTGGTCTCACAGTTGGAACCTTGGGAACAGCATAAAGAAAACAATTGGTGGGTATATCAGTGGTAGCATCCTGCAGAATAACATGTGACACTCAAGAAGCTTATGCCAGCTGTTGATTTATTGCATATCGGCTTCCAATTAACCTACTTAGCCTGCTCTCAGACAATGAATCTGGGACCTTTAAATATTTTGGCTTTGCTAGTAAGCACAATATTAAATTTTAACAACAGAGAGTGCTGCAGAGTGATTGTAAATGAAGGAAAGGAGTTAGTTTTGCTTCCTGGTTGCAGTGGCTGCTCCAGGCATGTCTAGCTCTTGTAGCACACAGGACTTCCCTGGAAGGGAGGGCAGTTTCTCCTGCACCTCAGTCCTGCCGTGCTCAGCAGGCAGCCACACCTGAGCTCCTGCTCCAATGCTCCTCAAGAGGTTTATAGAAGACTGCCTCTAGTGAGGCATCTCCCTATGATCAGCTTTCTGGAACTTTTTGGAGGCAAGTTCTTTAGATATGTCACCATGGAGCTTGTCTGACCTTCAGCGAGCTATGATTGTGTCTCCCCAATGACAGAAGGCTTAAAATACTTTTATTCTCTACTGTTTCCCCTTTTAAGACAAAAATCAAGTACTTCAGTTGTCTTATTATTCAACTGAAATTTTAAATAAATAGAAATATATTAAAAATCACTAGTAATTCTTTTTTTTTTTTTTTGGTCATAGGATCAAGACATGGCATTTCTTTTAGGGAAATTAACAGTGGAAGTATGTAAGAGAATAGAATCATAGAATAGCTGAGCTATAAGATCATTGATTCCAATGACTTTTTTTTTGTTTTACAAGTAAGGAACTAGAATGAAGAGGATTTTTTATAAGGGCACACAAATGAACGAGGTTAAGGCCTCTTAAGTTACTACAGTACTCTTTTGGGAAGTTATTAAAATTTCCCAAATGTTGCCAAAACCGGTTTGGCTCAGTGGATAGAGCGTCAGCCTGCAGACTGAAAGGTCCCAGGTTCGATTCTGGTCAAGGGCATGTACTCTGGTTGCAGGCATATCCCAAATAGGGGGTGTGCAAGAGGCAGCTGATCAATGTTTCTCTCTCATCAATGTTTCTAACTCTCTATCCCTCTCTCTTCCTCTTTATAAAAAATCAATAAAATATATTTTGAAAATAAATAAATGTCTCAAATGTTTTTAAAATGTAGGTAGGAATAGGAACCACAAATTTAGATGGAAAAGTCCAACCATAAACATCTGTAGAAAAGGAGAATGTTCAATAACTTCCTATGCATTTCATTTACTTTAAGCCCAGTTTTTACCTAGTTCTTATTTCTTTTTTTTTGTTTTTAAATATTTTATTGATATTTTACAGAGAGGAAGGGAGAGAGATAGATAGCCAGAAACACTGATGAGAGAGGAACATCGACCAGCTGCCTCTTGCTTGCACACCCCCTACCGGGGATGTGCCCGCAACCAATGTACATGCCCTTGCCCAGAATCGAACCCGGGACCCTTCAGTCCGAAGACCGACGCTCTACCACTGAGCCAAACCAGTTTTGGCTAGTTCTTATTTCTTTATATAATCTGCCTTCTCTGGACTTCACTGACATGGAAATATCCTCTGGGAAAGACATTGCAGTGGTAGTAACAAAGAGTAATCTTTAATGCCCAGCTTGTCATCAAAATCACTAGAATGCCCACCCTAAACCCCTCATAATCCCCTCATTATATGGCTTCTGATAATTGTATGGATGGCTTACTGGTGGTTTCTGTTATGGTCTCATGACTCAAGCACATTGGTATTTTTCTAGCAGGTCTTCATTCTGTCACTAGTTCCTGTGCTGGCCTCGGGGACATGTGTTTCTCTGGCTGGTGTTAAATTCCTTTATTTGGAAATTGATCCCAAAACTTTCAAAACACAGTTTGTGACTTGACTCAATGCCATATGCACCAATGGTCTGAAATTTTGAACTTTACCTTTTAGTAAAATTAAAAATATACTTTGAATTGATGTATGTTGTCAATATTTTATTAGGCCAAATCAAGATATTGAAGGGAAAACACATTATTTAATATTACATTTTTTTTATAAAAGGAAGGATATTTGATATATAGAATATAGGAAAAAGCCAAATTTTAAATAAGCATTTCTTTAACTTTTACAAAATTTATTTCATAAAAAGTAACCACATAATACTTTTTTCCTTAATTTTTATGCAAATCTTTACGAAAGGACACTGGTCCATAAGCTCAGGTTTGGGAGGCAGCGCTATACACTATTTGAAACTCATAAGGAATTTAATTGGAAGATCAACTTTGCAATACTTTTATATAGTCTGCACCGTGATGCTTCACAATTCACTCCCTTTTTGATTCCTAGGCAAAGATCCTTAATTCACTGGGGACCTCCCATTAAAAAGTATCCTATGTACTCTTCTCAGTGTTAAAGATGGTCAGACTTTCTCAACTTTTTGGGATATGTTTCAGTTATATATAATCTTTAGTTGTAAGGAACAGGACACCGTATTTTTTATCACAAGAGGGTCTTGATTTTAAGTGAATATGTGGAGTAAAACTGATATTGACTTGGAATTCAAAAGCTCTGTTTATTTCATGGGACATTACTCATAATCTTTGCACATAAAAATATGGAATTGAAGAAAATGTTGAATGTATAATAAAAAAGCTTATTTTACATGTTAGTTGCAGAGACAGTCCACCCTTCAGGAAACCCAAGCTCTCTGAACAACATTGAGGTTTCAGAGGAAAAGAAAGTTGTTAGTAGAGAAACACAAGTTACTTTTTAAAAAAATATATATTTTATTGATATTTCACAGAGAGGAAGGGAGAGAGACAGAGAGCTAGAAACATCGATGAGAGAGAAACACCGACCAGCTACCTCTTGCACACCCCCTACTGGGGATGTGCCTGCAACCAAGGTACATGCCCCTGACTGGAATCGAACCTGGGACCTTTCAGTCCGCAGACCGACGCTCTACCACTGAGCCAAACCGGTTTTGGCACAAGTTACTTTTTTATAATTATTATATCTACTGAGTTTGGTATATGTCTGTAGATATCAATATGGCATAAAGTTGTTCTCATTAGGGAATCAGAAATATACTGGAAAAGGGCTGAAAGCAATATTTATTTGGGGGTATAGTAGTACATGAGATGTTCTTGTATTTTAGGGTTTATCTATTAATGAAAAGTTTTATATGTGATTACACTAAATAATAAGCATTTTTATTTATATAGAACCAGGACAAGGTGTGTCTTGCTTTTTCATCTTTCTGTTATAGATCTCCTTAACTGTGAGATACTTATTTCAGCATTTCCTATTTCAAATTCCTGGAAGAAAACTGTAGCTGACCATACTTACTTCTTCATATCAGCTTGTCAGAAAGGTGTAGACCAGGGGCCTGAAAGAAAGGCTTAAAGACAAGCAGATTCATTTAAAAGGGAGCATGGGAGGCCAACAGCAACAACACCAGATTTTAGGACAGCAGTGTTCATCATTGTTGTCAGCTGTAAACCTAAACCCATTCGGTCTTTGACAATCTACAAGAGCCATTGCATCCCAAGCAAATAGGAAATTTGTTATCCTGCCTGCTAGCCTGCCAGGTATTCCCAGAGCCTTTAGAGGAAATGGTAAAGGAGATGAGGTCAGGAAAGTCTAGCCTTGGTACATACAGTAGAACTCAATTACTAGGTTCATTTACCTACCCTGTGACACTAGAATAAACCTTTCATCTGATCCTTTTTCTCAGAGAAATGGGAGGTAATCTAGGCTAATCAAGGTAGCTATTGGTAGTTTTCAAAATAAAGACACGAATGAACTAAGTAAATGAGATGTTCAGAATGTACATAAATTGAGAAAGATGTGCTAATGATATGATATCTGTTCAGTAATGTGTCAATAGTTGATGAAAATATACTTTTATGTTTTTCTAATTAGAAAAACATGTTTTATGAGACATCACAACAAATAACTTTTGATAAATGCTAAAATTAGTTGCCATAAGGTACCATTGATGAAATTTGAATGAGTCCTTCTTTTAAAATTTTAGGAAGTTCAGAGGAGCAATAACTAAAACTCTTCAAGAGTTTATGTAGATATAGAAGAGAGAAAATTGGTGTCAGGTAAGCAATACTATAATAAAAATCATGGGCCACAAGTGTTAACAATAATGGAAACAATGGAGTATGTTTGCAAAAAATAAACCAAACCCACAAGATTGACAGTGAAGGAAGCTGAGTGTCAGTCCCAGCATGCATCTAGATAGCAGTGTAAGCTGTGAAAGCAGTGTAAGCAGTATAAGCAGTGAAGCTGAGTGTCAGTCCCAGCATGCATCTAGATAGCATGTATCTAGATAGCATCTAGATAGCAGAGATGAAAGTTCCCACACACATTAGCTGTATGACCAAAAACAAATTTCACTGATAACCTTGAGACATCAATCCCCCAGATCCATGGTCGGCAAACTGCGACTCGTAAGCCATTTGCTGCTCTTTGGCCCCTTGAGGGTGTCCACAAAATACAACAGCCTAGGCAATTCTATTTTGAAGAAGTGGCATTAGAAGAAGTTTAAGTTTAAAAAATTTGGCTCTCAAAAGAAATTTCAATCATTGTACTGTTGATATTTGGCTCTGTTGACTAATGAGTTTGCTGACCACTGCCCTAGATGGCATGATTTACAGGGTACCTTCACGATTCATGACTTAGCTTTATATAATTGTAAATGGGATGTATTCCATTTTACTTGCTTTAAGCTGCCTTTTCATCTATAGGGTGATACTGTCTGTGTCCCTGTGGTACCAAGAAGCAAGAAAACCAAAAATGCTTTTATGGTATAAATACACATATGCTCATGGACCCTTCACTACCTTTTGAAATTTCTGCAATAGCTCTGCTTGCTTAGCTGTGGACGGTGTTTGCCGGGGAGGCACTGCCTGGACCTGGACATCAGGACAACTCTGTGGGCAGCCCCCAGGTCTTCCTGAGCAAAGCTACACCTTGCCCAAGCTGTGCCTGGCTTAGGCATTAGCGTAAATTCGGTGGAATCACATGATTGTGCTGTATAGGACTTCAGATAAATTTATGACATATGGAAGGTCCTCATTGCTTTTAGGGCCTGGGGCAGGCGAGCAAACTGCATTAGTGGCAATGCTGAGACAGCAGTTTGGTGTTCTGACAAATCTGGCTCAGCCTCCAGCAAACATCAGCTGCCCTGCTGTTTAGTTTTATGGCATTACCAACTTCACAAGGCAATGCTGTTTAAATATCTAACAAGATCCTACATAAGAATATGAAGAACAAAATGGAAGTCATGTTAGGGAAAGTGTTTGGGTTCAAATCTCAGCCAATTTTCATGAGCTTGGGGACCAGAAGCTAATCTCTCGATATATCTGAACCTCTCTTTTCATCTATAGGGTGAGACTGATAATTACAAATGGTGAATTTGCCTTCCATCATTTATATGATCTCAAAAGCTTCTTCTGAGGACAAATGGAGCCAAAACTTTCAAGCAGAAAAGAAACAGACTAAGACTACATATTATTTTCCAACAGGTTTAGTCAGAATAAACGTCACAGCAACTGAGCCCTGGTGGGCACCATTGACACTAATGTAGTGTTTACACATTCATTTCCTCTTTTCTACATACACTTTGTTTTCATCCCAGTACTACTTCTTGTGTTCTCCATAACATATTCACTCTTTTGGAGTTTCTATTGCCTTCAGGCCAGTATCAGGTATGGATAAGTGTGAATTGTGCTGTGTGCTCACAAGACCTCTTGTTTGCCAGTGCATGGAGAGAAAGAAAGAGCAAGGCCTTTGGCATTTCTTTTTATAAGGTTACTAATCTCATTCTGAAGATACCACCCTCATGACCTCATCTAACCCTAACTACTTCCTAAAGGCCCCGACTCCAAATACCATGGCATAAGGGGCTAACACGTCAACATGAAGTTGGGGGCATACAAACTATCAGTCCTTAATGGTCATGCTATCTTCTTATTAATCTCAAAGATTTAAGGAAAGCCTCTCATTATTATTCCTACTCCCTTCCCATGTATACACCCATAGTTTATGCCTATGATGATAGCTGTGAGATCCTCCCTCCCCCCAAATGGTGGGCGGAGTTATGATGTTACAGGAGTCTGCTGCCAAGACATTGAACCACCAATCAGTGTATGCTTAGTGCCCTGGGGCCCACCCCTTCCTGTTCCCTTTCCTTAAAAGGATCTTCCACCCACCCATGTGGGCTGCTCTCTGTTTCCTGTTCTCTGTCTGCAGAGGTAGCCCAGTTGGGTCCCTTCTCCTCTCCCTCCTCCTCTAATTCTGATTTCTCGACCTCAGTAATGACTCTTGCATGTTACTGTGGAATAAACCTTCCTTTAATATGTCTTAGTGGTTTCCAACTCCAGTTTCCTGTGACTATGAAGGAAGTGTTCATAGATAACCTTTCTATTTACAAGGCTCTTTCATTCAGACTCCAAAGCTTTGGTCAGACCTCTCTGCTTGCTTACTTATTTTTCTTTGTGATTAAATGGCCCATCAGTCATCCAGAACAGCCAGAATATTTCTGGTCTTAATTTCTGTGTGAGGCCTCAAGTAACTGCTTGAGCTTCCTTACAACCAGATGCAACTGAAGTTTAAGTATTGCAAGTATCTCTCTTGGTGTAATTCCTGCTGTGGTGTCTGGGCTAATATCTGGAAGAGAGATCATCAGGTTCTCAAAAATTTTATTAACTTCATGATGTCTATGGATAGAGAGGGACATTCCTGGAATGTCATAGTTCAGAGTCTGTTTGACATCATAACACACAATCCTTAACAAGCGACGAGTTATCAGGGAAGTTGAAGTGTTGCAGCAGCATTTGCAGCTTTGTTCCCATTGAGAGAGGTTGATCTGAGTCCCCCTCTCCTGGCACATTAGTGCATTTTATGGCCTCTAGCCCTCCAATTAGCCTTCCATGTCACATAGGTAAGATCCCTAATGGATTTCTTCAACCATTTCTTTTATAATACCCAGAATCCTGCATCAAAATTGTAATCTTAGCTAAATTGCATATAATTTAAATATTAGAATATATCTTCCTATACCCTTAGGATATACCTCCAAAGATAGGTTTCCAGAGACTATTTTGAGATTGAGGAAAAATGAAGGCTTTATTTTTATGTGACTGAAACACAGCAGGTGTCTAGTTCAGACAATCTCCTTTCCATCTAGTAATTATAATCCATTTTTTAAAATTTTAGTCAGATTTGCTTGTCAGTTGCCATGTGCATAATAAAGTCAAGTGATCTCTTGGTAAAGCATCCATTCTTATGTTTCTTTTACCTTGATTGATCCATTAGTATGTATTCACTCTTTCATCTCTTTTTACCTAACCATTACTTAGTTCTCTGGCCCACTAATACTAAATATGTCTAATAAACACAAGATGATGAATTCGTCCAGTTTACTCCCAAAGCCAGCCTCTGCTGTAGGTATTTCTGTCTGCATTTGTCATATAAGAAATTGGTTCAGAGAGGCCACATAATTTGTCAAGGTCACACAGCCCCTAAGTGTTAAAATCTCCAGGAATCAATTTGCAGGTGAAACAGCAACTATTAAAATTGCTCTCCAAAACTTACCATTTTAATAGCCACCTTTTCAAGGTGGCCCCAAAGACTCATGTGACACCTAGGGAAATCAAATTCTGCCTCAGTCCTGAGCCAAAGAGAAGGATGACAGGTGGCACACGGATTTTATAAACTGTGGGCAGGCATAGATTAAAGTCATTGATCAACATCACAGAGCAAGTCCGCTGGTTGCCTTTGCAATGAGGGAAGAGAAATTTGCATTTCTTGCTTCCAGGACAATAATTGTCCTGCTGCCAGAATGCTGTTGCATGCCTGTGCTGATTTATAATTTGGAAGCCACGTGATTCTCAGGTGGCCTTTCTGAAAAGCAGAGGGAAGTCTGCCATGAACCCACCTTTAGAGGGGAACCAATTCGACCAAGTTAGCCATGATTTATGGCCCCCAGTCCAGGCTGAGTTCCTGATCAACTGCATGTTAGGAACAGCAAGGATGGGGTGGCTGCACTAGCTGCTGTTGAGTGAGGGGATTTGGACACGTTAGCTCTGGGAAAGTGTCCACAGGGTGATAAGGGCAAGCCTGGAACAGGCTGCAGACCACTTGGCTGCTCAACTGTAATGGAAAGGAAACCCCAAGCTCCAAAAGAACGAGAAGCATGTGGCTGAAAGGACAAGGGCATCACCTGATCCTGTGGTTGCTGCAGTCATAGTCTACACTGACTGGACACTCCATGGGAAAAGGTCATGCTCTGGATGCATTTCTCATGTGCTATGACTATGCCCATCCCTGACCAGGTTTGACTTCAGTCCTGATTTCACCAAGTAAGACAAAAACAAGCAAACAAACAAAATTCTTTTGGCAGAGAAATGATAAAAAACAACCAGAAGCATCTAGTATTTTGAATTCTAGCCTCTTGAGCTCTATAACTTTGGGCAAATGCCTTAAGTCTCTGTGCCTCCATTTGTCTGTGAAGCACAGATGGTTGCAATGATCAGAAAAGAAAGTAATGAAAAGAGCCCATTTTACCTACTTTCCTCATAGGAACGGCAGCTACGTCTATTGTTTTACTCCTCAAGTGCCAGGGACATACCTGATTTCTCTGTTGGCTCCCCCTGAGCCCTCCACCCACCATATTTGCAGAGCAGCTGAAACACAAGCAGCATCAGACTGGGCAGACAGCTGGAGGAGCGCATGGCCACACCATGTCAAGGGGAGAGTAGGTCAACAGCTCCCACCACCTCAGGAGTCAGCACTCACAGAGACAAGAAAGAAGTACCTACGTAAGTACCTGCAGCACAAGCAGTCAAAGAAACAGGAATCAAGCCCAATTCCAATAAGCTATGAAATTATGAGTCAACCCCGGCTACTTCCCTCCGAGTTTGTGCAGCCACT
This sequence comes from Vespertilio murinus, assembly GCA_963924515.1. Classification (NCBI taxonomy): domain Eukaryota; kingdom Metazoa; phylum Chordata; class Mammalia; order Chiroptera; family Vespertilionidae; genus Vespertilio; species Vespertilio murinus. Next base: position 48,302,335 of record OZ004714.1, on the reverse strand, counting down.
TCAAATGATAGCTGCTATACAAGTGTGTAGTAATATAGGTAACAGGTAACTGTGAGATGCTAAATAAAGGTGCTAAAGCATTTATATTTATTGTTAATGTCATTGTTATTATTAATAATTACCAGAAGGCTGGTGCATAGATTCATGCCCACTGAAAGTAAATTAATTAGAAGGTGGCTGGCAGGGCAGGACTGGGCAAGGCAGGCTTGGATATGGTCTCACCCTGGCCCGCTGCACCTGGGGAGGTGCTGGGTTTGAAGGGCATCTGCAGAGTGAGTGGGTCCCACTTGCAGGTGGGGTTCCTTGGCCTGGCCTGCAGGAATTGGGCTGAAACCGGCAGCCCAACATCCTCCAAGGGGTCCTGGAGTGCAAGAGGGCACTCTGCAAAGTTGCTGTCACTTGGCAGCTCCTGTGTTGAGTGTCTTCCCCCTGGTGGTCAGTGCATGTCATAGCTACAGGCTGGTCAGCCAGTAGGCTGGTTGAAATGCAAATGATAACACCAATCTCCATGGAGTACTTACTCTGTGTTAGTCATTGTGCTAACTGCTTTATATAATTTGACTAATTTAATCCCAACAATAGCCCTATGAGTTATATATCATATTCTTATTCCAACTGTACAAATAAGGGGAAAAGTCCAGTCAGTTGAGAACTTACCCAGTATGAGACAGCTAATGAGTGTTGGTACAAGAATTATAGCCCAGGCAGTTGGGCCAATGAGTCTGCTCTCAACTCTACACTTGTCCTTAATACAATGTCAGGGAGCATCAAATGTCACTGGAAAGTGATAAGAGACTAGAGAGGAGGAAATGAATCTTGGAATCTTGGTAGTCAGTGAATTTAAGAGGGGATTATGAGAAAGGAATAATTGCACAAAAATATGAATAATAAAATAAAAATCCACGTGTGGATGAAAGGGGCAAGTTTCTCAAGCAGCATGAACATTAAGTGGGTCAGTATATTTAGAGAATAGCAAGAAGGTCAATATGAGTAGCCTGGTATAAATACTGCATTTAGGTTTGCTGCAGTGACAAAAACAAGCCCAAATCCCAGGGACTCACAAGAGTTAACATAAATTTCTTGCTCATGACACATGTTGAAAGCTGCCCTGAGTTCCATACTTTGGAAGAGGGAAAGAACCAGCACTATAAGAAATATAGCTCTCTAATGCTCCAAAGTGGCATGCCCGAATCTCTGCTCGCTTCCCCCCGGGGCCAAGAATACCCTGTGGCTAAGTCTCACAATGGGATAGAAAGTGATGCTTCTTGGCAAGTCACATGGCACAGGCAGAGGTGAGGTACAAGTGGGCTAGAGGCTGTCCTGAGACACAGCTCAGCAAATACTGATCCCAGAGTAGAGAACATGTCTTTCCAGACCCTGGAAAAGCCAGGTACTGGACCTTCATCTGTGGTGAAGCTTGTCTGGGGAGCTCTCAAACATGGGTCCCTGCACAAAGGGAGTTCCTCAGACAAAGGGCTTCAAAATTGGTCACACCCCTGGAGTTCTGTTCCAGGGAGAAATGGTACAGAGAGTTCTACCTACCTGTCAATGATGGAGGAAGCAAGTATAGTGAAAGCTTATTCTGTGTTATAATTATGGCCCAGGTATTAAAGATGAATCACTAAACTTTAGGAACTCATGCTTCTCATCCATAAAACGGTACCCCATGCCCACCTCCAAGGTGATGGTCTCAGCAGAGACTAGGGCTGACAACAACAGAAACACCATAAATGAGCCAGAGGCTTTCCTTTCTGGTGATAAAGTTTTCCTTTCTCTGACTAAGACGGGAGATCATGAGAGGATATGATTTAATTTCATAGAAAGTTGAGATATTGGAAAACTAAATGATCCTGTGGTATCCAGAGATAGTAACCACCTCCCACACTTAGTCACATGTGGCATTTGCTGTGCACTGTTTCTCTCACCTTGTAGTCTTGCTTTTGTCATCTCACACGAAGAGAATGGGTCTCCCTTCTCTCCGTTACCAGGGCATCCTGGGACTGGCACACCTGTCATATCAATAAAGACAAGCACAAAGACATCAAGAGGAAGACAGACCTTTTCTTGCAATAAATGCCCCCAAGATTCTGTGATAGGAGCCTCAGAGGCCCCCGGCACTGCTCCTATGAGACACCCACCAGGCCACCCAAAAGAATCTTTATATTTTCTTAATATCTTAGCACCTAGCCCATAGCAGTTGCAGCCCCCGCAAAGGGAGAAACTTTGGCAGAAAAGGCATCAGGAAAGATGAAATTGCCTCCACGAGAAGGAAACTGCTCAGCTGCGGAGGAAAACAAAACATTATAAAGGAAGAGGTTCAGATGGCTTTCTCCCGCAGGACTTTCAGAGACTTGAAAATAAAAGCTGGTAGAATGATCAAGTGAGAGGGGCAGAGACTATTGATCTAGAGAATAGAGGAGAAAAAAATCACAATAAAGTCACATTAGGAGAGGCGCTGGTATAAAACAGGAGAGCAGGGCAATTTTAGAAATCCAGAGGAAGAAGGAAGAAAATGAAGGATAATGAATGCCTTTTACTTCACAGGGAAGAGAAATGAACAGGAGGAGGAAGAAAAGGGGGGAAGGGAAATGTGGATGCTTATAGCCGAATGAACCCCCTTTTCTGTGGTGGACCAGCTGGCTGGAGAGGTTTCCACAGGTTGATGAGACTCTTATGATCAACGGTAAAACAGTTACCAATCAAAACTCAGCTCTACAGTACACAGGCTCAATTACCGTATTTGCCGGCGTATAAGACAATTTTTTTGGCCCTGAAAATATGCCTCCAAGTGGGGGGTAGTCTTATACGGCGAGTATGTAACAAACTCTGTATTTTTAGTGGAAATGTTAGGGGGTCGTCTTATACCCAGTTGTCTTATACGCCGGCAAATACGGTATTTTTCAGGGCCAAAAAATCGTCTTATACGCCGGCAAATATGGTATGTGCCTACATTTAGCTCTTGTTTCCATATTTAAATATTAAGTACTAGAAACCTGTTGCAGGAATATTCCTGCAAGACTTCCAATGGGCTTCCCTCCCACCACCTCACCTCTCCTGCCCCTCCCACCCAACCTGCAACTCCCACTGCCTAGGCCTTTGGGGCTGCACGAGCCACTGCTGCGCACCCCGCCACACCCACCCCACCCGCCTCACCCGCTGCCCCTGCTGCCTCCCGCTGCCACAGCATGCCTCGTCCAGCCCTGCCCCCTGCACACACAGCCAGTGCTTTCCCTCCAGCAGCCGCAGCCACCTTGCTTTCCACTTTCCCTCCCTCTTCCTTCTATACTGTCTTCAATCTTCACTCCTCCCTCCCTCCACATATGCAAATTAACCACCATATTTGTCGGGCCAATTTGCATACTCACTCTGATTGGCTGGTGAGCATGGCCGGTGGGCATGGTTTGTGGGTGTAGTGGAGTGATGGTTAATTTGCATATTACTCTATTTACTGTATTTAGATTAAATACAACATATTTAGGATCCTTATCCTGTCTGCCTCAAAAAAATAAATAAAATATATTATTTTAAAAAAGAAAGTAAAACATTTCAAAACATAAAGAATGAAACTAAAGTTATTTTTAGAGTAAAATTGGTATCTTAAAATGTATGCAATCAAACACAGAAATACTAAGAATGACTGATTTAGTCGTTCACCAATAAGAAAAAAACAAAATTGTAAACAATGACTGGGGTTCTGAGACCAGGGCTCTGCCAGGAGATCCCACCTTCAGAAATCTAGGTAGAGGAGGCAATGCCCCCAGGCCGGTGCCCTTCATGTGCGGGCAGAGACAGCACTGCAATGCTGCCTGTGCCTCCACCCTGGCTACACTTCGCTGGAGCCCTGAGAGCTGCATGGGGTGGGGGGCCGCAGAGTGTGGTTTCAGAATGCAGAGTGGGTCCTCAGTGTGAGGCCCTGCTGACAAACATGCTAGAGTCTTTCAGGTACCAGAGGTCCCTCCTTTGGATCCACTGTCTTGTTGGCTCTGGGCTCTGGGTCTATGATGGGAGTGGCAGTCCTGCTAATTTCTGAATTGCCTGCAGCCCTTCTCTTCTGATTAAATTCTGGTTGACTAGTTATTAGTATAAAAAATGTTTGAAAGTAACAGAATATTACAGATAGGGTTCAAGATTAACTTTATTTTTAAAAATATATCTTATTGATTTTTTACAAAGAGGAAGAGAGAGGGATAGAGAGTTAGAAACATAGATGAGAGAGAATCATCGATCAGCTGCCTTTTGCACAGCCCCCACGGGGGTTGTGCCTGCAACCAAGGTACATGCCCTTGACCGAAATCGAACCTGGAATCTTTCAGTCCAAAGGTCAATGCTCTATCCACTGAGCCTAACCGGTTTCGGCTAGATTAACTTTCTTATCTGACTATATTTAGTGACCCTGACACCAGTAGCATATACATTGGTGGCCTAGCTCATGTTGTGGCAAATGTTATTTAAATTGTTACATGTGGTCACCACCAAAAAAAGTGTCAATAAAGCTTTGGAATTGAGTATTGGGACCATGGATTTATTTGGTTGCTTCTAAATCTCTGAAAATATAGAGAGAGAAATTTTGAGTTTGAGACTTTAAATTCTCAACTCAAATTCTGGATAATGAACCAAAAAGGATGCTCTATCTTTGTGGTCTCCAGGATTGACTTTTCTGAACCATCAACCCCAAGACTAAGCCTGTGGGGGGCTGAATTACAATGTAAGTGAATTCACAACTTTGAAAGTTCTCTTTTCTTAATTGAGAGCTTTGGATATGAAGTAGTGGGACCTTGGAAATTAGGAAGGTGACATCTGGTAGATCATTATCAAGATAAAGACTGATCTTCCAAATTTGCTAAGCCTCCTTTTGCCAATGGAATTAGCACTATTTCAGAAGAATCTAAATGGCCTCTTCTGATTTTGTTTTAAAGAAGACTATTGATACTATCTCTAACACTCGTCCTAGAAGTGTTTCTCTTAGACATAATGGGGCTTAATCCACACTAGGTCCAATAGGTCAATTACAACACATACCTGAAAATTTACAACCTGAAAATACATACACTACATCCTGCTCTCCTATTTTATTTTTTTATTTTATTGCAAAATTTTGCCCATATGTATTTATAGAAATCTAAGGAATGTGTGTATAAGATGATTCTAAAAGATGTTGAATAGGGGTGGAATAAATGTAATTATGCTGAGCTGAATTTATTGACATGGGTACCCTAAATGAGGATTCTTGATAGATTATATTAACATCTGGGACTGGCTTTTAGGCAAAAAAAATAAGGGGGGGGGGGCTCAGACTAAACCTGACAAGCTCAGGGGAGGCCTGCATTGTGGGCTTTACAAACTTAGAGACCTAAAGTAACCACATAGGATGGTCTGAAATTAAAACTGTCTAAAAGTGAATCATGGTGAGCAGTCTTGTTCTAGGCCAGTATCTTCCCTGATAAAGGTCAATCTTTACCTTAACTGAGCCTGTCTATTGTCTTTTTGCATCTAGGTAACATAACTTTGGAATGTCAGGGTCATTTCTTTTCTTTTTCCAGACCCCTTACTGCATCAAAGCAAACTACAAAATCCCTCATTGTTATCTAAAATAATAAAAGCATAATATGCTAATTAGATCAGATGTCCTTCCGCAGGGGGTGGGGGGCAGGACAGAATCTGCAGAGCCCCCTGGCCAAGGCAGTGGTGGGTGGGGGCGGGGGCGGGGGCGGGGGCGGGGGTGGGGGCTTGTCATGCATTCTTTCAAAAAATCGGGACTTTTTAAAAACACCACAGGGATGTGGGACAAATTGTTAAAAATTGGGACTGTCCAGCCAAAAGTGGGACATCCGGTTACCTTATGCTAGTGTCAATTGTTAACTGCTAACTATCCTATACCCACAAATATAAAAGAAATACGTGTCTATTTTGGTTTACTTTTCTTTTTTTATAGAGAGGAAAGGAGGGAAGAGAGAGAGAGAGAGAGAGAGAGAGAGAGAGAGAGAGAGAGAGAGAGAGAGAGAGAGAGAGAGAAGAGAGAGAGAGAGAGAAAGAGAGAGAGATTGATTGGTTGCCCCCCACACCCTGTCCCTTCCCCCCAACTGGGGTTCGAACCTGAAACTTGGGTATGTACCCTGCCTGTGAATTGTAATGTCCACTTTTAGGTGTACAGGACAACACTCCAACCACTCGAGCCACACCGGCCAGAGCTTCCTTTGTATCTAACTCCTCTGCTTTCTCTTGCCTCTAATCTATCATTAATGGATTTCAGTAACCCCCTTATGCCTGCCTACTCCTTTGATTATAATGTATGAAATAAGGTGCAAAACTGCTATTCCCCAGAGGATTTTCTCAATCCCTTGAAATTCTCTTCCCAGCAATTGTCAGTTTTTCTCACATTAACATAAAAGTTCTCTCCAGTTCACACTTATTTTACATTGACATTTAGTACTTCCTCCTTTTGGTTCTAAAGCAAACCAGATGATTGTTGACTCCACTGCTGGCTGGATAGTGGGATCACCTGGTGCTAGAAAGGCTCTTTCCTTGGAAGTCTTAGTGTCAGTGTTTGTCTTGGGCCATTGGAGATGGGATAAGACCACAACCTTGGATGGAAATCAAAGCCACATTTTCTTAAAAGTAAAAAGCAGGTATGCGGGAGCAGTCAGGTCCTACGAGTCTTCATTAAAGAAAACACTCTGGATCATTTCTAACCTACAAGCTATCCTGATCCAAGTTTTGCTTTCTGTCTCATTTCTCTGTATTTTGCATCGAGCATAATATCTACTTAGAGTTTGAGGGCATACCATACACCTCTTCAGTTTTCACAGTCTGACTATGAGATGGATTTGAATTTACTATGGCCCATCTACTTCCCATTGAAAACATTTAAAGGTTGTTTTGTCATTAAGCTGATTCTTATTAGTTGTGCAATTAGAAACTATTTCTTAAGGCTTATGTGGGGACAGAGATGTGGAAACACAATGGTATAAACTACAATTTTACTGTCTAGGTAGACAGTAAAAGTTCCATAAGGAAATTTCTTGTGCTTCAGCAGCAGTTATAGAGGGCCCTGTTTTAAAAGCCACTTCAGCTTCCATTCCAATCAATATATTTAGTATCCTGGTTTTATTAGAGTGTAAGCACATTCCCATAATTAGCTTCTAGCATTTAAACATAAAATTCTTTTCTTAACATTTCTTTTACACTTACCTTCTACAAGTTCCCTTGTTCTCAGTTCTATTTTTACTTATTCAGAAATAACCAACTTATTAGGAGAAACTACTTACTTACTTTTAAGTTCTCTTAAACATACACAGATCCCCCCTTTTTTTCTTTTTGTAATAGCACTCTTTTTAAATTTCAGAAGAAAAAGCACAAAAAGAGTATTGTTGATAATACAAAAGTAATTTTATACACCTTAGCAATTATTAACAGTTTGGCTATATACACAAGGTTTGAGGAAAGCCCAAAGAATAAATATAATTATTACTATGACTAACATTAGCAGACAGGTAAAGACATTCAAACTGATAAAACTCAACATCAATCTGTAGATATATTGGACTTGTTAATGTCTTGGAATAGCTGTTTATCTCCGATGTTGGTCATTTCTCACCCTTGAGAAGTCATTATTCTCCGCTGTAGGTAGAGGCAAATGTTGGAGATGGGGCAGATGGTCCACTCGTGATAAAGCACCTGATAATGTCTCTTCCAACAATGTTGGAGAGTCTGTAGTTGATGTGTTTCTCAATGGACAAAGATCTCTTGGTTTTAAGTTGTGGTCTTTGAATTCTTTGCCTCCCAGGAGCACACGTGTGATATGAATTTATCAGTCCTTATAAACTAGTTAATTAAGTTCTTGATAATAATTCAGATTGTCTTCTTTTAGTAAGGTTGATTCATATGTTCTTTATCTAGATGCATTAATTGACCAGTGACTATTTAATGAGGAGAAAAGCTATGTGCTTACTAAAAGAAGTAGATTTCAGGTTGAGGAGCACCACAGGAGAACTTTTGGCCAATGGAGATTAAAAGCTTCTGAAAATTGACCTAGTTGAGTTTTAATTGTGCCACTTGTATGCTCCACCAATCCGGAGAACTGGGGTGATAGGCATAATGAAAATACTATAGAATGAGCCAAATGTTACAAATGAATTGCAATATCTGTCCATAAAAATGAATTCCTCAGTCACTACAACTCACAGGGAATTCCTCAATTAGAAATTAATTTTTCCCAATAACAATTTACCTCCCATTAAAGCTGGTCCTCTCCTGCAAGGGAATGCTTCAATGCAATAATAAACATATAAATCATAACTAACACATATTTGTATTCTTGAGATGGTGACATTTGTGTAAAATCTATTGTCATACCTCAGACAGATCCAGAGTAAGTGGGAAATGTCTTTGGGACCTGTGGAGTGGTTATTCAGGGATTTATTTGGACAGGTAGAACATTTGCTATATACATTATATGCTACAGTAAGAGAAGGTTTCCAGTACTACTGTTTATAAAATCATCTTTCTAGGATCCCAATGTGTTAGCTCATGTATAGGTAATTGACTCCCTATAGGTAAGGTTGGTTTCTGATTGGGACCATATCTGTTTTTCTGGGTCAAAGTTTCCCCTTTTCGTTGCCATATCCTTTTTTCTTCTTCTGCAGCTGTCCATTGGAACTGTAAAAGAGTCTTTTATTGATTTAATAAAAAGCAAGGAGCATTCTCAGGTCTGGCTAATTGGGCTATTTAATGCTGCCTGCCTGCAGCAACTGCTAAAGCCATGGCTGGCAAACTGCGGCTCTCGAGCCACATGCGGCTCTTTGGCTCCTTAAGTGTGGCTCTTCTACAAAATATCACTGCCTGGGCAAGTCTATTTTGAAGAAGTGGCTTTAGAAGAAGTTTAAGTTTAAAAAATTTGGCTCTCAAAAGGAATTTCAATTGCTGCACTGTTGATATTTGGCTCTGTTGACTTATGAGTTTGCCGACCACTGTGCTAAATGATTTCCTTTTGCTTTCATGGTGGCAGCTTTGGAATGTTCCAGAATTTTGATAATTTTCAATTGTTTCCATTTCTGTATGACATCTAATAATTCTGCATCCTATTTTCTATTTTTTATGCACTTCCCTGAGAAAGTTAAGAAGTTTTGATGTTTCTACACCATTGTAGAGTTGTGAGCTATACCAAAGGTATAACTACTCTATAGCAAATGTTGGCTATTTGATTTTTTTGGCCATTGACAAGCCAAAATTATTAATTTAGTTTATTGGGAAGATCTAATTCAGATGAATAAGAACTTTCAATTATCACAACCATGGAAGTTATCACATATCTAGTTTTGTAGCATCCCTGTTCATCTTTCAAAGATCCATCTGTATGCCAAATTAAGTCAGCATTTTCAAGAGTTTTCTATAAAATATTACTAGGAACCAGAAGGTGGTCAGTAAGAAAAATGTAATAATGGATGTCTTCATCCTTCAAAGCAGGCACAATGTTGCTGGGTTAAGACAGTTATATTAAGTTAAAGGAATGTGTGATGCAGAAAGCAAGTGACAGTCATCTGGCATAAGTGTAAGGCCTGATGAGAATTCAATGGAGATTTAACAGAATGAGGAACATAAACAAAGAAGAGCCCATAGCCATCTTTTCTGTTTGTTTGCATAATGTCTATAACAGAGGTGGTTGTCATGCAGTGAGGGAGCCATTTGGCTACTCTAATTGCTGACTAGAATATTCTATAGGTCTATGCTAAACTCTATGTTTTTGAGTTAAAACTTCCAAAGTATTTCCTTTAATTTTATGTATAAAAATTAGAAAGTTTATAATTAAGGTATCCAAGACTGAGAACTTTAGGTCATTCTTTAGAGATTTTACAGCTTGCTTTCCTTCTGGGTTCCATGAATTGGATCAGATCAACTTGACTTTAATAGGACGTAGAGAGGCTGGACCATTAATGAAAAATTTGGATTCCAATTGTAGCAAAATCCAGTCAAACCTAGGAATTCTCTAAGCTGCTTTCTTATTTTTGGAAGGGGAAAAGATAGGATTCTTCTGAGTTGTTCAGGGTTAATCATAGCTTTAGATATGAGATGGTCAAGGTATTTTACTTGAGATAAACAACAATGAAGCTTATCCTTTGAGATCCTATGTCCTTTCATAGCCAGCTATTGTAATAAGTAAATTGTGTCCTTTCAGAAGTCTAGTAATGTTCTACTCTAGGACCTAAAGCATTAAAGTAAAACATCCAATGGGGGGGGGGGACAACCAGTGTGTGGGTGGGGGGTCTGCAATTGCACCAAAGAAGGAAGCCCAGGCCATCCTCTGCAAGGCAATCAATCAGGGGGCTTCGTGGAACCAGGAAACTGGGGGTGTGTGGCGGTGGATGTGGGCAATGCCAGGCCAAGGCAGGTGAGGGTGGGAGATGGTGTGAGTCTGCAAGAGCCCCTGGCAACTGGGGCTGTGAAGGCCTACCCTTGCACAATTTTGTGCATTGGGACTCTCATGTATATATATAAAATATAAACAGACTAGATAGGGAAATAAAGAGAATTTGTCATTTTGGTTAAAAAGGCTAGGTCTTCCAACTATATATTTTCAACAAAGACACAGTTTAATTCTGAAAACCAGAAACAATGAAAATAAGTGAGGGAAAATTATGCACCAGGAACACTGAAGTTGGAGTGGCTAGATTGATATTAAATAAAATAAACTTAAAAGAAGCAGTACTTCCAGACTTAAAGAGTCAAGCTTCAAAATGCATGAAACAAAACCAGTGCAACAGGAGAGAGAAACAGGCTAGCCTAGAATCATTATTGGTGATATTAACTCATCTTTTAATAGCAACGCTGTGAACAACACTGACCTATTTGATATTCATAAAGCATTGCACAAAATAATTGCAGAATAGACATCTGTCAAAGTGCATGTGGACATTTTAAAAATAAAGCCATATAATGATGATTGACTAAGTCTCAATAATTTTCAGTTTAAAATCTTAGTTTCTTCTCTTATCACAATGGAATGAAATCTTTAAAAATATCAATAAGGAGTCTAGGAAGCACCACATATTTTGTAAATAACTATTTTCTTCTAAATACACATGAATCAGAAAAGAAATCACAAGGAAAAAATAAAAAACAATTTTTGAACTTACTAAAATGAAAATATAGCCTGGCTAATGTAGCTCAGTGGTTGAGCATCGACCTATGAACCAGGAAGTCACAGTTTGATTCCTGGTCAGGGCACATGCAGGTTTGCTGGCTGGATCGCCAGTGGAGGGGAGTGCAGGAGGCAGCCATTCGATGATTCTCTCTCATCATTGATGTTTCTGTTTCCCTCTCCCTCTCCATTTTTCTCTGAAATCAATAAAATATGTTTTTAAAAAAGAAATTACACATAGCAAAATTTAGGGGATGCAGCTAAAGTAGTGCTAGAGGAGAACTTATGACTTGAAATACTCATATTAGAAAATAAGAAAAGTTTAAAATCAGTTTTCCACTGAATCTAGAAAGAAGTTTCCACTTAAGAATCTTGAAAAACTAATCAAATTTACCATAAATTACATAACATGGAGAAAATAGTGATGAGAGCCTAATAATGAAATGGAAACATGTAACAACAGAGAAAATTAAGGAACTTGAAATTGGTCTTCAGAAAAATTAATACTAGTGCTACACACACACACACACACACACGCACACACACACACACACAATCAATAATAGAAATAAAAAGAAGCTATCATTACAGATGCTACTGCTTTTAAAAGGATAATGAGAAAATAGTACAAACAATTGTGTGTGCTGATATTGACAATTTGGATAAAATGGCCAAAATTTAAAAACAAAAACAAAAGCATAATATATCAGGTAGATGTAATTAAGGGTTACAAGTTCAGTTTAGCAGTTGCAATCCAGGCAGTATATTTCTGTTACTAAGATTGCAACAGTAGTGGATAACTGAAATGACCTACAGACTTCACAAACCACACTTAGGTCATGCAAGGAATGCACCACAGCAAGCAAAAGAGTGAGTGTTGAGGCAAGTCTCAGGGTCCAAGAACCTTATGGGCTCAGCTCTTTAACATCTTTCTTATTGGCACAAAGATGTGTTCCACCTGTGGATTACACCACTGACATTTGTGCAGTGAAACTTGCCTTCAGGAGGGTTTTCTAGACTTTCCAGCAGAGGTTTTTATGCTCTTCTGGCCAGATGAGACTCTCTGAGAATGCAAGTATGCATCCTTAATACATCAGCTCAAGGTGTTGCCAGGGGTATTTCAGATATAAAATTTCACACAAAAAAAATCACAACTTATGCCAGTGAGCTTCATCTTGGTCAAGAATCAGTGCCAAATTTCCAGGCGTCCTTGCGTCTAAGCACACTATCCTGGCTCAGCTATAAAACAACTCTGTCCTTTACATCCTTCTTAACACAATGAAGGAAAATAGCATATTATCTGACCAATGGAGGCAGAAAAGCATTTGGAGAGGAGCTTTTATCAAAGGCATATAAAAAAATGTCTGTAAACCAATAAGGCAAAAACATGCAAATAACTGCAGTAGACTTGAACATAAGCTCACAGAATAGGTGTACAATGCCCAATAATCACATAAAGAAGTGCTCAATATTAATAGTAATTAGGAAACTGCAATTAAAACCACATTAAGATAATACTTCATACTCACTAGACTGGCTATAATTTTGAAAGCCAACAACCCCAATATTGAATAAAATGTGGAGCAAATTGAACTCTTGTCCTACATTGGACATTGCTGGTAGGTCAGTAAATGGATCAATCATTTTAGAAAATGGCATTTTACTTTAAAAAATAAATGAACATCTAACCTATGATCCAATGATTCTAGGGATTTATTCAAGAGAAGTGAAAATATGTGTCTATAGCATGTTTGTCTTAGTGAATAGAGATTCAGCCCTTAGACTGAGGGTTGTGGGTTTGATTCTGGTCAAGGGCATGTGCCTCTGTTGCAGGCTTGATCCCCCATTGGTCAGGGCATGTGTGGGAGGCAACCTATTGACATGTGTTTCTCACATCATGTTTCTCTGCCTCTGTCTCTCCCCCTCCCTACCACTCTCTCTAAAAAAACAACAACAACAAAACAAAAGCAAAAACATAAAACCAAACCAAACAAACAAACAAACCAATGGGGAAATATCCTTGGGTGAGGATTAACAATGACAATAAAAAATGAATTTGTTCACACAAATTGATACATTAGAATACTTCTCAGTGCTTGAAGAGGATGAACTATTGGAACATGGCATAACATGCATGAATCTCTAAAGCACTAGAAAGAAGCTACACACAACAGGCTGCATAGAAGAAAGAAGCTACACACAACAGGCTGCTTACTACACAATTCTGCTATGTAAAGTTTAAGATGGGGCAAAACTAATCTACATGATATAAATCAGAAAACTGGTGGCCTAGGGTTACATCTGGGGCATTTCTGAAGTGATTACTTATTCCTTATCTCAGATTGTGAAGATAGGTTTAGCATTTGCCACAAAATTCATTGGATTATGCACTTAATACCTGTGTATTTCACTGTCAGAAAATTTTATCTCAATAAGAATAAACAAACGTTTAAAAAGACAAATACTAGTAAATTGCAATATGTGGAAAGAAAGATGGAAGACACAAATACTATATTTATGTGAAGTTTGAACCAAACAAAATTTATAATTGTTTCTTGGGATTGGAGAAATACAGGAAAATATTATGAGGAAACTTTCTGGAGTATTTGGGGGAAAAAAGTACTATATTTTGAGTGTGACGGTGGTTACATGGGTACATAATCTGTCAATATTCATCAAAGTGTATACACAAGATCTATGGCCTTCACTATTATTAATTTGACTACAATAAAAAGGACATTTTAACCTTAAATATACATTACAAAAGAGAAAGTTTTAAAACCAGTGTTCTATATATTGATTTCAAGAGGCTAAAGAACAGCACATTAAATTCAAATATTGAACAAAGAACAAAGTAAAACAGATAAGAACAGAAGTTAATGATGTAGAAAACAACCAACAGTAGAGAGAATGAACAAACCGATAGTTGTTTTTTTTTAAGCAAAAAGACATTACATTGACAAACTTCTGCCAAAATTGGTAAAAAAAAAAAAAATGAGAGAAAGCACATCATCAGTATCAGCTATAAAAAGGAACATCAATATAGAATCTTCAAACATTACAAATAATCACAAGAGCATTATTTTAAAAATTAATTCCAATACAGAAACAAGTTCCTAGGAAATACAATTTTAAAAGGTGGCAAAAGAAAAACATACTTTAATAATTTATATAAAATAGCTCTAATTTAAAATATTTCTACAAATAAAATTTTCAGTCCCATATAGTTTTATTAGTGAATTTTTTCAAATATGTAAGAAAAATATAGTACCTAAATATGCACAAATAGTGCCACTTGAGAAAAGGTAATCTGCTTATCAATTTATTCTGTGAAATCTGAAAAACCTAGAAATAAAAACCTGAAAAGGATATTATAAATTAGAAAAATAACAGGCCAGTCTCTTTTAAGCAGAAATAACTAAAGTCCTAAAAATAAAACCAAATGATTATATAGTGAGACATTCAAGCAATTCCATAGATTAAGGCCAAGTATGTTCAATGTGGCTAACTTTGCAATTTTCCAGGAATGCAAAGTTTGTTTTTCATGTCAAAAATCAATTAATATATTCATACTATGAACTGAACTTTTACAAATCAATAAGAAAAAATAGAAATTCAAAAACAGACAAAAAAACCTATCAGGTACTTCACAAAGAGGATAACCAAGTAACATAGATGAATGAAAAGTAGCTCAACTATTTTATTAACAGTATATGCACAAGAGAATTACTAAAATTTACCAATAACAGCCAATTGCAAATCTTTGTAAAAAATGTGAAGTAATGAGAATTTGTCCAAACTGACAGTTGGAGAGCAAATTGTACAACTACTTTGGAAAACTAATTGATAGTTATCTACTAAAGTATACGACCAACCCTATATAATTAAAGGGTAAAATGCAATTGTCACTAATGGTGAAACAACCAGGAACGACTGGTCCCTACACATGCACTGTCCACCAGGGGGCATAAGCTCCTTGCAGGAGCTTCCCCCTAGTGGTCAGTGTGCTCCCATTGGGGGAGCTCTGTTCAGCCACAAACCCATCTGACAGCTGTGATGCAGCGGCGGTGGCAGGAGCCTCTCCTGCCTCATTGGCAGCATTAAGGATGTCCAAACTGCAGGCAGCGGGTCTAAACCATCAGTGGGACACGTCCCCTAATGGTCAGTGCACGTCATAGAGAGTGGTTGACTGGTTGACTATTTGCCCCTTGGTGGTCAATACAATTCATAGCGAGCAGTTGAGAGACTTTAGCATATCATTAGCATATTATGCTTTGATTGGTTGAATGGCCAACTGGATGACCAGACACTTAGCATATTAAGCTTTTATTTTATAGGATTATTGATTTATCATTCATTTTAATTGATCTCAGAGAGAAGAAGGGAGAGAAACATTGTTTTATTGCTTCCAGCATTCATAGGACTGGGTATTGAATCCTCAACCTGGGCATGTGCCCTGACTGCCAATCGATTCACCACTTTCTGGTATATGGGAAGATGCTATTCTGGAACCCTGACTCCAAATTCCAGCCTCCAGAACAGTGAGAAAAATACATTTTTGTTGTTTAAGATACATATTTATTATATTTTGTTATGGCTGTCTGAGATGACTAATCCTATATAATAAAAGCCCAGTGACCAAATAACAGGATGACCAGAATGACTGGAACAAATGCGACCCCTTGCCCCAGCCAGCCCTGCCACCCATTGGCCCCCATTAGGGTGGGCCGACTGGACCCCACCAGTGCACGGATTCATGCACCAGGCCTCTAGTCTAAATATATGCAGTAGAGACACATATATGAATGTTCATCATAGCACTACTTACAATAGTCCCCAAATTTTCATCATTAATGAAAAGGAGAAAAAATTGTCGTTTATTTATACAATGGAATATTATTCCACAATGAAAATAACTACTTCTATGTTCAATAAGATGGTTAAATCTCATAAACTTATATTTAGGAAATGAAGCCAAAGACAAAATGTATGTTATGCATGCTTCTATTTTATTAAATATATAAACAGATGAAATGAATCTATCATGACTGAAGATCAAAATAGTGGTTACCTTTGGGAGAATTAGTAGAAAAAAGGAAGACTTGGGGTTCCCTGGTATATTTCAATCTGGGTTGTGTCTACATAGGTGTAAATGTTTTATAAAATTAACCTAGGTATATAATTATAATGTGTGTCCTTTTCTATATCTATGGTTTATTTCAATAAAAAAGATTTTACAAATAAAAGGGACAATACAAAGGTAACATGAATTGTAAGTTCCAAGCCACATTTGGTATATTCTACCAAGAATACATTTTTTAGACCTCTTTTGCTATGCTATAAGAAGAATGCATTGAACACTAGGGCCCACTTGTAAGGTTTTCAAAATACTGTGACCATAACACACAGACATTTCAACAATCACAGGCTTCCTTCTTTTTATATCATTAACAATGGTTACTTTTTAATTTAAAATAGAAAAGAAGCAATATATTTTCCATTTTTTCTCGCTCATCAGGAAAGACAAATCTTTCAGTTTAAGGAAACAAAATTTAATTTTCTTCTCTAAATTCTTTGTCTTTGTTGGTTTGATTTTAGAGTTCAATAAAAATGATGTTTATATGCCCAATTTACCTAATAATGATTATTATCATAGTTTTTTCCCCCTCAGATCCTGGTAAAGTACTGTAAGGAGGTCCAATGTAGTAAAAAGAACACCAGAGAATCCCTAAGAAAGAAGAATTCCTTTTTTTTCTTTTTTTTTTCCTTTTTGCAGGTGTAAGAGCGTGGGCATGAAGACATCCCCAATTGGTGTGATAAGAACTCAGGCTTTATGGTAAACTGAATCTCAGCACAGGGAATCTCAAGAGTCTGTTAAGAATGGGGTGTCAGAAATCTCAGTGCTGTTAAGGTGTGGCTGGAGCAAAAATGCAGTAGATAGGGCAAGAGGGTGGGGGGAAGTAATGAGGCAAGAAAGGTTAGCTGAGATACATTTTGAGGAGATCAGAAATGTCATGTTAAATTACTTTGACTTAACTTTTTTTTTTTGACAATTGGAGTGAGAGAAAATACCTGAGTTTTAAAAAATCCTCTATTAGTTCAGGTTAAAGCAGCTCTGCATTTAAAATGCTTGCCTATCTCCTGAGAAATGGCCAATTTGTTTTTCGGGAACTTTAAGTCACAGTGACTCACTAAATAATTGAAAATACACTTTGGAAGATGTTGAACAGTAAGAATTTTGGAAAGACTTCACATTAATATTTTAAGAGAGAGTTTAGTAGTTCCCATTTATGATAAAGTCCTTCATTGATGTGAAATTTTTAATAAAATATTTCTCCCCAAAATAAATTTCCTACAAGGATATCTATGTATATAAAAGCCTAAGCAACTGTCCAACCGTTTGACCATTGACCGCGGTTGGTATAACGTGCACTGACCACCAGGGGGAAGATGCTCAATGCAGGAACTGCCAAGCTGCAGTGAATTGGCAGCTGCTGTTCTTTGGTGATGCACCTTCAACTAGAAAGAAGGGGGCCTAATTCTGGGTGTGTTACCCACGACCTGCCTTCTCACAGTCTGGGACCCCTTGGGGGATGTTGAGAGCTGGTTTCAGCCTGATTCCCACAGGCCAGGCCAAGGGACCCCACCCATGCATAAATCCATGCACTGGGTCTCCAGTTTTTATATAATAATATTAATTATAATTTGAGTTTGTTTTAAGGACTCAGATTAGAACCAGTGGATACCAATTGTTTATTTTAGAACTAATGGCTACCAATTGTTCAAGAGGAGTTTCCAAAAATGTTTGAAGTAAATTTAGTCTGTGCTGTTTTAACACCTCCTTTCCCTACAGTGTATAACTGTTCAAGAGAGAAGGAGATGCCCAACACAATTTTTCTTTTGTTTTCAACAAACCATTTGTAAGTACTTAACTATATGCTACAGTTATGTTTGTTGTTGGAAATACAATAAAAAGTAATTAATGACTCCTGACCTGTTCTTGATCCATTATTAAGACCTGTTTTTGTTTTTGCTAATACTTTCGTATGCCAATGTCTTTAAGGCTTGTATCTTGGCCTTCTCTTCTTATTCTAGTAAACCATCTACTTTTAATAGAAAACACAACTTTCTAAATGCCTTACTTTTCTTAGGTGATTAAAGAAAATTAGTTGGAACCACTCTGCTCATGATCATTGTTCTCTACTCAATTCCCTTTCCCAAGATTTTCTTTCCTCAAAATTTTGATTCTTCTACCTTCTCCTTAATTTTCAAATGAGATTGGCCATAAGATTGGACCTTCCTCAGTTTATGTGCCTCTGTTTGTACCAATTCTCTCTCCCCTATTAGGAGATATTCATCCTTCTATTTATGGCTAATCCTCTTTGTTCCAAGCCTCTGCTCTCTTCCTTCTCAGGAAACTTACACTGATATTACTCCTTCTTTTTCTTTAATTTCAATTCTGTGTATCATAACAGATTTAACATAAAATCAAGCCAAAGAAAACACATCTAAGCTCTATTCCCCATTTTAGCTGTGCTTTATCTTTCTCCTTATTTTTATAAATAAAACAATGTGCATAAACTGTACAGCATGATATTTTAGAGGGCTTTTGATTTTTTCAGCTTTATTAAGGTATAATTGAGAAATTATACAACTTGATGTTTTGATATACATATACATAATGGAACAATTACTAGAGCTAATCTAATTAACATATCTATCTCCTTATATAGTTACTTTTTTTTCTTTTCTTTTGGTGTGTCCTGACAGCTAGTGTCTTAGAAAATTTCCAGTATATGATACAGCATTATTAATTACTAGAGGTCTGGTGCATGAAATTCATGCACAGGGGTGGGAGGTCCCTCAGCCTGGCCTGCACCCTCTCCAATCTGGGATCCCTCTTGCAATCCAGAACCACTGGCTCCCAAGCGCTCACCTGCCTGCCTGCCTGATGCCCCCAATTGCTACCCTGATTGCCTGATGCCCCTAACTGCTTCACTAACAGTCTAATGGCCTTAACTGCTCTCCCCTCCTTGTCTGATCTCCCTAACTGCCTTTGCACTCTCCCCTCCTGGCATGATACCCTTAACTGCCTATCTGCACTCTCCTCCTGGCCTAAACCCCCTAATTGCCTGTGTGCTCTCCCTTCCTCTTCTCACCTTTAGATACCAGAGCAGGAGTGCTGAGAGCTCTCAGCCAAGACCCTGTCCCCATCCTAATGCCCCCCCCCCCGGGCCAGGCCACATGGAAGGCTTGCAGGCTCTTACGCTGGGGGTGGGCCACTGCAGACTGTCCTGACACCCCCTTCCTGTCTCATGTCCCAGTGGTACAAGTCCCTGCACCTGTCCCCACCCACCAGCTCCTGTGCACTCACACCTTTGACTTGTCATGACTGAGGCACCGATAGGACCAATTAACATATTACCTCTTCACATATATAGATAGTCACATGATATACATTAGATCTTTAGAAATTTGTCATCCTGCAACTTTGCACTCTTTGACAAACATCCCTGTATTTCCCCAGCCTCCTTACCCCTAGTAACTACTATTCTAGGCTCTGCTTCTATGAATTTAACTGATTCCACATGTAAGTGAGATGTGTAGTATTTTTTTCCCTATGTTGTTTGGTTTATTTTACTTAGCATAATGTCATCCAGGTTCATCCACATTGTCACAAATGACAGAATCGCCTTTTTTTCAGTGTTGATGTATATAGGAATCACTATTTATGAACTCATCAGTGAACAGACACCAGGCTGTTTCCATGTTTTGGCTACTGTGAAGAATGCTGCAGTAAATGGGAGCACATATCTTTTCAAGTATTTTCTTTGGATGAATATCCAGAAGTGGAGTTGCTAGATCATAATGTAGTTTTATTTTACATTTTTCAGAAACCATGCTGTTTTCATAATGGCTATACCAATTTACATTCCTACCAATAGCATACAAGGTTCCCTTCCCCCAACTTTCTGTTTATACTTTTGACTTTTTTATTATAGCAATTTTACCAGAAACAGAGGTGAGGTGGTATGTCACTGTGTTATTTTTTTCTTCCATTGCAGTTTTATTTGTTTCCCTGATTAGTGATGTTGAACAGTTTCTTTTTTTAAAATATATTTTATTGATTTTTTTTACAGAGAGGAAGAGAGAGGATAGAGAGTTAGAAACCTCGATGAGAGAGAATCATCGATCAGCTGCCTCCTGCACACCCCGTACTGGGGATGTGCCCACAACCAAGGTACATGCCCTTGACTGGAATCGAACCTGGGGCCTTCCAGTCTGCAGGGGGATGCTCTATCCACTGAGGCAAACCAGTCTTGGGTGTTGAACACTTTCATATGCATGTTGGCCATTTGTATGTCTTTTTTGGAAAAAATGTTTATGTGGATTCTTTGCCCCTTTTAATCAGGGTTTTTTGTTTTGCTATTGAGTTGTACAAATTCCTTATACATATTTTGGATATCCACCTATCAGATCTATGGCTTGCAAATATTTTCTCCCATTCCATAGATTGCCTTTTATTTTGTTGATGGTTTTCTTTGCTGAGTATAAGCTTTTCAATTTGATGTAGTACCACATTTATACTTGTTTTAGTTTCTTATGCTTTTTGTGTCATATAAAAAAATTAGTGCCAATACCATTACCAAAGAGCTTTTTGCCCATGTTTTCTTCTTGACATTTTATGGTTTCAGGTCTTGCATGTAAGTCTTTAATCTCTTTTGAGTTGATTTTTATCCATTTTTATCCATGGTATAAGATAAGGGCCCAATTTAATATCTTTGCATGTAGATATCTATTTTCCCCAACAATATGCATTAAAAGAATATCCTTTGTCCATTGTGTATTCTTTAAGTCCACAGTTGTTGTAAATTAGTTGACCAGATGTGGCTAATTTACATGCTCTTCCTTCTATTCCATTGGTCAGGTTGTCTGTTTTTTATAACAGCACCATGTTGTTTTGATTATTATGACTTTTTGTTTGTTCATTTATTGTTTTCTTTTTTTCTATTACCATTTACCTCCCCATACCCTCTTTCACCATCTCCCTCCCTCTCCCCTCTGCAATCCTCACACTGTTATCCATGTTCATGAGTTCTTTTTCTGTGTTTTTTTTTCTTTATCACTATAACTTTGTAATATCATTTGAAATCAGTGAGTGTGTTGCTGTCAAGTTTGTTTTTATTCCTCATAATTGGTTTAATTATTCAAGGTCTTTCATGGATCCATATGAATTGTAGGATTTTCTATTTCTGTAAAAAGTGCCAATGGAGTTTTGATAAGGATTGCATTGCTTCTATCAATTATATTGGGTAATATGAACATTTTAATATATTAATTCTTCCAATTCATTAACATGGGATATTGTCCCATTTATGTGTGTCTTCTACAATTCTTTCGTCACTGTCTTATTGGTTTCAGTGTACAGATATTTCACCTCCTTGGTTAAATTTATTTCTAAGCATCTTTTCTTTTGATGCCATTATAAATTGAACTGTTTTCTTCATTTTCTTTCAGTAAAGTTTCAGGAAACCAAATTCACATACAAAAATCAGTAGTGTTCTTTATACCAACAAAAATCTATCTGAAAAGAATATCTTTCTCCTTCTATTTGTTCTCAGATTTCCTGAAAGAGAAAGGCATATATTTTCTCAATTTACCTACACTTTCAATAATTTATACCTGTACTTATTCATCAAATTCTACTTTAAGACCATCAAAGACCTCCATGACTCAGTTCTAATAGACATATTTTATTGTTCTCATTTTATTAATCATCCATGGAATTCCAAAAATTGAATATAATTCATTTCTTGAAACTTGTTTCCTTTGACTTGAATAACCAGTCACTCTCCTGGTCTTTCTTGTATTACTCTAGACTTCCCTAGGATACTTTAACCAACCCAATATCTCTTATATGAATTCTGACTATTAGAGTTCGTCAGGCTCTAACTTTAGGCGTAGAGTCTTAGGCTCAAGCTCTTGTCAGTTGGCTTTCTTTTACTTGCATTCAATGTGTCAAGGGATATGCTGTTACTTGTATGCTTTTGATCCTCAGTTTTCATCACTAGCCAAGACTCTTTTTCTAAATCACAAATTCAGATATGCAATACTTTCTTGACATCTCCACTTAGAGATCTAATGACAATTTTCAAACTCATGAAGTTCTCCTGTGTCTCATCTTTAGTCAATCTCCTGCATTGCTTTCTTAGTGAATATTATCTGAATCACCTTCTTCCTGCTCGCAATATCAAAACCTGAACAACTTTTTCTCCTAATAACTTTTAGAATCACTTAGTAAATGACTAGTGTTATTCATAACAGAGTTCTAATGAGTGGTGTAAAAGAATGTGTAAAATGCTGGGAGCTGATACAAGCAATAATGTGTGGTTAAATCTGACTTTGAAAGAGAAAATAAATTAACTTTTTGACTTACCTCTAATATAAGCCTTGGGTGTACTTATATTTCTTGAGGTTTGTTTGCTTCTTTGTTTGTCTTGGTAAGGAAGTGACTCAGTCCCTAAATTGTGATCTAGTCTTCTATATTGCTTTGTTCTGAGGCTCAACTCTGTGGCGGTGTTCTTTGGTTAATTTACTCGCTGACATTTTATATCCTCTCATCCTATAGAAATAAATATTTGACTCTCAAACAGAATTTTGGATCAGAAACATGATGAACTCAAAGGTGGGTACAAGGGAAATAGTTTCTAGGCAACCATAGCATTTACAGTACTTTAGTGACGGTTCAATGACAATTTGAATCATCTAACAGTTTCATAGCTTCTGTATAGAGTTCTAAGCTTTGTGCTCTCTCCAAAGAGCTATGTTCTTTGATGTAAATGGTTATACAGGTTAATCCTGCTTAATGATGTTCCCAGGGACATGGCAATGTTGTATATACAAATCTTAAAAAGGAAACCAATTGTAAGTTTACTGAATATGGGCACTGTGGGAAGTTTTATCCCTCTATCAAGTAACATTTGAGAAATGTGGTGTTTAACACACTATTTTTTTTCTGATTGCTGTTTTGAGTTTCTTTTTATTTATTTTTTAAAATAAATCTTTACTGTACAGATTATTACAGGTGTTCCTCTTTTCCCCGCCCCCCCCATATCTCCCCTCCACCTGATTCCCCACCTTACCCCATGCCCTTACCCATTGCCACTGAGTTCATCCACAGGTGTAAGATTTTTGTACAATCTCTTCCTGCACCCCTCACACCCCCTTCCCCCTGAGAATTGTCAGTCCACTCCCTTTCTATGTCCCTGATTCTATTATATTCATCAGACCATTCTGTTCACCAGATTTTTTATTCACTTGATTTTTTAGATTCACTTGTTGGAAGATATGTATTTGTTGTCATTTTGTTGCTCATAATTTTTATCTTTACCTTTTTATTCTTCTTCCTCTTCTTAAAGAATACCCTTCATCATTTCATATAATCATGGTTTGGTGGTGGTGAGCTTGCACACTATTTTGTATGTATATTTGTAGCAAGAACTAGAATAACATGTAAAGCTATAAGGTAATATCACTTCTGTGCCTCCCTTTTCAGTAAAATGTTTCAAAATCTATTAATGATAATGATTGTAATAGAAATAATAATAATAATAATAATAATAATAATAATAATAATAAATAACATTTATTTAAATACTACTATATATTAAGTATTTTGCTTAGGGTTCACATATAGTACTTCATTTAATTTTCACAGAACATCAATGAAGTAGAACATTGATTAACAAGTGTATTGTTGCTATATTGTTAATAGCTGTATGTTCTAGATGAAAAAATTTAGGCTTAGCAAGGTTAAATAATTTTCCCAAGTTTCCCAAGTTACAGTGACTCCACAGTTTACAATCCTCACTTTTAGCCAATTTTACCTAAAAAGAATCGTCTATCCAAGGTGACACTTTCGTCTCTCTCTCTCTCTCTTTCCTCTCTCTTTCTCTCTCTCTCTCAGTCCTGCCTGGTTTGTATTCATACACATCCACTAATCTGTTGTCTTTAAATGATCAGCAAACCCCATGCTGCCAAATCCAAT
The DNA here is from genome assembly GCA_963924515.1 of Vespertilio murinus. Lineage (NCBI taxonomy): Eukaryota > Metazoa > Chordata > Mammalia > Chiroptera > Vespertilionidae > Vespertilio > Vespertilio murinus. The sequence goes on along the minus strand of OZ004714.1, from coordinate 48,278,153 downwards.
ACTTTCCTCCTCCAGAACCTCTTTGGGATTTAAAGCACAGAATCTTTTACATTCAGTATTCTTCCTGGGCTCTGTGACCAGCACACCACTTTGTTGTTCTTCTGTCTCCTTTCTTTACATTTTTCCTCTTTTATCCAAATTCTAGATGTTGGGATGGTTTTCTTCTCTTTAATTGACATTTGTTTTGGTTATTTTATTTACTCACAGAGCCTATATAACACCTTTATTCCGAAAAATTCTTGATCTATACCTTTAGACTTCAGTTCATCTAGATTTTCTGTTAAAGTCCAGATATGTGTATCCAAGTGTCCACATGAACTTTCCATTGAAGATCTAATAATACCTCAAGCTCAACCTGACTAAGCATTTTTTTTCCATCCTGTCCATCTTCCCCAAATGTGCTTAGCCTGCAGACCTCTTCACCTCAATTACTGGAACTACTTCTTTCATGGTGCTCAGGCCCAAACCTGGAAAGCTTCATTGACTGCTATATATATATATATATATATATATATATATATATATATATATTTGATTTTTTACAGAGAAGAAGAGAGAGGGATACAGAGTTAGAAACACTGATGAGAGAGAGTCATCGATCAGCTGCCTCTTGCACACCCCCTACTGAGGATGTGCCCGCAACCAAGGTACATGCCCTTGACCGGAATCGAACCTGGGACCTTTGAGTCCACAGGCCAACGCTCTATCCACTGAGCCAAACCGGTTTCGGCCATTGACTGCTTTAATTTCTGTATATTCATACCCAAACTGTCAGGAAATCTTGCTGGATTTACATTCAGAATGTATATAGCATTGAACCCCATATTACCACCTTCTCTGCTATCATATTGACTCAAATAAACATAATCCGTGGGCTGAATTTCTACAACAATGTTCAAATGGGCTTCATGCTTCCAAAACCTTACACCACAAGTCAAATGTACTCTTTTCAACAGAGCAAATGGAGTTGTAAAAATCAAGCCAACAAAAGTCACCACTTCACTCAAATTCTTCCAATATTTCCTTGACTTTCTCAGTGTACATGACCAAGTTCTACAACAACCCTGCATCATTTACGCCCCTTCTGCTCCTCTGACCTTTTCTTCTATTCTTTTCCCCTTTGACTGTGCTCTAGTCACATGGATATACTACCTTACAGTGTCCTTTATCAGGCACTGCATGCCTCAGCACTGGCTGTTCCCTCTTCTTGGAACTCCCCTCTTCAGATAGCTAACTGGTTAGGTCTCTTAATTTCTTCTAGTGTTTGCATCCCACCCACATCTCTTCAAACCCCCTATGTTGCTCTCCTTTTCATAATGCTTTTCAACTCCTAATATATCACATGATTTAATATTTTTTATTGTTTATTCTCTAACTCCCTCTCTAAGCCACAATAGCAAAGCAGTATCTGACATGCAGTGGTATATACAGAATATATATATATATATATATATATATATATATATATATATATACTACAGGCCCAGTGCATAAAAATTCATGCACTGGAGAGAGGGTTCTTCAGCCCGGCCTGCCCTCTCTCACAGTCTGGGAGCCCTCAGGGATAGAACATGGCCTGGCAATCAGGGGAAGGCCCTATCACACCTCTGTTGCTACCGCTGCTGGCAGCACAAGCCTCAGCCAGCGATGGTTACCTGAACCTTGGGCGGCCCTGGGTAGCTGGGCAGCTGCCAGCTTGCCCTGGGTGGCTGGGGAGCTGAGGGGACTGGGAGACTCCAGAGACAGGTACAGAGTGACTGGGCCACCTGGAGGCAGACCAGGCCTTGCTGCACACCTGCTGCCCTGGTGGGGCTGAGGAGACTGGGTGCAGCCATCTTGTGGCTTTGGGCACTGCTATCTTTTAGGGAGTGGCAGTCAATTAGCATATTCCCTCCTTATTGGCTGTGGGCACCACCGTCTTTGCAATGGTATAAGGGGCAATTAGCATATTCTCTCTTTATTAGATAGGATATATATATATATATATATATATATATATATATATATATAGCCTGATGCACAAAATTCATGAAAGAGTAGACCTTTGCAGTCATGGCTGCCTGGGTCCTTCCCTCACAGCCATGGTGGTTATCTCAATCCTATGGCTGCAGCCCCAGCTTCATCCCAAAATGAAATCTGGTCTAATTAGCACAAAGTAGAAGTAAAAAGGCCAATACCAAGAAAATATATCTCTATAGGCTCAAAGAACATATTTAACAGCTCTAAAGCTATGGCAATAAAGGTTTTAAATGCCTGTGAGTGTGCACTTATCTTTTCTATGGTTATCATGAGACATAGCTAAGGAAACTTCAGAGATCTAGTTTGAATGAGAGTCTACCAAACATGCTGGTATGGTGTTCCATCTAGAGTCAGGTGCATCCAGTGTGTGATGTGCAAGTGATATTCATACATGAGTCACTTAAGGGAAAACACACTCACAGATGTATGTGCCCTTCCCCCACATGCACAGTGCACACATTTCCACCAGTACTCGCAGCTCAGATGATAAACCTCAGAGAGCTATGAGTCATTTCCAAGAAGAAGCATTTCTGAAGCCACACTCCGGTTGGTGACAAGCACTTGTTGATTAGTATAGAATTCAGACAAAATGTTAAGTTTTCCTGAGCCTCACTGTTCTCAACTTTATTACAAAACTTATTTGCCAATAGGAAGGTATGACAATAACAGTAACACCAAAACTGTTAAGAGCTTAAGAAGATAGAAGTAGGTAATATAGATGAAACTATATTAATCACTTTATTGTGAGAAATTTACTCTTGTTTTGGGATATCTGGCCAGTTAAAAGTTGCAGATATCTTATACTTCTTGCTTGTATTCCCCATTTTCTAAGGAGCCCTTAGTCTCCATAGCTGGGAGATACCTTTACAATGCTTTGCAACAGAGTTCCTGGATCCAGCCTCCCTCCCTGAAGTTGGCATGGAGCTTAAACATATTTGCCTTCCTGAGGCTGGGAGAGTTCCAAAGTTTCTTCCAATTCGAAGGTCTTATGATGAAAATAGAATGTGTTTCAGGCAGGACCATCATGTTAACTTCATTAAAAACTGTTGCTGTTAAATGGGCAGAGAGCTGTTGATAATTTTGTTCTGGAGAGACAAAACATCTCATTTCATTTAGTTTTAGGGTAGGTTGTTGGCTAATGCACGGTGATGAAACTCAGAAAGCCATTGAATATTTAGCTTGCAACATTTCAATTTTTGTCCAATTGTGTTTCTGTTGCAAGACGTAAAATTATGAACATGCAATAATAATTATGTTCCCCTTTCCTTATGCTTTTTCAATGGATCACATCATCCCATGTTCCATCATATCAGGGGACAAAATAGCATTTTAGTCCAGTCAAGTAAAATACATATTTCTCATGTAAAGTAGTTTCAATAAAAGAAATTTTGCAAAAGTTTTTGTGAATAATCTATTAAATGTTGCTCATGTAAGTGCTCAGCACCTAGCATAGGGCTGATAATCATTTATAAGCATTGACTGTCTCCCCTCCTTACCATTTTTATTTTTTCACTATTTGGCTCATTATTGTTTTAATGTACCTATGTTTATATTGTGTTTGCTAGTCACACCTGGCTTTTAAAGCATTTGATTTTTAGTCTCTGATTGTCTTTTACTGTTCTTGCCCTCACTTCGTAGAGGGGCTTGAGTAAGTTCCAGCCTTCCATTGACCCTAGATCTTGTGCTCTAGTTCAGGCTGATAACAGGAGTTCTCCCTCCCAGTCAGCACTGCCAGGCACTGACTTCTCAGGCCTGGATCACGTCTCTCTCTTCACTCCACACTCTACCGAAGTGCCTCAGTTTTATTGTCTAATCTTCATAAGTAAATAGCTAGAATTACGTGTGCTTTGTCCGGGGAATGTGGAGAAAGTAAGTTATTAATTTCCCACTGATTTGCTTTCTTCTAGGTTCCATGGAATTAAACATTCATTGCACAGGGGTCTGACTCCACCCCTTAGTGTTGGCAGAGGGAAGTTGGATGCTTGAGTAAGGAGGAGGTGCATTTCTGTACTGGCCTGGGTTAGATGCCATCTAAACACAATTATTATAGATCGCAAAAATGGGAGGAGAAAATAAATCTGAAAAATTAAGTGTGAGCACTGAAGCTCATAAGCAGGATGTTTGGAGATTTAGTAAAACCCTACTGGTACATAGAAAAGGCTTGAAGTTGGCAAAGGAAATCAGAATTTGGGGAGCAAGTGTTGCATGTGAGTAAAGCTACAGAGAATCTCAAATATCATTTTGTTTGATTTTACTAACTGTTTGGGTTGTGCTATAGGAGTTGTATAGTTTGACTTGAAGCAGCAGGTATAATTTAGACAGCAACAACATTTCCAATCTCTTATGAAGTCAAGGATTATGATCAATCATTCATTCATCTCTTCATTTATTCTATCAATCAAGCAAAGGAGCAGAATGTAGGCTTCATGGTGTCAAGGACTCTGTTTTGTTTGCTTCTGGTTCCCCGTCTCCCATGGAAGTGCTGGCTGAGTGGGTTCACCACAAATTTCCCCAGAGAATTGATAGTTTGGGGTGTTTTCCTAAGTATAAAGAGGGCTCTCTTTTTAGGACTTGCTTTCTTCTCAACCCTTGTCTACTCTGACATCAAACACGTCCTGACAAAGGCGTGTCTCACTCAGCATCTGCTACATTTTAAAATATATATTTTATTGATTTTTTACAGAGAGAGGAAGAGAGAGGGATAGAGAGGTAGAAACACCGATGAGAGAGAAACATCGATCAGCTGCCTCCTGCACACCCCCCACTGGGGATGTGCTGGCAACCAAGGTACATGCCCTTGACCGGAATCAAACCCGGGACCTTTCAGTCCGCAGGTCCACGCTCTATCCACTGAGCCAAACCGGTTTCGGCAGCATCTGCCACATTTTAGATGAAATCTTTACTGAGAGGACAAGAGTATCCTCCTCATTGAGAAGGGCTTAGCACTCTGGGTTAGTACCGCTAAGCCACACTCTGGGGATAATGGAAGGCCAGGACCCTTTGGCCTCTGCTCAGCTGCAGGAAAAGGGCCTGCAGACCCTGTGTGTGTGTCATTGACAGTGTTGTTGGACATTACAAATCAGGGAGAAGAGTCGCAAAGAACCGGGCAAAAATTTACAGGATCTGCCTGGAAATAAGACAAGCTTCCCACAGATTTATCTTGGCACTCACTATGCTCCCTTCATACATTCAGGGGGTGAGAGTGCGTCTGCCAGTCTGAGCATTTCAATGCAGAGCAAGGAAATATGTGCATCTCAGTGGGGCCATTGTCTCCTGACGATTTCTTTTGTCGTCGTTTGTCATCTCCCTGGCAGCTGTGGAAATGTAGGGTGTGGAGGCGCGGTGTGAGTCTGCGTAGGGCACTGCACCAAAGGCTTGCTCATAAATCTCAGCTTTATAAAACCTAGGAAGAGGGACCTTCAAGATCAGTTTGCCTAGCCCTTGGTTTAATTCAGATAAAATTAAAATAACTGGAATATTTAGTTTTCTTCTACTGACATGACTTAAAATTCTCCTTAAAATTCCACTGGGTCTTTACCATGCTGTATAGCACGTTCAGTTTGATATCTAATCATAGTTTCTCTTGCTTTATTTAACAGATGATTTTTTTGCAGTATATCAAATAGATTGCTTACACCTTGCTGGGGATGGTTGTGGAAAATACACACTTTTAAAGATAGCAGTGAAGTCATCTCTTATCTTTTTACCTCCCCCTTTATTCCATTCAATAAGCATAAACATTAACCCTACCATTTCCCAAATAATTTTTAAATACAGAATTCTATGCTAAATCCATTATGGTCTGTGGGCTAATAGTCTAGTCTTTCAGGAGAACTATACACAAAATCCAATAACACCACAACACAATGGGTCATTCACCTGAGTCTTTGTAAGGTCAGAGGGTCACACTGCTGACCACTGAGCCCCAAGGAGCTAGAAGGTGAAGAAGCAGCACATTTTGATGCAACTAAATTAATGAGGTTGTTTTGACCTTGGGATGATTCGATGCAGCCAGTTTGATGCTTCAAAATATAAAAGCACTTTACACACCTTATGAAATAACAATCACAATAAATGTCCCTAAATCATATATTTTCAAATTTCTTCCTTAGTGGTGGATAGTGGATATAACCCAAACTATATGGGTTATAGTATGAGGATGGGTTGTAAGGTGAGGATTTTTATGTTTCTATCATATATTATATAATAAGGGTAATATTATATATTTATTGATTTTTAAGGAATAATTTATACATCATAAAGTTCACCTGTTTACAGTGTTCAATTAGTTTTTAGTATATTTTCAGAATTATACAACTAACATCAGTCTTTTCCATGATTTTATCACCATAATTTCATAATCTCAAAAAGAAATATTAGTCACTGACACACACAGACACACACACTCACACACACATGCACGCACACACACACACACATACACACACACACACACACACACACACACACACACACACACACACTCACGCCCGTGCAACTGTCCCCCACCAGCCCTAACCAATCGCTATAGATTTGTTTATTTAACACGATCTTTTGTGATTGACTTCTTTCACTTAGCATAGCATTTCTGAGGTTCATCTATGTTATTAGACGTATCAGCTCTTCATTATTCTTTATTGCCAAATAATATTCCATTTTGGGACTATGTCATGTGTGTATTCCATGTTATTCCATGGTGAGACTTGCCATATCTGTTTACTCTTACTGAGTTGATGGATATTTAGGTTTCTTATACTTTTTTCTGTTACAAACAATGCTGCTGTTAACATTCATATGTAAGTTGTTGTGTAGACATATGTTTTCATTTGTCTTGAGCACATACTTAGGAGTAGAACTGATACATAATATGGCAATTCTAACATTTGAGGAAATAAATGAATTTAATATGAAAATGAATTTATTTTTGCTTTTAGTTTATTGAAAAGCCCATATACTAATACAGCCAAGTGAAGATATAACATTTTCATTGAGTGGAGTCTTGCTAATGTATAGGACTCATAATTTTCTTTCTTTCTTTCTTTTTTAAATGTAACTTTTCTTTTTTTATATTTTATTGATTTTTTACAGAGAGGAAGAGAGAGAGAGATAGAGAGTTAGAAACATCAATGAGAGAGAATCATCGATCAGCTGCCTCTTGCACACCCCCTACTGGGGATGTGCCTGCAACCAAGGTACATGCCCTTGACCAGAATCGAACCTGGGACCTTTCAGTCTGCAGGCCGATGCTCTATCCACTGAGCCAAACCGGTTTCGGCTAGGACTCATAATTTTCAAAGAATACATAAAGTCATGATTTAGAAGGAATATAGATCTTGACATTTCAAGGTACTAGAAGCAGGAGAGAGCAGGTATGGGGGAAGTGGGCCGGAGGTCAAGACAGACATCTTGAGGAGGTAAAATATTGTCAACAGTCAGAAACTGGTGGGAAAGGGGCAGAAGGGGAAAGTGCATTATGAAGCAAGAGAGCATCACATATCATAGTACAAATTGGTTGAAAAATGTAACCTACATTTAGGTAGGTAATTAAATAGCATTATCTAAATGGAGGGCTAGTTTGGAAGGAGGTAGCAGATAACCCCAGACTTTGAAGCATGTTTTAAGAGAACTATTTTTTATTTTATTTTTTTTTAAGAGGAAAGGTGAGGGAGAGAGAGAGAGAGAGAGAAACATTGGTTGCCTCCAACCAGGGACTGAACTTACAACCTGGGTATGTGCCCTGGCCAGAATTGAATTGGCTATGTTTTGGTACAGGGGATGGCACTTCTATCAACTTAGACACACCAGCTAGGTCAAGGGAACTATTTTTCATCTATTTTCTGTTATCCCTGAAAGAAATAAGATCAGAAAGCACTGAAAAATAGAACTATCTGTGGAAAAGTTTATTCTTATTAATACATCAATAGAAAAGCCAATACTTTCATTTCAATTTTATTTTAAAAGATATAAATGCCTTTTGTAGAAAATTTGGGAAATATAAAAGAGTATAAAATAATAATAAATAATGACCTCCCAACCTAGTAACAATGAATTCTAAAATTTTAGAATCTACTTATATTAATTTTTATAGCTGCTTATATAGTTGGGACTTTAAGTGTAGTTGTGTTTATAAATGGGGATTAAATTATAAAGATTATTTTAATTGTCTTTTTACATTAATACTGTGATAAACAGTTTTATGATTTCCAACATATTTTCCAGGAAACATATTTTTAAGGTAACATAGAATTTCACCATAAGAATAAGCTGGGTGAGTTACCAAATCTCTTATATATTAATATTCTTCAATTGTAATATAATCTATAAATCTTTTGATGTCAGAAATGGCTTTTTGACATGGATGAGTATTCAGTAAAGAAATTTACAAGTGTATTAATTTAACAAATATAAAAAGAAAGCTATTTTTCAAAAAAGGAGGAAAGGATTTTGAACTTTAGAGGAAACACACTTTTTAGCCACACAAAACAGTGGAGGCAATTGCCAAAAGAATAGATGATGGCTTTGGTTATACTAAAGATTTAAACAGTGCCTGGCCTATGTGGCTCAGTGGTTGAGCATTGACCTATGAACCAGAGGTCACGTTCGATTTTCCACTTGGGTGAGATGCCCAGGTGGCAGGCTCAATCCCCAGTGTGGGGGGTGCAGTTGGCAGCCGATCAATGATGCTCTCTCATCACTGTTGTTTCTATCTCTCTCTCCCTTTCTCTTCCTCTCTGAAATAAATAAAAATACATTTTAAAAAGATTTAAACAGCACTGCTTTATAAAATACTTAACCAAAGAGCCAGAAAGAAAATTTTCCCCAAACCAAAGAAATGTTGATATCCTTATTGCATCTAGGACTAACATATATATTACAAGTAGTAGGAGACAGCTCCTAATCTTACCTAATAATAGGGAAACATGTAAATTGGCCATATCTCTGCTATACCAACCAGCCAATCAGAATTTATATGCAAATTAACCCAACAAAGATGGAGCCAAGTAACTGGGGGTGGAGCAGAACATCTGCATTGTCACCATGGTGATGACGCAGGCATTCTGCCTCACCCCTGGTCTCTCAGGGCCTCTGGACAGCATGGGAAGGTGGGGCCAGAAAGGAAAGGGGCGGCTCTAAGGCTGGGCCAGAGTGGAAAGGCGGTGATAGCAGCCAGGGAAAGGAAGGCCCATTCTAGCATTAATTTTGTGCATTGGGCTTCTGGTAGTATAGTGTAAATTAGGCAAAGAATATGAATAATTATTTCTCAAACCAAATCAAGTAGTTAAAAAATGTTAAAAAATCATTTGTTACTTATAGTAAAAGAAAGCATATTAAACAAAAATCAGATATAATTTTGCATATGTAATTAGCAAACAACTGAAAACAATAGAAAACCTCAAATTTTCTGAGGGAAGTTTAGCTACAATGTGCATTTCCCACTTTCTTAGTGGAGTTACAGTCTGGCCGAGACTTTCTTGAAAGTAGTTTGACAATATGTGGTACATGTCTTTAAAAATGTTTATGCTCAATAATAAACCTAAGGACACTTTAGCAACCAAGACAAAGATTTATGACCAAAGATATTAATGTCAGGCATTCTTATAACATATCACGTATTTTCATTATCACAAAATAATGACTACAGAAGGTGTTAAATAAATCATGAAGCCTATATATAATGAAATATTGGTTTCTATTAAAAGTGATATTTTAAAGAACATTTTTTGACATGGACTAATTCATCCTATCTCAAAAAAGAAATAATATGCAAATTGGCCATCACTCCAAGATGGCTTCCTCTATGTGGTCAAAGATCCTGCCCCAATGTGGACATAAGATGGCCACCACAAGATGGCCAGCAGGGGAGGGCAGTTGGGAGCAACCAGGACTTCAGGGGAGGACAGTTAGGGATGAACACACTGGCAGGGGAGGGTAGTTAGGGGCGACCAGGCCAGAAGAGTAGGGCAATTAGGGGCTATTGGGCTGGCCAGGGAGCAGTTAGGCATCAATTAGGCTGGCAGGGGAGTCGTTAGGGGGTGATCAGGCTGGTAAGTAAAAGCAGTTAGGGGCAATCTGGAAGAGGCAGGTGAACGGTTGGGACTCAGCAGTCCTAGATCAGGCCTAAAAGGGCAGTTGGACATCCCTTAAGGGGTCCCAGATTGGAGAGGGTGCAGGCTAAGTTGAGGGACAACCTCTCCCCCATGCATGAATTTTGTGCACTGGGCCTCTAGTATAATATATGTGAAAAATCAGAGTACTAAAGTACTTATAACATGATACCAATATTAAGCAAATAAGTAAATATATACATATGTCTATGTTTGTGTATATATGTATATGTATATATACAGAGAGATGTGCTTTAAGTATATATACAGGGTGTCCCAAAAATGTATATGTGGAAAGAGAGAGAGACTTAAAGGAAACATATTTAAAATGTTAATATTGTGGTTTTTTTTCTACATTAGGTAAGAGTTCTCATCTCTGTTCCCTATATGCTGTTTTTTTTAAATTATCTTTATCATTAAAAGTATTACATATGTACTCCCCCTCCTTTTTCCATTGATCCCTTCCACCCCTCACCCACCCCTCTCAGGCCTTCACCACATTATTGTCTGTGTGCATGGACTATGCATGTATGTATATACGTTTCCCTGGTTAATCTCTCCCCATTCTCCTACCCTCGCCTTCCTTCTGAGATTTGTCAGTCTGTTCCATGCTTCTATGTCTATGGTTTTATTCTGTTCATCAGTTTATTTTGTTCATTAGATTACACCAATGAGTGAGATCATGTAATACTTATCTTTCTCTGACTGGCTTATTTCTCTTGGCTGTTTTTCCTTCTGGTAAGGTGAGAAAGGCATATAACTTGGGAGCCCTAAAGGAAGGAGATACTTACAAGAAAGCTCCAGAAGTATTTCGAGGATATCTTCTTGATTCCTTTTTCTTTAAGGTTTGTTAGGTCCTGCATTTGTCATGCATCCTCAGAACGAGGACTCCGTTCTGGCCCTGGGTTGAACCCTGTCCATGGCAGCAGCCTATCACTGAAGGCTGCCACCTCAGTTGGCTGTATCCTGCCTTACATGGATGAAACCTTTAAGACTGGAGCTGGCCTGTATCTTTATTTTCTGCACCAGATCTGGCTTTTGTAGTTAATCTGGTTTCTCAACAATCTCCTTGAACTTCTGAAGATTCTGGGATCTATTCTTTGTGCTGCCTCATCATATATCACAGGCCAGGATACCCACTTTCTGGAGTTTGCTTTGGTGATTTTCACTTTGGTGATTTTCAAAAAGGAGCAAAGAGCAACAGAGGAGCTGGTGATGGGGTCAGGTATGAGGAGGAGTATACAGGGTTGTAGATTCCAGGGGGAAATACAACAATAAAGGCTCAAGGGAGAGGCAGATGAGTCATTGGAGTGCGGAAACCTGCAGCTCTGCCGAGCCATGCCATCTCTGAAGGCTGATTGGAGGTACTAGAAGAGTAATTTCCACCAAGATGCCAATAGCCCAATAGGCCCTTGGCCTCGAAAATATGGGAAATTATGCAAACTGTAAGCAGACATCAGATCTTCTGAGATTTTCTTCTTTCCATTTCTAGAAAGATGGCAGCTGCAGTCACTGTGGCTTCACCTAGAAATTTAGGACCCTGGGATTGTTGAAGAAAAAAGGTGGTCCCCATGCTATGCTACCCACTAAAAATAGTGTTGCTGATACTGAATTATTATGATCAAAGTAATAATTTAAAAAATATTTACCAAGTTTATGCTTCACTCAGGAAACAGTGTCAGGTTCTGGGGTGTTGGGGGATAAAATATGGCACCTGCGTGGGAGAAACTCATGGTTTTCTTGGAAAGGCAGTACGTATTACATTGTAAGTACTTGGTTGCTACAGACCAGGTGTTGGCATTCTTTGTGCCCAAGACAGAACATAAAGCTGTTCAGTGACTATTGGTATTGGCAACACAAGAACACGGAACAGCTAAATTTTGAAGTCAGAAGAATTCAAATTAAGCCACGAAACTACTAACAATCTGTGTGATTGGTGTGTGTGTGTGTGTGTGTGTGTGTGTGTGTGTGTGTGAGTGTGTCACATATTGTTCTGGAATTTGATTTTCACACAACTAAAGGCAATATTTTGGCAGACATTTGGGGACATTGGAAGGCTCACCTAATTGTGAAGAAGAAACAGGGCTGTGAACTCCTAGGTATCAGACCACACTGACAATTTTACATATGGAGAGGTATTTGTGGTGACAACCCTGGCGTCTGTCTCTATGAACAAGGCGCTTCTCCTATGGGATGTTACTCAGTTTTCATTGTGGTCCTGGAGGTAAATATTAGTTTTCCCAGTTCAGTCTGAGGCCCTAATGGCTAAACCCATTTCACAATTATCTGCATCTCTATCACCTGGCTCATGCCTCATTTTCAGTACGTATTTGTAAAAGTCCAGAGGAAGTAACAGGCTAGAACTTTAATCTGTATACCTTCAAAGTCAGAAATGCCTAGACTCTTCTGTTTGGCTTTGGAGAAGCCACTTCTCAAATACACAACCTTCTCACCTGTGGGCAAAGGCCATTAGTTTCTCATGGCAGTGAACTGAAATCCTAGAGTCCCCCACCCTTCCTCTGCTTGTCCCTCCAGAGAAGGTGATGTGGGGAGGGGAGACAAGCAGAGGAAGGGTATGAAAGGTCTGAACTTTTAAAACCTTCCTTGATGAAGTAGCTGCATTCTGTTCTGCTGATGGGATCACTGGCAGACAGACCTACCATGCTCTCAGCTGCACTGTGTTCTAAACAGACCTTCTGCTGTCATTGACACACAACCAGGATGTGAAACAGTATGTGATTTCAGGAATACAGGGACAAATTTAGGTCCACACTTGTTTGTTCAAAACATGTAGAATGGCCCTAACTGGTTTGGCTCAGTGGGTATAGAGTTGGCCTGCGGACTGAAGGGTCCCAGGTTTGATTCCTGTCAAGGGCATGTACCTTGGTTGTGGGCACATCCCCAGTAGGGAGTGTGCAGGAGCTGAATCAATATTTCAAACTCTCTATCCCTCTCCCTTCTCTGTAAAAAATCAATAACATATATTAAAAACAAATAAACAATCAAATATAACATGTAGAATGTGTGCTACCTGAGTGATTATAAATTTTCCAGAAACCACATTGAAAAGCAAAACAAACAAAAGCAGGTGGAAATTAATTTAGAACTAATTTAAGAATGCATTTTATTTAAGCCAGTAGATCTAAAATATAAATTCAATGTGTGATCATTATAAATATATTAATGAGATTTTTTTCTAGGTCTTTGAAAACCTAGTGTTCATTTTATACTTAACATCTCACTTCGAAATATTCTCATTTCAAGTGCTCACATATGGCAAGTGGCTACTATATTGACAGCACAGGTTTAGACTTCATTCTTTGCTCTTAAAACATAAAACTTGAACTTCACACTTGCTTGGAAATGTAACATGGTCTGAACAATGCCCAGAGAGCTGCATTTTTGTGCCTCTTCATATGTACTCTACACTGAACTTTGCAGTTCAAAAAGTTTTTAATGTAGACAACTATCCATCTCCTTTAATCACTGCAACTCTACTGGGTAGCTTTTATGATATTCAATATTTATTTATTTATTTACTTATTTATTTTTACATATCAAAGGAAGATTTATTCCCCAGTAACAAGTGGGATTCATTAAGGAGGTAGAGAAATCAGAATTAGAGGAGCGGGGAGAAGAGAAGAGACCCAACCAGGTTGCCTCCACAGGCGGAAATGGAGAGCAGCGACACGTGGAGTGGTGAAGAACCGTTTGAGGGGAGGAACAAGAAGGGTTGGGCCCCAGGGTACTCGGCACTCACTGATTGGTGGTTTAATGTCTTGGGGATGACTTGGTGGTAGATGCCAGTCTTCTGGTTGGTGAACACCTGCATTCTGTTCTGCAAAAGACTAGTGATACAGCCCATGAGAAAGGGGAGTAAAGAGGAAAACTAAAGAAATAGACACCAGTTGGCCTAATGATGGGAGACTGGACTAGGAATGAAGCAGCCTAATTTCCTTAAGGGACTGGTTGGTGAAAGTCTCGAGAGAGGGATCCTGTTGAGTCACTTGGGAGGTAAAGGCTGGTCTGGAGGCTACCACAGAGTCACTTGTCTGGTTTTGCTGCTTTTCTGGGCCTGGAGCTGAAATACAACCTGGGGGGTAAGATTCTTGGGGAGGTAAAAAGTGGGGTTCCTTGGTGTAGCCAGGATTCCGATCAGGACCATGGGCAGAAGGTCCAGCCAGGAACTGCGAATTTCTAGAGACAGTTTAGTTAGATGGTCTTTAAAGATATTCAATATTTAGATGAGAAGGCTATGGTGTATTCATTTCCTGCTGTGACAAAGTAGCGTAAACTGGGTGTCTTAAACAGAAATGTATTGTCTTACAGTTCTGGGGCCAGAAGTTTGAGATCAGGTTCCTGCAGGGCCTGTTCCCTCTGGAGGCTCCAGGGAAGGATGTGTTACAGATCTTTCTCCAGCTTCTAAAGCTCCCTGGTTTGCGGCAGGATTAATGCCAATCTTCAAATGGGGGTCTAGCTGTCTGTGTCCAAATTTCCTCTTTTAATTAGGATACCAGTCATATCTCATCAGGGGACCACCCCATTCCAGTAGGACCTAACCTTTTTTAAAAATATACATATTTTATTGATTTTTTACAGAGAGGAAGAGAGAGGGATAGAGAGTTAGAAACATCAGTGAGAGAGAAACATCAACCAGCTGCCTCTTGCACACCCCCATTGGGGATGTGCCCGCAACCAAGGTACATGCTCTTGACCAGAATCGAACCTGGGACCCTTCAGTCCGCAGGCCAATGCTCTATCCATTGAGCCAAACTGGTTTCGGCAGGACCTAATCTTAACAAAGCATACCTGCAATGGCCTTATTTATGAATGAGATCACATTTGGAGGTACTGGGGGTTAACATTTCAACATAGGAATTTTGGGTCAACAGATACTATAGTCTTGAAGAAATCATATCATCAGTTATACTGCTTTAGACTGACTGGTTTTACACTACCAACTGCACATGGTGTGTGTTTGTGTGTGTGTGTGTGTGTGTGTGTGTGTGTGTGTGTGTGTGTGTGGAGGTCCTCTGTGTATTTGTGTGTCTGAATTTGTATATATTGAATATTTGTATATATTCCTCGTCACATAGTAGGCTCTCATACATGTTTATTGAAAGATCAAAATCAAAATTTCCGGCAAACTGGATACTGTGTTTTTGGTGTTATTTTGTCACATTAGGAAGCTGTGTACCTTTTATGGCTTGTCCTTGGTTTGGCCAGAATCTCTAGTTGTCAGGGCTCGGTAACCCTTATTATAAATTCTATCTGGATAGAAACTTGGCTAAGCTTCTTGGCCTTGAGCTTTGAATTGATGCTGTGTTTATTGGAATGTGAAAAATTATGAGCCTTTACGATGCTTTTTTATGCCTTATAATTTACAAATGGGTTGTTGCCACGAAAGGCTCTTTTTCACTCAGTTACCAGTTTTACAGAAATGCGGCATACATGCCTTAAGAATACACCTTCCAAGCAAGCTCCAGGGGCTCTGAAGTGGTGTCTTGAACAGCCAATTGTCTTATATCAATAGGTGATTTTAGGGTACTCTTCAGAAGCACCCTCATTCTGCCACCAGTTGAGCTAAAGATGATCCCTATTAAGGTTCACAGTGCTGCTTTATCACAAAGGAGGTCCAGGCCATCCCTGAGCACACTTTCAAACCTCGATCCAGATGGTTGAATTTTATTTTAGATAAAATAACCCAGAGTATTAGCCTCAGAGATACTAATGAGCTAGAAACATAATATACCTGAATTCATCAATTTATTGAACTAATATTTATTTAGTACCTATTCTATGCTCAGTGCTGGAGCACATGCAAATGAGACTGAGTTAGCCCTTGAAGACTTTGAAATCTACAGATATAAACAATTCATGCTGTCATCAGTAAAGGTCAGTAGAGTTGGGACAAGGCACTCTGAGGGCAGAGAGAAGGAGGCTTTTACCGTGAACATTGAAATGAGGTGGATGGGGGAGTCAATCTAGCCCTATGTGAATTTCTTTTGGAGTGATCTAACTGATTTTGGAAAATATTAGCAAGTGAGTAAAGATGAACATGAAATAGAGAGCACTACAGGAAAATAATACGACTTCTTGGAGGCTTCCTTAAGCCACATCTGATGACTTCACAGTAACTGAGTCCTTTCTGGGCCAACAGCTCCCACCTTGACAAGTCTAGAAGCCTCCCCATCTCTCCCTCTTCCTTTATGTAAAAATGGGAATACATGCATCTTATATTGAACTTTAAAGCACTCCTATTAATTTTCTCCTATAATTATCATCCCAACACTTCCATGTAAGTTTTACCTTATCTATTCTACAGACTAGAAAACTGAAGCTTGGGAAGATTATATACTTTACCCAAGATCACATGGGTATTATGTAGTTTATTGGCCAGCACTCTGGCTTTTGAAGATGACCAAACTGGAATTAATCTAAACAGAATAATCAGTTATTGGTTAATTACCTGGAAAGGGATCATTAGAAACAGTGTGCAAGAGCCCAGGACTTTCTCTACCCTGATCTGTCCCTTTCTACAGGCTGGCTTCCTTTTCTCAGGCGGATTTCTCCACATGTTAGCTTATCACTCCCCTGGCAATTCTGAGGTACATTCTGTAAGGTTTGAAGGGCACAGGAAACTGACCACCAAGGAATTTTAAAGCAAAGTTTATTCCCCAGTAATGAGCGGGACTTATTATGGAGGTAGAGAAATCAGAATGGAAGGAGTGGGAAGGGGGGAGGGGACCCAGCCGGGCTGCATCCTGGACATGGAGGAGCAGCAGCACGTGGCTGGCCTGGGGTCTTTTTAAGGGCAGGAACTGGAGAGGGTTGGACCCAGGGTAGAATAGGAAGGAGTGGGCTCCAGGACACTTTGGCACTTGCTGATTGATGGTTCAATGTCTTGGAGATGTCTCTGTGACAGGTGCCAATAATGTGGTAACTCTGCCCACCAGTTGGGAGGAGGGAGGACCTTACACATTCCAATGGCTTTGAAGGGCACAGGGGTTCCCCCAATCACCTTTAGAGACAACATCCTACAGGTGGGCGCTGGCCTGCTCATTTCCGGTCAGGTAACCCCTCCCCACAGCAATGGGACCACTACCAACACAATCACATGCTTTGAAACATTTCTTTGAAGAAAGGTGGTGTTATTTTATGCAATCACAATAATAAAAGTCCACCACAGAGGTGGGCCTGGGACTGAAACCCATACTCGAGGACCCCAAATCTAACCTTACTTCATTCTTTCTAGACATCAAGAGCACCGTAGTAATTTTTAAGTCTTGTAGCTAAAGGACTTTTTGTCATTTGCCCGTGGATGTTTGCATCTCTTTCAAAAACTCAACCCAATGTCAGAGCAGACCTGCGTAGTGCTGTCACAGCCCTCTCGGCTCTCACCCAGTCTCCCTCCAGTTTTTTTGTTTTTTGTTTGTTTCAGTGACAACTGGCCAAGGGCCCCATGACAACAGTCATGGGCCCTAGGATTCTTATAGCATTGGCGTAAAGATGGGTTTATTAATATTTTGCATTTAAGCACTTTCTTTGAACTAAAGGTTCATTTTGCTTTTATGATTTAAAAAGAATTAAATTACCTTTGTGGGTCCTAGACACTATGTCCACTGAGCCTAATGGGTAATTTGGGACTGAATTAGCTTGAATCAGTCTGAACGGTGCAAGCCAGACATTTAGGATTTAACTTTAACATTTTCTCTCTCGATCATCACATTTCAATTACCATATCCCATCAGAATTACTAGTTAAGTCTCTCCCTAAGTTTCAAATCTCCTGAATTTCTTTTTTTTTCTAGCTCCACTGCCTCTTCCAGGATTTAAATAGCCAGACCATTTTGACTGGCCTCTCTGCACCCACTGTTATATTTCTACAATCCACGGTCATTAATGCAGCCAGAATGCTCTTTAAAAACTCTGTTTTATATTTTTCAAGAATTTTCTCTTTTCCTTGGGTTAACAAAAAAGAGTAATCTCAACATTATCTGTAAGTCCTGGAAGACTAGGTTCTGCCGCCTCATCAAATGCATCACCTAGGACTCTCTCCCTCTTTCCACCACGACCGCCCTGGCTTCTCTCAGGACCTTGAATGCAGCCTTAGCCTTTGCCTCTCGGGGTCCTCAAACAGACTCTTTCCTCTGGAAGGTGCTTTATTCTCCCCAACTCGTCATATTAATTATTTGTCATTCTTTCCATCTTGTCTTGTGTCACTTTATCAGGCAATCTTTCTCTCACAGCATGGATCAAGTAATATTTCTTCTTGGTAAACTGTATTTCTTCTTTTCAGTAAAATACCGGCAATTGTAATTAAATATCTAGTTGTATAAATGATAATTTAGTATTTATTTTATCCACCAGAAGTTAAGCTCCATGTCTAAGTTATTTATCATTGTTTCCTCACTGCCTGCTACACAATAAGCATACAATATCTACAATGGAATGAATGGGGGAAAAATCTATGTAAATATGATCTCAGATATTTAAAAAAATCAAATATTTAAGTTTTAAAATTTACAACTAATGCCAGGCTCTCTAGTGGGCTCTAAAGACTTATAAGATACCCGTAAATTCCCACCATTAGGATTTTTCCCCTAACTGGTGAGAAACATGTTAAGTCAGTAAGAAATTTAGTTCTTCTAGATGTGTTTAGTGTTCCAAAAGAGTGAGAAGAGTGCTGAGTTACATTTAAAAACTTCTCTATCCGTAAGAAAGAAGTAGTTTAGATGCTGGAACAACGTGGTGCCTAATTTTGTGACAATTTTTTCCTCTGCTTTGAATTTACTGTGGGATGTGCAGAGTTTGGAAGGGGTGAGGATCCTCGTGGCTTCATTCCATTGCCCGCATCAGAATCACTGAATTCACGCCTGTTGACCTTGACATTTGGTTGCTCTGAACAAAGTCCAGTTAGGAACTTCAAGGTCTTGACCCTTTGGGTTGCTTCCATTTAGTCAATTTGGACACTACTCTGATGCTGATTCAGAACTGAGCAGATAAGTGGCCATTTAAGTAGAATGAGACTCTGGAAAATATAAATTGGATCCTTGAAAGTAAACACAGATGTTGATGGATACATTACCAGTGTAAGACCATGCCAGTAAAAGGCTGCAATGCCACGCTCTTAATCACTGGTCTTATAGATCAGAAAGTGTGTGTTCACGTTTTGAAATTTGCAGGTGGATTCAGGAGAATGGAACAGACCAAACATTTTGAATGGTAAAGAAATTACTGCACAGGAAAAATTTTAAGATATTGGTTGCTTAGGTAAAAATGGCCCCGCTGTCCATCTCATATTCATATACAGTCTAACTTCTGTTTTATAACATTTCCCATCTCTAACAATACGGTTCTCAACCAAGTTGTTTATGCGAAACATTTCTCGGGTTTGGAACACAACTTTGGTTGTGCATCTGACAAATCTTTCGAGTTGATACCTGAATGATCAGGCACAAGTCTCTCAGGCGACAAAGGAGA
Organism: Vespertilio murinus; assembly: GCA_963924515.1. Taxonomy (NCBI): domain Eukaryota; kingdom Metazoa; phylum Chordata; class Mammalia; order Chiroptera; family Vespertilionidae; genus Vespertilio; species Vespertilio murinus. The sequence continues at coordinate 48,258,547 of OZ004714.1, read as the reverse complement.
GAATGCAAGAGTATGAGTCCCTTTCCTGCTCACCTCCTATTGTTAACATCTCAGGAAACTGTGCTGTGAATATTTTCTTTTTTTTTCTTTTTTCTTTTTTCTTTTGTTGCTGCTTATTATCATTAAATAGTAAGTCACCATGGGTTAATGATAAGGTTAGTGATAGCAGTAAGAAGGAAAAGGAAAGTTATGAGAACAATTATAGAATTTTAAAAAGAAATAATCACCAAGTATAATGTCTGATCTGGCTACAGAGCATAACATGGTGAGATCAATGATTAGCACAATTTTGAAACATAAAGAGGCCTTCAAGAGTGCTAATGTTGCCAAAGGCGACACAAACAATGATCACAGGCCATTGAAAAGGTAGAAAAATTGTTACTGATTTGGATAAATGAAAAGCCATTAGGGGTGAAAGCATTTCGGAGGGAGTGACATGTGAAAAAGTGAAGATGCTGCATGTTGACCTCCTGAAAGACACCCTCGAAGGGAGTGCAGAAAGTGATTTGTTTAAGGCTAGTAGGGGTGGTTTGACAGATTGAAGAAAAGAACTGTAATGAGATACACTGAGTGTAGCCAGTTACAACAAAGTAGCTGTGATGATTTCATTACAGAATTTCAAGAACATGTAGAGGCTGTAGGACTTGCTCCCCAACAAATGTTCCGTTGTGACGAGACAGGCCTCTTCTGGAAGAGAATGCCAAGAGGACCTACATCACACAGGAAGAGGAATCATTGCCAGGGCCCAAGCTAGTGCAGGATAGACGGACGTTGTTGTGTGGGAAAACCTCCATCCTCCTTCCTCCATCCCTCCTCTCCGTATTCAGTCATCAATAGCTCTCAACATTACAGGTAAGTTCCAGTTGTGTATGTACATTTTCATTTTTTTTACTCTACATTTCCCTTCCTTTTGGTTAAATTTTCATTTACATTTCATGTCCTTTTAAAAAAAGTGTTTATTTATAGATTAAAAAGTACATTAGATATGCACTACATATAGGAAAGATGAAAAATGGGATCACTTGGAGGTCCTAAATGGTTTAATTCAGTTTAAATTATTTCTAAGGGGAAAAATGATTTGGTGTTTGAACAAATCACTTCTTGAACAGCCTTCCAGAATGAATTAACTTTGAGAACTGAGGTTCTACTTATAAATTTCTGGCATAAAAACGTGAAATAATAGTTTCATTTTACAGTTGATATAATGGAGAGTCAGTGAAATGATGTAATTTACCCAAAGTTGCAAGATTTCTTAATGACATTACTCAGTCTAGAGATGGACTAGAGATTTGGTGAACTTCTTGTTTCATTATGCTACTTTGTCCTTCCCTTATCAATTAATTCACAATAAATTCTTACTCATTTGCATGTGTATGGTTTATATAAAAAATAATTTATCACAAATTATATGACCTTCATGTACTGGCATGCCTCCTCCTTACTTCAATTCCTCTGTGTCCAGAGGTCTAAATGATAATAACAGCATGAGGAAATATATAATTAAAAATACACAAATAAAAAATAGTCCAATCCAAATACAGAGGCAGGCTTAGTATGTATTATAAGAAGAAGAGCTAAAAGGAATCAGTGAGCATCCTTAAAACTAATACAACAGTGTAAGGCAGTACAGTGAAAGAGTTTGTTCTTTGGAGTTAGAACAAAATTAGAAATGTATCTACCACTTATTTTGATGATTACCTTGGGCAAATCAATTTACTAATTAGAGTCCTGGGTGTTTCCCCGATTCATTTGAGAGAGTAAAACCAACCATAGAGCTGTGTGTGAGTCCTTTTCTCTCTACCCAGAGTTGATTGGAAGAGAGATAAGCACTGCATCACCGCCTCCTCACTCATCTCCTCCTAGTCCTCTCCTCACAAGAGGGTATCCATTTCTGAAACGATTTTTTAGCTTGTAAGATATTTATTCCTCCAGGGAGGATTCAATGTGCACTAGTGTCAGCATCATACAGCCTGCAGGAGAGCAGTACCACCCAAAGATGTAGATGCAGAATCTGGAGAGAGGAGTGTCTGCTGAGAGCCTGAGCCTGAGCCTGAGCCGGGCTCCAAGACTAGCATCCTGAGTTGCAGCACTGGTCACTACCGCAGCTTTTAATAACAGTGGTGCTTTTCCCCCTTTATTCATTTGCAAATAAGAATTTGAATAGTACCTCTCTTAAATATCGTTATGGCATAAATTGAGTGAAACCAGGTAAGGGGCGTAGAAGGAAGCCTGACCTAGGCTTAGTGCGATAAATACATACAGACTGAATAAACTACCTTGTGGAATGGGATCATTATTATTCTCTCTTTGAAGATGAGAGCACTGGAGGTCAGGGAGGTTAAGACACAGGTAGGAGATGTTAGAGCCAGTACTTGAACCAAGCACACCTTACCAATTCTTAAGGAGAAGGGCACAGAAAAAAATGTTCTTTAAACAACTCCTTCCCCAATTCTTTATCGTACAGTGGAGAAGAGAGGAGGAAAGAGAGAAGCAGGATCTGCGGTGTAATTTCTGTATTTGGGGTAAGTGAGTGGGGCTGGGGTGAGAACAAAGTCTGTAAGACTGAGATTGGTGGTCTCTGGTCCAGATAATCACAGGCTACTTCCCCAAATGCCAGTTAGATTGGTATAACAGGAGGTGTGCTTTACCTACGCAGGGAAGAAGAAGTAAGTGTCAGAGCCTAAGGCTTATGAAAGGAGCCGCTAAGGTCACTGTGCAGGGAGATCACTTACTGTGCGGGGACCTGCAGCAGGGCCGTGCCATGACTCACGATGCAGGTGCCAGTGAAAGGGGAAGTGCACAAAGTGGGTGCAGGAAGGAGAGAGAGAGGGGTGGGGAGAGATTGTGCATAGTAAGAAATAAACTTTTCATATGAAAATATGCTTATATTCACACCAAAATGCACTGGATAAAAGGCACATATCAGGAGAACCTAAACCCCATGTTTTGGTTTTGTGTTCTGGTATGCAGTGTAACTGCAACAATTTGCCATGAGCTCAGGAATTCACCGAGCCACTGCAGACTTCAGTTCTTCATTTCATCCGCACTCCCTTGCCTGGGAGATGCATTGCTTCCCCTGCCTCTTGGCTGACACTGTGTTTATCCAGCCCAGCCCCAGCAGAACTGTACTTGGCTTTTTTTTTTTCTTCTAAGAGCCAATTCTTGCACTACTTGGCTAATCCTGCTCTCCACAAGGGTATTTCTTGGATCACATGACCTCACACATCTAGAGGAAATAATGAACAACATAGACTGGTGAACAAAAACAGACCCAGAGAAAGAGAAGCAGCGATCAGATTCTCAAACCTCAGAGGGAAAGTGGGGGAGGGTGGGGGGAAGGGGAAGAGATCAACCAAAGGACTTGTGTGCATGCGCATGGGCCTAGCCAGTGGCCATGGACAACAGGGGGGTGGGGGCATATGTAGGGAGGGGTTAGGGATGGGAATGGGGGGATAAGGACAATTATGTGATACCAAAATCAATAAAAATAAATTTAAAAAAATAATGAAAGGATTTTAAGTATAATCATATTAAGAAAACTGTACTAACATAGTATGATATCACAAAAGTTGTAGGAAATATTAAAAATGTGGAATTAACAGGAAAAATAAATAAATAAAAGTCTAATGTCGACCCACCCAGGGGAGAATTTGTAATTCCAGCAGCCTTACCTGAGTTATATGACCACGTGCTTTCTTTTCCATTCATGAACCAGGACTTTCCAACTCGTAGATCAGCCCATCCCCTGCAGGTGGAAATACAGTGAATGGAAAAGCAGTGGGACCGTGCGTGACACTAACCTCAGGACCTGAGGAAACCCATGCACATGGCGTTAAACAGACTCTGCTCGCCCTGCAGACGGAAAGGCAATTCAAAGCGAGCACTGATTTCCGGCCTATGGATTTTACAGCAGCCCGCTGGCCTAAGCCATTACCCTTTCCCGTCGTCTTTGTTCTTGCGTGGTATATGATGAGCAGCCTGAAGCGCCCAGAAGCCCGCAGTCATGCTGCTGAGATACATAGTTAAATGCCTTGAAAAATGAGTGGTGCTTTTGGGGGAGGGGGTCTGTTTCTGTGCACATTGTCAGAGAGTACGAGAGGAGCTAGGAGTGAGAAGGGCCTCAGAGAGACCGGTAATGGTGATCTCTGGTATAAATCACTAAAAACAGGTCTGTATTGCTGACTTCAGCAAGATCCAAACAGCGATGGTGAAACAGCCCTACCAGGAGCAAAATAGGAAAGATAATTCTATTGTTCTTGGTAAACTTGATGAAGGTTTAGGATAGTATAATGATATCTTAAAATCTTATTTTTAATATATTTTATTGCATCTTTAAATATCACAAATAAATGGGAGGGATCATCTGGCAGCAGGCTGTTTCTGTAACTAAACAACTTAGAACTTGTTCAATGGTTCATGCTGAACTGTTCCTTTTTCAGAAACATAGATGCCATCCCACACTTTTCTGTTATCCTTGTTTCAATTGCTGTGGCTTGCTGAATCAAAGCAGCTGAATTTAATACAAGTTCAATGTCATTTCCTTCAAGAATCATCTTTTTGGGGCTTGAGATACTGAATAAGTACCACCTGATCTCATCCAAACCCAGTGGATATATTTCTCACCCAAGAAATTTCTGATTTCCACAGGAGAACCATTCTCCTGAATAACAGTGCTGATGGGAAGTGAGTGCACACACCCATCTTGTAAGGGAAGGCCCGTGTAACACTTTAGTCATGTCTGTACCTGACTGCAGATGGTGTAGATGGTGTGAGTGGTAGCCAGTTCCTTTCTATTTCCCCACCATTTGTCAACCCAGAGCTTTTTTTTTTCTTTCCAAAGAGACTGAGCTCTGCATTGGTGTGATTGAAGTCCCTCGCAGGTGTTTCTGGGGCCCTCCACAACAACTGTGCGTCCCTTCAGAGTGATGCGGACACTTTCTGGGATGTCCACAGTCTTCTGAGAATGGTCTTCATTCTCCAAATAGATGCAGCAGAGACAAATTATAATAATCTTTAAGATCACCTAAAATTGTGAGTATTTCTATAGGTCTGTTTCACCTTTGACTTCCATACTAGCTAAGATGAGCTCTGAGAATTCTATCCATGAAACATTACTCTGTCCTATATAATAAAAGCCCAGTTACCATAATGGCAGAATGACCAGAATGACCGCTCCATCAGCCACTATGAGGTGTGCTGACCACCTCTAGGTCCCTACCCCTGGCCCACAGGCTGATTGCCCCATGGTATACAGGGACCAGGGGGTGGGTGGTGGGGAATGTGGGTGGTGCCAGGCCAAGGTCCCTGCCCTGGTGGTTACCCCACACACAGAGGGCAACCCACAGTGAGGGGCAGTCCACAAATGGGTGGGACTGACTAACCTCTCAGTCCCTCCCCCCTGGATGGCTGACAGGCTCCGAATGCTCAATGGCAAACTGGGAACCTAGGTGGGTGGTGGCAGGGGGCGGGGCCAGCTGCTGGCAGCCAGAGAAGATGTCCTGATCACAGGCTAGGTGAATTTTGTGTGCTTAAAGTTTAAGTTTTTAAAAAAATGATTGTATTACATTAGATCAGTAATGCTCTGGTCTCTCATTTCATTTTACTTCTGTTGTAGGATAACAAACCACCTAGGACTTTAGGATATTTTGACTTGTTGATAATCCTACCTGTGCAATGACGTTGGTCAATCCATCTGTCACTTCTGTTCATCTCTTCTCCAGTTGAATAATGGATGACTCAAGAATTAATCTTCAGCAGTCTATAAAACTGACGGTTCTCTGATGAAAATATCTTCAAATGTTGACAAGAGACATAGAAAATAATTCCATTCTCTGTGGTGATTTCCTGGCTCTTTATTTCTATAATATCACTAGACATTGGTTGGTTTTATGGACCAGGGTAAAATTGCAATCAACAAGGAGGTTTAGGAAGGAAATAATTTGGTTAATGAAATTCTCAGGATAAATAAGAAAAGTATTTTTTAATATTTTCATGTTAAAAACATTTTTAGAAAAAGAGTAAAGTCCTCAATTTCCAGGTATTTGGCTACCTATGTTAAGAACTCTAATATTCACCGAAACCGGTTTGGCTCAGTGGTAGAGCGTCGGTCTGTGGACTGAAAGGTCCCGGGTTCGATTCCGGTCAAGGGCATGTACATTGGTTGCGGGCACATCCCCAGTAGGGGGTGTGCAAGAGGCAGCTGGTAGATGTTTCTCTCTTATCGACGTTTCTAGCTCTCTATCTCTCTCCCTTCCTCTCTGTAAAATATCAATAAAATATATTTAAAAAAAGAACTCTAATATTCTTTCATGAAGTATACCTTTTGCATTGCCAAGGATTGATATTTTTCAAATCTCTGAGTGACTGCAATAAGCAATTTACTTATCTTTGTTTATTATTATTTTTTAAAAAATTTCCATAATGAGATAGTTGAGGGAGCTAAGGGTATTCTCATCTGGGGTGGGGTAGGGGTGGGGTGGCAGTAGTTCAAAATTTGCATTGTATAGAAATTACAGAAAATCTTCCAATCTGAACGATGGCTGTGATGGAGATTAGAGAGGGCATAGACCAGTGGTTGGCAAACTCATTAGTCAACAGAGCCAAATATCAACAGTACAACGATTGAAATTTCTTTTGAGAGCCACATTTTTTTTAACTTAATCTTCTTCAAACGCCACTTCTTCAAACTAGACTCACCCAGGCCGTGGTATTTTGTGGAAGAGCCACAGTCATGAGGCCAAAGAGCCGCATGTGGCTCTGGAGCCACAGTTTGCTGACAATGGGCATAGACAGAAGGTCTGGAGACAGAAGACTCTTGTTACACCTATAGAATTTGAACTTGCTTATACATGTAAAGTGTAATGAACAGAAAGGTCACTAAAAGAAAAATGCAGTAGGGCTCCCAAAAAGGATGTGAAACAAGGGAGGAGGAGAGGTTCACCTTGAACAAAAGGAGAGCCAGCTCATTTTATGTGCTTCCTGGATTAAAGGATGGTGGCCAGCACATGTGAGCATGCAATCAGAGGTGCAGGAAATTAGGAATGTTCAGTCTAATGAAACTACTGTGCCCATATTGCTCGAAACTGCTCACCGCTTATTGGTGACCTGAGAAAAAAATGACCAGAGAATAATTGTCTTAAAAAATATTTATGTAACCCCAGCTAGGTGGCTCAGTTGGTTGGAGCATCATGCTCTACAGCAGTGTTTCCCAAACTTTTGACATATGTGCACCCCTTCTATAATTTTCTTAATGTTGAGTACCCCTCGTAAAAAAAAATTGGATGCATTTTAATAACAATCAATCTATATATTTGGTACATACACAAAATAATAATAAATGAAAAATAAAATTATTCATAATAAAATATAAATAACAATTATATTATAAATAACATTTATTTGCACACTGGACCACCTCACGCCTCACAAGACTGTCTTGACTTGACTCATGAGAACGTGGAGTTAGGCACAGCTAAGCACGGTGCAGTGCATATCCCCACCAAACTCAGGTGCAATGTGTACCTTAACCAAACTCTTCCCGTACCCCTGGGGGTACGTGTACCACACTTTGGGAAACACTGTTGTACAGCAACAAGGTTGTGTATTTGATCCCTGGTCAGGGCTCCTACTGGAGTCAACCAATCAATGTTTCGCTCTCACATCAATCTCTCTCTCTCTCTCTCTCTCTGTTTCTCTCTCTCTCTCTCTCTCTCTCTCTCTCTCTCTCTCTCTCTCTCCCCTCTCTCTCTCTCTCTTTCTCATCAATAAACATATTCTTGGGTGCATGCTTATATAGAGCTTATGATGTTCCAGATACTGTTAGAAACAACTTACAAATAGTATCTCACTTAATATTCTAATATCTCTAAGATGTAGGGACTCTGATTCACCCCACTGCACAGATGAAGAATCTGAGACAGAAAGAGGCTAAGTGACTGGCTTAGGGTCACACAGTGGGTACTCACAGAGCCAGGATTCAAACCCAAGCAGACTCAGGTTCCACAGAGGATGTTCCTACCGGCTATGCTGTTCTCAGTGAAGTAAAAATGGTGATCCAGCCTGTCAGCTGTGGTTTTGGTAGGACAAGGTTCCAGCTTCAGACCTTCATGTGAGCAATGTCCTGAAACTCCATTCTCCTAGTCCCTTGGTCAGCAAACTGCAGCTCACGAGCCACATGCAGCTCTTTGGCCCCTTGAGTGTGGCTCTTCCACAAAATATCACAGCCTGGGCAAATCTATTTTGAGTAAGTGTCATTAGAAGAAGTTTAAGTTTAAAAAATTTGGCTCTCAAAAGAAATTTTAATAGTTGTACTGTTGACATTTGGCTCTGTTGACTAATGAGTTTGCCAACCACTGGACCTAGTCTAGACATACACCAGCTCCTTTTAGTTGGAGCCATATGGAACAGAAAAGAAACACTACAACTGCTGGGTACTCCCAGCGCTGCCATTCAAAACACTTAATATTGTCTGTGCTTGTGGAACGAGAGGTTCTTTTGCTACTTCACCCTGTAAGAAAAGTCCTTTTCTCCAAAGCTGTATGTTAGGTGAATGTGTGTGGTTTGGATCCCTCCCTCTTCCACCTACCTGACCACCCCCCGACACACACACACACACACACACACACACACACACACACACACACACACACTACAATCTTACAGGGCCCTCCATTGGAGGAGTGCATTGGTCCTGGAGCTGGAAACCTGCAAGGATCAATTTTCTTTGTTAAAAGGGACAGAATATTGGCCTTCTCTCCCCGTTTCTGACCGGAAATCCCAGAAATCAGAGGAGCTGCTGCTTGTGATGGTTTCTTGGGCAGGTTTTAATGGGCTTTCGTACCTTTTGTCCAGTCTAGTCCTGATCCTGTTCGTGTCATGGCCAGGCTGAGTCTGGAATCCTGGCCATACCTGGCCGGAGGGCTGTCACACTGCCCGCAGCAATATCAGCTACAGTCTTTGCTTGGGAACCCCCGAAAGGGAAAACAGGATCGACTGGCACTTGGAGAAATAATTGTCACAATCTAGGGGTGCCTGTTAATGAACATTGCTCCCGCGGTTACTGTGGGCAGTTGCAGAAGGGGCCCGGTTGCTGGGGAGTGAGAACTGCGGCGTGGGACTGACTGGGGTCAGGTGTGTTTCAGAGGGTGAAAGGTGTCACGGTCAAAAAGAAAAATAAATATTTGGATTTTACATTTGTAGTTAGTACGATCCAGATAGTTTTTAACCCCTTGCCTCTCTTCTGCCAAAGCAGCCGATATGAGTATTCTGAAAGCTGAGCAAGTTATACCAAATGACATGCATGTTTTAGAATTGAATTATGCTTCTGTTGAAACCACTCATTTGCTGTCACCTACTAATGTAAAGTAAAGCTTGGTGTTCAGATGCTCCTGAGTTCAAATTCTGGTTCAAGTACTTTCTAAATATGACTTAGAACAATTTACACATTTTTGAGATTTTGTACGTAACTGCTAAAAATTTGGAGCACGATACTGCATATCTTGGAATTTCTAGGACTAAATGAGATAATGCATGTAATACGCATTGCAGCTACTTGATAACTGCCACTCTCTTCTATCCTTCCCTATCTTTAAAGTAGGTTTATATTGTGGAGAGAGCAAAAAGCATTCAAACCAAGACTTACAAATTAGTAATTATTTCCTTTATTTTTAAAACAAATAGCCACATAGGAGTAGATCATATAGCTTGATACATGCATATGACAAAATACTTTGCAACCATTTAAAAATCATATTTTAATGAAAAACTGACATAACATGCTTATGTGAGAATGTTGTGAAAAATTTAGGATACCAGACTGTATTGTATATAAAATATGACCATGTGTTTTACTAGTATTTTTAAAGGAATATCAAAAAAGACTATCAGATGTTTAATAAATGTGTTAATGCTTCTTAATTCCTGCTGATGGGTTTGAGGGAAATTTTTATTTTCTAATCTCTTCTATGTTTTAATAGAAAAATGTATTAGAAAACAATAAAATATACACATGACTCCAAAATTATAAACACAACCAAACACTAGCCATGGCTTCCCTGGATAGCTTGGAAAATGACTCTGGAAACAGTTTTGAAAGAGAGTTAGTCTAAAGTCACTTCAGCAATGACAGTGTTCTTTAAACAACATAACTACTTTGAAAGAGTCCAAGTCATTTACACACAGGAGTCCTTAGAGGTTTGATTAAAGAATCCATCTTGTTATTTTATCATGGCCTTTACAAAACTCCCAGCAGTGTGCAAGGAAGGGAAGAGTTCTGGGGAAAAGGACACAGAGACTCACTGGAAACTACTTTGAGCTCTGCACTGAGCTAGGTCATTTACTTACTTCTGTTTTATCCTTCCACTTTTTTGTGAAGAACCTATTGTTACTTCAGCTTTAAAGATGAGGAATTTTGGCATAGCGGTGTTCTGTGATTTACCTGCATTGGCAGCCAGGATGAGGAAGAGCGGGAATGGAAATGTCTAACTCTAACACTGTCCATAACATTACCACATAATTGACAGTGGGTCTCTCAGTTGTGTTGGCCAGCAGTCCAGCCATTGACCAAGGCACCAACTTAAATTGAAATAAATTATAGGCTACTTCCTAAGCAACACTAGCTAATTTTCAAGTGCTCTATAGCCACACATGGCTAGTGACTACAGTCTTGGATTGTGCTGATATTAAAAATTGGCACCATCTCTGAAAATTCCATTAGCCAATAAGACTCAAATCTAGAGAGTCACGGCTGTAAGTGGAGAGTGAGAGCTCCATGATGGAGGCAGTAGGAATCAGCCAGGCTGAAGGGGGTAAAGTTTATATGTAGTATCTTGGCTTCTCTTTCACATTCCTTCTCTAATCCTCATTCTTCACCGAGTACCTGTGTGTGGACAGCTAATTTCTGTTCTCCATGGCCACGGTCTCAGGCCCAGTGCCTGATGGTACTCAAAAATATTTTGGGGTGACAAGCTAAATGGTATCTATCAAGTACATTTTAATGGAAGCCATTTCCTGTTAGTGTCTGACTTTGTGTTGCAAATAGAGTTGTCAAATTTTTAGCCCTTAAAATAATTCTTTATTTGAATGTTGGAGCTCTGAACATTGCATGATGCCTGACTCCCTGCCTCGTTAGCCTTGGAATACAGACTCAATCTTCTTTTGTAAAGATCAGCTTTTTTTCTTCTGAGGCAGGACTATTCTGTTCATAAAATGTCCCAGAGGAAAAATAAAAATTTCTCCCTCATGGAAATGGAGCCTGAGAAAGACCATGGAGAGGAAAGGAGGCCGTAAACATACCCCATTTTCCTCCTTCATGTGTCAGCAAAGCTCGAAATCTCCACCTAACTGATTTATAGGATGTGACAGTTAAATAAGATGCAATGAAGAGCTCCATCTAAACTGTTTTTAATAATGGTCACCCTCTACTGCCGGGTGGCATTCACAGCTCACCGTGTAGGCCTGCCAGTGCGAGCTGAAAGGATCTCAGCCTGCCTAACAGGACACCTGTTGGTGGAATGTGGCCCACAGTGGACGGGAACAGAAATGGTCGCAATGGGGTATTACGTCTCAAATGACTTGAGGCGATTTATCAGAGCTCGGTTCTATGACTTTAACAGTGCAGATTTCACATTCTGGATTGAAGTGCCATTGAGAATTCAAATTGTCTTACAGAAAATGCAAAAATCAAAGCAGATTCACATATGGTAATTTACCAGCTAAGATTTTCATTGCAGAGTTCCAATTTGCTCTCCCCTCAGCTCACCCTCTCTGATAAACAAGACCCCTTGGAATGAAAGCTGTAGTGGTAACATCCTCATCAGTATCATCATCACCATCATCACCACCAATCATTTTTACTGTAATTCTTACTGTTGTTACTTGGCCCTGAAATTGGCACCGCTAAGAGGTCACTGTAAATGATGACGAGCCCAGGAGGCCTGTGGAAATGCCAGGACCAAAAAGGAGCAAACGGGAGGCAATCTCCTTCATAAACTGGGTTTAGCGGTTGGCGGTTTCATCATAAAGATACACCGAGGAACTAAGATATCTGAAGCAAAGCATACTTGGCCATGGGCACGTGGAGGCATGCATGCTTCTCCCACTCAGCAATAAATTGTGTGCATGTTCTACTTTTTTTTGTGGATTGCACGAGTGGAATTTCTCCATTGCTAGTGCGAGTGGGGTTCTTCCAATATCTTGAGAAAAAGGTTTTTCTAAGACTTGCATGGGAGAAGGAGAGGCGGTAGACAGTTTTATTCACGTGAAATGATATCCCTTGGTTTCCAAAGTCCCATTTTCCTTAAACCAGCCCTGGGAAATGTGCAGCCGGAGGCTCAGCAAAGCTAGAAGCAAAGCCAGCGTCCAAAGTTTCTGTTCCATGGTGGTTGAGTCCCATTCAGCATCAGGCGAGTTCCAGTCTCTTAGTCCATTGTGTGGGTCCACAGCACTTGGCTGTGAGCCACCTGTGCAGATGCAGGGGAGTGCACCCTCCACACACAGGAGAGCCAGGAGCACAGGGAGCAAGAGAGAGAACTCTCTTTTTAGGAGCTTAAATGTCAAATCTTCCCCAGCTTTCACCAGCCACACCTATTCTGGCCTATGCCCTATTGCTGGATTGACAGGTAATCTACATCCTACATCACTCACACCTTATTGGTCAAGCATCTAAATTGCAGCTTCTCTTTGTTTTTTTTTTTCTTGGTCCTCGAGGACCCGCCCACTGGTCATTCCCAAAGGTCCTTCTATCCTCTGGTCTAATTAGCACATTAGCTCTTTATTATATATGATAACCACATTTTTAAAAATTTTATTGATATTTTACAGAGAGGACGGGAGAGAGATAGAGAGATAGAAATGTCGATGAGAGAGAAACATCGACCAGCTGCCTCTTGCACACCCCCACCGGGGATGCGCCGCAGCCAATGTACATGCCCTTGACTGGAATCGAACCTGGGACCTTTCAGTCCGCAGACCGACACTCTACCACTGAGCCAAACCGGTTTCGGCCAGGATAACCACATTTTTACAATGGTACCACTATGAATTCTGGTTTTCTCTTTCTGCAGGCAGATTAAGGTTATACGAAGGCCTTGAAGTTGTTTGAAGTTAGTGTCTTACTCTACTCTTGACTTCAACTTTCTAATACTCACCTTTTCTTATCTGACAAATACAGCCAGTGATGGCATTGTTGGGAGACTTGACTGGGGCATAACATGCAAAAGTGTTGATCACCCACTTGATGTATGTCATAGACATCGCTGTATAAGTGTTAGCTCTTGGTTTCATTAAATCGATAAAGTGTGGATAAGTGATCCTGAACATTCTGTGATGTCTGATTTACCTTCTCATTGAAAAGAATTAACTGGAAATCTTATAGATTAAGATACAATATTCTTTTGATATTTGAAACTGAGGCTCCTTAAAATATTTCATCAGTAAATATGTTAAAAGCAAACAGGACGCGTAACAGGTTCCTGCTCATTAATTTTCTGGACTGTTAGTGTGGGAGAGCTGCGGTGGGTGGCGTTTGATAGCCACGGAAGGCTGGTGTGCTGGAGAGGCACTCCGGGCCAGTGCTTCTGAGCTAAGTTGCCCAGTTTACATCTATTGTGTCCTTTACTGTTTCCATAACTCGGGGCAGGGGTATGGCCTCTTTGGGCCCCTGCTTTCTCATGGGAAACAATACCTGCTTCACAGGATTTGTGGTAACAAGTAAATTAGGTACCTGAATGCTGAGCCACTGATGCAAAGCTATACATCTCAGAGATGTATAAATATCCTTGGACTAAATGGAAACAATTAAGAAGTGAGAGATGAGAAATAGCACCCTTATGCCAAACAGGTTGAAGATTCAGTGTGAGAAGGTGATAAGACAAATCCCAGAAAATGAATCTGTCATTCCATTACTTTCTAGTTAGTTTCTAATTCCACTAAATTGTGTTTCCCAACAACAATGAGACAATTGTATCTTTGGTTTTCACAATAGATTTTTTTGTTAAACTTTGTTTTCTTCTTGTTTAAGGTGGATTTGAATGTTTGTGTCTCCCAAATTAATATTTTAGAACCTTATCCAATGTGAGGGTATTAGAGGTAGGACCTCTGGGAGGAATTAGGTTATGAGACAGAGCCCTTAGGATGGGGTTAATGCTCTTATAAAAGAGATGCTGGAGAGTGGCTTTGCTCCTCCCACCAGGCGAGGGCACAGCCAGAAGGCGGATGTCTATGAAGCAGGAAGGGAGCTCTCATTAGACACCAAATCTGCTGGCGCCTTGATCTTGGACTTCTCAGCTTCTAGGACTGCGAGAATGAATTGCTGTTGCTAATAAACTACCAAGTCTATGGTTTTCTGTTACAGCAACTGAATAGGCAGAAACAGGAGGCCAATAGGGTTTAAAAAATAATCTGTCTGGCTCTTTTATTATTTCCAAACAAGCAAATATGAAACTCCTTTGGCTCAAATATTGCTTTGTGTAATTTTTTGCTGTCAGACTGTGGAAAGGCTGCAGAGAGGCAAGGGCTTTGACAGTGTCTAAATTGGATCCTGAGCACAATACCTGGTGCCAGCGGGATCTGGGCTCTCCCCGTGAAGCCTCAGAGTGCAGAAATGATATGTTTCTATTTCAGATATCGTTTACATTGTGTCTCATGAGCCGTGGACACACCTAAGACCATGAAACAAGCACAGACACAGCCCCAGGCATTTCTGTGCTTCCCACTGAAGCCTGCAAATTGAGATGCCTAATTTCAATTACCCAGAGAAATTACAGAGCTGGGGCTAGGGCTCCTTGGGGGGAAAATGTTGGCAACCTGCTCTTAGTTCTTCCCCTGAGCAACCCCTGCAAGCTGCCCATATCCCAGGGGGTAGAGTGGTGGTTTTGTTTGTTTGTTTGTTTGTTTGTTTGTTTGTTTAAATATGTTTTTAGTGATTTCAGAGAAGAAGAGAGAGGGAGATAGATAGAAACATCAACGATGAGAGAGAATCACTGGCTGTCTCCTGCACAACTCACACTGGGGATTAAGCCCACAACCCTGACATGTGCATTTGACAGGAATCAAACCCAGAATCATTTAGTCTACAGGCAGAAACTCTATCCCCTGAGCCAAACTGGCTAGGGCTAGGGTGGTATTTTGATCATAGAAACTCATGGGATATCTGACCCCACCATTAAAGAGCTGTGTGATCTTGAAGAATCAAATTATCTTTTCTGAACCTTGCTTCCAAGATCTGGAAAACTGAGATTCATGTTATTTACATGCAGCATTGTTATTAAGTGAATTAGAAGCTGTAACAGGGTTTGTAGATGCTAGTTTTTATTTCTGTTTTACTTTTTAAAATACCTTATTTATGAAATACTAGTAAAAACAAATGAAAGTTTACAGGTTTGTACTGTATAGATGAGAGAAACCTCTTAGGTAGTAAAAATGAATCATGTACACTCTACATTATATGAAGTGAAAAATAAATTAGAAAGAGGTGAGAATCCTACCTTGTTAGAGTGGGTTCTGTAAGCAAGGGAGTAGTGGCAGATGGTTATTGGTTTTGTGTTGTTTTGCTGGTTTATTGTAGACTAGGGGCCCAGTGCATGAATTTGTGCACCTTGTAAGAAACTATGGGCTGCGAGGCTGTGGCGGATACAGGAGCGGGTCTTGGTCCATCCTCTGCACCCCCACCTGCCCCTCCCACGATGGACCCTGGTCCCCTGGCTGCCAGGAGCCCTGCTCCCGCTGCTGCTGCTCCCACACACTGGTATTACTGAGAGCAGAGTTCTCCCAACCAAACTCTATCACGTACAGGCACATCATCTAAATTCTCCAGTGACTCTCAGCCACCAAGCATTGGAACAAGAGGGAGCATGGCACTGAGCTGTGGCTGCTGCTCCTGAGGGTGAAGCCAGGGTGAAAAATAAATAAAAAACAGCCTCGGTAGTTAGGCTGTTCAGGACCATAAAGCACCCTGGGCCTGTTATGACTCCTTTGGGTAAACCTTATTTCCATTCCACAGTTGAAATAAGATGTGGCACAGGCCCACTTTTTACTTAGATTGCATGTTTTAGGTTTCTGTGTGATGGGGATACTAATAAATAAAGTCAGGTGGTTAAAGCTGCCTCCGTCCCAAGCCAACCTTAAGAACCCGACTGTTCACATCCTGGAGTTACAATTGTGAGCAGCAGAGAAATACGATTTGATGTGGTGCATTATTGTAGCCTCAAGGTGAGGCATCAGAAGAAAGGCTGAATCACAATTTTAGTGCTTCCTACTTACGAAGTTTAAAGCTCAGTTTCCCAGCATATGAAATAGAGATGATAATTTATTATCTTATTTGAAACCCTATGACATATATCATTTATATATCTGTTATGTAAGTAAGAAACATTTTAATTAATTCTGGCCAGGATACTCAGACAAACTAAGTTGGAGGTGGAGCTTGAGCTTTGAAGATCATTTTAGAACTTGGCTGTGAAGAAGGGATGCAGGGCACAGTTGGTGTGCGTGAACTGCAAAAACAATTATATACAAGGTGGAGCTGCGACACTGCATGCTCTATATTTGGAGCATATCGATTAATTAATTTAAGATTAGTTTTGTCTTTTTCAGATTAGAGAAATGCTGGACCCTTGTAATAGAACCAGACAAAAATGCTGATTAAAAAAAATGCTTTTGTGTAGACAAAACGTATAAGAAATTCTAGAGGCCTATGTCACATAAGCTATAAGCACTTTTACATATGCCATTTACTGAATCTTAGTAACCTTGGGCTTGGTTTTCATGAACCATGTCCAGGGAGCAGAGTTTAAAAACAAAAAAACAGAAACAACAACATATTTTCAAATGAGTGTCTAGGAGGGCCCACGTATGGTTGCCAAGTTGAACTAGAAATGAGTCAGCTGTCCTGCACCCCCAAAATACATCAAGACTAAGGACATTTAAACACGATATTCTTACTATGTTTTTTAAAGTAAAGAACGAGTTTATGTGTAGGTCTCTGATGCTGATACAGTGGAGAGTAGTGTTTCTTGAAACTAGGTAACCCATCAGGAAAGAATCATGGGAGCTTGCAGCCCGCACTTAGATTGCCTGGGTGGCCATTAAAACCCTAAGCTGGGAATTTAGGTCAATGTGGCATTATCCTCAAGAGCCTAGAAGAGGCAAGTGTAAATACTCTTGAGATAATCCACCTCATCTAACATCTCAAAGAATTCCCATAAGTAAAGTGTGAGGGATATACGATGTTGTGATTAGAAGCCAAATTAAGAAGAAAATAAACTATGAAAGGCAAGATACATAGAAGCGAGTAAAAGCATTCAAGAGTAGACTCATACCCTCAAAATTATTGGGAAAGGTATACTTCCACACAATAGTCTTACTTTATAAAGAAAAAGTATAACTATAAACATCACAAAATCAATAGTTATAATAGATAGCAGAAGCATCACTGCAGAGCAAGTTGCTAAAACAGAAATAACAATTAAGAAATTCATTTAGAATAAAGAATAATTTTTTAAAAATCTGGAAACTTTAAGCAAAAAATTGAGATATATGTTTCCTCCACAAATATCTGTTAAGAGTTTCAGAAGAAAAGACTAGAGACTATATAGGAAGTAAATACTTAAAGAATTAGTAGAATGTTAACTTTAGAAAACTATACATTATAATAAGTACAAGTCCTTAAGTTTAACTCCTTGAGTAATGTGCAAGATAAAGAAAGAAATAATTTTAGGCTTACAAATATAAATATGCATGCACACACAAATTTACACGTATATACACATACATGTATATATATTTGAATATACTGACAAACAGATATTCAGAAACAAGTACACATATCATATATGCATATATGACATGTACACATATATAAATAATTATATGCATGCACACACAAATTTACACATAAATCATACATATGCAAACATGCACAGATATGGGTATATCATACACTTGCACTTCTACAGATATATGATCCTTATATGCATAAACACATATTTATTCACACACACACACACACACACACACACACACACATATATATATATATATATATATATATATATATACACCTATATATGTAAAAACATACTTATACCCACTTATATGTGATCCTTAACTTATAAAAATAAATGCATGTAAAAATATGTTAAAGTATATAGAAAAATTACTAAATTAAAATAAAAAATGTTAGTAAGAGCTACTTATGTATTGTGAGATTAAAATGCATTTTATAAATTTTTTTAAACATTTTCCAAATTCTTATTTAGAAATGAACATTTTAAGTAATTAGCAAATATGATTTATTTCTCTAGTAAGATGATTTAAACAACCATATCATTTCTTAATTTTTCCCTTAGCTTTCTGATTTCTTACAAATACACAGTGTCCCCCCAAAATGTATACACTTAACAGCTGATAGCTCAATTGATATTTCTTTCTTGTTAGATTGATCCCATTGGAATTAATAATTATTCAAAATGTGTCTACATTTTTTGGACACCCTGTATAATTATGTAAACTACCTTCTATGTGCTCTACATTCTTTGACTGTCTATAGTCTCCTTGAAAATTTTCTCTGAAAGGAAATATATTTCCCTTTTAAATTCTTTTTTACCTGTTAGTAAATGAACTCAAAAGTTTAAAACAACTAAAAGATTAGTTACATATAATTAAAATCATAGTGTTTGCAATACTTGGATTTTATGTAAAAAATATTTTTTGCATGACTTGTAATTAAATTAAAAGATTGGGTTTCCACTGGTTCAAAGTTTCTGTGAATTATCTGCACAGGAATGGCAGAGAAGGGCTCTTTAGAGAGAAATCGGCCAGAAGGAAAAGGGGAAGTTTTGAGTGTGCACACTGTCCCAGAATGATGAGAGCTCTCTGCATAGTTCAACTCACCTAATTTAAGTGAGAAAGAGGCTGGTGTGGAAAGAAACAAAGTTTAGTTTATATCTGCATGTTTAACTTTAAAGCTGCTTGGAAGATTCTCCTGGGAATTGTTATTTAACTTTAGAAACCTACTTTCTGGTTCATTTACAAAACCCAAGTGCATTTTGAGAGAAAATCCATTTTAAAATGTGTTTTCCTAGTTGAATGAAACTTGCATTCTATAAATAGTGTCCCAGCCCCTACCCCCAGCCCCAGGATGACAGAGCTTTGGGCGCGGTGTTTATTGCCGGGGGGGAAGGCAGCTGGCCTAGTGGTCATGTTCCCTTTCCTTTGGGCCGGGATGGCCTGTGAGAGGCTGGCCTGGGGGTCCACACACGGTACAGTACTGTGCCAAAGCAAGGCAGTTGCCTGGTGTGGCTATCTGTCTCATTCCCTTTAATGTCCAAAGGCTTTACCTCCGCATTAATATCTTACAGGTAAGGTTAGAACTAGGTTTAAAAGGCCTGGGGAAGAGGTGGGAATGGGGAAGAGGGGGTCAATGGAAGGAAAACGGGGGGCATCTGTAACACTTTCAACAATAAAGATAAATCAGAAAAGAAAAGTGCGTGCTGCTCCCTATCAATCTGCTGGTGAGTTCTGAGTGGGCTGTGTGTCCCTTTTGGAGGGGGACACTCAGTGTGGAGAGGGGGTTTCTAAAAAACGTTCCAGGCTTAGCGTCAAAGGGCATGCTGGTTAATCAGCTGTGTTTGTCCTGGGGGCAGAGTGTAAGCACTCTGATACAGAAGCTTTCATTCTCACCACCACCTGGCCTTTCCCTAACTCCGGGCCTCACGGGGTTCATGGGAAGAGTGATGGCGTACTGCTGGTAAACCTACCCTGCCCGAGAGTTGTTCATGCAATAAGCATACTTTTTCCTTCAATTAATTGATCTATTTATGTTTAAGTGATTTCCTATATAAAATATTGTACATTTGATCACTAGCTTTTGATTTTCAAAGCTGACATAGGCTATGTATGAAATTTCCAGACCTGTAATGTAAGTTACTGCACACAGAATTACTAGCAGAAGGCTGGACATTGTTAAGTAATTTCTAACACGTGACCAAACACACAGACAATTTTGGGTCTTTAAATGGAGACCTAGATCTCACATACCAGCTCCTGTCTGCAGAGCCATGGGCACAGCCTCCCAGCCCAGCCCTTCACGTGAGTAACCAGGACAAAACAACCTCCTTTTCAGAAGGGGTCTGGTGCCACTTTCAGAGAGACATAAGGACTTAAGGAACATGCTATTTAGGATTAGTCAGAACTAATGTTGAATATCTTTACATTTTTGGCCATGCAACCTTGGAAGAAACATTGAGTATGTGGGGTTTTAGCTCTTCATCTGTAAAGTGGAGCTGGTAACTATTTTTAGCATCATTGTGGAGATTATGGTCATGTATGTAAGGCCTGTGGCACATCCCTACCACATAATCGGTGTTCACAGAATGGAGGAATACAACAGCCTGGATCTTAGGTGCTAAAGCATTTGATAATTTCTTTCATTTTTATTTTTTCTAAATTTGAGTTTCATATTAGATATTACCATTCTTTGGAACGACCTTTCACCTGAAATTTCATTACATTTGTAAATCTGAGTTTTTTCTATTTTCCAATAGGATTAGAGCATTGCCAAATCACTAATTACTGAATTAGCAAAAACAGCTGCTTTAAATCAAATCATTGATGCAAGCTAAGGTGAGGAATAGCAATGTCAGAGCAGCATTGATTTGAATAACAGAGAGGCATGCCATGTTTAACCTTCAAGCTCAAATCACACTGTTAGGAAATCCACCATTGATGCTAATTGGGAGAAGGAGAAAATCAAATAATCCATTTGCTGAGTAGAAAAAAGAAATAGATCAGCATTATTGGACAACCGTCTCTTCAGATGAATTGTGTAACACAATTTATAGTCTGTGGAGCCCAAAGCTCAAGGTCTTTAAGAGGTGAATGGTTGGTTACTCTCAAACAATAAAATTGGGCAGGTACCCAACAATGATTGAGCCATTGCTATGAGTATGGCGGGGAGGAGGGTTCCTGGGAGCCTGATCCCTAGAGAGGCAGGGCTTTTCATTTCATTGGCCAGGAAGAATGACACCCATCCCTACTCCATAGGGAAAGATAAGCAGGCAGTTAATTCTTAAACAACCAAAGACCTGGTTTTATTTTATTTTATTCATCATTATTATTATTCTTATTCTTATTCTTAATCCTCACCCAAGGACATTTTTTCCACTAGTTTTTAGGGAGAGTAGATAGGAGGTAGGGGGAGAGGTGAGGAGAGAGAGAGAGAGAGAGAGAGAGAGAGAGAGAGAGAGAGAGAAACAGCAATGTGAGAGAGACACATTGATTGAGTGCCTCCAGCATGCACCCTGACCTGGGCGAACCAGCACTCCAACCACTTAGCACACCGGCCAGGGCTGATTATTTTCAATGTTCTACTTTGAGGATCTATGTTATTCTTAGGATTTGAAGAACTCTTTTTTTTTCCTCTTTTTTTTTCTGCAATTGCCTGTGAGACTAGAAGTTAATACTAATCACACTGTATTTAGCAGGATGTTCAATCAGGGGACCAAAAGGATAATAATGGGGCCAGGGTTGCCCTCTATGGCAGTGCCACAAGAACAAGATGATATGAACAGAGATGGGTTGTTGCCCCAGGAACTTAGGGCTCAGTGCCAAGGTACATGCCCTTGACTGGAATCGAACCTGGGACCTTTCAGTCCTCAGGCTGACGCTCTATACACTGAGCCAAACCAGATTCGGCAATCATTCTTTCTTTTTAAAGACATGGATTTTTAGACCTTTATCAATTCCCTTCTTTCTGAATAATTGCCCTTAACATTACTTGCAAGGAAAGACTAGTAACCAGTTCCTACAATTTTTATTTGCGTGGTAAAGGCTTTATTGTTTCCCTCACTTTTGAAGGATAATTTGCTGGATAAAGAATTATGTATTATCTGTCAAAACCAGTTTGGCTCAGTGGATAGAGTGTTGGCCTGCAGACTGAAAGGTCCCAGGTTCAATTCCTGTCAAGGGCATGTACCTTGGTTGCGGGCACATCCTCAGTAGGGGGTGTGCAGGAGGCAGCTGATGGATGATTCTCTCTCATCAATGTTTCTAACACTCTATGCCTCTCTCTTCCTCTCTGTAAAAAAAATCAATAAAATACATAAAAAAGAATTATATATTGTGGTTCTTAAAAAAAACTACTTAATTTTTTTCTAGTATTCATTTACTTGTATAATTTCTGCAGAAAAGTCTGGTGTAATTCTTATCCTTGCTCCACTATAGATAAGATGTTTTTCTCTGTCCTCTTTCAGTATTTCTGTTTTGGGTGTGTGTTTGATTTTCTGCAATTTGAATATGATGTGTGTAGGTATCACTTGTTTAGTATTTATCCTGCTTCTTGTTCTCTAACCTTTCTGCATCTGTGATGTGATGTCTGTCATTAATTTTAAAAAAATTGTTATTATTGCCTAATTTTTTTATTCTGTTCCTTTCTCTCTTCTCTTAATAGTATTTCCATTATGCATTTGTCATACCTTTTTAAATTTCCCCATGGTTCTTGGATAGTTATTTTCATCCTTTTTAAAATTTTATTTTGTATGTTAATTTAAAAAATTTATTGATTTTTAGAGAGAGGGGAAGAGAGAGAGATAGAGAGATAGAAACATCAATGAGAGAGAAACATCATTGATCGGCAGCCTCCTGCATGGCCCACACCAGACAACCTGGACATGTGCCTTGACTGAGAATTGAACTGGTGACCTCTTCATTCACGGGTGGATGCTCAGCCACTGAAACACATTGGTGAGGCTGTATTTCAAGTTTTGAACTTTTTATTGACATTTCTTCAAGCTATTCATTCTTTCCTTTCTACTGATGAGTCTGTCAAAGGCATTCTTATTTCTGTTACAAGGCTTCTAGTTTTTAGCATTTTTTAATTTGTTCTTAGGGATTTTAATCTTTCTATTTATATTATCCATCTGTTTTTGCATGTTGCTCTTTTATTTTATTTTTCTTTTAGAGCCCTTAGATTATTAATCATAGTTGTTTTAAATTCTTACTCTGATAATTCCAACATATCTGTATCTGGCAATGGGAGGGGTTAGGCTATGCTTACTGTTCATTGTAGCTGTAGGTATCATAGGTTAAAATACCCTCTGATATCCTTGTTTTTGTCTCATTTACTGTCTTTTGGTTTCCCTGGAGACTCTTAAATAAAAGCTGATCATGCAGTTTTTTTCAGTGGGATTCTGCTGTTACTATACAGAAGTTCTGTTGGTGTGGTGGTGAGTTAAGGGTGCAGGTAAACATCCTGGAGTGCCGTGATTATGGGCCAGTCTTGTAGTGAGGCTGGGCCTGTGGTCTGTGACCTTCACAAGTGCTTCTCAGTTTGTTTCGCTTTGTTGTCCTTAGGTAAGACAGCAAGGCTAAATGGAGCTGGAGGTAAGCATTCCCTTCCCTCAGATCATTTAGGCTCTGAAAATACAACGGTGAATTATGCTCTTGTAAAAACAAACACAAACAAAAAACCAATTCTCTTGAGGTAGGCCTTGTTAAGAAGAACAGAATGCTTAGGGCAAGTTTCCTAACAACTGTTCCCCTCCTCTGCTGGAAGGAAACATGAGGGGATTTCCCCCTGATCTTCACTGAGATCCTGGTGATGCTCATGGGGGTGAAACGCAGACTGTGGGTCTCCGCAGGATTAGGCCTCCATGGAGTTCTTAACTCTCAGACTTGCCCACATTGAGCCTCAACAACTCATCAATTGCAAGTGAAGATTTTCCTTTCCTGGCCCTGGTCCCCACACTTTCCTTCTCCTGGCGTCTGCTCCAGCACTTTGTGATTCTTAGAGCCTGCCTGTCTCTCTCTCTGATTTTGGGAAGAGGTTGTTTGCCCCAGGACCTCAATTGTCTGTCAAATATAAGTAGAGTTGTTTATTTTAAATTTGTTTGCTCTTTCTGATGTTGTGAGGACAAGCGTGAATACCTCCAGGCTCCTTACATACTGAATTGGAAAACATTCATATCATGCTTTTGCTTATTGGTTAATAATTTTACCTCTTCTTACATGTGCACTGGATTCATACATAACCCAAGAGAGAGCTGAGGCCTTTCTGCCCCTCAATGCATAAATAGCACTGATGCAAACTCCTATTCTATAACTTGTGAAGAGCTTAATGTCCAGTCAAAGATTTAAAACATTTTTAAAGGGCTCCAGTTTAATATCTAGCTCATAAACCTGTTTCCCCTATTAGGTTACTGTGTGAATTCATTCAAAGGTCTGTGCATGTGATCCAATTTATTACAATTAAAAAACTAAAAAATATATAAGAAAACAGTCTACTAATCAAAGAACTTTTGGTGTGCAGAAGACTTTAGTAATGTTTAGATATATCTTAAATGCAACTCAAAAGTGAGTATTAGATATTTCTGGTCTTTTAAAAAGGTCCTAAATTATTTTCTTTTTAAATTTTTTTTATCTTTATTGTTGAAAGTATTACAGATGTCCCCCCTTTATTTCCCTTGACCTCCTTCATCCCGCTCCTGTTCCCCTCCTAAATTATTTTCATTAACAAGTTCTAGTCTCCTACCAAGCTACTAAATCCACTTCCCCTCTTCTCTCTTTCCTCCCTCTTTGGAAGCAAAAGAAATAAAATTAATCTTTTTATTTCATATACACTGAGTGGCCAAATTATTATGATCTCTGAATGCGTAATAATCTGGCCACTCAGTGTATTCATCCGGTGCATGAATTGGTGCATTGGTGGGGTCCGGCCAGCCTGGCTGGGGAGAAGGGACACGGTCTTTGGTCGGCCTGCCTGCTGGTGGAACTCCTGGTCCAGGGCACAATTTGCATATTAGCCTCTTATTACTGAGTGGCCAGATTATTATGCGTTCAGAGATCATAATAATCTGGCCACTCAGCGTACATAGCAAAACAGCCCTCTAAGTACTCCCTCTGTCCTGCCACATTGAAGGACATGGTCCTCATTCCTCGCCTCCAGACCCTTGCTACCACAAGTGCAATCCATGGAGGCATTGCCACCACCTGGGAGATTGTTAGACACAGAAGCTCATGCTGTTCTTCTCAGGCTGAGTCAGAAAAGTACAGCCTTTCTCACAAATACCAGAGAAATCCCCTTATGTCTCATTGTCCCAAATCATGACACATGGCCATGCCTGCCGCCAGATGCACTAGTGGAAGGTCTAGTTTCAAGCGTGGGCATTGCTGGAGATGAAGATAATAGATGACCCAGAGGAGAAAGTTGGAGTGGGTGTTACATGAACCCAATTTTTGTACATCTGCCATTTATTACTTTCTTCTTTGAAAGTAAGAAATTGAATTGGAGGACCTGTGGCTCTCCCAAGGTTCCACATGAGGTGTTTTGGGATCAGAAATTGGATTCAGGTCCAACACCCTGCAACATCATAGCTGCCTCTGATTTTCTTAAATATTTATCATGAAAATCACTTATGGATACATTGGGTAACAGAAAATTAAATACAAAAACCTTTTTAGAAGTTACAAAATTATTTTCCCCCTTTTTTTAGTACATATTTTTTTCCAATTCAAAACTCAGGGAGCAACCCATTTTAAAAAGAACAGTTTACTATCCCTCTTCTCCCTGTCCTCCCCACTGCTTCCTATGCACTGGAATAAAGAAGTTCAGACTGAACAGCTCAGTGGAGCTGGACTGTGCTGCAGAACGCTGGCTGGCTTCAAATGGAGACAAGGCTGGTGGACCACCAGGTGCCCCTTTTTAAAGAGAGTAGGGAAAAGACTTTGTGTAATCACCGCTGTTAAAGTATGAAAATCACTGCTCAGGGCAATAATTGGTGAGCTGCCAACTTTTGCAAAACAAATAACTCTTTGGAAGTTCTTAATTTTATTGTGTGTTAGGGTGTGGGGAGGATGGGTATGCATGTGTGTGTATGTGCATGCACGTGTGCGTGTGTGTGATTTAGTTGTCAGCAAGAGACAGCTCATGCCTCCACAAATATGAAGACCTATGCTGTCTTGGAGTTGTCAGAGAGGAAAGAACTTGCTTTTAAAACTGCCTGTGGCACTTGTTTTTCTGTGAGGCCAAAATATCCAGTATATTCTGCTTGTCTTTGGCGCACCTTCTTCTGAGGAAGTCCTTGAATCGCTTAGCCAGGGGAGGAGGGACCTCAGGTGACTTAATGGTGGCCTCAAGTTCTCGAGAGCTTGTCAAACAGAGAACAGTGTCTAGCTGCTGTCTGTCATCACATCAGACACATCTGATTTATTTATTTCTCCCAAAAGAATGAGGAAATATTTTACTAATTTAGTACTTCCTTCATATTTGGAGGGGCAACTATATTTTACAATGTTTCAGCCTCTACAGATACTGATTGTCTTTATATGACAAATTCCATAGCACCTCTAGACACTAATCTCATGAGACACTGTGGAATAAGATGGCATGGGTAAAATATGGCATGTCATAGTCTTCTTTAGGAAATTCTTCAATTATATCATTATACAAAAGGCTCTATGCAATCCTGCCATGAGGAAAGTCCACTTAGTTTTGTTTAACTCAGTAATTTGCAAACTTATTTGCTCTTGTATCCTATTTTTATACTGAACACTTTTTTAAAAAATAAAAAAAAATATTTTTATTGATTTCAGAGAGAGGGAGAGAGAGATAAAAACATCAATGATGAGAGTGAATCATTGATCGGCTGCCTCCTGTACGCTCCACACTGGGGATCAAGCACAAAACTCTGGCATGTGCCCTGACTGGAAATTCAACCATGACCACCTGGTTCATGGGTTGACACTCAACCACTGAGCCACATGGGCCAGGCCTGAACACTTATTTAATTGTGTGGTAGACAAGCTCTGTGAGAGGGCCTCCACATGTGCTCAGGGAGTGTGGGAAAGCTGGTTTGTAACATGGGGTCTGACCCTGTGGGTGCCGAACAAAATTAGCACAGCAGCATCTCACTCTTACCATGGCTGGATCAAAAGCTAATATTTTAATCCTAGAAAATCTGTTTATCTTAGAAGATTATAGAGATTGAGGGAGAAACAGTTACCTTGTTGATTTGCAATCTTAATTTTAGTTTTCCAAACCTGCTTATTTTCAATCCGGGGCATGTTTCCCGGTATCAGTGGCTGCCTTGAGAGGCTGAATGCTGCTGAGTGAAAGGAATCAAAGCACAGTTGCAGGGAGCATGGGAGGCAAGTCATTGAGGCGCCATTCACCAAGGCCACATGACTCCAAACTCTATAGGAAACTGGTGGCAGCATTTCAATGATTCCATAAAACTGCTCTCTCCTGCAGCGCTTGTCTGTTTATTTTGTGCTTCCAGGCATAGAAAAGTAAATGGGAATAATCTCCTGGAATTAATGTTTACATTTTGACATTTTTTCTTGAGATATTAACATGTATATTTTAGAAAATTATGTATATGATATGTTTTAAAAATAAATTTTCTGTTATTTCTCCAAAACCATTTCTCTCTCTCTCTCTCTCTCTCTCTCTCTCTCTCTCTCTCTCTTTCTTTCTAGCCATATACATGGCTGGAGACTGTGGTCTAGCAATGTTGACACATAAAGTTAAGCAGCACATGCACTGTATACTTTTATACTATATTTGGGAAGAATTAATATATAATTTGCTTTCTGTATTTCCATTTTTAAATTTCCTAGCAATTATTATATTTTGTGCAATTACATTTCTTGATTAACATTAGGTTTTGAATTCTTTCCATACTGTTATATATAAACTAGAGATCTGGTGCACAAATTCGTGCACTAGTGGGGTCCCTCGGCCTGGCCTGTGGGATAGGGCTGAAACTGGCTCTCCAACATCCCCTGAGGGGTCCCAGATCACAAGAGGGTGCAGGCCAGGCTGAGAGACCCCACCAGTGCACTATCGAGGCCAGTGAGGGAAGTAGGAGGTTGGCCAGCCTGGGAGCGACAATGTGAGAGCTTCAGGGTATATCCAATCTTCTAGCTCAGTCCTAATTGGGGGGACCCTAGCAGCAAGCTAGTATGCCCCCATGACAACCGAACACTTAGTATATTAGGCTTTTATTATTTAGGACTAGAGGCTTGGTGCATTAAATTCATGCATGAGGGTGTATGTCCCTCAGTCTAGCCTGCACCCTCTCCAATCTGGGACCCCTCAAGGGATGTCCAACTGCCCAGGATTGGGCCTAAATTGCAAGTCAGACATCCCTCTCACAATTTAAGACTGCTAGTTCTCAAACACTTGCCTGCCTGCCTTCCTGATTACTCCTAACCACTTCTGCCTGCCAGCCTGATCATTCCCTAACCACTCCCCTGCCAGCCTGATTGATGCCTAACTGCTCCCCTGCCATCTAGATTGCTCCTAACTGCCTTCCTCTGATGGCCCGGTTACCCCTAACTGCCCTCCCCTGCAGGCCTGATTGAGCACAGCTGCCCTCCCCTGCCAGTCATCTTATGATGGCCATCTTTTGTCCACATGGAGGTGGCCATCTTGTGTGTTGGAGTGATGGTCAATTTGCATATGACCTCTTTATTATATATGATATGTCTATTCATTTTAAGTGTTATATGGTGCCCTAGACAGTTTTGCTCAGTGGATAGAGCATCAGCCTAAGGACTGAATGGTCCTGGGTTTGATTCCAGACAAGGGCATGTACCTAAGTTGCAGGCTTCTCCCTGGCCCAGGCCCTGGTCAGGTTCATACAGGAGGTAAGCAATTGATGTTTTTCTCTCACATCTATATTTCTCTCTGTCTTTTCCTCTCTCATCCACTCTCTCTAAAAATCAGTGTAAAAATATCCTAGGGTGAGGATTAAAATAAAATAAGATAAAAAATGTTATATGGTATTTCAGCATATGAATATTCGACATTTTACTTATTTTATTGATGGTCATTTAATTACAATCAAGTTTTTTTTAAAAAAACAAACTAAATAATGTTCTTTGTAATATATATTTCCACTAGTAGGAAGACTTTTTTATTGTTATTTAAAGTCTTGGTAAAATTTAAGTATTTCAGGGTGTTTTTTTCTCTGTGAATGGTAAAAAAGCAATTAAAAATAATTGGCTTTCTTCTCATGATGAGTGAGATTTTTCTTTCATGTTTTTTGATTATTTGGTTTCCAGCTTTCTGAATTGTTTTTCTTTTTTTTTTAATATATATTTTATTGATATTTTACAGAGAGGAATGGAGAGAGATAGAGAGCTAGAAACGTCAATGGGAGAGAAACATCGACCAGCTGCCTCTTGCACACCTTCTACCGTGGATGTGCCTGCAACCAGTGTACATGCCCTTGACCGGAATCGAACCCGGGACCTTTCAGTCCGCAGACCGACGCTCTACCACTGAGCCAAACCGGTTTCGGCCTGCATTGTTTTTCATTGTTTGAATACTGGTCAGGGCACATAACTGGGTTGCAGGCTCAATCCCCAGTAGGAGGCGTGCAGGAGGCAGCCAACCTTTCATATCCATGTTTCTCTCTCTCCTTCTCCCTTCCTCTCTCTTTCTCTCTCAAATCAATAAAAAACATATTTAAAATGAAATTTATTTTTTATTTATGGTACAAATTGACAACCATTTTAACCTATAGTATAAAATAAGGTTTTACTTTTATTTTAGTCAACATCATCATTTCCAGTATAAATGTGTAAAGCCAGTTGTCTAGTCCCCTTTTAATTTTTTAATATTTCATTTCCCTTAAGAAGTTTCCCTTTAAATCTGAAAAAAAATTAAAAACAACAAGACAGATTTTATTGAAAAAAATAGGGGATAAATTATTGCAGTTGGGGAGAGACAATACATCAAGGACCAGTAGAGATGTATGGCCAGGGGGCAGTATCAGGGAGATAATGAAAAATGACTAAGAACTTGGTTTGGTATCAAGGATAATGGGGGAGGAATTGAGAAGTACAAACTGGCAGTTACAAAAATATTCATGGGGAAATGAAGTATAGCATAGAGAATATTATCAATAATATTATGATGACTGTATGGCAACAAACTGGTACTAAACTTATGGGGGTATCACTTGTAAATTATATAAATGTCTAATTAGTATGCTGTACACTTGAAACTAATAAATGTTGTGTCAACTATAATTGAAGAGTAAATTAAAAAAAATTAAAATGCTAAAATAAATGTGTGTCCTTGAATATCCACAAATGTATTTGAGATATAATCATTATGATCCTTTTAAAAGGAGAGCCATGTCACCTGAGGTCACAGAGGAAAGGAAGATACTGAGGGGTCTCTTGACCAATGCTGCTTAATCTCCCTCCAACCTTAGCACTTTCCCTACTGCAGCCACCCTGCTCCCTCCCCCATCCACTCGGCCCTTCCTACAAAGGTTCTGAGTTGCTTCAGCCCCTTGGCTCAGGGCTGTCTGCCCTCTTTTGGACCCAGAAGGAGAGGGAAGGCTGATGCAGCGACAGCATTGCCAAAGATACCATGCAGGGTGGCAGCTCTGCTCACGGAGGCGTCAGTGATCAGGAATATTCTGCATGCAGCACAGGCCCATGTAGAGCCGAAAACCTACTAAGGCCAGAAGTAGTTTGAAGCACTGACGAATCCCAGGAGGCCTTGGGCTGGCTTCTGGCCTTGCCCTTGCCTATTGGTCTGATTTCTTTGTGTCCTTGACTCTGGAGTTCTTTCTAGTTAGATGTCCAAAAATATGTCACGAACTTTTAACAGATCAGTGCTTACTTGTTAACTGGAGGCTTGCTTCATAAGTACTCCAAAGTTCGAATAACAGACTAACTGCACTTCCTGGACTACTTCCTCAGTTGCCGCACACCTGCTGGATGTCACCCCAATCACCCCACCAGTGGTATTGCCCTGTCTGGTTCAGGTCACTGCCTTCTGAGTTGCCAAATGTCTCTATGAGGGCCATGCTATCCAGTCACTCCAAACTTCCTCTATTAGAGGAAACTGAGTCTGAGGCTCTAGGAAAGTGTCAGAAAAAGGACATAGCAAAAGAAGAGGACAATCAAAATAGTGTCTCCCCCATTACAGTGAGAATGTACCATTTGTGTGTAGGCTCCTAGGGATCAAAGGGGTCTCCACTGCCTTGAATGCAGTCTTGGGCCTCTGAAGGTAACCCTCAGTTCCAAGCTCCCAGAAGACAGCTTAGTTAAGAAACCCTAGATGTCTATTAGTGCCAGAAACCCTCATGTTGCAAGAGTGATCATGTTGCAGGTCTATGTAGTGAGCCACATCCCACCTTCTGCTGTCCAAGTGGTGGATATGAAGTGCTGGGTGAAGCCCAGTCTATTGGCCAAGCGCTCCAGTGTCACTGATGTTGGGGAGGAAGACACAGGGAGGAGGGCTTTCAGAGACTGTTGAGCAGGAATTGTTCACTCACATCTTCCAGTTGTAAATGGAAGGCCCTGTAAATGGAAATTTTAGTGTTGCTGATACAGTTTTGATCTGTCACTTTACGAGGCCAAGCCAACCTCCTCCCTTTCCTACCCCCAAGCTTCCTTGTATTGTCATTGTTGGAGACCTAGGCTTGGAGAAGAAAGCTGAATGCCAAAGGAATCTTGGAGGTCCCTTCAGGCTGCAGTGCCACTCAGCCTTCCTGATCTTCCTACCTGCCTGCACCTGGGATGGCAGACACCCTGCCCTTGGCCACTTTCTTTGCAGACCCCACAACCACATTACCAGTCACTGACTCGGCTGACCTGCCTGTCAGAGTCCTAGTCCTGTCTGCTCCTGTACCTTCCCCCACACCATATATTAATTGTGCAATGAGATGATGCACATTTATTTCCTTTTGCTCTTCCTATGGAATCTTTCTCTTCAGGTTCAAGCCAATATTTTCGGGTTCTACTGAGAAACAAGCATGGAGGTCCATTGCATTCTAGTCCTTCAATCATAGCTGTAGCATCTTCTAATTTTGACCTTCTAATATTTCAAGCCTTCCTCCTGAAGAATGGAGGCACCTGTATGGATTCTTCTCTCTTGCTCTTACAGACCTCTTATCCAGTATTACATTGTCTTCCCCATTGAGGCCAGCTCTGCTATCCCAGTCAATTCCAGCCCACTGACCCAACCAGCCCATCTGCTTTGTACTGTGCTGTATTCAACGTAGCCACCACTTCTCCATCCCCATCCTAGGCTTTCATCCCCAGGTCTCCCAGGTCTGAGGTGAGCTCCCTTCCCTTTGCTCCAGCCCATTGAAGTGTGGAGCAGATGTCCCCAGCCAACCTGCATCCAACTCTCAACCACATTTGCATTTGGGGATCTGTAGCCCCTGTAGGTAACAGGAGCTTTGGGGTCAATGTGGCTGCCTCTGATTCCAGCTTCACCTCTGGAGCACTCAGAGCTGAGAGGGACATCCTACAACAGTGCTAAGGTTGGGGAGGCTTAACCTGAACTTTCTTCAGTGCAACTGGAAAGGCCAGGTCTATAAAAAGCAAATTTATCTCGGGAGACACTTTCCTTCCTTCTCTGGTCAGACACTTGGGGTCTCCTCACCCCCCTATGCTCATCCAAAGCCACTTGCTATTGGAGGAAACAGCACTGCTGAGAAGCAACATGTGCCAGGGGATAGTTACATTTCTCCCTGTGGTCAGGTCACCTGGGGATTTTCTGTTCTGAGCATATCTATAGTCAGAGCCACCTGCCTCTATTGGTGTTTGGAGATTCTTCTCTTCCTGTCTTTTGTCAGAACACCTGGGGACTCTCTGGACACTGTATATTTGCTGCACTCAGAGGGCCTGGTGCTATACCTGTGCTTGGAGCCTATCTGCTCCTGCTTAAATTTAGAGCACCTGGAGCCTACCCATCCAGATTACTCATGGTGTAACGCAGAGTCCCAGCATCATCTCTATGACTGGAGGCCCCTGTGTCCCTGCCCTCCATCAGAGCATCTGAGGTCATCAGAACTCAGAGGTACAATGGGAGGGGCCCACATTGTATATGTGCATGGAGACACTACCATTCCTACAAATATTCAGAATAATGGGGAACTTATGGCAAGAGCACATATGCTTCAGTCAGAAGGGAAAATACCTTATAGTAGGTTTTTTATTACATTTAATGGGGTGACATTGGTTTATAAAACTATGTAGGTTTCAAGTGTACAACTCAACTAAACATCATCTTCACACTGCATTGTGTGCCCATTGCCAAAGGAAGGTCTCTTTCCCATCCACCCCCCCCCCCCGCTTTGCCCATTTCCTCCACCTATTCCCACATCTTCTTGTTATCACCACACTATTGTGTTTGTGAGTGTAAAAACATAATATGCTAATTAGACTGGATATCCTTCTAGATATGGCTGCAGCAGCAAGATTGACGCAGCCACCACAACTGCGAGGGAGAAATCAAGGCAGCTGCAGTGGCTACAAAGGCCTACTCTTGCACTAAATATATATAGTTAGTTAGTTAATTTCTATTTATTTATGTTTTGCTTAATCCCCACAGTTTTAGGCTTTATGGAGGCACTTCTAGTCTCATCTTCTCAGGACAGAACACCAGGGATCCCCCTCTCCCATCCTTTGACTTTGAAGGGGCTACCACCAGTGAGAAAGCAGCTGGGCTTGGGAGCACTTTCACCACTATCTTTGGTTCGAGTGTCTGTGTCTCTGGTATGCACTTGGCAAGTAGCAGCTTTGCTTTTGGGCCACTCTTGTCACCTGTCCAGGAATTTGTTGGAGGTAAGTGCTGGGCCTCCAATCTATTCATTGTCTTCTAGTGCAAGATCCAGACCTCAGCTACTAAGTAGGAAAGATTTCATCTAGAAATGGCAAGTCACCTGGGACCCATGAATGAATATTGTTCTGTTGAGCAGAGAATCAATACTTTTTGGATACATCAAACAAAATTAACCTGCTCTTTTTCTTCCTGGAGGAAGCTGGAGACCCAACACCTCAGAGGGTGTGTGTGTGTGTGTGTGTGTGTGTGTGTGTGTGTGTATTTGTAAAGGATGTGCAGCAGACGAGGCCATCCAGATGCCAACACAATGAACTTGAAAAGTTCCATGTGTAGAATAGTAAAGAGCTCTATATATATCATCAACCAAGCCATCATTGGTTTTGACTGTTAGCCTGGCAGAACCAAGCTCTGGTCCGGACCTAGCAGGATACCCACTGCTGCCAATAGCTGCCCTTTTCCCATTTGCCTCAATGGGCTCTTATCTTTCTTTGCCTGATTAAAATTACATAATGCCTCATTCTTACTAATTTGCCATTTCTCAGATGTCTTTGGCTCTTGATTCAATTAGAGAAAGGACTGACATTGTGAGTGGTTAGTCAGACTGAACTGTGCAAAGGGTTCTGGACCCAGTGACCGGGCTGTGCAAGTCCCCACACTTGATGACTGCAGGCACTGACCTAAGCAATCTGTTATCAAGTGCAGGGGCAACCTGGGAAGGATTGAGGTCCAAAGAAGAGACAGAAGAGGTGGTCACCCTAATATCTCCCCACTCTGTTTCCCTCCCAACCCTCTGATCCTGCTCTAGGCTAGACCAGGATGTGGGTTATGAAGCCACAACTTACAATTTTAGTATTTGTAAAAAGTTTAAATATCTTCTTTGTGCCTGTAGCATTAATTAAATTGGAGTCAATGCCCATACAGTGGCACCTTAACCAGAGAGAATGAGCTTGCCATCCAGACTCTGGGGCCTAGAGGGGTGAAGAAAGAACTTACATCTGCTCTGTAATGACCAAATGCTTAAATCTAAGTAAGTCTGTTACTTAGAAGTTGTTATCATGAGGCTTTAATGTCAGAAAATATCTGGAAAAAGCCTATTTGGAAAAAAATAACAACCTAACTGTCTCTAGTCCAAACCACTAACATATAATTTTGCAAAAGTTACACTTTTGCCCTGATCTAGCTGGCCCTGGAGTGATGCAGAATCTCCATGCACCCAATTGCCAAAGTGCAATCTTACCAAGATGTTTCCCAGCTCATGGGAACCAGCTTGAGATGGGGACAGACACTAGTACAAGCCTTTCCCCAGCTCCTTCTGTGTCACTTTGTTAAACAGTTCCCCAGTGAGGACTCCACCCCTCATCCTGTACTAGGCTCTACTGACAGCTTGCGTTGTGTCTCACTGACAAGGAGGCAGCCTGCTGGGGAACGGTGGAGGAAAAGCAGTAAAAAGTCAGGGAAGGAAGAGAGCTCATGAGCCAATGGCGCACCAGGCTGGTGGTCACATGGGGCGGGAGAGAGAAACCACAGCTGAGAAGTGCAGCTGCACAGAGGACAGGGCAGACCATGACAAAGTTTTATACCCAGAGGGGGAACTGGTCCATGATCTTGAAAGTGTCGGGTATCATGAAGAGATCGTAAGCAAAGATGTGAGAACGTTATATAAAGGCTGCAGAGACATCTCCATGGCTGACTAGGGAGGAAGCACTGAATGGATGCCAGAACACAGGCAAAGAGGCTTATGGCCCCACGCAGTGCCCCAAGCAGAGACCAGGCCATGAGACAGTGGGGACAGAGAAGAGATAAAGTCAGAAGGAGATCAAGTGGGTGACTGCACACCACCAGCCCACTCAAGCCATCTGGCTTGGAATAATGGACATGAGTACTTTCGGCCAAGTATAACTATTTTAATGTTTAAAATATGGGATGCTTGTGGCAGATTCAGGTAATATTCAGAAAGCAGTTCATTTGCTCATTTATCAGTTTGCTATGTTTATTTTGTCTCTGGGATGTGCTAAAAACTCTTCTAGATAGTTGCATCAGATACAAAATTGGCCAAATCCCTGCTTTTGTGGAGCCTATATTCTAACTGGAGAGGAGAAAATAATTAACTTCGGTAAAAAATAAAAATAAGAAATGAGGCCTGGAGTATAGTGTGGCTCAGTGGTTGAGCATCGCCCATGAACCAGGAGGTCATGACTAGATTCTACATCTGGGCACCTGTCTGGATTGCAGGCTTGATCCCCAGTAGGGGGCGTGCAGGAGGCAGCTGATCCATGTTTTCCTTGCATCAATGTTATCTCTACTCCTCTTCTTCCATCTCCCCAAAATCAATAAACATATTTTTTAAAAGTAAACAATTCACTAAATTATCTTGTAGGTTGTAGTACCAAGTGCTATTGGCAGTGGGCCCTTTGTGCCACAGGCCTGACCCTGGCAGAAATGCCCGCTCAGACTGGCTCAGAGACCAGACACGGAGGGCTGCCATTGGTTTTGTCAGTCCTCCAGGAAGGTGATTGATGTTTAAGTGTCATCAATGAGCATTTTGAAGAGGGCGGGAAGTGGGGAAAGCCGGGAAGCCACACTCACCTGCCCCACCCCATTGCCTTTGGCTGACTTCTCCAGGGGAATGTAATGGAGGGATAGGGACTTAGAGACTTTCCATGTAATCACATAATGAGTGAGAGGCCAGGCATCAAGGGCCTAAGGGCCAGATGTGCCAGGGTGCAAGAAAAATCTCACTGGGTGATCAAAAATTGAAAGCTTTGGGGTAAATATAGTTCGTGTTCCTCTGTTGAGCTTCCCCAGGTCTAACCATCTAACCACGTGTGGGACTGATCCCAGCCCTCGGAGCATGCGCAATGCCTTGGTCACTCAGGTGTCTTGTGACTTCTGTCCTGTCCTGGGAAAGAGAGGAGGCACACTTCAAAAAGTCAGAATTGCCTTAAAATGGTTCTTGAAGGAAGGGTGACCTACACAAAACTCTGGGACATCATGTAGCCTTTCACAAGCTCATCTTTTTAATCGGCAAAATGTGAAAATACTCCCTGCCCTTCAAAGCGGGTCGATCATAGGCAAGCGGTTTGGGAAACGGAAAATGCAAAGATGCTGGGTCAGAGAGCCTGAGCTTGAAGCCTGCCTCCAGCGCTCAGCGGACCCTGGCAGAATACTCCATCTCTCTGGAAGGGAACTAATGTAGAGGCAAATTTATTTAGCTGTTGTGACAATTACATTTGTTATTATATCTAAGCGCTTTAGAACCCTGCCTGGCACACATTAGGTGAAATATAGGCAATTGCCATTTGACTCCAAAATGTTAATAATTCATAGAAATTACTAACATGTTTTATTATTATATAATCCCCTCAACACCGGTGCGATGGCGCCTGAGCTCCCAGAGAAGATTTAATCAGGGAGAGGAGAAGGTTTGCTGGGGAAAGAGTTGATCTTTATCACTTTTCTGTAATTACCAACTGGGCTTGGCTCGCCAGGAAACAGACTAATTAGAATCATTAAGAGATAGCAGAGAACCGGATCTTACACTTTGAAATGCTTCTTTTATGGAGGACTCACTCCAGTTGAATTTGCGCGTGAAGTGTGAAGAAAGCCTGCTCCTGGGTGCGCCTGGAATGGAAGCCAGTATGGTGTCCCGAGGCATCCGGAGTGGAGCCCCCAGCACGGAAGCCAGAGCAGCGGGAGTGCATTCATGGCTCTTACTCCGAGAGGCTTGTTAACAAAGCTGCGTGCTTCCTGTGGAAAGGTCAAGTGCAGACAGACAGATCTGACAGAATGGAGTGGCTCCACATTAGAAGCCTGGAGGAGCAGTGTCTGTCACTCCTGTCAGTAGCTGCCAGCAGCTGTCTGGTGCCACGGTGACATGTCTCTGGCCATGTTGAAGCTGAGCTGGAGAGGGGGCTCAGGAGGGGCCCTCTGGGTCCGAGGATGGCATAGATTAAAGGGAGAGAACAGCGTTTGCTTCATGTCAGTAAATGGACATGTGATGTCCCCACTTCATCTTCTCCCTCCGTATCACTGACAAATGGAGAAATAATGCAAAAATGGGGGCCATCTTGGTTGGGGTGGGACACAGGACAGGGCCCTTGATGGGTGGTGCAATGGAATTGCCTTTCTATTTCCTCTTCTAGGAGTCCTTTCCATCTTTTTGTTTCAGAATAACAGGATTATGTTTTCTCTAAGAGCGTCTCTGCTGAATTGTGTTGCATTGTCAGGTGCAGTTGGGACAGAGGATCAAAATGAGATGGTGGCTAGTCTGTAAATACAGCCACCCAGCATCCAGTATCCGTGCTCTCTGTAGTCCCTCCCACTTTGTTGAACTGGGGCAAGGGAGGTGATACTCTGAGTCAGAAGCAGCAGGAAATGGAGGTACTAAAAAAGCAGCAGGAAATGGAGGTAGTGAAGTAGAATACAGAGGTTATATAAGAGAAGATGTGTGGGATTGAGAGCACAGTGGTCACAGGAAGCTAGAACAATGCCCAAGGTTAGGCCTATCAGATCAGGTGAGTCAGATGAAAATAAGATTCTGCATCACATTTTGTATGTCTTACAGCAGTGGTTCTTAAAGTACAGTATTAGCATCACCTGGGAACTTAATAGAAATGCAAAATTTTAGGCTGTATCCTAAACCTACTAACTGTCACATAGTCCTGGCCAGGGGGTGGGGGTGGGGATTTCACAAGCCTGTGTTTAACAAGTCATCATTCTGATGTTCATAAATGGTTTAGAATCAGTGGTTTAGAGATTAGTTACTCAAGTGTGAATTATGGAGCCTGTTAAAAATGCAGATTCAGTTTGAATCAGAATCTGTTTGTTAGCAATGTCCCCAGATCTGCACTTAGCTTTTGGGAAGCATTGGCTTAGAATGTCCACACCAAACTATAGGTAGTTCCTCCAACCAGGAACAGTCTGCAGAGAACCGGGCTGGATGCCCGTCTGAAGAGGCCCTACCCTGAACAGAACGGAGCCATTGCTGAGACGGCGCTTAACCTTTAGTTTGAAAACCTTACCTAGAGGCCCTGGCCAGAGTAGCTCAGCGGGTTAAAGCATCATCCCGATACGCCAAGGTTGTGGATTTGGTCCTGGTAGGGCACATACAAGGAACAACCAATGAATAAGTAAATTTTCAAGTGGAACAGCAAATTGATGTTTCTCTCTCCTTCCTTCTCTTCCTAAAATCAATTAAAAAAAAAAAAAAAAGCTTACCTAGAAAGATCTAGGACATAAATCAGACTGAGGGTTGGCACACCGGAGTGGCCTGAACAACGCCTTGCTAACCAGAGAGGAAAGGTTCCCGCTGCTGGACTCAGCTACGGCTCCCAAGTTATAAGTGGGGCTTCTTAGCAAGGATTCTCAAAGTTGGGGATTGGCTGCAAGACTACAAGTTAAGGCAGTGCCCATGTTCCCATCTTGCTTGTCTGCTTTCCTTACGGTCCTTTTACCAGTGATGGCAGCCTCTGTTGTCACAAAGGGAAAAGGAAGTTTTCATTTGCTGAGCTCTGCTATGTGTGAGGCATTATGCTCTTTCTTTGTATGTCTCATAACCTTGTTCCTTGTGTTAACGAAAAACCATTGAAACCTGTAAAGAATTTTTGTGAGTTTATTTGAGCCAAACTGTCGACAATTGCCGGGAAGCAGAACCTCAACGGATTGAGATAATGCTCTGGAGAATGGCCGGTTAAGTTTCTATATTTATACATTGCAATCAAAGGAGGGACATTGGTGGATTACATGAAATTCATTGGTGATGGAGTAAGAAGGCGGGAGAAAGCAGGCCAGTGGGAAATCCCTGGGATTGGATAAAAAGTAAAAGGATGGATGCTTACTTAGGTGAGTGCAGGAACAATTAACATGATAACGAAGGAATTTGAGGCATCTGTCCTGGTGCCCACCACATTTGGTTGTACCCCAGGGGCTCCAGAAAAAAGGGAAGTTACCCAGACATCTCATAGATATGTTATCTTAGAGGTAAAAAGGCAAATGGGCTCAGTAAAGATGAAAGTTGATCTTTGTCTGGGAAAATATTGGCCTAGAAAATGACTGCCCACTATAACCTGTTGGTAGTAAGATATTTAATTTTTAAACCATCTTTTTGTGGTTACTTTAGGTCTCTGAGTTTGCAAGACTGCCACGTAGGCCTCCCCTGAGCTCATCAGGTCAGCATGTGTCTCTTTTCGTTCACACTTGTAACCATACAGGAATTGTTTATTAACTGGTTTATTTTATATGAGTTTTAAGAGCCTGTCCACGTTCCCATTAGAAGCAGCTTTTCTAGGCTCTCTCATCTTTTAATATGACTTGCAGATCTTTTCATTATTAGAACACTGGAGAGATTACAGCAGCATCCTTTCTAGAAGGTTGAGAAGGATGAGATTTTTGTATTAAGGTGTACCAAGGGATATATATATATATATATATATATATATATATATATATATATATATTTTTTTTAATGACTTAAGAGTTATCTTCCAAAAACCTAAGTCGTTGTGGGATGTACTGATCTGAAGGCCTGCTGGGTGCATCTTCAGCGCTGCTTGGGCTCACTGGGAAGTCAGAGGAAAGGGGACCTCAGAGACAGGTTCAGGGGGTGATCCTGGGATGAGCTGCTTAGATCTTGCACACTGAGGAAAAGTTTGACAGCTTCTTCTTTTTCTTCTTCTAAAATTATTTTATTGATATTTTACAGAGAGGAAGGGAGAGAGATAGAGAGTTAGAGACATGGATCAGCTGCCTACTGCATGCCCCCCAACTGGGGATGTGCCCCCCAACTAAAGTACATGCCCTTGACTGGAATCGAACCTGGGACCTTTCAGTCCTCAGGCTGACACTTATCCACTGAGCCAAACCAGTTTTGGTGACAGTTTCTTCTTGTGTTAAACATACTCCTACCATATGATCCAGCCACTTACTTCCAGATAATTATACTGGAGAGGTGAAAACTTTATGTCTGTACAAAAACCTGTGTACAAATTTTTTTTATGTCTTTAGTAACATCACACATGATCACTAAACAGTGGAAATGACTCAAATGACCTTTGGTGGGTAAGGGGATAAACTGTGGTGCAACTGTTATCTGAGAGATAGTGAGAGTTCTGTTCTTGTCTTCTTGGTGGAAAAAAATCAGTCAAAAGACACAGAGGGTGGCAAAGCCAGCAAGAATTTTTTGGCCACAATGAAAGTACACTCAGGCCAGGGAGACATGGAGGGCTCAGCCCCAAAGCAGCAGGAGAGCCCAGCCTGGGCGCTTTGGCTCCCTGAGAGGTCAGAGGAAAGGGGCCTTGGATAGCTTCTCCAAGGTATTGCCTACCTCTGGCCTTCACCACACAGTTGTCTGTGTCCATGGGCTGTGCCAAATGAACATTTCTAAACTTTGTGCTAAGCACTTTATTTATTCTTATAAATAAATATTATTTATAAGAATAAATAAATTTATTCTTATTTATTTATTCTTAAATAGATTTTTATTGATTTTTTTACAGAGAGGAAAGGAGAGAGATACAGAGCTAGAAACATCGATGTGAGAGAAACATCAACCAGCTGCCTCCTGCACACCCCCCACCAGGGATGTGCCCGCAACCAATGTACATGCCCTTGACCGGAATCGAACCTGGGACCTTTCAGTCCGTAGACCGACGCTCTACCACTGAGCCAAACCGGTTTTGGCTGTGCTAAGCACTTTAAATTATCTCAATTAAGCCTTATCAAAGAATTTTTATAACTATTAGAACCTGTAATGAGAATAATAATTGTTTTATAGGTAAAGAAACCCCCAAAAGGTTGAGGCTCCAAGTTCTGGTCAGAGTGCATATATAGGTTCTGGATTTGATCTCCAATTGGGAAGCATAAAAGAGGCAACAGATCAATGTTTCTTTTTTACTCCCTCATTTCTTCTCTCTCTAAAAATCAATTTAGAAACATCCTTGAGCCGAAATAAGTTTGGCTCAGTGGACAGAGCGTCGGCCTGTGGACTGAAAGGTCCCAGGTTCGATTCTGGTCAAGGGCATGTACCTCGGTTGCCGGCACATCCCCAGTAGGGGGTGTACAAGAGGCAGATGATCGAATATTCTCTCTCATCGATGTTTCTAACTCTCTATCCCTCTCTCTTCCTCTCTGTAAAAAATCAATAAAATATATGTTTTTTAAAAAGAAGAAAAAAAAAGAAACATCCTTGAGTGAGGATTAAACAAAAAATAAATAATATTTAAAATAATATTTATACCTGAAACTCTCAAGTCTAGTGTCAAAATATCAAGACAAAAATCATAAAAGTAATTCTAAGGACACAAGGTATCCATAGGGTAGATGCCAAGGCAGCTTGAAAACCATGTGAAAGTGATGGGGTTTGGAGAAGTGGAGTCTGTGATTCTCTAACCTCTCCCAGGAAGTTATCTCGTCCCCTGACAATCTTCACATTGGGAGGGCAGGGGATTTTGGATATTGGGAGTACTTGAAAAGAGGAAATAAATTGATAAAATACATAATTTGCCATTCCCTAATTTTGAGAGTAGTTCTGTCCATGAAAATCATCATTATCTGACAATTGTTATCAGAAGGACCTGGTGTCAAAATCTAAACCTTAACTTGCCCTTCTTTATTATGGAAAGAGGTTATCTGTGCAAACCATTAGGAAGAGGGAGGAGGAATGGGCACGCCATGCAAATTCTTTTGTTGAAAGGTCTCTCATATGGTCCTTCAATGGGTAACACACACACACAAAAAGATTCCTATAAAATTTAATATTTCTTAGAGTTAAAAGACTCCTTAAAGCTCATTTTGTTTAATAGTTTTCAAAATTTCACTATCACCCATTTACAAATGAAATCTTACCTAAAGCTTAAAGGTCAATAAATATGATATAGTTCTAAATAATGAAAGGTTTAGAGTCCCCTTTTGCAACTATTGACAATGTGCCCCAAACGTAGGCGTTGACTGGACCAATGTCAAAAACCCTTTATGCAGCCAATCTCTGTATGAATTTTAAGTAAAACCAAGACTCAAAAAGAGGAAGAAACTTGTCCAAGTCCCTCTAGCTAGCAATTATCTCAGCTGTAATTCCAGGGCCCGTTAACCATCATGTGTTCTGAGGTTTAAAGTAAAGTGCGAAGCTGTGGACCTTCCCAGGTGTCTAGGACCAGAAGGAATGTGAACCGGAGGGAGAAAGAAGGTGCTTTTTACGACAACAGTGTACCAGTATGGCTGGTGTTCTCCTGTGGGCATCTTGGAGGTGATACACTCCCAGCATTCAGAATAAAAGCAAAGGTGGCAGAGACATGGCAAAGTCAACCACATTTAACAGGAAAGTCTTCTCTTTGGAGCAGCAGGTCACAACCCTGTTTACACAGCACCATAGACTGTGCAGTGCTTGCTTTGTTTGTTTTGAAATTACAAATGCTAGGACTTTGTTTTTGGAGGTCAACAAACTTTGTCAAAATCTTATGAGTGTCCACACTTTACCCAAGGGAAAAATGCACACATGTTGTGTATCTTCCAAGTGTATCCTTTAGTTTCCCAGACATTCAAATACTAGAACAGCCATGAACTTCACTTTAAATTCCCTCAATTGGAGATAGAGGTACCATTTTTCAATATT
Organism: Vespertilio murinus; assembly: GCA_963924515.1. NCBI lineage: Eukaryota > Metazoa > Chordata > Mammalia > Chiroptera > Vespertilionidae > Vespertilio > Vespertilio murinus. The sequence continues at coordinate 48,215,354 of OZ004714.1, read as the reverse complement.
GTTTTCGCCTACTGCAACGTAAAGCATAATTCAGTTTATAAAAGTTCAATTTAAAAAGAAAAACGTTTTAATGGCACATGTTATTTGAGCAAATGACCTCAATAAGAGGCATCCCTTACTTGGCTAAATATCATAACAATAAATAGCTAATATGTTAATGGTCAGGATGACTTAACAACCCATCCTAGGAGGCTGCCTGCTCATGCAAGGCGGGGCATTGCTCTGGAGACAGAGTGGGGGTGGTGCAAGGAGGGGGGTGCCCAGAGGAAGCAGGACCATCCTATGCCAGGGAGGGCAGGGGTGAGAGCCCATAGAGCCCCCCTCACCAGTCCTTCCATACCCACCGCTCACACTCAGAGTGCCCTGCGGCCCACCTGCCAGGGGAAGGAGCACAGCGCAGCAGGTAGGAGGCTTCCATGCTCTCCTCTGTCACTACAATTGGGCGGAGCCACCACACTGCTCAGGAGACTGGGTGGAAGTGGGAAGCACCCTAAGAAGGTGGGACCAGCCTGAGACAACTTTAGGGACTGAGGGCGGAGCTTGAAGTGGCCAGAGGGTCTGGGCCAGGTGTGTGGGAGCTTTGCGTGGAGAGGTTCAGGTGTCAAGGAAGGGTGGTGGATGGGTGGGTGGGTCCATGCAATTTTGTGCACCAGGCCCCTAGTTGGTTATAATTTGGAATCTGACACCTTAGTGTAAACTTTGGAGAAGTCTCCAGTTATTAACTGATGGAAGCAAATGCCACATTGAAGCCAGGCTGGAGAAAACATTATAAAAATGGAGAAACTGGCTAAATCTTTAATCTCCCTGATCCTGCAGTGGCTCCCGACACTGGCCCCCAAGGGCACACTCTTCACCTTAGACCACGAGGCTGCACGAAACTACAGAGAGAGTGAGGTCCTAGCCAGGCTTCCCAGCACCCAGGACTTCGTCCTGCTACTTACTACTCAGTTCTGTAACCCTGAGAACTTGCTTCAGTTACTTCTTTTGTGAGACAGTGAAACATTGTCCTTTTCTTTAGGATTGTCATCAATATCAAGTGTAATTTGGTACCTAGTACTTGTATGAGAAAATGTATATGAGTGTGGCATGCCATGCCATGCCATCACAAATGGACAAATCAAAGACCAAAGAACTCTGACCCACACTGAACCCTAACCCTGGCCCCTAGAGCCATCAGCTCAGTCAGGTCGGGTCTTGGGTAATGACCACCAGCTCTCCTAGCTTTTGCCTCTGCTTCCCGCCCAGGACCAACCAAAAAAAGCCAAACATGCTTTTCTTACCATTCACAGAGTGTTATCATTATAACTAGTTAGTTTACTAATATTAATAACGGGAAGTAAGGAAGGGGGTGATGAGCACATGTGCAATGAAGTCAGAAGGACATAGGAAAGCTAACTTGGAAAAAGGATAATTGGCTAGAGGGGGCAGCCAACACAAGTGTGCAAAATCCCAAAGGGTTAATTGCCAGCCATAATCCCCAGGCAAAGAATTCTCCCTTTGTTGTTTCACTTCCAATTCCTTGTACTCTCTTGCTCTGGGACCCACACTCACTCATGTGCCTCTTATGCGGCTGCATGGCTCATGGACATGAGGGCCCCACATGCAATGGACAGCAACTGGGAACACAAGCTAAACCAGCCAGACCCTGGACTGGACTGGACTGGACTGGACTTCAACATGGAGCAGAAATTCGGGGCAGTGGCTTTAATGCTGTCCCTGCTGAGGACCAGATTGGACGTTTTCCATAGAGAGATGGCATCTTGGAAGGGAACCTTCTTAATTTTACATCATCAGCAAAGCTTTCCATGATACCTCCTGTGGGGGCCTCAGGAAATTATTTCCCCCATGACACCCCAAGAATTCCACTTCCACCGCTAACAGGGCACCCCACCGATAACAATAGGCTGCACCTGCTTCTAGTTAGCCATCTCCGGCTTCCAGCCACCCACAGCTGAGCCTGCCCTCTGTCCCACTGTCCTAAATAGCGTTTCTCTCCTCTGCCGGCCTCAGAGCCTTTATAAGTGATGGTGGCTGACTCCCATTTTACGGAGCTCTGAGTAAATAGCCTTTGCCTCTCACTTGAGTGGTCTGTGTTTATTTCCATAAGTAGGTATTTAATAAATAAATATTAGTTTTTCCCTCTGGGTTCCGATTTCTCCTCTCCCTGAAGGAACTTTGCTGATCTCTCCTTTTACTTTTAGGAATCAATCACAAATATGCCCTTTGAAGGATGAATAAACCCTCTCATTTAATCTTGATGATATATCTCTAATATATTTCTCATTTTCCAGACCAGATGTTTCCCAGGGCCCTGTTAGCTACAGAATCTCCTGCAAATCTTGATCTTCATGGTTGGAAGAATTGGAGAGTCATGGATTGAGGTTAGAGAGCATGGTCCTTGCCTGAACAGAGACCAGGTTGCATGCGTGCTTTGGAAACTTAAAACCTACTTTTATTCTTATTCTTATTCTTTTCTTTTAACTTGTCACAGACCAGCATGAAAAGAAAGAGGTGTTCCCATAGAGAAGCTGAATTCACTTTATCCTTCAAAAATAGAAGTAAAAATGACCTTCCATAAAGAGCCATTTAAAAGTCTAAGCTAAGATGGCTGTGCATCCTTTGCTCAGGGGTCTGTCTTCCCTTACAGCTGCGAAGATGACTTGGGGAGAGGCTGCCATGTGGAACTGAGCTCCCCGGCTTCAATCTGCTCCTGTGGCCTGCGTGTTATTTAGAGAGGGTTTCGCAGATATGCCAAACATTGGCAAAATTGCTTTGGAGCCCATCGGGCAAAGGAACTGTGCATGCGCCATCCCTCCCAGCGCTCTCAGGGGCTCAGGCGATGGATGACTGTTCACGGGGGGCCGCATTATCTTGGAAACAGCTTGCTGGAGTTCATGACTGAGTTAATAAGACGGGCACCATGTGCTGGCTGGGGCATGCTAATCCCCTGGTCCCCTGGGTGTTGTCAGAGGATGATGGCGCTGACCAGTCAGATGGAGATGGCTTCCGGAGCCAGGGGCTGCTTGTTTGCATTCCTCTAGGTCACTGAGCCAGAAGCTCTGTGGTTGTTCAGGCTGCCTGATCAAAGCTCCCTGCAATTTGGAAACCAATGAGTCATTTGTCCTGTTGAGCAGCACCAACGTTTGTGAATCAATAGAGCACCTATTAGAATGCAACTTCATATCAGGACGTGCAGTAGACCCTGCAGGCCAGTCGCTGTGCTGGGTGGCAGCAGAAGCAAGCCTCTGGGAGCTTGCAAGAGTGAACAAAGCTGGGCCAGTTATCGATTCATCTGGAATTCTACGGACACATACTTTGGACACCCCCAGCATGCCGAAGCTGCCCACAGAGGCTCTGCCATCCCCGTGAGATCAGCCTGCCTCAGAGCCCTGCCTCTCCACAGGACACATGGACCCCTCTGATGGAAGGGAGGTCAGATGCAAGCAGAATCTAACTGAAGACAGAACTCCAGTTTTTCCTATTCAGTTCTGTGTCACGGGCTGTTTCTAAGAGAGAAGGCTACCTTCCCTCCCATTTCCTTTGGTTTTGGTCAGAATGGTCCCAGTGAGGCAGCAGCGGAGACTGGTGTTTGGTATGAATATTTGTGTCCCTCCAAAATTCATATGTTAAGCTCCAAGGTGATGGCCTTTAGAGGTGGGGCCTTGGAAAGTTAACCAGGTTTGAATGAGGTCATGAGTGAAGCCCATGAAGATATCCTTGTCCTTGTAAGAGGAAGAGAGACAGCACGCTCTTTTTCTCTTTTCATGTGAAGACCAAGAAAAGGCCGCCATCTGCCAGCCTGGAAGGGGGTTCTCACCAGGATCTGCACCTGCTGACACCCTGATCTTGCACTTTTAGCCTCCCGAACTGTAGGAATCAATGTCTGCTGCTTAAGTCCCCCAGCCTGTGGTATTTTGGTATAGCAGCCTGAGCTGAGGAACAAAGGCAGTCATTTCCAAAGCTGCTTATTCTGATTTTATTCATTGTGTTATTCACTAGTCCAGTCACTTATTCAGAGATCAGATACACTTATTGTATGTTCACTTTATGCAGCCATGGTGCCAGGTGGGTGCTAAAGAGGAAAGGAATGAAAGTTTTGTGTGGCAGCGGCAGACATTAGCTAAACAACATGCACGAGAGGTATGAGGTGGCGGCAGGATGGCAGAGGAGGCAGTGTTAGTGTCTCTAGATGACTTAATCCATTTAAGTGTCACCCAAATCTGTTAGCACTCAAAGATATCTGATGAGGAGTTCAGGCCTGGGTATAGTAAGTTACTTCTACCCAAAGAGGTTCACACTCTAGAGGTATGCATTTTTAAATATCAATATTAGGATATGCTCAACGGGGATTGCCAATTTCATATGTGCCAGAAATAATTTTTTAAATCCTCACCTGAGGATATGTTTACTGATTTTGTAGAGAGAGGGAAGGAGGGGGGGGATAGAGATAGAAACATTAATGCAAGAGAGAAACATTAATTGGTGTGCTCTTACATGCCCTCTGACCAGGGAATGAATCTGCAGCTGAGATATGTGGCCTGACAATGAATGAAACGTGCAATCTTTTGATGTATAGAACCATGTTCCCACTAACTGAGCCACCTGGCCAGGGCAGAAACAATTTTTATTAGTGAAAATTTACGGTATTTAATACATGTGCTTGGACATTTGACTAGAATAATGTGTGAACTTACATGCATTCTGGCATGATTGGTCAATAAGAATGCGATGAACCAGGCACCTCAACCTCTTGCACTTGTGCCTCAGAACTAGAATTGTATTTGATCTTGTGTCCCCCAATTAACAGAAGATTCTGCCACCAGGCCTTCCAAGAATAACAGTTGATCATGTTATCTAATTATTGGTTTCATTTGCCTTGGGGCAAGCCTGCCATGCAAGCCTTTCCCACAGTGGCTTAATGTCAAGGCTCTGTGCTCAGCCATCAGGGCTTCCGACAAGCTTACAGCAATTGGTGATAGCATTCTGATATGCCTGCTTAACTAATACATGTCCCTTTGGGTGGCAGTGTTTGGTCTGGAATGATACGGTACCCAGCTGAGCTTATGGGGAGAACAGACTTATAATAGCTTCTACTCACCTCTAATTTTGGACAAGATTGGACCTATAATCGGCCAACTTGATCAGATCAGCTCTTACCGGACAGCCTCACAGAGGAAGGGCTGCCTGTGTTGTGCTCACATTTTGATACAGCTTTGAAAATGAATCAGTTGCTTCCCCAAGCCTGCTGACCATGCTGGGCTAAGGACCCCTGCTTGGAAACAAAGTGTGTGTCTGTAGAATTCCAGCTCCCGCCTCACCTCACTGTTAACCTCAGGAAATGTTTGAATGTTCCCAATGCTGTTTGTACATCAGCTCTGAAGCTGTTTTCACACCTGTGAAAGGAGAAATATTTTGCTTGAATGATATCCAATTCTTCTCTAATTCTTTGGAGGTGTATGCAGAAACACAACTGGCTTAAAAAACCATGTCTTTAAAGGAAAGAGCCACCTGTGACGTGCATAAGAAAAGAATCAGGGCCAAAGAGGAGACTTTGTATTATTCATATCTTTGGTGAGCAGTCATGTACTGAGAGCCAGCTCTCTCAAACAACTATTTAAATACTAGAGGCCCCGTGCATGAAATTCGTACACTTGGGGTGGTAGGGAGTGGGGGGAACACTCAACCGGGCCTGTGCCCTCTAACAGTCTGGGAGCCCTCAAAGGATGTCCAACTGATGGCTTAGGCTGGCTCCAGCAGTAGGATATCCTTAGTGCTGCTGCAGAGGCCAGAGAGGCTCCCGCAACCACCACTGCACTTGCCAGTCATGAGCCTGGCTCAGGCCTTCTGGCTGAGTGGTGCTCCCTTGGTGGGAGTGCACTGACCACCAGGAGGCAGGTCCTGTGTTGAACGTCTGCCCCGTGGTGGTCAGTACACATCATAAAGACTGGTCATTCCACCATTTGGTTGATTTGCATATTGGCCTTTTATTATATAGGATAGTCTAGAAAAGGAGATAAATAAAGAACTGCGTTGAATATTATGCCAACATAATCCTTTATCAACTTTATTTCCCTCATCTAAAGCAGTAGGATTACTTTGAATAGTAAGAATGATGTTTGTAAAGTGAACCATACAGTTTTTGGTAATCATAACTATAATAATGGAACTCTATCAAGGCCATTGGTGGCCTGGATTAGTTTAGGAGAGGGATGGGAAGAGTATTTGAGAGAGGGAGTACGAGAGAGGATTTCACATACATGCTGGGATTATAAGGGTTTTTTGTGTGTTTTTTCCCAAAAAGAAAAAGGCGTTTTAAGATCGATTGTATGTGAAAAAAATATAGACTTTGAATAATGTTTACAAAATTCAAACATTCCTCAGTCTGGATAACTGAGAAATGAGAATAATAGGAAATAAGCTTATAAAGTCAATAAAGACCAGATAAGGAAGTAGGAAATGAAAGAAAACTGGTAATTCTTGAGTACCACTGCTTACCATGTTATAATCTAGACAAATTAATAGGTTACTTAATTTTCAGAACAACCCTGTGAGTGAGATAGTATTATTCCATTTACAGATGAGAAAACTGGCTTTGCTAGTTATGTTAAGAAGTTTACATATTATGTATTGCCCCCTTTTCTGTGGTTTCACTGCCCATGGTCTCAGTTATCCTCAGGCAACTGCAGTCCAAAAATATTAAATGGAAAATTCCAAAACTAAATAATTCATAAGTTTTAAATTGCATGCCATTCTGCATGAGCATGATGAAATCTCGCATCATCCTACTCTGTCCTGCCTGGGACATGGATCATCCCAGAGTATTCATGCTGTACATGTTTCTGGCCCATCGGTTAATTAATAGTTGTCTCAGTTATCAGACTGGTTTGGGGATGGGCACCTTTACATAACTTTTATTATAATATACTCATAATTATTCTAATGTATTACTTATTGTTGTTAATCTCTCGCTGTGCCTAGCTTATATATTAAACTTTATTATAGGTTGCAGGCATCCACTGGTGGTCTTGGAAAGTTCCCTTATAGATACGGGGGGACCTGCTGTATTACTGAGATGATGTGGAGCCTGGGACAGCCTCTCAGCAGCAGGGGAGGGGCATCAATCATGCAGTCACTAAGAAGCCTGCTTCCCTGGAGATCCTCAGAGAAATGAAGCCACAGAGCTACCTCGCAGGCCTTTTCAAACATGTCAGGAGACACATGCCTGGAAGCAGGAGCATCTGTCAGCAGCAAGGCTAGGCTTGGCTGCCTCCAGCTGGGGAAGGCTCTCTTGGGGAGAGCTGTCATCCAGAGGCTGTGGGCTTGTTTCATATCCTCTCCTAGTTCCACCCACATCCTTTCCCCTGCCAGGCGCAGTTCCCAGAGGAAGGTTGCAGTGAGCCCATAATTGTGGGGAGAAGAACGAGTCTGAGGTAAATCACTGTTCTGGAACAGAAACGACCTTGACTCCAAACAGCTGTTCCTAAACAGCAGACTCAGAGCTTTCCAAACAGTCTTTAAGCACAGTTTGTACTGGAGCAAGGAGGAGGGTGGGGTGCAAGAAGAGTTGGTGCCAACCTAAGTGAAAATAGAAGTGTGACAGAACCCAGAGTTTCAAAGTGGAGAAATTATCAAAATTACCGAAGGGAGGTGGTGAAGGGCAGAAGGGCAGAGGGTCTGGGTTCTGAAAATAGTCAGTTACTATCAAGAAACAGGGGAAAGCCAAGAGGAAATGATCTTGGAATTGCCTTTCCGTGCCTGCCCTCAGCTGCCTGTCCATGGCTGTTTATCTTGTAGAGAAATGGAGCTGTGAAAGGAGATGAGAATAAATCATAGATGGCCTACAAGTGGTCTACACTAAAGACTTTATCTAGTCTTCTTCCCTTCTTTACATTTGAGAAAACTGAGGCTCAGGAAGGGATAATGATCTAGGTCAGATAAGTTAATTGCTTTATTCATTATGACCCCAAAAGCTATGGGATAAAGATGGCCATTGAATTTTAAATCTAGCCTGATTTTTTGGTAGTTAAAATTATCCTTCCTTGTAAAAGATTAATAAAAAATGTCAAAGGTTCATGATTATTAGGAAGCAGCAGACATACTACAGACCGTTCTAAGGTAAGGAGATGGAGGGAGAGGCAGGTGGGAGGAATGGAATGAGTCCAGGTGTCAGGGGGTTCAGGTCTTGGCAGAATGTTAGCCCGGCTACTATTCACTCTCCTTCTGTTCCTAAAGATTGACAGAAGTGTTCTATCATAATATACGTAGGACAGAATAATATACACTTGGCTTCTACTGAGGAGCCTACAAATTCTTTTAGGTATCTTCATCTTGAAAATCTCTAACTCTGATAAATGAGACTATCATGCTGTGAAACTATATGACAGGGTGAATTCTGGTCTATTTTTCAAAGCATACAGAAGATTGTGAATGGGAAATTCTTCTTCCCTTTTTTTTTAAACTATCTTTTTTGTTGTTGTTGTTGTTATTGATTGCCTGTCCTAAAAACTATAGGATGATTTTTCTGATTTATACCCAAAACATACATGGTGTTTTCATAAGTTGGCAACTTTAATATTCAGCAACAACAAATATCCTGGCCACAGATAGCATAATTATGTCCAATGATTTGATAAATTAGAGGCTAAGGTGAAACTACAGCAACTGATTTTATAATTTACTAGTGACCCAATGCACCAAAATTTGTGCACATTAAAAGGGAATTGATTAGAGGAAATAGTTTAATACTAGAGGCCCGGTGCACAAAATTCGTGCGTGGGTGCTGTGTCCCTCAGCCCAGCCTGTAACCTCTCCAATATGGGATCCCTGCCAAGATCAGGCCTAAAAGGGAAGTCACACATCCCTCTCACAATACAGGACTGGCTCCCAACTGCTCGCCTGCCTTCCTTCCTGGTTGCCCCTAACTGCTTCTGCCTGCCAGCCTAATAACCTCCTAACCACTCCCCTTCTAGCCTGATTGCCCCTAACTTCCCTCCCCTGCAGGCCTGGTGCCCCTAAAAACTGTTCTCTACAGGCCTGGTCCCTCCTAACTGCCCTCCCCTGCTGTCCATCTTGTGTCCACATGGTGGCAGTCATATTGTGTGTTGGAGTGACAGTCAATTTGCATATTACCCTTTTATTAAATAGGATAGAGGCTTGGTACATGGGTGGGGGCCAGCTGGTTGGCCAAACAAGCCTGTGATGGTTTGCAGGGTGGCCTCACCTGCGGTGAACCAAGTGGAGGCCCTGGGATATGGGATTTATTTATTTTCTATAATTGAAACTTTATAGCCTTGAGTGGAGCCCTGGGCCAGCCAGGGTGTGCAGGAAGTTTAGCTTCCTCCAGTGCTAGGGAAACCCAAGCCTTCTGCTCTCTCTGTAGCCACAGCCATCTTGGCTGTATTAATTTACATACTCACTCCTGATTGGTTGTTGGGCATGGCTTGTGGGCGTAGCGGAGGTACAGCCAATTTGCATATCACCATTTTATTAGATAGGATTGATATTTGCCCTTTCTTTATACTGGAAGTATCAAAGATGAAAGAAAATTAGTAAAATGTACGGTATATGAAAATCTTCTTTTTATCAGAGTCTGGGGTATGCCCTCAGGTCCCCAGCACCAGTGGGAGGGTGCGAGAGTGTGATGACCATTTGTGTATTAGCTCTTTTCAAATGACTATCAATGTTGGAAATAGAAAAATCAATTTTGCTAACATTTACTGAGTGCCTTCCATTCTATTAATCAATAGAACATTCATGAAAGAGGCATGGTCTTTGCCTTCTCAGTGGAACAGCAATGGCATTACTGAGCAAGCACATAATATAAGTTAGGAATTTTACTTATACCTACACATTACTTACTTTAATTGAATTAATTTATTGACATTTATAACAACCCCATGAAGTATTTCCCACATTGTAAAAGTGAGGAAATAGAAGTTCTAAGAGGTTAACACACTTGAGCAAAGTCACATAGATGGTGTCTGATCTAGAATTAATCCAGTCTGTTTGATCCTAAATTGAAAGTGTTTCTACCACGTCATTTTGGAGAAGTACATGAAATATGAAAGAACTCAAACAAGAACAGGAGAGGATGCCAGGGCAAGACACTGTCACGCATCTGTCACCTATTGGCAGATTCACTAGACCCATGGTCAGCAAACTGTGGCTCGCAAGCCAGATAAGGCTCTTTGGCCCCTGGAGTGTGGCCCTTCCACAAAATACCATGGCCTGGGCTAGTCTATTTTGAAGAAGTGGCATTAGAAGAAGTTTAAGTTTAAAAATTTTGGCTCTCAAAAGAAATTTCAATTGTTGTATTGTTGATATTTGCTTCTGTTGACTAATGAGTTTGCCAACCATTGCACTAGCCAATGTGCTGATGGCTCTTCCCAGGAGCCTAAATATTCCTTTTGATATCTTCATATCTATAATCTATAACTTTGATGAATGAGATGATCCCAGTATGAGATGATGTGATAAGGCTGAAAGGCTTGATTTTTCTCATCTATGATTAGAACAAGCAGCTGAAAATATAATTAAAATCTTCTGCTACAGGGTTGATCTCATCCAGGTGTGGAAGCCCAATAGGACATTGCACTGTTCTTTGAGGTGAGGAGAACTTCAATGAGCCCCTTGGCATGGTTTTCTCTGTAAGCACTGATGTAAAAGGTTGTTCATACACAGAGGATATGTCCCGGATCTGATATGTGACTAGGAAAATAAACTGTGTCCACTATTATAACTCTTAAGCCAGAATATCAATCTTTTGGCCAAACTAGGCCGGTTTCTGTTGCATATGTTTTGAGGACACCACTAAGGATGCGCATGCTATTGACATCTCCCTCCAAATTTAAAACTGTCTCATCTCTAATCAGTTTGATTTTTGACTAATTATCCTTGGTTTCTACCTACCCCAGAATCACTGAGTTTCCACAAGCCTCTCTCCTGCTGTTTGGCAAGGACTCTATTACTTACAGGGTGAAAACTAAGCTCACCCTGCAGCTCTGGTCTGGTGACACAGTGTCCCCTTCAGGTAAATTCAACAGAAGTTAGAATGGGCTTCTCTCGCTTTTTAACAAATTCACTGGTCACATAAGTCTTGGATTAATAGTCTTCAGAAATGGATCATCATACCAATACAATCTACTTGGGGAGGGCAAAGAGGAAAGATGTTCTTTCATATCTCTTCTTATTGTTTTTCTATCAGTACCACATGAGTGTGGTATAGTTGGGATTGTCTTACTAAAAAACCTGGGTTAAAAACTGACATTTATCAATAAATTTTATTAATTACTCTTTTAACAGATTTCCCCTTTTAAGGTCTCAGTTTCTCATCTCAAAATGAGGAGACTGGACAAGACCACATAGGACCCAGTAGTGTGTTTCATAACTAATGCAGACATTAGTCAGTCATCTTTCCCCCTGAATACAGATGTAATGGTACAATATTTCATGGGCCAATGCTCAGACTGTGATAGCTATTTAATGATATTTTGTATAAGATATAAAATCCATGTCTCACTTTTAAATGGCAGATCTCAAGTATAGCTCTACCATTTTATGATTATTTTTCTCAGTACCTTTTATGACTCAGGGAAAACTGTAAAGAGATGGGTGTCTAATCAACTGATTATATTTTGTAGTACTTTTCAATGCTCTTTTAACTTCATTATGTCACTTATTCTTTGCAAAGAAACTAGAAAAAAATAAATTTTGTTCTCATGTGTATCCAACTAGCTATTGCTGCATTACACGCAAACCTAGAGTTGAGTGAAATGATAAGCATTTATGATTGCTCCCTGGTGTGTTTGTCTGCTGCATAGTTTTGGTCTCAGCAGGAATCAGGTGTCTCTGGTCAGCTGGGAGTTGACTGTGAGCAATCTAGTCTAAGATGACCTCTGTCTGGAAAATTGAGGAAAATAGGCTCTCCTTCAAATAACCTTTCACTGTCCAAAAGACTAACCTGGCTTGTTCAGGTGACAGCAACTGGACTCTGACAAAAACACACTAACCATGCCTTCTGAAGCCTAGAGTCCGAAGTGGCACTGTGGTACTTCTACTCCATGTTATTGGCCAAAGCAGATAAAACCAAACCAGGCTTCAGGAAAGGATCGGGAAAATAGACTTCTTAAGTGTTCTGCCAAAAATTGTAAACCATTTCAATCAATCAGAAACTTTTCCTGTGTCTTCTTGCGCATCCTCTTTTCCTACCATCCTTCATTTCTTCAGAAAACCACATTTTTTTTTCTTAACACTGTAAATAATTTTAGTGAGATTTTTAGATAAAACATATTATAATAAATCAATGTCTCTCTCTTTTGTCTAACAATGTTTTTCAGAGTGATCTATACTGTTGGGTGTATATATTTTATTTAAATGTCTGTTGGTTTTCTTTTTTATTGTCTTTTTGGATTCTAACTTTTGTTACTTTTCAATCATCATTGTGTGTCTCAGTGCTGATAGCAGTGTTGTGAAGTAGTAATCTATATACAAATGGAATGAGACAGACTATTCACTGTAGAACATTTAAAATAGATCTTAAATCATAAAATAATAATTACTGATAATTTCACTAACAATATTATCACATTGATTTTACTGTTTCTATCCTACTTAATTTTTTTCCTATATATTATTTACTTACAGAAACATAATCAAGATCATGCATTTAGAGTTACAAACTCATCCTATTTACTTGATACTATACTCTATTTTCCAAATCATTAAATATGCCTTCCTTCAACCTTCTTTATACTTTTTTCTTTTCATATTCTGATATATACATATTATTCATTTGTATTCTCCTTTTCTGTCTTTCTTTTTCTTCTTTTCTTCCTTCCTTTTGTTTTTATCTTCCGTTGTTTCTTTGTTTTTCTTCCTATTTTACTTTCTTTCTTATACAATATTATATTTAAGTTTATTCATTTTTTCCTGTGTATACCTTTGACTCCCAAAGTTTTACTGGTTTCTCATAATAAAATGTCTGTAATTTGGGAGGCTGGAACCAAGATGGTGACCTAGGTAAGCACCTAAGCTGCCACCTCACACAACAATTAAAAAAAATAACTAAAATCAGAATGGAATTCATCCAAACACAGGAAAGCTGGCAGAGTGGGAAAGCTACAACTAGAAAGAAGGAGAGAGGCTCACGGATCAGATTGGGAGCTGCAAAGCGCTGAGGTAGGGAGACACTCAAGTGCAGAGAGGAACTGCAGCTGGAGGGGAAAGGAATTCCTGATTGCACTGAACCCTTTCCGACAGTACTGAATCCCAACCCTTGCCGTAAACCCTGTAGACCCAGGCTCATATGGGTGGAGTCTGAACTGTAGAGAAAGGCACCCAAAGACTCAGAGACTGGGAGACCAGGGGAGCTGGGAGCCACAATGGGCAGAGTCTACAGTCTCGCACAAGTGAGTACGCACAGAGATCCGACCATGGAGGCTGCCGTGGCCTCTCCATAGCAGAAGGAGTCAGAAGTTACAGACTACAGAGACCCAATCCAATTCTGGGTGAGCCCCAGGGGCACCCAAGGTCTTGCACAGGGAAGCTGGGACAATCAGGTGGAAACTCAGGGGAGCTGTAGAAGGCAGAGGTCAGGTGGAAACTCTGGTGAGCACACAAGGGCAGGGCGGACGGGAAGCCAAGCCTGTCAGCTCAGCCCTGAGACTCTGCTCCATCCAAGCTGAGCACAGAGGCTTCTGTAATTTTGCAAGTCTGATCCTATAAGACTGTCTCCAATACAGAAGGTATCACAGAGTAGACACAACTGATACCCACAAACAATTGGCCTGAAGGTCAATTCCTCCCAGGGATACTAACAACAATAAAGACTTAGCTACAACAAGGCTGTGCACGCAGTCCACAAAAGGGAGCACAAAGTGTCTACCTCAGGTAACTGAGGAGGCTGACCCACTGGGCCATATAGGACACCAAACACACAAAACCATCCTACCAACTCTGGGAAGCAGCAAAAAATGCCGAGACAAGGAAATAGATCTTAAACGAAAGAGATGGAAGATATAGAGTTCAAAAACACAGTTATAAGGTTATGCAAGGATTTCCTAGAAAAGGCCAATACATTTCATGAGACCCAACTAAAAATTATACATAAACTGACTGACATGGAAAATATTATGCAGAGATCCCACAGCAGACTAGAGGAACACAAGAATCAGGTCACAGAGCCAAAAGATACTCCTCTGGAGATGCAAGAAGAAAAGAGAATCCAGAAAGTTGAAGATAGTGTAAGGAGCCTCTGGGACAACTTTAAGAGTACCAACATCAGAATTATGGGGGTGCCAGAAGAAGAGAGAGTGCAAAATACTGAAAACATATTTGAAAAAATAATATAAGAAAACTTCCCCCACCTGGGGAAAGAAATAGACTTACAAGTACAGGAAGCTTACAGAACCCCAAACAAGAGGAATCCAAAGAGAAAAAATAATATAAGAAAACTTCCCCCACCTGGTGAAAGAAATAGACTTACAAGTACAGGAAGCTTACAGAACCCCAAACAAGAGGAATCCAAAGAGAAAAAATAATATAAGAAAACTTCCCCCACCTGGTGAAAGAAATAGACTTATAAGTACAGGAAGCTTACAGAACCCCAAACAAGGGGAATCCAAAGAGGAACACACCAAGACACATCATAATTAAAATGCCAAGGGCAAAAGACAAAAAGAGGATCTTACAAGCAGCAAGAGAAAAGTAGTTGGTTACCTATAAAGGAGCACCCATATGACTATCAGCTGATTTCTCAACATAAACTATGCAGGCCAGAAGGGAGTGGCAGGAAATATTCAAAGTGATGAATAGTGAGAACCTACAACCAAGATTACTGTATCCAGCAAAGTTATCATTCAGAATTTAAGGGCAGTTAAAGAGCTTCACAGATAAGAAAAAGTTAAAGGAGTTCACCACCACCAAATCAGAATTATATGAAATGCTGAAAGGTATAATTTAAGAAGAGGAAGAAGATCAAGTGAATTAAAAATCTGAGGAAGAGAATAAACTGGTGAATATAATAGAATCAGGGGCAAAGAAAGGGAGTGGATTGATAATTATCGGGGGAAAAGGGCGTGGGGGTGCAGAAAGAAACTGGATTAAAATCATACACCTATGGATGAGGACAATGGCAGAAAGGGTTGGGGGTAGGGGCAGTGGGTGGGGAAGGAACAGAGTGGAAGGGATCTATTGGGGGAAAAAGAGAAACAATTGTAATAATCTGAGCAATTTATTAAAAAAATAATATAAAAAGTAAAAAAAAAAGTCTGTCATTTTCATTATGATTTTATTTTTGGCCCAAATGTATTTATAAAAGCATACTGTTATTCTATTTATATGGTTAGATTTCTTGCATTTTGTATTTATTACTTTGAGGCAAAATAATCCAGTTTGCATATTATATATATATAAATTATATATATAAATGTATTATACACATTTAAGATAATGTGTCTAGGCACAAATCTATTTATGCCTCTTCAGTTTGACTTATTAAGAGACTATAGCAAAGTGCTTAAGAGCTAAAGTTCTGTTAACAGATTGCCTCTGTTAACAGATTGCCCATGTTCAATATTTAGCTCAACCAATCTCAAACTGTGTAACATTAGTACAGCTATTGAATCTTGCTTGTATTAATTACCACATATGTAAAAAAGATTATAATAATATCTTTCTGGAATGTTGTTATGAGCAGTAAATGAGATAATAAATATAATAATACATGTAATAAATATGGCAGTGTGTGACACAATAAGTATGTAGTTATTAGTTTTCATTATATTATCTTGTTCAATTCACTTATCTCTATTAATTATTTTCTTTCTTTGTATTAAAGATTGAAATATATTGAAGTACTTCATTGTGGTTCTAATTTTTTTTAATATGTTTTATTGATTTTTTTTTTTTTTTTTTTTACAGAGAGGAAGGGAGAAGGATAGAGAGTTAGAAACATCGATGAGAGAGAAACATCAATCAGCTGCCTCCTGCATACCCCAACTGGGATGTGCCCACAAGCAAGGTACATGCCCTCAACTGGAATCAAACTGGGGATCCTTCAGTACGCAAGCCAATGCTACATCCACTGAGCCAAACTGGTTAGTGCTGTGGCTCTAATTTTATCAACTCCACCTTGTATTTCTATCTTTTTGCTTTAAATATATTAATGTGAAATTATTTGAAACATTTAGTGGTTGGGCAAAATGGTTTACAGCTGTGAGTACATGAAATAGTATCATAATTATGAATTATTGTATTATTAATATGGCCTAAAAATCTTACTTATTAAACTATAAACCTACTTTTGTTTACCCCATATGTGCTTAGAATAGCCATATATATGGATAGGGGGAAGGAAGGCCCTGATCAGCCCTGATTGCCAGCCAGGCTTAGGGATCCTACCTGTGCACGAATTTCATTCACCAGGGCTCTAATATATATAGATATTCCTTCCTTCAATTATTTATTACTCATATAAAGCATACTAATTTTCCTATTAGAAGCTTTTGCCTTGAAGTGTATAATACTGATATTCCAAAGCTGCTTTATTTTCATTTGTAAATGCCTGGTATATAATTGTCCATCTTTTATGTGTAGCCTTTCTGTTTCATTTTGTTTTGTTGTGTTTGTTATGAACGTCATGTCATTGGTTTAGGTACTTTTACCAATACAAAAAGAACTTAATGCTTTGACAATAACTGATAATTAGCATTATTTAATTAGTACTTTTAATTAATATTTTGTACTTTTGCTCTATTATGTGATAACTAGAGGCCTGGTGCACAAAATTTGTACACTTGGGGTGTGTCCCTAAGCCCAGCATGCACCCTCTCCAATCTAGGACTCTTTTGAGGATGTCCAACAACTGGCAGTTGGACATCCCTCTCACAATGTGGGACTGCTGGCTCCTAACCACTTGCCTGCCTGAATGTCTGTTTGCCCCTAACCATTCTGCCCTCCAGCCTGATATCTTCCTAACCTTTCCCCTGCTGGCCTGATTGACACCTAACCGCTACCCTGCCAGCATGATTGATACCTAAATGCTCCCCTGTTGGCCCAATCAATCCCAACTGCCCTTCCCTGCTGGCCATATAGTGACAACATAGAGGTGGCCATCTTGTGATGACATGGGGATAGCCATATTGTGAGGGTGTGAGGGTGAATTTGCATATTATTTATTATATAGGATTTCTACTTTTAGGCTTTATTACTCCTCTTCCCAATATTAAACAAGTCCTTTATGCTTTGCTCCTTCAGTGATGTGAACCTTACACATACTTAATAGTAGACATGCTCAAAATTTTATTTCCCTATTACCTTAAGAAACAACAGTATTACTTACAATAGTATGTAAAGTACATTTTTAAAAATATATATATTTTATTGATTTTTTACAGAGAGGCAGAGAGAGGGATAGAGAGTTAGAAACATCAATGAGAGAGAATGATCGAACAGCTGCCTCTTGCACACCCCCCACTAGGGATGTGCCCACAACCAAGGTACATTCCTTGTCCGGAATCGAACCTGGGACCTTTCAGTCCACAGACCGATGCTCTATCCACTGAGCCAAACCAGTTTGGGCATGTAAAGTACATTTTTACATAGCAGGAAAGCATGTTATTTTCTTCCTTCCCTTGCGGGGGCCTGATGTGGCGGGATCTCCCTTTTCCGCGTCCCGCATGGAAAGAGAGATGAACGAACCGGTTCTAAGGGGAGGCGGCCAGGGATTGAGAGATATTAGAAATAAAGAGAGAAGACACAGAGATAGATTTTAAGCTGGGAGCTGGGAGGGCCGCTTCCCTCCCCTGCTGGAGAGGCAGACTGACGACCTCCTGAGCCATGCAGCACATCTATTTATTCTCCAATATAACAAGGGGGTTTCACAGAAAAACAAGGAGCCTGGGAGGGCCCAGGGCCCACCCACTCCTTCCTCCTGGACAAACACAAGCCAGGAACTAAGAACATCTTTGCACTCCCAGGGCGGGAGTGCAACTGACATGATTCTGCCAAAACCACTGGCCCAGTCAGCAACAATCTGAAGAATGTCCAGGTATCTTCCCATTTGGCCCTCTACATTCCCTTGACCCCAATTTTTAATAAGGTGAGATTTTAAATCTAAATTATTATTATTAATAATATACATCTGTTATTTTGTACATTTTGCCAATGATGTTCACCATATTAATAATTAAACATTATAACTATAGTTTTTCTATCATTTTGTGATTCTCCATCATTTATTTTATACTATAACTTCTCAATCTATGAATATTTGAACCCATTGGGCAGTTATAAAACTTCTTGAAGTAAGATTTTTAGGCCATATTTGTGGGTGTGATTGGTTCTTAAATAGTATTAGATTCCAGATACTTTTATTGAATCTTATATTTAAATCATATGCTCAAGAGTATCTCTTTCAACCTGTTTTAAAGGAAGTAATTATTTAGTATCTTTTATATTTATTAGTCTTTTCATCACCTCTAAGAATGAAAATGCCATGATATTTAAAATGTTCTAATATTTATTTCAACCTTAATTTGTCTTCAAGCTGTCAGTGACTTTTATCTGTGTCCATCAGATTCAAGTTGTCATCTTTACTCTCAGTTTTGCCTCTTACAATCTATTTCACCACCACTTGCATTCTAATTTTTGAAAACTGTAATACAATTATTTTATTCTCCTTCCATGATTATTTTTTTTAGTGTTTTGCCATTTCCCTGAGGATAAATGACAATGTCAAAAGTTCCTGTGATTTTAAGGACACTGTGAGATGGGAGAACAGCTGGGAAAATTTGTTAAAAATAAATAGCTTTGATTCTTTATATCTTCTTTCTTTCTTGTTTTTTTTAAACTCAGCTCTTCCATGCTAAATATTATTCAACTAAATAACACTGGTTCTGTATTAAGTAAGTTGTTCCCACACATACTATAATGGGCATTATAATGTTTTGGAAAGAATATGGGTTATGAAGCCAGGCAGGCCTGGTGTCAGATTCCAGCTTGATTATTATTACCTGTGTAACATCACAAACTAGTATATGTCAGTTTTTAGTATATACCAAGAATTCTAATAGGATAGTGAGCACTGGACATAGGTGTGATTTGAGGCAAATAGAAATAATGAAGTTTTTTCAGCAAGGAGCTTGAACATTAAGTTTTGTAAGTAGGTAGACATTAAAGGGTTTTAAGTAGGCCACTAAGGTGGTTATTTTGCCCATTAGAGGGCTTTCTCAGATGTTTGCATGGGCATAGTTTTGGGTAGAATGGGAGCAGTTAACAAGCCACTGCTAATTTGAGGTTAAGAGGTGATGAGAGATTGAATTGAGGACAGATGGATGAAAATTGTAGCTTCAATTGATGCTTATGTAATAAAATTGTGACAAATGGGTTTGAATTTTTCTTTTAATAAACTCTTATTTTAGTATTTTATATACACAGAGAAGTGGACCAATCATGTGTATAGTAGCTTAATGGATTTTCACAAAATGGACAGAGTCTCCTAGTCACTAAGACTGAGAATTAGAGAATTCAGGACCCCAGCAGCATTTTCATACCTTTCCCAGTCTCTGTGCAAACACCCAACTTCTGGAATTACATATTTGCTTGTTTTTGTGCTTATATGAATACTGGAGGCACAGTGCATGAAATTAGTGCATGGTAGGGTCCAGAGACCTGATTGATTGAGGCCTTACAGCTGCTGGAGAGGGCCTTTCTTCATTCTGCATCATGCCCTGGTGGTCACCACATATCATAGCAAGTGATCAGCCTATTGGCCGAACTCCTGGGGGGACAATTTGCATATTTGGCATATATATATATATATATATATATATATATACTAAAGGCCTGGTGCACGAAATTCATACATGAGGGGTGGGGAGTTGTCACTCAGTCTGACCTGCGCCCTCTTGCAATCTAGGGCCTCTTGTGTAGGATCCTTAGTCCTGTCCAGCAATCAGGGCCTATCTTGGCTTTCCTTACCCCAGCTGCCGTCAACTGGCCCCCATTCCCGCTGCTGCCACTGGTTGCCATCTGTGTGGTGCTGCTCCCCCACTCCACCAGTTGCCTCACTTTGCAGGTGACAGGTTTAGGGTGAGATTGTTTGGCTGGCCTGGGCCTCCCTCTGCGGGGTCATCAATTTTGGGGCCCAAAGATTGATTGCCCTGCAGAGGGAGGTCCTTTCCACTCTCTGCAGCACCACAGGCCGGGTAGCCTGGGCCTCTCTCTTTGGGGTGATTAATCATGGAGCTCCGAGATCCATTGCCTATCAAATGGAGGCCCCTCCCACCTGGCTGGGGCTATGCAATCAATTGCCAAGCAGGTGGCAGCCTTGGCCTCCCTCTGCCAGGTGATCGTTGGCCGATGGCGGGGGGGGGGGGGGGCAAACAATCACATCACACCCACCTTGGCTGGTCTGGCACAAGTATGTGCCATCTTTTTTATTTTAGCTAGTCTTGTTCTTGTTGGATATATCTAGAAAGTCTAGAACTGGAGGAAATTTTTATTCATTTATTCATTCAGCATATATTTAGTGAGTTGGGAAGGTCAAGGGGTTGTAAGAATCAGGTTGAAGGGTAAATCACATAAATCTTAATATGTCCCAAATGATGGCAGGAGTTGAGTTAAAAATGGAAACTGTTAGCTAATGGGATTCCAAAGTCCCCAGTAAATGTTAAAAAGGATGACGGAGCCTTAAAAAATGGTAAAAAACTCAAAGAAACTATATTCAAAGTGAGAAGTGATATAGTCATGGATCAGTTATTAGCCTCATTAAACTTGGATTTTTCCATCTGTAAAAATGTATTCCTATTTTTTATGGTCATTGTATTAACATGGATATATTGCTTATGTACTATACCTATTGTATAGTATATACTCAAGAGAAAAAGCAGTCTTCCTTTTTTTCAGTTATTTGTTGAGAAATGCTAAGTAGCTAATATTAAACACATATCAAATGTAATGCATATGGAAACCTTGAGCTGTAGCATCAGGCTGTAGCTCATGAAAGAAACTGGCAGTGATGACGTGTGGTCCTGTGCAAACCAGAGGCCCATCTGAGACACAGCCTGTTCTCTTGGATCTTACAGAAAAGGCGTTAGTGAGTGACAGGCCAGCACATGCATGGGTCTAAGGAAATTTCTTCATTTGCCCAGGCAGACAAATGCTTGAGCATTTGCACGATGCCATGATATGAAGAAAACTAGTGATATATTGCTACAGAAACTCCAGTTGCCTGGCTGAGCTGCCAAAGTTCATGCCTCCCAGGGATCCAGAAGGAGAAAGCATGTGCCTCAGCATCTGGGGAGCCATGCTCCTAATGGGAGCTCCGGTCTCAGGGAAATCGATTAAGTTCAAAATTATGCAGACAGCATTTTATAAGGTCCATTGGATTTAGACAGGAGAGACAAATTAGCAGGGAGCCAGCCTTGAGAAACGCTGCCTGGCACAGGCCAGCTCTTGGATGCAGTAAGAGTTTGCTAATAGAAAGAATAAATAAAGGGTGTGCAAGGGAAGACAGGAAGTTTGAGAACCTGCAATTTCTCTGTAGGTCAGATACAGGAGCCACAGGTTTTGTTGGGTCGTAAGCAATGCTTGTTTGCATTTTTTAATGCAGTAGACAGTATCATAAAGAATTCACATTCCTGTAAGTCACATCTTCTATCTTGGTAAGTCATTCCTACCACATAAACTGATTAATTATCCACAGAACACATTTATGACAAGTGGGCTAACTAGGAATCTGCCAGCTCTTGCCACAAAGTCATTACTTGAAGTCATTTGACTGGATGGGTTCTACTTTACCAAGTCAGGGAGACTGGCTGGCCATGGACGCTAAAGGAGCACTTGGCCCCCAATTTTATGATTCATAAAACTAATTCCAGAAACATTTAAAAATTTTATTTACTACAATATTAGCATCTGGTGTTGTAAGAGCCATGTAGCTTAATAAGATTTTTGGGCTCGGAGAAAGGAATAAGGAAAAGTAGAAAAATTGTACTTTTTACAACTAATCTTTTTTATCTTAATTTTTTGTAGAAATATTTTTGATGCTTTGTAAGGCAGAGGCATCAAAATAAGAAACTAAAACAATCTCACCCCAAGTCTAGCATAAAGGCTTCGTGACTCAGAAATTTTTGGATGAGCTTATTTCATGTGTTATTATAGGCCAGAAAAATACACACACTAGCAAGTTTAATAGGAAACCCAAACTTTGGAGATTTACAGGAAGATAAAGAAAATTAAAAGGTTAATTGATAAGGATCTACAGCATGATCATAATTTAGGAGGAGGTATGAGTTTATAGAGGGAAAAGGAAGCCCGGATAGAAAAATAAGGTCAGCGAACCAAGAATCCACTGATTGACTTGATTAAGATTTCATTCCTCTTTACATGTTCTATCAATACTTCCTAATCCAAACTACACACAGGCTTTCCTTTTGGCTGGAGAGACAGGAAACAAATAAAGAAAGACAGGGAAAGAGAAAAATCAACTTGGCTCAGTGACTGCCAAAGAGAAATGGAAAATCAGCTGGTAAGGAGGCTAGGGGGGTCGGAGGGGGCCTGGTATGTAAGTGGGCTCCCTCTATCTGCCTTTGCTATCTTGCCATATTCCGCCCAGGGGCTGAGTCATCCCTTTGTCCAGCATCTCCATGCTGTATACGTTACCTTACCTGCCCATTAGTCAGTAGCTGTTTTATCAGGCCACCTGTCAGGGTCCTGCAGTGCTTGTGTGTAGGTAACCATTACTGTATTTTACTTAGTGATGACCCCAAAGCATAAGGTAGTGACGCTGGGAATTCATATTCACTAAAGAGAAGCTGTAAAGTGTGAAAAGGCAAAAGTTCTCACCTTAATAAGGCATTTTATCATCTTATGTCATCACCATAAGAAAAAGGGTAGGTACAGTACAATAGATATTTTGAGAGTAAGAGAAGCCACCTTAATATTATAACTTCATTATAGTATATTGCTATAATTGTTCTATTTTATTATTAGTTATTATTGTTAATTTCTTATTGTGCCCAATTTATGAATTAAACTTTATCATAAGTATGTACTTATAGGGAAAAAAAACCATAGTATATATAGGGTTTGATTATCCACAGAACACATTTATATAGGGCTTAGTACTATCTGTGATTTCAGGCATCCACTGGGGGTCTTGGAATGTATCCCCTGTGGATTAGAGAGAGACTATTGCAACTTTCAGGGCCATGAACCAGTAGTTGGTAAAATATCTTAGTGATACAAATTCAGTTAACCCTTAAACAATGTAGTTATTGGGGTGTCAGACCGCTGCCCCCCATCCATGATCAAAAATCCATGTGTAACTTTTGACTCTGCAGTTAGCCCTTTGCATCTGCAGATTCAACTAGCCAGGATCAAAAACAGTGTTTTCCATTGGCACTTGGGAATTCACAGTTGGCAATGCGAAAATACTACTTTTAGTCCTCAGTTGAATCTGCTGATGTGAACCTTGTGGATGGGA
The DNA here is from genome assembly GCA_963924515.1 of Vespertilio murinus. Lineage (NCBI taxonomy): Eukaryota > Metazoa > Chordata > Mammalia > Chiroptera > Vespertilionidae > Vespertilio > Vespertilio murinus. The sequence goes on along the minus strand of OZ004714.1, from coordinate 48,191,869 downwards.
AACCTCAGGATAGGAAAAGTTGACATATTTGTTGAAAAATATCTACTTGTAAGTGGACTGGCACAGTTCAAATTTGTGTGGTTCAAACATCAGTTCTCTTCTATCAAATTTAATTATTTAGTGAAATCTCAACTTATTTTTGCTCAAGGTACACCATATTGTGCTAAAGGTATTTTATTGAAAAGAGCAAACAAATTTAAAAGATTGTCAAAGGCTGTAAAATGTTGTTAAAATTCCCATGGCATAAATAGCAGTGCTAATAAGGTAGTGATGAGAATTTCATCTGTGACCAAGGAACCAGTGTGTTGAAGCTTTAGACTATATTTTTGCTAAAATGATATTTTGAGGAAGATTCAATTTTACACTGGAGGTTATAATTCATTACTGAATGAACTCATCTCTTTAGGTTTAGTGGGTGATGGTAACCAGAAGAGGTAAACAGAGTCATTGAATATATATTTAAGTTTTGTAAATTTTTTTGAATCATGTTTCTCCCAGGAATCTTTCCAAGTGTTAATATTTCACAAGTCCCATTTTCACAGCTTTTGCCAATGTTCTATTTAAACCAAAGCTTTCAGTTCTGCCGTTGGCCTCCAGGAAGCATGGATGGCGTGACCCTAGCTTCAGCGCTCACTGTCCGCTTAAATGCTGCCGCCTATTCCCACTCAGGTAGAGATCTGGAGGATAGATGGACATTTCAATCTGTGCTAGTTTTCCATGCAAACGGGTATTGGGTTTTCTATGTTGGAGTTAATTCCAATTGAACCTACTTTACTTTGACAGCTTAATTCTAGAAAAAAAAAGCCGAACAAGTAAATGTTATTTATAATTCTCTTTATATCATGTAGAATATGAAAGTCTGAATAACCCAGAATAAATTGCTCCTAAGTTGAAACTCTGCTTTCTTAGGAATCCATATGTATCAAGTGGCAGCACATTCATTACCTTACACTGCTCTCTTGTTCCTTTAATGCGAAATCCTGAGACTTGTAGAGCCAGATGTATTGTATGTCAGATAGTTGTTAAAAGGAAATAAGCAGCTTATTTTTGTTCTGACTTGACCAGCTGACCCCACTGTTATGTATGTTTTTCTCTGGTCAGAGTTAACAGCCCTGTATCACTGAATATACACTGAGATGGGGATTTTGGTTTGCCTACTTTTAGGAAAGCTGTCCGTGATGGTGTTTTTCAAAGAAAAAGGAATATGATATGTGATTCAAATTGTTACTTTTATTAATTCTCAATAAATATCCAGTTCACAATGATGAAAACCAATGTGTAACGAGCACCTAATGAGTGTCAAGGGCTACCCTAGACTCTGGGCACACACAAGTGAAATAAAATAGAAATGACACCTCCCTTTGTAACGCATAGAATGGAGTTAGTAAAAATGAACTCCAGATTCTGGTATATCGCCCTGTCTTACTTTTGGTTTACAGTGTGTTGTTCATCTTTGTGTTGTATTTTAGCATGGAAAATATAAATGAGAAGTTTAGAAGATACATATTGTCATATTTCACCCATTTCCATTTTTATACAGAACTTTTATTTTTAAGTCCTTTCATTTTTCTTCAAATAAGTGGACAAGAGAACAATTGTATGTTTGTTTTTGTTTTTAATCCTCACCTGAGGATATACATTTTTTTATTGATTAATTCTTTTTTGAGAGAGAGACATGCACTTGAGAGAGAAACATTGATTGATGATTGGTTGCCCAGTAGGCTCCCTGGTGGGGGATTGAACCTGAAACCTACAGGGGAACGGAAGGAACTACAGTTTTTTGGTGCACAGGATGATGCTCCAACTACCTAAGCCACCTGGCCAGGAGTCCTGTCATTTTTATTCCATGCACATTTCCTCCCATACTGAAAAAAAAAGACTAATGTTTTTGGTTCTCCATTTTTGATCTTTTAAACACAATTTTATAATGCTTTAGCATTTGAGATTTTTTGACAGTTATACTAAGAAGATAGCAACAATAACAAACATATAGGAGTGATAAAAATTTTAAATTTCTTATAGTCTCTAACAATGTTTTATAGTTCTGTATTCAGATGCAATTGAAACCACTTTGAATTCTTGCTCTTAGATTTTATTTTTTAGCATGAAAGTTACCTATACTTTGTTAACACGTGACCTCCACCAGCTGTCAGATGTATTTGGGATCCAAAACTCTCATTTAAGCAAGCTGCATTAGTCAACCTAAGCTGCCATAACAAAATAGACTAAGTAGCTTAAACACCAGGGTTTTCTTTCTAATAGTTTTGGAGGCTGGGCAGTACACGATGAAGGTGCCAGCTGAATGGCTCCCTTAGTAAGGTCCCTCTTCCTGGCTCACAGTAGCTGACATCTCACTGTGTCCTCTCTTGGTGGATGGAAAGAGAGATAGCTAGACAGAAATCCCATCATGGGAGTTCCACTCTGATGAGCGAATCTAAACCTAATTATCTCCCCAGAATGCATCTCTAAAACACATGTATCTGGAAGGGACACAATTCAGCTCATCACACAAGCTATAGTGGTCTTTGAGACAAATTGTGCAGACACAATTTGATTGAGTTTTGATTTTTATTTGAATATGTAGAAAAGTTCATAAAATGTTAAAGTTGACACCTTAAAAAGTTTTAATTTGTTGTTGAGAGCCTAAAGTGTTATTATTGACTTTTCAAAAAATGCTTCCTTTGTAGATTATATGTTAGTATATTTTGGGATAAGATTTGTTTAAGAAGTTCCTCTCCCCCTTCCTCCTCTACCCCCGCTTGGTGGCTCCTTTTTCTATGTCACAAAATCATTGCTTTTGTATCCCTGCTGATTAGAAAGTGTTTGGAAGTGAGCAAGATGGAACTTGATAAAGCATATAAATAGAAAATTCTCACAGTAGGACCTGCTAACTTGATTGCTTCATCACCATGGTAACACTCATCAGTTAGTGAAGCCAGGTAATGAGATGGCTTAGTTCAATTAGAGTTTAGAATATTCTTCAACCACTGCATATGAAATGTACAGAGTATTTGTCTAAAAATAGGCCATGCTCTTCTATGACTCATATGATGTTCTGTGTTCAATAGCGTGCACACACACAGGTAAGTGAGCAAGTCCATCGCTAGACTCCTCCACTTGTTTTGTCCTTGAACAATACAGAATGCCTAAATATGTCTTTGAAAAAAATACTGTTTATAGATGTTTAATGTCACAGCCATAACCCTCTTTCATCTCCTTTCATAACCTCAAGGACACTAATCTGTTCTCTAAGCTTAAAATATTCTCCGTTGGAGAATGTTATATAAATGGAATTTACTTTATGTAATTTGGGGGGGGTATTTTCTACTGAGCATACTTCCCTGGGAATTTACATAGGCTGTTGTGATCACCTGTAGCAATATTATGTTGTTTTTCCTTTTTCCTTGAGGAGTAGCTTTGTATGAATACGCCCCAGTTTATTTTACCAGCCGCCTGCTGAAGGACATCTGGGCTGTTTCCATGTGGGGCTATTCTTAATAAATCTGCTCTACATATTAATGTAGAGGTTACTGTGTAATTGTAAGTTTTCACCCGCCTGGAATACATGTCCAGGAGTTCAATTGTTGGGTCATATGTTAATTGTATGTTTAGTTTTTTAATAAAGAAAAAGCAAATAAGGCATTTTTTTCCAGCTTTACTATTTTACATTCTCAGCAGCAATATCTGAGTAATCTGGTTTCTCAACATTTTCACCAGCACTTGGTGGTTTCATTATTTTTTATTTTACCCATTTTGATGGGTGTGTTGTGATAACATCTCGTGGTTTATTTTGAATTCTCTGAATGACTAATGGTGATGACTGTCTTTTCATGTACTTATTTGCCATTTTTCTTCTTTGGTGATATATCTAGTCATGTATTTTGCTCATTGTATTTATTTTTTACAATTTTGAGATCTCTTTATATATAAAATATATTAGCTATTAGACTTTCTTGTATATGTAATTTATAAACTTTCTCTTCTAATCTGTAGTATCACCAGGTATCTTTTTTTCCTTTTATGGATTATGCTTTTGTTATTAAACTATGAATATATGGCATATATCTTAAATATTTTCTGCTATTTCTTTCCCTAATGTTTAATAGTTTGCATTTTCCATTTAAATCTGTGGTACATTTTGAGTTAAATTTTCTGTAAAATGTAAGACAAGATTACTTGAATGTTTATTTTGCCTATGGATACCAAATTGACCAAGTGTTATTTATTAAAATATATATCTTTCTTCCATTGTATTTATTTTATGCCTTTATAAATACCAGTTGGAAATATTTGTGTGGGTCTATTTGAGGGTTCTTTATTCAATTGCATTTATCTGTGTTTTGATTATTTTGTCAATATCACAATATATTGACTGATTTTGCTATATAATAAATCTGAGAATTAGAGACATTGATTTCTCCCACATGATTCTTCAATTTTTATTTCAAATTGTGATATAATTAACATATGACATTGTATAGGTTAAAGGTAAACAACATATTGATTTGATACATTTATATATTGCAATAATTACCACTGTAGCAATAGCTAACACCTCTAAGACTTCATAAATCATAATGTCTGTTTTGTGATAAGAACATTTAAAATCTAGTCTCTTAGTAACTCTGAAGTATGTAATACAGTATTTGACTATAATCACTGTGCTATGCATTAAATCTCCAGAACTCACTTACATTCTAGTTAAAGTCTGTGCCTTGTAACACCTCTTCAGTTCGCCCATCTCTTTGGCCCTGGTAACCATCACTCTACTCTCTGTTTCTAAGAGTTCAGCTTTTTTTTAGATTCCACATATTAGCAATATCATACAGTGTTTTCATTCCTCTGATTATTTCACTCATCATAATACCCTCAATGTTTATCTATGCTATCAGAAATGGCAGAATTCCCTTCTTTTTCATGGCCAAATAATATTTCATTATATATCTCAGTTTGTTCATTAAATTCCACATGTGAGCACTTATCTTTCTATGACTGGGTTATTTCACTTAGCATAATATCCTTCAGGTCCATCTATTGCAAAGGGTAATTTCCCCCCTTTTTATGGCAAAGTAGTATTCCATTCTGTAAATGTACCACAGGTTTCTTAAACACTTATCTACTGATGGGCACTTGGACTGCTTCTAAATCTTGATATTGTAAATAGTAATACAGCAGTGAATATAGGGGTGCATATATTCTTTCGAATTCATGTTTCAGGTTTCTTCAGATAAATTCCCAGAAGTGGATTTGCTGGGTCATAAGGCAGTGCTACTTTTAATTTTTTGAGGTAACTCCATGCTGATTTCCACAGTGGTTGCACCAATCTGGATCCCAACCAACAATGCACCAGGGTTTCCTTTTCTCCACATCCTCACCAGCACCTGTAATTTGTTGATGTGTTGATGGTAAGATCAACCTTACTAAAGGTGGTGGGTTGGGAATGCTGGCTTCCCACAAGTCCTCCAGTGGTTCCTCCTGACTGTTGCTACCTTGTTACTGGTCCTCCTCTGGCAGCATCCCTCGGGTTGAGAAGCAGGATAGTGGTCCTCAATGCAGTCTCCAGGGACCGGACGCCGAGGCTCCTCACTAGCCTTGCTGGCACGGATAAGGCAGGGCCACAGTGGTTTCTGTGCCATAGGCTGGAGGAAAACCCTTGTGGCCGCAAACTTGTCTGGCTGTACCACATTTGTCAGGGTCCTTTGGGTGGAAAGAACAGGCTTTTTGTTTGGTTGGTTTGGGGTCTTAACCTGTTGATGTATTCTGGTTACTAGTTTCTTCAGGCTCCAAGGCTGAGATCCATAGGTAAAAGGAAAACCCAGAAAATCACCCCTGTATTTTTCCCCAGGTTCCAAGGTGCCTGGCTAGTCTGCCCATGCTTTCCATCTTTCCCTCTTCTTTATATGTATTTCTTAATTGTATTTAGTGGGAGGGAATAGGGAAAAGATGCCGATTCCATCTCTCCAGAAGGGTAACCTCCCTGTTTACTCTTCATTAATAACTTAATGCAGATTTTAATTTAATATTATACCCTTCTCGTCTTCTTTCTATGGAGGCCCATTTCCCCAGAAGTCACAGGGCTTGTCAATACATACCATTAAATTGGATTTGGTAACAAACATCGGCCTCTGGTAATTACTCAGAAAGCTTGGTAATTTCAAGTGACCAAGGAGATTTTGGAGACCTTTCTACATGAGTTCTGAGGGGTAAGCACAGCTTCTAGTAGCCTGCCCCTGAAGCTAAGTTGGGCTGAGTTGGATCTCATTTTGAGGAAGTGGCATGAGCCATGTGACCTTACATGTGGTATTTTCAACATGGACCATCAGACTACAAACATTGCATGTGCAGAAGTGTGCTCTAAAGGAAGGTCCCCGCCTTTTCCATCTGATGTTCACATGCCTCGTGCAGCTCCTGCCAAGGTTGCTGCTGTAGAGCTTTAAAACCTTACATTACCCGAGTGTCCCCGTCAGACAAGCTGTTAAGTATTATCATGTAACCAAACCCATGCTTTATAAATAAATATTCTAATCTGAATAAATGGGCTCCTTATTTTTTTTCACCATAGTTGTGTGTTTTTTTTGGGGGGGTGTTTTTGTTTTCAGCTGATTTTTTACCCTTTGAATACTTAGTATATATTTTAATGAAAATTTTAGTTAGATTTTATTCATCTATGCATTTTATGAATTGACACTTTAATAAAAAGAAAATAATAAAAAGAAAAAATTATTAAAAACAAATGGCAACATGCCAATCAAACATAAAGATGAGTCTCAGTAGCTATTGATGTAAAGCTATCTGTATGAAGCATTAAAAATAGTTTCTTATGGGAAGGGGTTAAGAGGATGGGTGAAAAAGGTGAAGAGATTAATAAGTACAAATTGTTAATTACAGAATAGCCATGGGGATGTAAAATACAGTGTAAGAAATATAGTCTATAATATTCTACTAATTATATATGGTGTCAGATGGGTATAAGATTTACTGGGATGATCACTTAATAAGTTAAATAATGTCTAATCACTGGGGAGTACATCTGAAACTAATATAATATATGTAAACTGTAATTGGAAAGTTATAAAAGTTAAATGTATATGTTAAGTACATATACATATGTGTGTGTGTGTGTGTGTGTGTGTGTGTGTGTGTGTATATTTTTTGATTGTACTTAATAAAACTGGGCTGGAAATTAAAAAAAAAATAGTTTAAGACACCCAAACCGTGCCATCAATGAACACTGAGTTAATCAGCTGTTAGCAACATGCAAACTGCTGATGAGTTTCTTCTTTGTCTAGATCCCAAAGAAAGCTCATCACTTTAGAGCTATATCCATCCATCCTATATAATAAAAATGTAATGTGCAAATGGACCGTGTAATGACTGGATCACAGATCAGCAGGAGGGTGGGGCAGTGAACTATAAGCGGGCAGCAGAGAGCTACAGGAGGGGGCAGGGCAGAAAGCTATGGGGGCAGGGGGGTGGAGGGAGCTACAGGAGGGTGGGGCAGCAGGCAGAGAGCTACTGGAGGGCAACAGCAAGCTATTACTGAGCTACTGGTGCATGGATTCATGCACAGGCTACTAGTTTATAAATAAAACAGTGGTTAGAGCATTGGCCCGCAAACCAAAGGGTTGCTCGTTAGATTCCTGGTCAAGGGCAGGTGCCTCAGTTGCAGGTTTTCTCCAACCCTGGTAAAGTGTGGGTGAAAGGCAACCAATCAATGTGTCTCTCTCACATTGATATTCCTCTCTCTTCCCCACCTCCCCGTCCACTGTCTCTAAAAATAAATGGAAAAGGTATCCTATAGTGAGGATTTTTTTTAAAAAAAAAGAAAAGACAGGTCACTACCCTGAATAGATTTGAAATATTATATTTATCATGCCCATTAGGCTTTTTCTAAGTATGTGTCAAATTTAGTATACTGGTATACTAATTACATGAACTATAGTAAGAAAATAAGAAACAGAACTTTTAGGAAAAAAAATCCATGCAATATTAATTTGAATTTTTAAAAATTGATATCTATTTTAATATTCATAATAAAATTTTGCCTTAAGGATTAAATATTACATTTCAAATCAATAAGAATATGAAAAAATGTCAATAACATGTTATTCCTCTTCAAATATTTTAGAATTAGGAAGATACTTTTATTTAAAATATAAGTACACCAAAAAAATGAATAAAAAATTGTTCAGTCTGTGTACTGAAATTCAAAGCAACCGATTGATTCTCAATTATGAAAGAAAAACTTAACACTGAATTTGTAAATTTATATTAAATAGTGAACATTTTTTTAAAAGAATGGCCCAAAATCAAGACTTCTATAAAAACATTTTTTTCTTTTATTCACAACAGAAGAGGTCTACAAAAGTTTGGTTGAAAAAAAGAAACATTTTATATCTTCTCAATGTACTAGGAAGTGGAAGTTATAAAAATACTGAGATTGCAGCCCTATGTATAAAGGCATAACTGCCACTGAACAATTGCTTTTATTTTTAATTTTTAAATGAGAGTAAAAACCAAACCAGTCAGACTGATGTGGTTCAGTGAGTGAGCATTGATGTATGAACCAGAAAGTCACGGTTTGATTCTTGGTCAGGGCAAATGCCTGGATTGCAGGCTCCATCGCTTGCAGGGGGTGTGCAGGAGGCAGCTGATCAAGGATTCTCTCTCATCATTGGTGTTTCTATCTCTCCCTTTTCCTTTGTCTCAGAAATTAATAAAATATTTTTAAAAATTAAAATAATTTTCCTCTTTCTTTAGTGAGATAAATTAAAAAACAAACCAAACAAAAATAAAAACTTAAACAAAAAAATAAGAATCACAATTTAGGTATAGATATCATTTCTCTAGAAAGAAAATGTCACTCTTCTTTGATACAGTTTTTTTCTTATGACTTAATTCTGTTCATAATGCTCCTATTGAAAGTCTAACTTTCATAAAAACCCAAATCTCTGTTATATATAATAACTCATTCGCCCACTATTATCCAGGAACCCAGAGGTCACAAACTTAAATTCACCAGAGTTCCAACACAGTTTCAACAATCACATATTTCAAATGTACACAAAATAACACTCATGCAAACATATTTTTCCTAAAACATAGGTAATCTTCATAGTTGTTTTTCTTTTCTGTAATATGATGCCAACTCTGGCCAATGTCACAATTGGTTTGGATGCTAAACTAAGTCATAATGATGTTCTTTATAAAAATGTTGTCATGGTCCAGTCCTAAACCTTTCCTACTTTCTCCTTTGAGCTGCCACTCCTAATTCTGATTAATTGTTACAGGTTAGGAATTAGTCAGGTAATTAATTTCTTGGGACACTGTAAAATGTATATCTGACCATTATAGGCTTTGTTGATTCGTTTATAAATAAAGTACGTAAAAATTATAGTTCCCTCCATTATAAAATACTGACAGCAATTTCAGTTTTAGGTCTTTTTATATATATCTTTGTTTGAATGTAGATGGTGATACCATTTTAAACCCTATATTTTCTAATGAATACAATCCTATACAATTCATTATATTGCTATATGATATTCACATATTTTTAACTAGGAAAAATTCTAAGAATGCCAGAAAACTTAGTGATAATATAACAACAAACATGTCAACATATAGAATTAACACACATTAAGATTTTAAATAATATTTGCTTCAGATAAATATGAAATAATCATAGAAGATAAAATAGGAATTACCTCATTTTAAACTCTAGTTTTTTTGGAAATATAATACAGAAAAGTATAAAATGTAAGTATAAAGTTTAACAATCCTATATAATAAAACCCTAATATGCAAATCAACCGAAAGGCAGAATGACTAGTCACTATGACCGGCACTGACCATTAGGGGGCAGAGGTTCATGCAGGAGCTGCCCCCTGGTGGTCAGTGCACTCCCACAGGGGGAGCAGTGCTCAGCCAGAAGCAGGCTGATGGCTGGCAAGTGCAGCAGCAGTGGTGGAGAGTGGCGGAGGCTGGAGCCTCTCCCACCTCCACAGCAGTGTTAAGGACCCCTTGGGGGATGTCCTCCTGCCATATTAGGCCTGCTCCCCACCTAAGCCAGCCAGCAGACATCCCCCAAGGGGCCCAGGACTGTGAGAGGGCACAGGCTGGGCTGAGGGACCCCCCTACCAGTGCATGAATGTTGTGCACCGGGCCTCTAATTTATTATATAGTGGACATATTCTTATAGAGTCTTCAAAACTGGATATTTTAATTCTGATAAAATATAATTTATCACTATCTTTCTTTTATGTTTTACTAGTGGCAATAGGGAGTCCTGCTGCGGTGATTCCCCCCCCGCCCCGCCCCTCTGCTTGCTTCTCTGCAGCTTGGCTCCCTTCTGCAGCGCTTGGCTTCTTTCTAAGCTGTCTTCAGTCTTTGCTCTGGCCTGGATATGCAAATTAACCACCATTTGGTTGGGTTAATTTTAAGGTGACCAGATATCCCACTTTTGGTGGGACAGTCCCGATTTTTAACAATTTGTCCCGCTTCCTGCTGCATTTGGAAAAAGTCCTGATTTTTACAGTCAATTTGCATGTTTCTCTTTTATTAGGTAGGACAACTTTTTACGATGTATGGAATCTTTCATCTACACCAAAGTAGTTAGAAGTTTCCTCCTATTTTTTTTAAGTTTAAGAGATGCATCGTTTGCATTTTTACTTTGCACTATTTAGTATTAAATTTTGAGAGTTGAGTAATTTTTCCTCCATATTAATACTTAGCTGTTGCTGCACTATTTGTTGAAAACTCTTTTACCTTAAATTACCTGGATACATTTTCCAAAAATCAAGCAATTATATATGTGAGTTTATTTCTGGACTGTTTCTTTTGTAACAAACTATTTTCCTTATGCCAATACCACATTATCTCAATTTCTTTAAAATTAGTTGACTCATTTTACAGGTTGGCATGTGGTCTGACTTGGTGAATGTTGCACATGCAATAGAAAGCAACCTGTATTTCACTCTTGTTGGGCTGGCCTTGTAAATATCAATAAGATATTCTGGAGTCTTCTATACATCTACTGATTTTCTGACTACTTCTATTAATTACTGAGAAAGAAGTGTAACAAACTTTAATTATAACTGTAGATTTGTAGATTCTTCTTTCATTTGTAGATTCTTCTTTCATTTCTATTATATTTTTTTCTCAGGTATTTTATTTTATTTAAATTTTTTAAAAAATACATTTTACTGAGTTTTTACAGAGAGGAAGAGAAAGGCATAGAAAGCTAGAAACATTGATCAGCTGCCTCTTGCACACCCCCTACTGGGGATGTGCCTGCAACCAAGGTACATGCCCTTGACCAGAATCAAACTTGGGACCCTTCAGTCCGCAGACCAACACTGTATCCACTGAGCCAAACCGGTCTCAGCTTCTCATGTATTTTAAAGTTCTATTTTTATCTTTAAAATGGGCATTTTAGCCTGGCTGGCTTGGCCCAGTTGACCAATGAACCAGGAGGTCACGGTTCCATTCCCAGTCAGGGCACGTGCCCAGGCTGGATCCACAGTGTGGGATGTGCAAGAGGCTGATCAAATATTCTCTGTCATCATTGATGTTTCTATCTCTCCCTCTCAATTCTCATCTGAAATCAATAAAAATATATTTAAAAGGTAAAATAAAATGGGCGTTTGGTAATTTGTATGACTTCTAGACTCTTTTGTCATTATGAAATAACACTCTTTATCTCTGGTGATAAGTGCTCTACATGTTGCTCTGTCTGACATTAACACAGTAGCACCAACATTCATATGATTAGTGTTTGCATGCTATTTATTTTTTCATCCATTTACTTTTAGCCTATCCAAGCCTTTATATTTAGAGCCAATTTCAAATATATAGCATATGGTTGATTTTTCTTCTTTAGTCTGGCAATATCTGCCATTTAATTGGATAATTTTTACCACTCATAATAAACATAAATTCAACATATTTGAGTTTAAATCTTTTATCTTACTATATTATTTTTTGTTATTCTTTCTGATGTCTTTTTTTATTCTCCTTAGGGTTCCATTTTATCACCACTGTTGATTTATTTGGTGGTATTTCAACAATTGTGTAATGTTAGAATATATATGTAATTTAGCACAGATTTTCTTCAAGTAACATTATAAATTCAAGAATAATGTAGAACCTCACAATAGTATACTTCCTTTTGCTGCAATTATCATTCATTTTTCTTCATGTTTTAATCCACACAATATGTTATGTTTTTCTGTACTTTCTAAATGAATAAAGCACCTTCTAAAGAAATTTGAACATATCCTATATATTTACCCACTATTTACCATTCTGGTTCTTTACTTTGGGAGGGATACATCTATTTCCTCCTAATATAATTTTCCCTCTTCCTGATGAAAATTCTTTTAACATTTTGTAGTGTAGATATGTTGATGTTAATTTTTTTCACTTTCTCTCATCAATAAAGGTATTTATATCACTTTGTTTTTGAAAGGCATTTTTAGTGGATATAATCTTTTTCCCTTTCAACACTTTAAACAACATTCCATTAAACTCTGGTTTTCATGATTCTGATGCAAAATCTGCCTAAGTTCTATCTTTGCTTCTCTATACAGATATGCCTTTGCTCTCTTTTGGGATTTCTTCTCTATATTTAATGTTCAGAAATGTGAGTATGATGCACCTTGATGTGTGATCTGTGAGTGTGCATACACATGTGTGTAACTATATTATTTGCTGAGTGTCTTGGATTTGTTGCTTTAGAGTTTCTATCAAATATGGAAAGTTTTCAGTGACATTTTCTTCAAACATTTTTTCTTTAAACCATATTCCTCTTTTACTAGCCTATTTACATTAGGCTGCTTGTTATGCTCTGTGGATTCCAGAGGTCCTGATAAATTATTTTTCAATACTTTTTCCTTTTCTGTCTTCATTTGAATTAATTTAGTTTGCTGTGTTTTCAAGGACAATTTCCTTTGCCTTTAGTGTTATGTAATCTGCTATTCATCTATTTAAATTTTTTTTCAGAAATTACATTTTGTACATATATGGATGATCTTTTACTTCATTTTTAATATTCTTTATTTTAAAATTGTATTTATGTATTCTTTTAAATCTTTGTACAACTTAAACATATTTATGATAACATTTCTAATGTTATTGTCTGCAAATCTCATCTGTTATTTATGGGCTTTATTATTTTTTGTAAGCCATATTCTTGTATATATTGTAGAATATAATCAGTTATTAATTATATTACTACATAATATGTATCATTCCCATAAAATAGATGAGTCATTGGACTTTTAAAAAGTTTTCATTCCTAGCTGGTTTAGCTCAGTGGATAGAGTGTTGGCCTGTGGACTGAAGGTCCCAGGTTTGATTCTGGTCAAGGCACATGCTTGGGTTGCAGGCTCCATCCCCAGTGTGGGGCTTGCAGGAGGAAGTCAATCAATGATTCTCTCAGATCATTGATGTTTCTGTTTCTCCCTTCCTCTCTGAAATTAATAAAAATATATAATAAAAATGTTTTTAGAACAAATGTAATAGGTAAAAGGTTACTGTTTATAATATATAAAATATTTTTAGGACTTAATATCAAAAAAGACAAAGTTGAATAGATAAAATAATAGGTAAATTTACACACAGAGAGAAAGAAATTCCAGTGGGGTGGGGGACGAAAGAAAAAACAAAACAAAACAGCTCAAGCTCAACCTCCCTGGTAACAAAGAAAATGGAAGAACAATATGCCTATCACAGATTTGAAAACATCAAATGTTTTGGTGAGAATTCCAGAGTGGCCTTGGTAGGCATAAGTGAAGATTAAGATATTAAAAAGCTGTATTTATATCCATTGCAATAACAACAGTGATAAGAAGTTCTCAGTGACCTAAACTTATAGAGATATGTGTTTTTATTTTATTCATGCCACACCCTGATGAAAGTCAGAAAGTGGGATGGGAGCTTTGCTCCAAGTGTCATTCGCATGGATGAGAACATTTTCATCCAACAGTTTCCATCCCTATTGCCTGTGTCAGCTACGTGAATTGGTGGGGCGATGAGAGCTGAAAGGAGAACACGGATGACTGCATGAGATGTTTTATGGACTTGCCAGGAAGGCCCTCTATCATTGCCGCTAAGAGACCATTGTTCACAATTGAGTGGCATGACTCCACCTATGGGAAGTGTCTAAAAATGTGATCTAGTTTTGCACTGAGGAGGAAAATAAAATGAGTTCTCTGTGTCAAACAATTTCTAGAGATATTAAAATACATGTGCAGAAGAAAACCTATAAAACAATTATATTGCAGCATTGTTTATAGGAAGAAAATGACCACCTCCAAAAACAAACTATAGGTTTAAAAATATGATAGATTTAAAAATTTATGATTTTTTTAACCATTGGCATATATAGAATAAATTTATGTGGTAGAACAAATTTATGTGAGCTGAAACAAACAAACAAACAAACAAATAAACAAGCAGAGCCAGGATAGAGGTAAAATTTGTTGGATTAAAGATCTAGTGAAATAAATTTCTCCCATTACCTGGAACATGACTGGCAGCCCTGCGGCTCCCATTTCTCCCTCTTTGCATTTGCCATGAAATCTCAGTTTGTAGAGTCAGCATGCTCTTTCCAATTTCAATTTGGGGAACAAAAATTTATAGTTTTAAAAATCATTTTAGCTTTAGATATCACTTGGGTAAAAGACACAAGAATATTTGGAGTTCTTAAGCAAACTGAACACTCATTTTAAATTTAATGTAGATGTAAGAAAAAAATGAAGTCCTTACAGACAAAGTCATGAACGATTCTCTCATTTCTGGGATACTTAGTGTTTATAATTGTCTTCTAAGCATTATAGAAAACATATAAATAAAATGTTATCTTTATATATTACTAGAAGCCTGGTGTATGAAATCTGTGCATGGGTCCATCCTGCACTGTCTCTAATCTGGAACCCCTCAAGAAATGCCTGACTAAAGGGCAGTCGGATATTCCTCTCACAATCAAGGACTGTTGGCTTCCAACTGCTGGCTTGCCTGCCTGCCTGATTGCCACTAACTTCTTCTGCCTGCCAGCCTGATCATCCCTAACCACTCCCCTGCCAGCCTGATCGACACCTAACTGCTCACCTGCCAGCCTGATTGCCCCTAACAGCTCTCCCCTGCTGGCCCAGTCACACCTAACTGCCCTTCCTTGCCAGCCTGTTCACCTCCAACTGCCCTCCCCTGCAGGCCTGATCACCCACAAATGCCCTCCCTTGCAGGCTTGATCCCCCATAACTGCCCTCCTGTACAGGCCAGGGTCCCCTTCAACTGCCCTCCCCTGCTGGACTGGTCCCCCTAACTGCCCTCCCCTGCTGGCCCAGTCTCCCCAACTGCCCTCCCCTGCAGGTCTAGTCACCCACAACTTCCTTCCCCTGCTGGCCTGGTCCCCCTCAACTACCCTCATTGCAGGCCTGGTCCCTCCCAACTGCCCTCCCCTACAGGCTTTTTCTCCCTCCCCCAAACTGTTCTCCCCTGCAGGCCTGATCACCCCCAACTTCCCTCCCCTGCAGGCCTGGTTCCTCCCAACTGCCATTCCCTGCAGGCCTAATCACCCACAACTGCCCTGCTGGCCATCTTATGATGACCATCTTATGTCCACATGGGTAGCCATCTTTGATCACATTGGGGTGGACATCTTGTGTGTTGGAGTATAGTCAATTTGCATATTACCCTTTTATTAGATAGGATATGCATACAATATCTAATAATACACATAATAAATTATTTCACTGCATTAGGAATATGTCTCTGTTAAACTGCTATGTAACATTAAGAATATCCACACAGAAGATGTTTATTCTCTCAGGGTTCTAGAGGCTAGTGTCTGAAGTCAAGTTGTCAGAGAGGGTGGTTCTTTATAAGAGTTCTGGGGGAGAATCTATTCCATGCTTCCCTCCTAGCTTTGGTGATGGCTGGCAATCCTTGGTGGTCCTTGGCTTATAGATGCATCGTTCCAGTTTCTGCCTCCAACTTCACATGGAATTGTCCTTGTGTGTTCCAAAACCATCATGTCTCTATGTCCATTTCCTCTTCTCAAAGGATACCAGTTATTGGATTAAGGACCCAGCATACTCCAGTATGAACTCATCTTAATGAATTATATCTGCAATGATCCTGTTTCCAAATAAGGTCATGTCCTGAAATATTAGGACATAACTTTTTAGAGGAGGATACAATTCAACTCATAATAAACTACCTTCTCCAAAAGCTTATTTACTGTTTATTCACTCTAGAGCAGACACAAAAGTGTGTCCCCAAAATGTATATACACATTGAATAATTATAAAGGCAGTGCTTATTAAATACATTTCACTTTCAAGATTGAGCTATCAGCTGTAAAAGTGTGTATACATTTTGGGGACACCTGTATAGTATATAAGGGAAACTTCTCTTACATTGATAAGACCCAAAAAATTCTGCTGAGAGAAACCCTCTTCAACACCTGATCACTAGAGCAGAGGCATTTCCCTGCTAATCCTGGTTGGCAATAAGCACTGAGGTTCGTGTTCTTGGGAGTGTCCTTGGCAGGGCTAGTGCTTCCCCGGGAAGGAGAGCAGGCAGAGTTTCCCATGGGAACTACTTGGCTGGGAGAAGCAAGTGGAGCAAAGGGGGATCTGGGATGGATAATGAGAAGGGGGTCATGTCAGACCTATGATTTACTGTCTTTAATGAAGATCCTATTTCTTTTAGCTTTTCAAATTTCTCATTCTATGTCATCTGAATCTACTCTGTATCTCTGATGCTTGTCTTTTAATCTTATCTTTTTGCCTTTCCATTTTTGCTTCCGCTTCCTCTAAAAGCATACCCAAGGCCATAAACAAATCTTGGCAGAATGCATATCTGGTAAATGGATACATTTTATACATGTCAAATGATGTCAGATTTTTTTGTTGTTGATCATTATTGAAAGATAAAAAATAAAACCTAATATTTTCTCTCTGTACCTGATAGGTGACTTGTCCTTCACCTATCATGCACAGATAGGTTCAATGGGTTCATGACAAAATCCTATTTACATGTAGGAGAAGGCAGTTAGCCCATTGCTGAACTCCCTTCTTCTTAATCTAAGCAGATTTTAACTTGCAGCAGATGCAGCTCTGTTGGACTGAGAAGAGATTTTTTTTTCTACCTCTTGTGCTTAGTTCCCTGGATTTCTGGTTCCATTTTAAGCACATATAAAGCTAAAATTAATAGTTTTCAGCCCTTGAAATTTATTTTGTCTATATTATTCTTCCATGTTTTAATAATATAGACTCTATTTCCCAGCATCTGGCATCCCACTACCAGCTCCTATGGCTCTTTTGATTTTGGGGTCTCCGCAGAGATCTGGATAAAGAGGTCCTCAGGGCTGCTTGGGGAGACAGCTCTCCCTCCACCTCACAGAGGAACAGCCTCACAGTAGAGTTACAGCCCCCAGAGTTTCTGTTCAGTAGATCTTTAAAAAAATATGTATATTTTTATTGATGTCAGAGAGTAAGGGAGAGGGAGAGAGAGATAGGAACATCAATGATGAGAGAGAATTACTGATGGATTGCTTTCTGCATGCACCACACTGGGAATCAAGCCTGCAACCCGGGAATGTGGCCTGACCAGGAATCAAACCATGACTTCCTGGTTCATAGGTTGACGCTCAACCACTGGGTGACACTGTCCAGGCTGTCCAGTCGATCTGAGATTTCTGAGCAGGCGGGGAATGGTGGAAAAAGAATGAAACGCTTTATGCTCTTCCAGACCAGGCTGTTTTTCTTTCCGCAGCCCACAGATGGAGTTCCAAAGTATAATTCATTGTCTGGCAGTTAGTGCAAAAGCCCTTAGTGTCCAGCAATAGCTGGATAAACATATGTTGTTCTGTCTTCATCATTATATATGAAATAGGAAAAGTCTGAATCAGGAATTATTAGCCATATATATTTTTCTCTTAATCACTTTTTTCATGATTAGAAACATTTTAATTCTCTAGAAATATAAAGTAGGTAAATAGGATGTGTGTGTGCATTTATATATATGTGTGTTATAATTTATAATTTCCCTTGAGAAACTTTATCTTTCTACCAAGTGAACTCTCTTTATATATATATATATATATATATATATATATATATGCCAGGAAAATTATAAATTCCATTATATATATATATATATATATATATATATATATATATATACATAAAGAAACAAAAATTAAATATTCTATTATCTATGCTATGTTATATATAATAAATATTATATTATATCATATTAGTATATAATGAAATATATATATTAAGAGAGAGAGAGAAAGAAAGCATTTGGTAGGAAAGTAAAATTTTTCAAGGATAATTATAAATTCCATGAAATCTAATTTAATTAGTATTCCCAAGAAGATATTTAAATCAAAATTATTATACATTATATTAAGAAGCATTAATTTAAAAAGAAGCTTAATTCTTCCCTGGCCAGTGTTGCTCAGTTGGTTGGGCATACTCCTACATGCCTGTTTGATTCCTGGTCAGGGTACATGCCCAGGTTGCAGACTTGATCCCTGGTAGGAGGTAGCTGGTCAATGTTTCTCTCACATCAGCATTTCTCTCTCTGCCTCTCCCTTCCTCTCTCTCTAAAAAATTAAAAACCAATATAAAAAGAAACTTAAATGTTGAGAAAGATAAGCTTTCTAAAGAAAAAGTAGGGGACCACAAAAGCATAAGGAACAAGCATTTTACCAGAATAAACGACTTTTTTAGAGGAGGCAGCTTTTTGGCAACACTTTCAAAGTATTTTGACAAAATGTAAGGTGAATTCACATACGTATCATAGTGACAGGGAAAAAAGGTAACTTCTAAATAGGAAAAATAAAATGACTATGATTTACCCTTAGTGAATACTCCATAAATAATGCAATATTTCAAATGAAAACTGTATTATGAAGTCGGGAGGGAGAGGCAGTAGTCAGTTTTATTTACAAACTTTCAACGGCACTCTCCTCCTGGACTTGCCAGACAAGCCATTTGAGTAAGTTTGCTCCCAGGCATTGAACTAGTCAAAATCCTCACTGAGTAAGCTCAGGGTTTTGACATTTGCATTTCTCCTCCATTGTAAGTCACCATTTGGAAAACAGTCAATGATTGATCTTAGCATGAAAGACACTTTAAAATATTCACATATTGCTGCATATTTTTAATGTGTAACAATTTACATAAAGCATAACAAAGGGCTTAGTAGGAAATGGGTAGCTTTACATGAATGGTGATTGTTATATTAACAAGAGAGAGATATTACAACTACTGATGTCTGACGTCTGTTCCTGAATCAAATCTCTTCATACATACTTGTAAGATGCCCTTTATTATCAGAAAATAATATTCTTTATTTTGATTACCTGCCTGAAAACTAAAGGAAATTTTTATAATACTATAGCTATTATTTTTAACTATTTATAAGGTCCTTTTAATATATTTTGCTTCTCTATATTTAGTATGTATTGCTCATTTCCATGTGCATTCATTTTTACAAGAAAATGATCATTTAAAAAGTAGTGCCAGTTCTAGGGAGTTGTTGGGGGGGGGGGGCTGGAGGCATTCAGCAAAGAGGAGGAACCTCATGGTCTGGACAGCAGTGTGGTGATGGCATGTGTGGGGTTAGTGGAGGTAGAAGAGGGCATAGAGGAGATAAATGCGGTTGGAAAATACATAATAAAATATAATAAAAACAAACAAACAATAAATAAAAAGTGGTGTCAAGAACCTCACAGTAACTACTGTCTTCCAAACTTGTACCGGCGCTAAAATTTTTTTTAATTTTCTTTTTTAATTACAGTTTAGAGTCAATGCTATTTTGTGTTTGTTTCCGGTGTACAGCATAGTGGTTAGACAGCCATGTACTGTACAGAGCATTCCACTCCATATTTCCAGTCATTTTTATGTATGGGGCCACTGGTGTTTAGGGGGGTGAAAGCAAGCTGGTGAAGGTAAAATGCCTATGGACAACACTGAGGCACTACAGAATAAAAAGGGAAGTGGGTGAGTTTGAGAAACATGCTCAGCATACTGTTTAATACAAGATTTGGGGCGAGTTACTATGTTTCTGGGACTCGGTTTTCTCATCTACAAACATCAAAGAGCATCCAAAGAGCTGGGAAGATCTGGTGGTTAACCAGCCTTAAAACAACTTGTTCAGACCCTGTCCTTAAGACTTTCAGGGAAAAACATTCTCAGGCACGTTCTTGCCACACTTTTCCACCAGCCAAAATGGGGACCAAGGGCCTTGCTTGCCAAGCAATGACAGGGGAGGGCCAGGAAGCATGAGTGCCCTCTCTGTGGCACCTCTGAGCTGCAGTAGTTTACTGTAACACATTGTTGGGGCAATAACAGCTTACCGTCAGAGTTATTGCTGCATAATTCCAAAGAAGATCATGCACAGTTTAATTTTTCAGTAGCTTCGGCATGAATATTTTATTATAATTATCTGAGAGGTAGGTTAGCATGCAAACCCCTTACCCAGTAAGTAATGACCTGCTGGGTGTTGAATGGGTGAGCCATATGGTGAGGCCACGGGAACATGAAGGAGGAAAGAGGTTAGAAGTTTACATTCACAGAGGGTCTATTTTTTCACCCGAGCAAACATATGGCGCTTATAAGCATTGAAGGAATGGAGGAGCAGGAATAAACAAAGAAATCATAGATGCACTATGCAGAAAATTAATTGTGATGATTTGTTTGTAAGGAAAGTGCAATAAGGTGAGTAGAAGATGAATGAAATGCATGACTGTGCTTAAAAACAATGATGATGGCAGCTCATTTATTCATACATGCTATGTATCAGATACTAGGAAAAATACCTTTATATATTGAGCCACTTTACTCTTACAACGGTCATTTGAGATAAACACTGCTATAGATCACCAGTTTAAAGATGATAAAATGTGACTTACCAAGATCAAGTGATTTACACAAGGTCACACACTGGTACACAGCACTGAAAATGTTTGAACCTAAGCTCTTTCAAAAGTGATCCTGCTTGGATTGAGAAGTACAAATGGGCATGGGATGTAAAGTACAGGCAATAATATTGTAATAACTATGCATGGTGCCAGGTGGGGACTGGAAATATTGGGAGTACAATTTGTAAAGTATATGATTTTCTAACCAGTATGCTGTGCACCTGAAACTAATATAAAATAATGCTGAATGCAAACTGTAATTGAAAATGAAATTAAAAATAATTTAAAATATTACACTACAAAATTTTATCCTTCTGATATATTACCCTATTTAAAAAATTTGTTATCTCTTAACTCACTAGTTTCACTATTGAAGTCTATGATCATCCAGAGGAACAGCTGATTACTATGGCGAGTTGATCAGAGGTGAGACTGTTCACCCCCAGGTGAGTGTCTCACTCATTCACTTTATATATCCTACAATTAGTTAGATGGGAAAATATGAGCTATATCCGGCAGCTGATAATTAAATTAACTCCAGGCCTTAACTGTATGCTAGGCCAAATAGTCACCTAACATTCTATTGTTCATTTCAAATTTGTATCAAGACTCCTGACTATCCTCGCTCACTGGTGAGCTCCATGTTATAATTTGATTTCCAAAATACTGTACCCTTTCATTTCCTATCAACTTCAGGGTCTATGAAAACCATGTGCCAGCCATTTCCCTTAGCTCTAAGCAGTGAGTGGGTGTCTGTGTGTACATACTCATAGGAGAAGTAGAAATTCAAGATTTACTTTTCTGAATAATTTTCCAGATCCTATGAGTAAATGAAGTTAGCACACACAATTAGTCAAACTATCTTTGGTAACATGTTTTATGAAATTATCAAAAAATCATAAGCTGAATCAGAATTAAAGCTCAAAATGATACTACTACAAAGTCAGTAACTCATAGAGTGGATATCCACATTACATTACTGATCAAAGTAAGGTGTGATCAAAATTATTCATTGTATAGAGGAGACTCACAGAGAACTGCAGCAAACTGCAGAGACAAGGGGATGACACCCGGGTGATGGGACTGAAAAAGGACACGTAGGCTGGGAAAGAAAGCCTGGTGCACAAGGAGCGATGGCATTACCAGATCACAGTTTGTGAAAGCAAGCATCATTAAGGTCAAAGATTAATAAATGGGTTTTGCTACAGATGGGAGGATTATAGTGATGGAAACCCATGGCAAAAGCTATATGGAAATCTAATCAATTATTATCAAGTAATGTAATTAAGTACTGGAGACTCAAGCACAGAGCTACAGTCTCTCTATGTGGCGTTGGAGTGTATAAAATGGATCTAGTAAAATAAAATTACACTGGTTAGAAAGATTCATAAAACATATTCAAGAACATAAAACAAAGATGAAGTCTGTTTACTTCAAAAGAAGGACCTAATTCAGGTTGGCTTAGTACTAGTATACTAGTCAGGAGATAGTAGATTTAGTCATAGTAATAAAGAATCTCCCAAATCTCATCAGCTTAGAGACATTTCCATTGGAAATTGGCTGAGAACCCTCATCTGTGTTACCACTAGGTCCTCTTGTTGGGATCCAGGCAAATAAAGTGGCCACTCTCTGGAAGGATTTAAGTCATAAGGAGAAAGGGGAAAATACATTACATAAACATTAGCTCTTTAAATCTTTGCTAAGAAGTTACATAATTTCTTCTAAATTTTCACTAGTCAAAGCATATCATAAAGCAGACCTGAGTTCAACAGGACAGGAGACATGCAATTATCATATAGGAAGTACAAATGGATAATAGAAAGATGATAGAATTGGCGATGGCTGTTATAATGGAACTGGACTCTGAGCCTATACAATGTGGAAGTAATCAAAATATGGACTCCTCATTACTAGTATTTTCTAAGTAGGCTTCAGCCTAGAAAATGGGAAAGATTAAGTCAAATATCCTAGCCAGATTTGAGTGCTGGCATGTGTTGGGGTGTGTTGGGGAGGTGAGATGGTGGAGGGAGTGCAGATGGGAATGGAATAAAGAGGGATATAAAGGACTGAATAGTGGATTAGACAAAGGCATACAATTATGAAATCAAGGAAGATTTCCAACTTTACTCTCTGGGACTTACAGTCCAGAGAAAAAGAAAAAAATATGGCACCGTAAAGTGTCTTCTGTTTGATAAGGATGTTACAAGAAAATTTTTATTTAATTTCTCCAACAACCCTCCAAGATTAACATATAAATTCAATATCACCCCCACCCCCATTATGAAGAGGAACATATTTAAATATAACAGAAGAATTCAAAGTTGTTGGTCCAGGATTTTAAACTCATCACAAGTTATTTTTCTATCCCATTAATATGATGTCTTCTCATTTCAACCACCTACCTACATAACCCACAAACATTTCCCATGCAGAATGGGATGCATATAAAGCTATAATTGCAAAAAGTCTTAATCCAATGGGGAGCTATCTTTTCATCTTGTTACTTATTAATTTTGTTTATTTTGATGTTTTTCCTTTTTTACTGTTGACACTATTACAGATGTCACTCATTTCTCCTCCCCTCCCCTTTGTCCACCACCACCCAGCCCCACTCCCTTCCCCTGGCCTTCACCACACTGTTATATGGCTATGCATATATGTTCTTTGGCTTAATAACATATATGTTTTTAAAAAATATTTTTATTGATTTCAGAGAGGAAGGGAGAGGGAGAGACATAGAAACATCAATGATGAGAGAAAATCATTGATCAGCTGCCTCGTGCACAGCTCCCACTGGGGATCGAGCCTGCAACCTGGGCATGTGCTCTGACCAGGAATTGAACCATGACCTCCTGGTTCATAGGTTGACACTAAACCAGTGAGCCACACCAGCGATGCTCTTCTTTCATCCAGTTTTCCCCGTATCTATCCCCTCTGCCATCTGTCAGTCTGTTCCATGTACCCATGCTTCTGGCTCCATTTTGTTTGTCAGTTTATTTTCCTCATTAGATTTCACTTATTAATTGAGATCTTATGGTATTTGTATTTCTCTTATTGGCTCATTTAACTTAGTATAAATACCCAGGTTCATCCATTCTGTCACAAAGGGTAAAACTTCCTCCTTTTTTTATAGCTGGGCAGTAGTCCACTGTGTGTAAATGTACCACAGCCTTTTTACCCATTTATCAACTGAAGGATACTTGGGCTGTTTCCAAATCTTGGCTATTATAAATAATGCTGCTATGAACACAGGTGTGCACATATTCTTTCTGAATGGTGTTTCAGGATTGTTAGGATGTATGCCCGTAAGTGGATCGCTGAGACAATGGCAGTTCCATTTGTAATTTTTTGAGGAAACTGAATACTGTCTTCCACAGTGGCTGCAAGCATCTGCATTCCCACCAGCAGAGCACTAAGGTTCCCTATTCTCCAAACCCTAAATTGTTTGTTGAATTATTGATGGTAGCCATTCTAGCAAGTGTGAGGTGATGAATACCTCATTTGCATTTAATTTGCATCTCTCTGGTGATTAGTGATGTTGAACATTTTTTCATATGTCTATTAGCCATCTGTATGTCCTCTATGGAAAAGTGTCTACTCAGGTGCTTTGCCCATTTTTAAATTGGATTTTTTGTCTTCCCGGTGTTGAGTTGTAAATGTATTTTATATATTTTGGAAATTAACACCTTATCAGATACATCATTGTCAAATATGTTTTCTAATACAGTGGATTCTCTTTTCATTATGTTGATGGTTTCCTTTGCCGGGCAGAAGATTTTTAGTTTGGCATCATCCAATTTGTTTATTTTTTCCATTTCACCCTTGGCTTAGGCATTGATTAAGCAAAAATAATGCTTGTGATATGTCTGAGGTTTTATTGCCTATGTTTTCTTTTAGTGTGTTTATAGTTTTGAGACTTGCATTTAAGTCCTTTTTCCATTTTGAAATTATTCTTATGAATGGTGTTAGTGGTGATCTAGTTTCATTTTTTTTGCATGTACCTGTCTAATTTTTACAACACCTTTTATTGAAGAGGTTGTTTGTTCTTGTCTCCTTTAGCAAATATTAATTGACCATAAAGGCATGGGTTGTTCTGTTCTATTAATCTATATGCCTGTTCTTGTGCCAGTCCTAGGCTGTTTTGATTAGAATGACCTTGTAGTGTAGTTTGCTAAAAGGTAATGTAATCCCTCCAATTTTGTTTTTCTTTCTCAAAATTGTTGAGGTTATTTGGGGTCTTTCTTGGTTCCATATCATTTCTTTTTTTGGAATGTTTGTTCTAAATCTGTGAAATATGCCACTGGTATTTTAATAGGAATTACATTGAATCTATAGATTGCTTTGTGTAATATGGACATTTTAATGATTTTAATTCTTCTAATTCATGAACATGAAATAAGCTTCCACTTGTTTGTATTGTCCTCTATTTATTTTCTCAATGTCCTATAGTTTTCCAAATCAGGTCTTTTATATTCTTGGTTAAATTTATTACTAGGTACCTTATTTTATTTTTGTTGCAATAATAAATCAGATTGTTTTCTTAGTTTCTCTTTCTGATAGTTCATTGGTGTATAAAATTGCCATCCTTATACTTTGCTGAATTAATTTATTAGATCTAGTAGTTTTGTGGTGAAGTCCTTAGGGTTTCCTATGTACACTCTCACGTCTTCTCTTAATAATGACAATTTTATTTTTTTCTTTCCAATTTGTATGCCTTTTATTTCTTGTCTGATTGCTGTGGCTAGGACTGCCAGTACTGTCTATGCTAATAAAGAGATAATATGCTAATTAGACTGGATAGACAGGACGTCTTCCAGACATCATTTTGGACAAAGCCACAATGGTGGGGGCTGAGGCAGAGGCGGTTAGGGGCAATCAGGAATGCAGTCAGCTAAGCAGTTAGGAGCCAGTGATCCTAGATTGTGCGAGGGATGTCCAACTACAAGTAAACCGGAGAGGGTGCAGGCTGGGCTGAAGGATCCCTCCATGCATGAATTTCATGCACCAAGCCTCTAATATTGAATAAAAGTTGTGAAAGCAGACATCCCTGTCCTGTTCCTGTTTTTAAGGGAAACTCTTAGTTTTTGCCTATTGAATATAATGTTGGCTCTAGGTTTTTCATATATGATTTCTATTATGTTGAGGTATGATTCTTGTATTCCCACTTTGCTGAAAGTTTTTATCATAAATGGATGCTGGGTTTGATCAAATGCTTTTTCTCCATTTATGTGATTTTTATTTTTCTATTTGTTTATGTAATATATCACTTAATCGATTTGCAAATAGTGGACAAATCTTTCATCCCTGGAATAATCCCACTTGGTCATGATGTATGATCTTTTCAATGTATTTTAGAAACTGATTTGGTAATATTTTGTAGAGGATTTTAGCATCTATATTTATCAGGGATATTGGTTTATAATTTTCTTTCTTTATAGTGTGTTTTTCTGGTTTTGGAATTAAAGTAATGCTGGCCTTACAAAAAAAAGCTTGGAAGTCTTCCCTCCTGAAATTTTTGGACTTGTTCAAGGAGGATAGATGTTAATTCTTCTTTGAATATTTGATAAAATCCACCCGTGAAGCCATCCAGTCCAGGACTAAAGAACTAAAAACTAAAATTTCCAAAATCACTCTATGAACCAGACATCAAATTTTAGATGTGTGCTCAGATTCCAGATTGTGACACACTGAGTTTATCTGGCTTTTACTGCTGCTGCAGAGTGAACCTTTCCCCCAGGCCCACCATAGCTGCTTGTTTAAACAACATTTTACACAGACACTGTTTCTTCTTGAATGCCAAATGCTTAAAGGTGCTTAGTATTTGTCAATTCCAAGGCAGCCTACCATCCTGTGTCTGTGTATCCAGATAGCTGTGATCAGCTGCAATCTAAGCACACAGATGAGAGGAAGAAGAACTGTCACTTTTTAGGACAACATGATTCTGTATATAGAGAACCCCAAAGACTCCACCAAAGAGCTATTAGTAACAAGCAAATACAAATTGTAGGATACAAAATTAATGTGCAAAAATCCATTGCCTTCCTGTATACTACCATAAAAACTTCAGGAAAAGAAATGGGGGGGAAATTTCTTTTACAATTGCAACCAAAATACCTAAAAATAAACTTAATGAAGAACATGAAAGGCCTATATACTGAAAATTACCAAGCGTTATTAAAAGACATTGAAAAAGACACAACAAGTGGGAAAATATCCTGTGCTCACCGAGAGAAAGAATTAACACAATTAAAATGGCTATTTCACCAAAGCAATATACTGATTTAATGCAATTCCCACCAAAATTCCAATGTCATTTTTAAAAGAAATAGGTGAAATAATCAGATTTGTACGGAGCCACAAAAAACACTGATGAGCCAAAGAAATCCTGAGAAAAACAGAATAAAGCTGGAGGTATTATACTACCTGACTTTAAGTTATATTACAGAGCTCTAATAATTAAAGAGCATGGTATTGGCAGAGAAACAGACATACAGATCAATGGAACAGAATAGAAAACCAGCTATAAAACATGTAAATGGAGAGAGAATTTTTGACAAAGGAGCCAGAAACACATGATGGAGTACAGACAGTCTCTCCAATAAATGGTGCTGGGAAAAATGAAAAGCCATATAAAAATGAATGACAAAAATTAATTAAAAAATGGATCAAAGACCTAAATATAAGACTTGAAACAAAAATAGTTACATTAAAGAAAATATAGGTACCAAACCTATGGACCTTAGTAATAGAGAACATTTTATGAACTTGACACCAAAGGCAAGGGAAGTAAGGACAAAATAAATTAATGTGACTATATTAACCTCTATGCCTTTTAATTAGTTTTTTTTTTGCTTTATTTTTCAGGTAAGGATATCCAATTTAATGTTAAATAGAAGCAGTGAGAGTCAACATCAAGCCTTGTTATTAATCTTAAGAAGAAAGCATTGAACATTGTATAATTGAGTATGATATTAGTTATAGATTTTTCAAAATTATCCTTAGTTTGATTGAGAAAATTTTCCAGTTAGTTGAGAATTTTGGGTATACATTAGATGCTTTATCTAGATCTATTTAAAAGACTACTTGGTTTTGGTTTTTCTTTTTAAATTTATTAGTATTCTAAATTGCATAATTCTTATTCAAATATTAAGGTAACTTTTTATTACCAGGAACAGCAACCTTTGGATATGATATATCATAATTTTTAAAAAATATATTTTATTGATTTTACACAGAGATGAATTGAGAGAGATAGAGAGTTAGAAACATCGATGAGAGAGATACATCGACCAGCTGCTTTTTGCACACTCCCCTCTGGGGATGTGCCTGCAACCAAGATACGTGCCCTTGATGGGAATCGAACCCGGGACCTTTCAGTCCGCAGGCCTATGCTCTATCCATTGAGCCAAACCGGTCTCAGTGATATATCATAATTTTTATATTGTTGAATTCTACTTATTGAAAGTTTATTGAGAATTTTTGCTCATGTAAGATATTGGTCTAATTTTCCTAGTTGGGATGCCTTTGATTTTTGTTTCTGATCAATACTGGTGTCATAAAACAAAACGAGATGCCTTTTCTTGTCCATATTTTAATGACAGAGCTATATGAGGTTTGTATTATTTTATTGTTCATAACTTATTGTGTGTGTAAGTATATATAAATGTATATGCTTGTATGTATGAATATATAATCATCTATGTATACTGATTATGTGATTAGTATGACAGATTTAGTATGTATTAAGGGATATGGTGTAATATGGTATATGATTTGAACAAATGTGGACAAAATCTTTTTTTATAAATACAGCTGAGAAGTATGCTGATGAGTATTTCCCAGTCCTTAGAGAGCTAAGATTTGTTTTCTCTTTGTTTTACAGAAGTAAGATATTTTCCTTCTTCATTGAATAATTTTTCTAACATACTGAACAGATAAATTGCATGGAAATTACAACCCTCAAAGTATATTATTCCTCAGTTTCTGTAAAATACCTAAATAGTTCATGGACTATGGATTCTATATATTTATTGGCATATATTTTCCTATTACCAGTCTTTTTATTTTATTTTATATTTTTACTAGGGGCCCAGTGCACTGATTTGTGCACCTTGAAAGGAACTATGGGTCCCAAAGCTGTGGTGGGCACAGAGTGGGGACCCTCTGTGGGGACCATCCTCCACAACCCTGCCTGGCCCCTCTTGCTGTGGCCCTCATGCCCCTGTCTGCTGGCATCCCTGCTCTCACTGCTGCTGCTCTAAACCTACTGATAGCACGGAGCAATTGGGGTCAGTGCCAGCAGCAGGTGCGAGCAGGCCTGGTGCCATCAGCAGGTGCAAGTGGCGGCTGCTGCCCTGATCACCCCACAGGAGCAGGGTGAGGTGGAGAAGCCCTGAGGGGTGATCAGGGCTGGCAACTGCTGCTCACACCTGCTGATAGTGCCAAGTCATCAGGGCCTATGCTGGGCCCTGGTAACAGGTGTGAGCAGGGATGGCACTGAGAGTGGGTGAGAGAGGTGGCTGCTGGTCCTAATTGCCCCTGAGGGTTTCTCCACCTCCCCCTGCTCCTGAGGGGCGATTGGGGCCGGCAGCCACCACTCAAACCTGCTGACAGAGCTGAGCAATCAGTTGATGCCCGCCATGTTCCATGTACGCCCACTGGGGGTCAGTGCACATCATAGCGACTGGTTGGTTGTTCTGCCATTCAAACTATTTGCATATTAGGGTTTTACATACATATAGACTGATTTCAGAGTGGAAGGGAAATGGAAAGAGAGAAACATCAATGATGAAAGAGAATCATCTAGTAGGGGTGAGCAAACTTTTGACTCGAGGGCCACAATGGGTTCTTAAACTGGACCGGAGGGCTGGAACAAAAGCATGGATGGAGTGTTTGTGTGAACTAATGTAAATTCAAAGTAAACATCATTACATAAAAGGGTATGGTCTTTTTTTTATTTCAATAGTTTAGAACAGCCGAACAGGCTGGATCCAGCCCGCGGGCCTTAGTTTGCCTATGGCTGAGCTACTGCAACCCGTGTATGTGCCTGACCTGACATCAAACCCTGATCACCTGGTTCATAGGATGACACTCAACCACTGAGCCACACCAACCTGGCTTACTACCAGTCTTTAAGATAGGAATCCATATACCTTTCTTGTTTAATTCTTAAAGGACTCATTTGCTGAGGATTAACGATTTCCTTATCACCTTCAGAGGCTGTAGAGAACAGAATAAACCAAAGACTAATAAATACCTGTGATTCCCAGGATCCACCACTTATGCTGGACCATGGGCTATTTCCTTTGCAGCTACACTGGAGAAAGTTTGACTGTGTGGCATCATATTTAGAAAAGCAGATGAATGGTGCATTTAACATAGGTGAGACATGTGATAATAACCACTTACCTAGTAGTATCCAGACTCACGATGTGTGAGTTTAATGGAAACTTGAAAGGTTTTACTGCAACCAAAAAAACAAGCAAATAAACGTGATACACTCTGTAATTTAAAAAATGCTAATTTATACTTCTAGTCTTAAGAGATTAATTTCCTGTTCTTAACAGAAATATTATGTTTTATAAACAAAACAGAGTGTTCATATAGTACGCTCCTTCAAAAAATGTGAGCTATACTATCAAAAGTTATTTCCATATTATGATTACACAATGAGCAATTTTGGTTTTCTTATTTTTGAAGTGTTTTTGTTTTGTAGAAAATTCTTAGAACAAATCTGAAAATGAGTGAGAGAGAAGAAATCTGGGTAAGTATATGATAACATTTTAGGAGAATTTTGGGATTAACTTCAGTGTGTTTTGCAAATATATAATTAATCTTACTTCTTTAGAGGAATAAGTAAATGAATACAGACCAAAGTAGCTTTCTATGCTTCTGTTTTCTCATGTGATTCCTGATTTGTTTCTGTGTATCCATTAAAATGAAGAATAAGTCTGGTGATTATGCCACCATTAATTCATAAACCAAACTCTCATTATTTACTATTCATAGTAATGTATTATTGCCTCTTGTATTAGGGTAACATTAGCTGATAAAAAAAATTTGGGGGGCGCCGAAACCAGTTTGGCTCAGTGGTAGAGCGTCGGTCTGCAGACTGAAAGGTCCCGGGTTCGATTCCGGTCAAGGACATGTACCTTGGTTGCGGGCACATTCCCCGGTAGGGGGTGTGCAAGAGGCAGCTGGTTGATGTTTCTCTCTCATCAACGTTTCTAGCTCTCTCTCTCCCTTCCTCTCTATAATATATCAATAAAATATTTTAAAAAATTGGGAGGGATTTTTTTGCATTTTTATTGATTTTAGAGAGAGAAGAAGGGAGGAAGGGAAGAAGAAAAAGAGAGAAAGAGAGAGAGAGAGACAGAGACAGAGACAGAGAGAGTTTGACTTGTCATTCCACTTAGTTGTGCAATCATGGTGGTTCTTATATGTGCCCTGACTCAGGATTTAACCTGCAACCTTGGCATACCAGGATGATGCTCTAACCAACTGATCTATCTGGCCAGAGCCAGACATTTTCTACAATACAATTTTTGAGGGTATATAGCAGTCAAATGCTTTGTTTGCTATCTGAAGTCAGAACAGAGAGCAAGGATATGTATACTTTTTATAAACCCATCGCTAATCTAGGGAAACATCACTTTTGTTGACCAATTGGGCTAGTACAGTGGTCAGCAAACTCATTAGTCAACAGAGCCAAATATCAACAGTACGATTGAAATTTCTTTGGAGAGCCAAATTTAAAAAAATATAATTTATTAATTTTACACAGAGAGGAATTGAGAGAGATAGAGAGTTAGAAACATCGATGAGAGAAACATCAACCAGCCACCTCCTGTGCACCCCCAACTGGCAATGTGCCTGCTACCTGTGTACATGCCCTTGACCAGAATTGAACCCGGGACCTTTCAGTCCGCAGTCCGACGCTTTATCCACTGAGCCAAACTGGTTTCGGCAAGGAGAGCCAAATTTTTTAAACTTAAAAGTCTTCTAATGCCACTTTAAAATAGACTCTCCCAGGCCTTGGTATTTTGTGGAGGAGCCACACTCAAGGTCAAAGAGTCACATGTGGCTTGAGAGCCGCAGTTTGCCAACCACAGGGCTAGTACTAATCACAGGAACATACCAGGAAGTTAGCAAATGCTGTTCCTATCTAGAAAGCTGCTTCCCAGCAATAACACAAGGTGGAAAAGATGCACACATTAAAAATTATATGGTTTTATTATTTTCTTTGGTTCAAATTCTATGTACACCCTTACGTAGTACACAATACCATTTTAAGTACTAGTGACAGGGACATACCCATTATTTCACAAAGTGAATATCAACTTTTAAAAAAGTCTTAACTGGAGGATGTGTTTAGAGAGAGAAGAGGGAATAGAGAGAGACACACTGATATGAGAAACACCGATCAATTGCTTCCCATATGCTCCCCAATCAGGGATCGAACCCACAACGTAGGTATGTGCCCTTACCAGGCATCAAACTGTCAACCTTTTTGTTGTGTGGGATAATGCTCCAACCAACTGAACCACCTGGCCAGGGCTCAACTTATTTTTAAACAGCTGGTTAGGCGTAATTCAATTACCCTATGGTTCACTAAGTTAAAGTGTAGAAATGCTTTTCAATATATTTATACAGATGTGAGCCATGATCAAAACTGATTTTGTAGCAATTTAGTTATCTCATTTTGAAAGCTCCATGCCCATTAGTAGTCGATCCCAATTCCTCCTTTCTCCCTTATCCCTAAGCAACTACTAATCTATTTTTATATCTAAAGATATGTCTGTATTGATCATTTCAACATAAAAAATACACAATATGTGGTATTTGTGACTGGCTTTTTATACTTCACAAAGTGTTTTCAAGATATATCTGTGTTGTAGCATGTATCAGCAATCCCTTGGTTTTATTGTCATGTGGCATGTTGTATGGATTTACTTGATTTCTCTTATGCATTTACCAGTTGATACATATTTGAATTGTTTCCATTTCGGTGCTACAGTGAATAATATTTCTATAAACATGTATGTATAATTTTTGTTTGGATGTATTTTTTCCATTTAAATTAGTATATACCTGGAGTTGATGGGCCATAGATAACTCTGTTTATTATTTTGAAGAACTGCCAAATTATTTTACAAAGTGGCTACAACATTATACAATCATATTAATAATATATGAGAGTTCTAACTTCACATCTCTACCAACACTTGTTATTATTATACCTTTTGTTTTTAGTCATCTCAGCATGTATGAAGTAATATTTTATTTTGCTTTTTATTTGCATTTACCTAATGACTAATGATGTTACCTACATATTTTCATGTGCTAATTGGTGATTGCTAGCATGTAACTTTGGGGAAATTTTATTCAGAATCTTTGTTCATATAAAATTTGATTGTTACTTTTCTGTTATTGAATTGTAAAGATTCTTTATATATTCTGGGTACATGATTCTTATCAGACAGATTTGCAAATATTTTTTTTCCAGTCTGCTTCTCTCTTGTACTTTTGATGTAAATAAGAAAAAGATTAAAAACAAAAAAAACAAAAACAAAAAAAAAACACATTGCCTAACACAAAATCACAAGAATTCTGTATTTTTTCCAAGAGTTTTAATATTTTAGTTCTTACACTCAGGTCTATAATCAATTTTACATTATTTGTGGTGTGTGTGTGTGTGTGTGTGTGTGTGTGTGTGTGTGTGTGTATGTTTGGTGTGAGAAAGGGATGCAAATTCATTCTTGTGTATGTGGATATAGAGTTGTCTCAGTGGTCAGTGTCATTTTTTTTAAAAGTCCTTTCTGAATTGAATTGTCTTGCCACTCTTGTGGAAATACAATTTATCACAAATGATGAGATTTATGGGTGGGTTTTCCTTTTATTTTTTTGCTTATGAATGTTAAAGCGCCCCAGCACCATTTGTTGAAAAGACTGTTATTTCTCATTGTATTGACTTTGTTACCTTTTCAAAAGTTAATTTATTGTATTTGTGTGATTTTACTTGGGACTTTCTTCTGTTTTGTTACTTTTTCTTCTCCAATACAATTCAGGCTTGATTATCGTTAATTTGAATTTTCTTGAAATCGGGTAGTATGAGTAACCTCCTTTACATAAAAACGTAACAGGAACAAAAGCAGTGCAGAGTACTGAGGTAAGTGCATAAGTATGCTTTTAGCTGCTTGGTAGAAACTGTGTTCTTCAGGCTTAAGAGATGATGCAAATCAGCTCATCAAGCAGGAGATGGCATTGAGGATTGGGCTAAAATTTCAAGTAGCAATAACTGCAGTTTTTTACCCAGATAGAGTCTCTATTCATATAACCCTGGAAAGCCATATTGGGCTGGTTTGCATGAAGCATAGAGGTTGGTAAAGTTTTCAACATTCAAGGAAACAGATCTTTGTATTTTTATATTTTAACTTTTTATTGGAAGCAATAATAAACATAATGACAATACTGTTACTTTGCATTGTTTGTGGTGGTGGTATTTAGTTTACAGAGTTCTTCTATATATATTTACTAAAGGCCTGATGCACAAAATTCGTGCAAGGGACTCAGCCCCCATCACCATGGTGGGTGCTTCTGCCTCATCCCCTGCCGTCATGGTTTTGCCCAGAACGATGTCCAGTCTAATTAGCATATTACACTTTTATTATTATAAACTAGAGGCACAGAAGGGTCCCCTCAGCCAAGCCTACACTCTCTCCAATCCAGGACCCCTTGGGGAATGTTTGACTGCCAGCAGTCAAACATCCCTCTCACAATCCTGGACAGCTGGCTCTTAATTGCTCATCTGCCTGCCTGCCTGGTCACCCTTACGGCCTCCTGCCCTCCTGGTTGCCCCCAACTGCCCTGCCCCTGCCAGCTTGATCACCCCACACAAGCCTGTTTATTCAGTCATTTGGTCTTCCCTCACTAACCCCCCTGCTGGCCTAGTCATAGGCAGCCATCTTGTAAGAGTTTGAGGGTCAATTTGCATATTCCTCTTTATTATATAGGATTGCATCCAATTACAATTTTAAAAATTTTCAAGGTAGAACCCATTTTCACTATTTTTGGATAAAAAAGTGAATACTGCACTATTTACTAAAGACTGTTGTAGAAATGCACACCTTTAGTGTTCTAGAGTGTCCCAGAAAATCAAGCACTAGCCACGTTAGTAGGAAATGACTTATGAGCAACACAGTAGTTTGCCTAAGAGTCAACTGAAAAAGGAATCTGTTAAGAAATCCAAACAGGTTGATATAAACAATAAGAGGGTGGAAGTGGGGAATGTTGTGTATGGCAACATATTTAGAGTTAATGAGATGAAATTAGGGTGATTGTAAAGGAAGTTAAAGTTAACAAAGTTGTGGAGTTAGGACCAATTAGGAATAGAGTTATCTTTTCTGTTGAGTGTTGGGAAAAACATGTTTTAATGTGTTAGAATAATTGGTTTATGGAACTAACTTTCAATAGTTGGTTTAGAGACTATTCTAGAAAAATGTTAAATTTCAGAAGTGGAGCCAGCTGTAAAACATCACATATGAATGCATATAGCCTCATTTCAATGGATTTTTAATATTGTTTTTAGATGTTTTGTTTTCCCCTTCATGTTGTCCCTTAAAATTTGGTAGTAATAGTAAAACTTTATATTATACACACAATTAACATTTTCATTCTCTGTGCTGTATCTTATAAAGCATCATGTTGATAAATTAAAATATTTTCTTAATACGATTTATAGCCCTAGCTGGTTTGGCTCGATGGATAGAGAGACTGAAGATTGGCCTTCAGACTGAATGGTCCCAGTTAAAGACTATAAAAACATGCCCAAGTTTCAGGCTCTATCCCAAATAGGGGATGTGCAGAAGGCAGCCGATCAATGATTCTCTCTCATGATTAATATTTCTATCTCTCTCCCTTCCTCTCTGTAAAAATATCAATAAAAATATGATGTATACCCTATTAAAATATAGTAATATAAATTTTGTGAACTTCACAAGCTGGCTCTTCAGTGTTACTCTAACAATTGAATATAGTTTTTGAGTTTCAATGGCAGTTTGTTTCCAATACCAACTCAATTTCATGCAAGTTTCAAATTCCAAATAATTACATTTTGATCAATTATGAATAGTGTTTCTTTTCTATTAGAATATTCAATAGTGTTTTCCTAAGTAATCTGAAGGGCAAAGCCTCCATCGAAGGCAATATGATGTAATTGATGATTTTCACACAGACATGATAGGGTCTATTAAAAATCTAGATAAATGTACCTTTTTAAAGTACAGTACCAAGTCTTGGAATAAGAATAAAGTTGGAAAAACTCAAGTATAATACAAATGTTGTGAATTTATGGAGAAATATATATATATATATATATATATATATATATATATATATATATATATATAATTTATATATTGTTTCTTTTCCATTTTCCACACATAATCTCTCTTGTTAACAAGGCGGAAGAACAAGACTGAGGATGCTTATGATTTAATAATAATTTTTCTTTCTGCTAGGATGATAGTCCAGAATCTCTCTAAATGTAAGTAAGGTCAGTAGCTTTATGTCCATATGTAACTTATCACACATCTCTCTGCACAATGCTTGTTTGAAAAGAGATTGCAAGTCTGAAATATGTCTCATCAGGGCTGCCCATAAGAATGCTATAGGCTCAACAGGTACAGAGACAAGGGAGGGCCTAAAGGAATATTGCCCTTTATTTAAATGACAGTGATTTGTGCAAAAGTGGGAAGGAGGAAACCAATAGTTGAAGAGCCTGAAAAATGAAGGCAATAGATTATCAGCTGGGAATGTGGTATTCTTATGGGGAGGGTTTTCTGTGTGGTCCAGGAAATTGCTGGTGAGTGAGCAGAGAAGCTAGAGATCTGAAATGCAATGGCGCCTGGATCATCAGTTGATGATCCTATTGACCCTTGTTAGATTTTGAAAGGCATTTCGCAGGAGCCCCAAGGACACAGGCTATTGTCTGCACATCTAGGACAATAGCAATGCCATCCTTTGAGTGAAACACCAGATCACTCCCTCTCTGACCCTTGGCTTCCTGTCATTAGACTAATGTCTGTAATGCACCTTCTATCCCCCTTCCCTCCCCCCAAACCCCCCAATCCCCTTCAAATCTCCTCATCCCCCAATTCAAGGAGAATGTGGAGCAATAATTTGCATTTTCTATGGCAGGCTCATTGAGTGATAGAAGCAGGTATTTAAATAGTTGAGAGGACAATTCTGAGTTTCATATTTTCCCATGGATCTTGGGATTTATTTCATTTGCTACCTTTCAAATGAATCAAATTCCCAAGGTTTTAAAAATAAGCAAACAAAACACTCTTGGGAAGAAGAAGGACAACTGAAGCAAATGGGTAATTCATTAAAACCTATAGAATTTAAAGACCTAAAAAATGACAGGAGGCATGCTGGTCTGTTTCCCCCTATGGTTGGGACAAAAATCCACAAAATTTATCTTCTGTAAACAGATGTAAACAGTACTAGGTGTACTGGTTAATAATAGCAGATTTTGTAATCAAAGAAAACACAATAATTTTAAGAGAAACATCAAAAGTGCTTTATTCAAAATAATGTCTATGACTAGCTACACATTTCCCCATCTTTCAGGTAATTTGTGGATACCATCCCAAAAGAACTTTTCTTGTTTTGAGGCAAAATATTCAGAGACCCAATTTTCCACTTCTTCCTACATTTTGAAGTGCCACTCAGAAAGTGTGTGTGCCTTTGATCAGAACAATTGGCAATCTGAAGGAGCAAGGTCTAGTGAATACGGCCTGTTGGTTAATACTTCCCAGGCAAGATCTTTTAATGTGTTTTTAACTGGTTTTGAAGTGTGTGATGGTGAGTTATCATGAAGCAAAATTACTTTGCCGTGTCTTCTGACCCATTCTGGTCAGTTTATGATCAAATCGTGCTTCAAATTGATTCTTTGTTGTCCATAGTAATTAGTATTAACAGTTTCACCTGATTTTAGAAGCTCATAATTCACCACACCTTCCTGATCCCACCAAATGCTGACCATTGTCTTCTTTCTGAAGCGATTTATCTTTGCAGTCAATGTTGATGATTGACCTAGATCAACCCATGCTTTGTGCATTTGGGATTCTCCAAATAAATAAAATTTTCATCACCAGTCACAATTTGATGCAAAAAAAGACTTTCTTTTGTGCTGTTGAAGCAACATTTTATTGATGACTTTTCGGTTTTCCATTTGTCTTTCATTCAGTTGCTGTGGCACCCATTTTCCTTCCTTTAAAAACTTTCCTAAATGATCAGAAATTATTTGCTGAGCAACATTTAATCTTTCAATTTTTCTGAAAGTTGTTTTTTTGTTTGTTTGATTGTTGATTTGATTTTTAGTTTGACATGTATCTTCACCCAATAATTTATGTAATTGTTGGTCTACAAATTTTTTAGTTTACCTGGACATTCTTTGTCTTTCACATTGAAATAATCACTTTTAAAGTGTTTAAACCAGCATTTACAAGTATCTTGAGATGGAGCGTGTTCACCATAAGCTTCCTGAAGTATTCAGCAGCACTTTTCTTCAAAATAAAGTAATGAATTATAACTTCCTGCAAATGCTCTTTTTTTGGCATGAAACTTGGCATTTTTAAGTGTAAAAATGTCTATGATGTTAACACCTTCAGCAAATTTGACATGAAGTTTTGAAGCTTGTTGTCAATATAACAAAATAGCATAGATGTCAAATCACATATATATATATATATATATATATATATATATATATATATATCAACATATGTATAACTCCATGTATTTTTTTAAATCCGCATTATTAATCAGTACACCTAGTATTTATCTGATCATGAATCATGGTGCAATGGAAAATGTATGTATTTGTTATAACCCATGTTAGGGATTATACAACATTATATTCTACTAGAGGCCTGTTGCATGAATATTTGCATAGGTGGGTCCCTCAAGATGGCCTGCAAGGATTAGGCTGAAACTCATAGTCCAATGCCACCTGTAGCTCCTACCTGCCACTCCTGCTCATCTTGGCCCCACTGTACCT
This sequence comes from Vespertilio murinus, assembly GCA_963924515.1. Lineage (NCBI taxonomy): Eukaryota > Metazoa > Chordata > Mammalia > Chiroptera > Vespertilionidae > Vespertilio > Vespertilio murinus. The sequence goes on along the minus strand of OZ004714.1, from coordinate 48,152,864 downwards.
GCCACGGGCTTGTACCCAATCAGTCCTGATCAAGAGAGGCACGCTGTAGCAGCACTTGCCAGCCATGAGCCCTGCATCTGGCATCCCCCCTAGGGAAGTGGCCTATGGGATCAGGCCGAAATTGGCTCTCCAACATCCCCTGAGGGGTCCTGGATTGTGAGAGAGTGTAGGCCAGGCTGTGGGACCCCACTGGTGCATGAATGGGGCCTGGGAGGGACTGCGGAAGGGTTCCAGGGCATATCTGGCCCATCTCACCCAGTCCCAATTGGCCAGACCTCAGCAGCAGGCTAACCTACTAGTCCGAGCTTCTGCCCCCTGGTGATCAGTGCATGCCATAGCCAGTGGTTGAGTAGACTTAGCTTATCATTTGCATGTTATGCTTTGATTGGTTTAACAGTTGACTGGTCACCAGATGACAGGACACTTAGCATATTAGACTTTTATTATATAGGATGTGTTATTATATAGGATGTTTTTGTTTCAGTTCATTTTTCTTTATCTTAATCAGAGTTCTGCTCTTTTTTCTTGGGATGTGAGGAGCCAGGTGAGAGAGGAGGATGATGCTATTCTCTGGATCCTGGGAATTTTTGGAGCAGCATAACAGCCGCAGGGCTTCCTTGTCTTCTCTCTGAGTTAGGGACTGCAGGAGTTCATCCTACAGAGCCTTCAGGGACTCATTTGTGGGGTTTGGAGATTTGCTGGAAAGCTCTCAGTGGCTCTGTTTGTTATCAGAAGCCAAATCAGACAGCAGCAGCTGTCACCAAAACCTCAGAGAGAAAGCACTGGTGATTCTTTCTGACAGCTTCTCAGCGAAGGCCTCGGGCAGATGGACCGTGGCTCTGCTGCTTCTCCAAGTGTGTCTGTGGTTTTCTGACTTAGAGTGACTGGGGACAGCGGTGAATTACACTGCCAAATGAGGCACAACAAAGCTCCCACACACCAGGCACCCGTGTCTCACAGGTGAAGGCCCCTTGTGATTGCCCTGATAGGGGAGGATGTGGTTATCCTGCTATGAGGAGCTCAATTCAGGATGCCAAGTGCCTGGGGGATAGGGCCCATATACTAGTATGTTCAGAGACAAGGGGAGGTGACAGGGGTGGTAAACTGAGTCAGGTAGGTATTTTGTGTGTGTGTGTGTGTGTGTGTGTGTGTGTGTGTGTGTGTTTACAGAGAGGAAGAGACAGGGATAGAGAGTTAGAAACATCGATCAAAGAAAAACATTAATCAGCCACCTCCTACATACCTCCTACTGGGGATGTGCCCACAACCAGAGTACTTGTCATTGACCGGAATTGAACCTGGGACCTTTCAGTCCACAGGCTAATGCTCTGTCCACTGAGCCAAACTGGTTAGGGCCAGGTAGGTTCTTTGTTGTTGTTGTTAATCCTCACTGGAGGATATTTTTCTATTGAGTTTTAGGGAGAGTGAAAGAGAGGCAAAGACAGAGAGAGACATGAATGTGAGACAAACACATTGGTTGGCTGTCTCCTTCAGGATCCCTGATCAGGGCCCAGACTGGGGAGGAGCCTACAACCAAGGTACATGCCCTTGATCAGAATTGAAACAGGATCTTTTGGTTCATAGGCTGACACTCTAGCCACTGAGCCAAGCAGCTAAAGCAAGTAGGTGTTTTTATTTAAAGTTTTTTTTTTTTGTTTTGTTTGTTTTTGTTTTGCTTTCAGAGAAGCTTGTCAGTCATCTGCACTAAAAATCAGCTGAGAAGTAGAAGTGGCTCAGGATCAGAAATAACTAATTAGCCAATAGCAAAAGAGGCCACTTAGACTTGGAAGGGACACAAAAGTCAGTCTTAAAGAAGAAGATGAAGTTGTTAAAGGAAATCGCAAATTGCTTAATCTGAAAAACCAAACATCAATTTATTTGAATTTCTAGTAAGAGGAATTGAGAAACTCCATGCAATAAATAAACACATACATATGCAGGTGCCCCTTATTCTAAATGAAGTGGATGGTCTTTTGGAATATGAGGAGGGTAAAATTTAGTCACAATTATTTAAAAAGGATATTCTGGTTAATGTACTAATCCAAAAAGCTAATTGGGTAAATTTGAAAGTCTGCCTAAAGGGACTTGTGGATTGTGGGAATTCTGTTTCCAGGTTTGAAGATTTTAATATGCGATGGTTCACATACTGCGATAGAGTTGTTTATAGTTCTCTCTAAATGTTGGTAAAGTGATTGCTTAGCTATTATATTTTAATTCTCAAAGCTGATTAAATGTCTACAGCCTGAAGGGTTGATGATGCCTGCATGTTCACCTTCTAGTTCACTTGGACCAAATCTTGCTTATAATAATAAGTAAAGAAGATGAGCTTTATCTCAAGTAAACCTCAAGTCCAGTCTACCCTGTAAAAACTAATCAATATATATACTATATTCAACTGTGTGAGATCACAGATAAAGCAAAAAGAGCCCTTTGGGGTTCTGAAGGGTTCTGAAGGGTTCAGAGGGATAGGTGTGTTTTTGTTTGTTTGTTTTGGGTTGTCACAATACCTGACTTGCTTCTGGCATTTAGTGGGAAGCACTTAGATATACAAGGATCCTAGGTGTTTCTACACAGCTCTACACAGTTAATTTCCCACCTTAAATGCCCCTAATGCTTCCACCGAGAAATTCTAGGGTATTTACAAAATCTTCAGGGACAAAATAGTGCCTGAAAAGCTTTATTTGATTGGATTATAATAGATAATAATGAGCCAAACATCAGGACAAGAAATTACTGCACCCAGAAAAATATGGTATCTTCTTTGGGACTTCAGGATTTCAGGCTTAAGGATAAGAAAGGAACAGTTAATGAACACTGACTCACAGATACTGGTTGACTTTTTTACATTGAACAGTTCAATCAGTTTAACATTCTCAGAGAAAGAGAAGATTGTTTTCCTTCATAGACAAAAGCCAAAAGCTGGGAAAGAGAACAACTTTCCCAAAGGCACAGAGCTAAAGAGTAGCATCTCTCAGGAGACTGAGAAGGCAAGACCTACGGGCAAACTTCTAGGAACCTCCCCATCCCTTTTTATTTATTTTTTAATTGAATCTATTGGGGGTGATATTGGTTCACCAAACCAAATATCTTTCAAGTGTACAACTCAACAACATTCTGCAATTCTAAGTGAATTTCACTTAAACAGGTAAACGGGGATTCCTGGAGCTAAGAATTTATCAATGAACTTGTTTGTTTTTTGTTTTTCTATGTGAACTATCTTTGAAGTAGAGTTGTTCTTCCAAAGTTTTAAAAGCATTTTTTATGAACATTTATACTTCTTCCATGAAACCTTGTTATCGTTAAATTATTCTTTGTGATTCTGTTTTCATGATAAACCAAGAGCTTTTGTCCTTCTCCTCTTCAGTTAAGCCATTCATGTTGGTCTACACTGAATACTAAGAGAAAGGTACAGTATTTATGTCAATTCTATTGTCATAGTTACAGAAGAATTAGAAATGATTAGACTCATAGCCATCTGAAAATGTACCATTAAGTAGTAAGAACTAATTCCGAAAGCTAGAGACTCGTTTGAATAGCCCATTTCTGTAATTGGCTTTTGTGAAACAAATGAAGTATGTTCCTCACGTCTTTGTAGGGAAATTAAATAAATTGAATATAAACTAGATTACCGTTCCTTAAAGTACTTTAAGTACTTTGTGTAGTCTAGTACTTCAGAGATATTTGCCAACATGATGGCCTCCCCACACGCATCATTCATCTGTTGGTTTTCTTATTAGAATATAGTAAACAGATCATTGGAGAACATCAGAGAGCACTAATTTAAGTATGCACATTATTAGATTCAATTTTACACTAAATAAAACATTGCATTCACTTTTTAAAAAAATCAGGATGAATGTAAGCCCGTAATATGTCTTGATATAAACTTTAGAATGATTCTTCAATATTATAATTTTAATGTACAGTTCTATTTTCACCATATATATCTTTAATATGTTTGCATATATTAAACATATATGTAATAATCCTTCCTCATACAGATTTCATACATGTACAATGTTTGGGGTTTTTTTTGGTTGGGGGAGCTGGCAAAGTTTCTAGTATACACAGAGACTGACTCTGTCTGCCAGCAATTTATTTAGCACAGCTTAGCTGTGGGAATTATGATAATTTCACAAGCCAATAGCATACAGAAAAATGTTTCTTAATAAGCTAACAAATAAATAACATGCTGCACATTGACGATAGAGAAATTATAATATTGTTCCAGGCAAAGGGAGATAAAGGGGAAAGTCCAAATTTAACTGAGGTGTATCTTTTTATATGGATTTAGTAACTTGGAGAGATAGCTTAAACAGCTGTAAGTGGACTTCCAGCTGCGAGCACAAAACAAAAGTTTCTTGTTGCCAGAGTACATGGTTAGGAGATGAAGGCATGGGTACTGGTTATGGGGCTGGGCTGCTCTGAGGGTTATCCCCACAGGAACATTGCATGATGTAGCACCCCTGCCCACCAAAAAGTCATCTTGGCCAAAGCAGAAGCAAGTGTCTCAGATCTTCAGAGAGCTGTTCATGTTGGCAAAGTGTGCCCTGTCCAGGATGGAAACTCTCCAATGGTCCTCACAAACTTGCATTATTTGTAGTCTAAATGCCCTTGTCAGTGCAGGCAGCCAGGAAATAACAAAAGGGAGCTAGACTCCCTGGCCTGATTGAGTCTGGAAGTTATCCTTCCCGTACCTACCTCCCCCAAAGAAAGGAAGGACGGCTTTACAGCCTCCCCAGGGAACCACTGGTTCATTCCCACCGATTGCTGGGTAGGGCAGAAATACAGGGGGGTACAGGGCAGGGTGTGTGGGGGGAGAACCAGTAAAGTGGATATTTCTCTACTGGGGCATGTGCAGTAGGAAAGAAGATGGTGACCATAAGGGAGAAAAAAGACTGGATTGAATAGGGGGAGGACCCAACACAAGCCTGCAAAGACCAGGAAAGAGATTGGTTAGTTTTAAAGAAAGCTTACCCCTTCCCACGTCTTAGGTATATAATCAAAGCTTCACAAAGACTCCTCTTGGTAGCACCTGCTTGCCTATTCACGTGTGTGCTCTCTCTAGAAGCTCTGAGGGCTCCAAGTGCTGGTCCTGTACAGCCCTGGAGGCCCAGCACCTGCACAGGCCCAAGGGGGTGGGGGTCCAAGTGTGTGACTCCAAGTGCAGACCTGGGTGCACAGTACAGCCCTAGACAAAACACAGTTAGGAACAGAGACTAAGCTAACCTGACAGGGATAGCGGCTGAGCTGGACTAAGCTTTGGCATGGACTCAATGGAACTTCAGCAGCTTTGTATGCCCTGCTGATGCTGGGTATAGGCACAAGATCTGGTCCAGATCCTTCTTCTGGACTTTCTATAGAGATAGTAAAATTTGTTTTTATTTTCATGGTTTCATAGTAAATTTTAATATATGGTGTGGACATTTCTTTCTCATTGCATATGTCTCCATTTTTCCTTAACCAAATTAAACATAATTTTCTTTCAGATAGACTTTATAATTACTTTGTCTAGTTTCATAAAATAGTTCTTTTTTTTGGGGGGGGGTCAAAGTTAATGAAACAATACATTTAAAGAGAATGGATTACAGTAGTTTTTCTATATGTAAATATAACACTTTTAATTATAGAATATTATATCATGCATACTTTTGGAATCAGAGTATAAATTCATTTTATGTATTAAAAATGCAAATCCATTTTATGCACTAAAATGCAAAATGATAAATATAAAAGTATAAACAAAATCATCATAAAATTCTCATTTAAAACTTTGTTAACATTTGCTCCATTTTCTTTGAGTTTCAGTTTTTTTAGGATGTTTACAACTTTATGTATTTATGCAGGAAATATTTTTTATTTTTTGTTTTTTTTAATATTTATATTTATTGATTTCAGAGAGGAAGAAAGAGTGAGAGATAGAAACAGCAACAATGAGAGAATCGTTCATTGGCTGCCTCCTGCCCACCCCCTACTGAGAATTAAGCCCACAACCTGGGCATGTGCCCTTGACAGGAATCAAACCTGGGACTCTGCAGTATGCAGGCTGATGCTCTATCCACTGAGTAAAACTGCCTACAACTTTGCAGGATACATTTTAGAGCTGGAAAATGTATATAAACAACAACAAAATAAACCTCATCTTATGTATCATAGCTCTCAGAGACTTTCACTTTTATCACTTAAATGTGTACAATATTTTAGTCTGATCTGTATATGTATATACATATATTTTTTAAAAGGAGCAATGATATTGATAGTAATAGCTAGAATTTATTATAAAGTATATAATACAAGTGTTAACTGCTTAACATTTTTTTAAGATTTAGCTTCACAGCAACTCTTTAAGGAAAGTAATAATCTTATTGTATTTATGAATACATGGTTATTATGTATATTTATTCATAACTTTAATAATCTATAATAAAATAATAATTAATCCAATAAACAAAAGATATAGTTATGTTATTTCTAGAGGAAATACACATTGATAAGAATATATTTCAGCTTGTCAAATTAAAACTAAATGAAAGTTTTAGTACCTCTTGTTCTTTTTTAGAAGAAGAGAAATTTATTTTAATGTTTTATATAAGCATTATATTAAAGTATATCTAGGAAAAGTACACAGATCAGAAGTTGCAGCTTTTAATTTTGACAAAGTGAACACTCACAGGTAACCAGTACCCCATTTAAGAAGCACTACTGTGTATCTATCCTTCAGTCAGCAGTCTCACCATGTTTTTTTTTTTTTTTTTTTTTTTTTAGTTTTCTATTATCTGATCTGTCATTTTTTTCTGTTGGGATCAGGACTTAAAATAAATCATGAACTCAATCCCTTTGAACTTTCAATGACTATATCCACTGTGTGACATACCTTTTCATTCTATTACTTGTGTCTTTGATGAACACATGTTCTTAAGTTTGATGGTATAATTTATAATTTTTCTTAGAAGTTTATAATTTTTGTATCCTGACAAAGAAAAATATACCAATTCCAAAGTAATTCCTATGTTTTCTTCTAAAAGCATTACTGTATTACATTTTATTCTCTAATCCCCTTGCAATTGATTTGTGTGTATGGTGTGAGGTTGGGATAAAGAGCGCTTGATCTTTCTGATAAGCATGGGCAATTGACCAAGCACCAGTTATTAAAAAGTCCAGCCTTTCTTCATTGTACTTCAATGAGGTTTGTTTTTCTATTCTTGTCCAGTTCCATACAGTCTTTGTCACTACAGATTTATAAATATTCTGATAGTAGTAGTGTAATATAAGTTATCCAAATTTGTTCCTTTAACTCAAGATATTATTTAGGCTACTCTAGGGCCTTGCTTTTTGATATAAATTTGAAATTTAACTATTAATTGTGACTTTAAAGAGTCTTCTGAGATTTTTATTTTAATTATGTTGAATTTACAGATCAAAGGAGGAGAATTGATAACTTTAAGATATTCAATTTTCAAGCAATAAAAATGATGAATTTTCTTTATTTATTTACGTCTTCTTTCTGAATTATGTCATAAATTTTTACTGTTAAAGCAGCATCACTTTATTAGATTTAATCTTAGCTTTTAATTTTTTCTAGGATGCTTTTTTTATAGTTCAGGGGTTATTTATACTGCTAAATAGGTTACACTTTGTTTTGCCTTATGTTGACCTTGTATTCAGTGATTTTGCTATATTATTGTATTAATTCTATTAATGTTTTTGTAGATTTTGTGGATTTATTATGATAAACCTGTTGTCTTCTGAGAATGATAGATTTCTTGCTTCAGTAGTCAAGATCTCCAGTGCAAACTAAAACAAGCACATTGAATAAGCATCCTCTTCTAATTTCTGATATCAAAGAAATCTAATAATGGGGCTTTTAAGGCTTTTTCTCAAGCTACAATATTCACTGTAGGTGAGGATATAGGTTAAAAAGGACAACCTGATGCATATAGATGAATGTGGAAAATTATTTAGAAAGTAATCTCCCAGTATTTCTCAGAACTTAAAAGTGTAATTTCATATATAATGCACACAGATGATCACTGCATTAATATTGGAAATAAACACCAATGTCATTGGCTACTTTAAAAATATGTCAATGTAATGCATGACAATTATTAAAATGAATGCAACGAGTCTATAAATCCTACTTGAATGACTTTAATATATTGGCATATTTATTTTTATAAGTATCAAATTTGATATATATTTCCATCAAAAACTAATAACATACTCTTAGATTTCTTCTCTCTCTCTTTCTCTCTATCTACCTGTCTCTCTGTCTGTCTATCTCACATACAAATAGAGGAACATACACATTTACAGAAACTCAGTGAAAAGGTGAGGGTTTAGCCCTTGGAAATTGGAAATGGAGGAAACTAGTGTATCACTTTTATTATACATTCTCTAATATTAAAATGCTTTTTATTATAAATCTAAAATAATTTTGAAATAAAAGTTAACACAAGGTAAGATAATGAGTTTGGCATTCTCACATAGAACTTTCTTAGGTTTAGTTGGTAAGTGACATATCCATATTTCTAAATCTGATCCTGAGGTTCAGAAATTTAGTATCTTTATCATGAGTTACCCAAATAAATCAGCATCTTCATGGGTGGCCACTTTGTTAATCACTTTGTATTTACATATTTTGTGTGAAAGTTCAGTGGATTTTGAGCACCTTTTAGTACTAAACAGTCTTTGTGCTCAAACTTTACTATCTGAGACACATGACCCCATCACATAAGGCCTACAGCACAGATAGCTATGGAAATCCATTATATTGTTTTCCAGCCCCTACCCAAGGTGTCTGAAGTATTCTGCTCTTTTGAACAGTGACTTGTGACGTAAGTTAATATTGTGAAGGGATTTTGGTTTTCCCTTTTCTTTCACCTTTTTATTTGGGGATAAGTTATTGACACTTCAGATATTAACTTCCTGGAACTCTGCATACCCTGCTCTATGCCCCAGAGAATCCCTCTCTCCTGAGCCCACTGCTCCTCTAGTGTTTCCTGAGCCCACAGCTATTTGCTTTCTCCCGGGCTCTCTATGTAGGAACATGTTTGGAAAGCTTCTTAGGATTCATCTGTGCTTTATTTTATGGAGTTGCCTACCTTTATGCTCCTACTAGCTTCTCTGGTTACCTCTTGCCAGTCAGAAAAGCACAATTTTGGTTTATAAAATAGTGTTATCCAGCCATGAAGACAGAAGAGAAACAGTCCAGAGATTGAAGACGCCTTACCATACTAGCAGACAGCAGCTGTGTGCCGCAGAAGGATGCCCAGGACCAAACCAGAGAAGGTCAGACCTGCATCACCACCATTTGTCCACCATCCAGAACTGAAATGTCATTGCTGACATGTTCACATAAGGAACTGTTTGATGTTGAAATTGGGACTCAAAAAAACTCTTGGCCCAGAAAGAAACTCACTACAGAATGATTCATTTGCCTCTCAGCATAACCATTATGGCTTGTCTCATTTTTGGTTCTTATAAGTGTATTTCTTGTATCACAGATCTCATGCATCTAGGGGAAATAATGAACAACATAGACTGGTGAACAAAAGCAGACACGGAGACAGGGAAGCATCGATCAGACTGTCAAACCTCAGAGGGAAGGTAGGAGGGGGTGTGGGTAAGGGGGAGAGATCAATCAAAGGACTTGTATGCATGCATATGAGCCTAACCAGTGGTCATGGACAACAGGGGGTTAGGGGCACATGTGGGGAGGGGTTTGGGATGGGAATGGGGGGATGAGGACAATTATTTGATACCATAATCAATAAAGAAATTTAAAAAAGTGTTATACTTGCCCATCAACTTGTAAAGCCACAATTTTATGTATTTTCTGCAAGTGAGACGTTATAAAGACAAACAGGCCAAACAGTATTTTGGGGAATGAACAAACACACAAACAAACAAGAAAATAGCAACAACTACAACATCAAAAAGAAGTACAAACCGAGAAAAAAAGGATCCAGGCCAGGAAAGTAATTTTCCTGTGTTTACCCTGCCTGTGTCTGATGATAGTGAGTGTTCCTCGGGAGGTGACTATTGTGGGAGGAGAGAGAGCAAAGCTACTGAAAGGAAAAGGACTGGAATGAAATTCTACTTGCTTGCCTGAGGATATGTGGGGAAATGTCATCCCTAATTTCCATTAAAATACCCATCAAAACTTCCAGACTATAGAAGTCTAAAGAATTAATTTAAGTGAACAATAGTTACTGAGTGTAGTCTTGATTTTGGATTTAACAGAGGTAAGGATGGGGATAAGGTCCACTAAACCACTTTGCATTCTCTTTATGGGCTTTGATGTAGAGCAGTAAATGGAAATGTACCAGAAGTAGGCTTTCTGAATTGCCTTATATTATAGATTTGTTTAACATATCAATGAATTTACCATCTAATCTGTGTAGATTCAGGTTTTCATTAATATTCACACACATTTCTTTGGCTAAAGAATTAAAGTCCATAGAGAATTGGTTATAAAGATCTATTATTTGAGGCTGTGTGGGCAAAAACTCGACCTTTGAGCACTAGCTGAGCAGAGAGGCAAACTTTATCCTTGAAGAAGAGCTACGAAAGTTCTCCATAGTGAGGAAATACTTTTCTGTGATTGGTTTTTCCTCACCTTGTCTGATTAACAGTACATACATTGGTGAATCATGATTTTGAAATATGCATATATTTATATATTCTTTCTTTCTTTTAAAATTTTATTTATTTATTTTATTGATTATAGTATCACATAATTGTCCTCATCCCCCATTCCCATCCCAACCCCCTCCCCACATATGCTCCCACCCCCCTGTTGTCCATGGCCACTGGCTAGGCCCATATGCATGCACACAAGTCCTTTGGTTGATCTCTTCCCCTTAGAACTGTTGGCCCAGAAAGGAACTCACTATATATTATTTCTGTATAAAATATATAATCGTAAGGTACTATCTTATGTGTAGAGATGTCCCTCAGTATTCACAAGGGATTGGTTCCAGGGCCTACCTCTAATATCAAATCTTCAGATGCTCACATCTCTTATGTAAATGTCATAGTATTTGCATGTAATCTATACATCCTCCCAAATACTTTAAATCATCTCTAGGTTACTTATAATACATAGGGAATGTAAATAGTAGGTAAATAGTTATTTTACTGTATGGTTTGGGAAATAATGACAAGAAGCTAAGTCTGTACGTGTTCAATACAGGCACAACCATTGTAGGCCTAACTGTATAGCACATGTCAGCAGCAACGTAACTTTTAAAAACATGTTTGATCTGAAGATGGTTGAATTCGCAGATAAGGAACCTGCCGATATGGAGGGTTGACTGTATTCCAGTTATGTGTTGCTACTAACCTATCACCTTAACTGAAACCGGTTTGGCTCAGTGGATAGAGCATTGGCCTGCAGACTGAAAGGTCCCAGGTTCCATGGTTGCAGGCACATCCCCAGTAGGGGTTGTGTAAGAGGCAGCTGATCGATGATTCTCTCTCATCGATGTTTCTAACTCTCTATCTCTCTTCCTTCCTCTCTGTAAAAAAATCAATAAAAAATGTATATTTAAAAAATGTAGTGGCTTAAAGCAAGAACAGGGATTTTAAGATCTCTCATCCTTACTCTGAATCTGGAATTAGGGCTTGCCACCTCTCCAGGCGGTGAATGGAGCTGCAGCAGCTGGGCGGGCCGGGCTAGAGCAGAGGCTGATGGCGGAGGGTGGTCTCTCCCTCGCTGTGGTCTCTCCACCGAACCAGTTTGGGCTTTAACTTCTTTATCACGTTCTTCTGTCCAACTGCTGCAAATGTTTCCCTTGTAGCTACCATGAAAAACATCTTACCTTGCCGAAACCGGTTTTGCTCAATGGATAGAGCTTTGGTCTGCAGACTGAAAGGTCCCAGGTTCAATTCAGGTCAAGGGCATGTACCTTGGTTGTGGACACATCCCTGGTAGAAGGCAGCTGGTCGATGTTTCTATCCTAGCTCTCTATCCCTCTCTTTTCCTCTCTGTGGAAAATCAGTAAAATATATTTTTAAAATATCTTACCTAAAGTATTTTAAACTTGTCACACCCTGTTTTAAACTGGTGCCTTCAATAGAATAAGTATACTTTATATTATACTGCTTATCCTCCTCACATTTTAAGTGATTACTATTGCAATTGCAACATAATACATTATTTATGTTGCTTTTTAAAAACTTTCATACTAGGTTTGTGAGTTATATGCCACTGCTACCATATTCAGAATCTAAGTATGACTCTATATTTACCAGTACCAGTGAGATTATAATGCTTTTTATGTTTTTATGATGATAAGCATTCTTTTACTTCCATTTAAAGAACCCCATTTAGCATTTTTGTAAGGCAGGTATAGTGGTGATGAACACCATCACCTTTTGTATAAGAAAATTGTATCCTTTCTTTGTTTCTGACAAATCCCCTTTAAAATAAATAAATAAACAAACTTTCCCCACATTTACTGCTTATCCTCTTCCTGCCTCACCTCCAATGTTAGGAGGAGAAATAGTAAAAACAGTTTATAGTGAAGATTTTTGATTGAGGGGACAGTGTGTTGTTAAATACTTTTATATGTCATGTAATATTTGAAAAGGGGTATTTACATTTCATAAGCATTTGTGAAGAAAATCAATATTCCATTACAAGATATTTAGGAAGGATGAATCCCTTTGAAATTGGTGCAACATCACACATTCCCCAATTACAACTAAAGTGAGAAACGGAGTCTATGAGAAGGCAGAGACAAACCACTTTAAGAAGAGAATTGACAGAGAGGCGAACCATGTGGAGATCTGTTCTGAAGAGGAAAACTAAATATTTTAAGTTCTGCAAGAATGGGTCTCAGGCGCTTCACTGCTGAAGGGACCCCTGAGAAATGTAGTTCCTTCCCTCGTCTCCCCGGAACTCTGAGGGTGACTCCCTAAGGCTGCTGTGACCCTGTGTCTCACTCTGCTGAGCAGAAGGCGGTACTGAGTCACCAGAAGAGGCAGGGAGGGAGGCGGCCAGGAGGAACTGTATGCACCCACAGGGAAGTCTGGGATCTGGGGAACTGTACCCTTTTCTAGATGGCTTTGTGCTTTCTTCCGCTTTATGCAAATTATTTCATACTCTTCTTTATTCTATTATTATTTTTAAAAATTTCATTGAATCTGGACTGTTGAATTTTCTTCAGTGACATTATCAGTCCATTTTGATAACCATACATTCCAAAATTATACTATGACATAATGCAATTCCAACTTCTATTCTAATCAATTTATTTGGAAACTTACCAAGCACATAAGTTCTATTTAGGTTAAAGAAATAACTTAGAGATGGCTCCTGGTTTGAATGGACATTTAATTAGCTGTCTGTGGATGTACTTTCTACTTCAATATTTATGGACCATCAGAGAAAGGTAAAAATAAAACAGCCCCAAGAGTAAGAGCCAACTGCTGTCTATAGCTGGGAGAAAAAAAAAGTACTTCCTCTACAAGCTGTGAAACTGACATGGGGATTGTGCTAATGCCTCAGGAGAGCCTTTGTAGTGAAAATGCTGGCTTAAACAAATATAACAAAATAACTCCTTTCCTCCTCTCAGCCTCCGCATGCTGTTTCCTCTCCATAAACTGAAGGCTGTACTAGCTAGAAAATGGAACAGCTATCCCTCTTGCATGAGTGAGTGCTTTAGAGACTTTCAAATCTTCTCATCTACTCCCATCTTTTTAAAAGTTATTTTAAAATTGATATTTTCGGGAGAGAGAGAGAGAAACATTGATGAGAGGGAAACATTGATTGGCTTCCTCCTGGATGCCCTGTATCAAGGGGCAAGTCTGCAACCCCGGCATGTGCCCTGGCTGGGAATTGAATGGAAACCTTTCAGCACATGGGGTGAAGCCCAGCCAACTGAGCCACACCGGCTGGGGCTCTACTCCCATCTTTCAATGAGAAGTGTTTACATGAAAAACTGAATATGCAATAGTAATATTGACTAAGATATGGAATATTAGAGGAGAGAAATTCAATGGGGGGACAAGAGGAGAAAGGCAGAGATAGATTTGTGATGTATTGATTTTTGTGTTTGTGTAATCCAAAGGTGATACACAGTAAGATTTGTATACATGTTTCTGGATTATAGAAAAGAGCAGGCATGAACTCTTGTATTTCTACCCATGTTAAGAAACTGCATTCTAAATTCTACGTTTATAGATGATGAATCAGAGGCACAACTTGGCAAATTAATTTGCCTAAGGCCCTGCACATAAGAACATATGAATCCAGCATTAAAACTGGGCCGTATAACTCCAATGTTTTTAAATTAATGATTATTAGAATTTTTAAGCACATGAAAGGATAAAGTAAAAGGATAGCACAATGAACATCCATATACCCACTGCAAATGGCTTTGTGCATTTCTGTTGCATAATTTGAAAATAAGTTTTAGGCATAATGAAATTTCAACTCTAGATACAGGTTAAGTCTACATAAAATGATGGTACCAGTAACATATCTAAAAAAAATTAAGACTACATCACATCAGCTAATATTCAGTTCATATCCAAATTTTCCTAATTGCTGTCACATTTTTAGAGCTTTTTTGTTTTTAATCAAGATACAATAAATGTTGTTACATTAGGTCTGGATGGTTCCTTCGTGTCTTTTGAAATAGAACACTTTTCCCATCTCTTTTCTCTTTTCCCAATATTGACTTTTTGAAAGACTCAGGCCAGTTGCTTGGTTGAATCTCTCACATTTTAGACTTGTCTCATTTTCTCGTGGTGGTGTGTAAATAGCTCTCCTATAGAGCCTGACTTTTATCTACTATCTTACTTTTCTTCTTCTGTAGGTCCTGGGAATTGAGTCATTTCACAAGGAAAGATTCATTTAAAAAATGGTGCTGCTGCTTTATCCATCACTAGAATGGGCAATACCTTAAAAGTAAGATTGCATTTGGTACCTGTCACTGTGACTGACATCAGGGGTCGATTTGACTGAGAATGTTAGGAACTTTGAGAGGGCAAGCTAGGCTGTTGGCTTGGCCTCTTCTTCCACAATGACCATACTGGCAGCAGTGTTCTGCTGATATGTACAGTTAAGATGAAAAAATATCTGAGTCACTACACTTGGTTCAATGTGAATCCTGGTGTGTGTGTGTGTGTGTGTGTGTGTGTGTGTGTGTGTGTGTGTGACACACTCATCAACTCCTCACAAAAACATTATATTATAGATATTACTAGAGGTCCGGTGCACAAAATTTGTGGATGTGATGGAGAGGTCCTTCAGCCCAACCTGCACCCTCTCAATAGAGGAGTCCTCAGAGGATGTCCTACTGACGGCTTAGGCCCGATCCCCGTGGAGAGAGGGCCTAAGCTGCAGCCTGGCCTCCCTCTGCAGGAGACGACCGGGCTGATCAGGGGAAGGTGACACCCCCATCACCCACCTGAGGATATTTTCCCATTGATTTTTAGAGAGCGTGGAAGAGAGGGGGACAGACAGAGAGAAACATCAATGTGAGAGGGATACTTTGATTGGTTGCCTTCTGCATCTCCCCTGGCCTGGGGAGAGCCTGTAACCTAGGTACATGCCCTTGACCAGAATCAACCCAGACCCTGCAGTCGGCAAGCTGAGGGTCTATCCACTGAGCTGAACTGGCTAGGGCAGGATATGACATTTCTTAGCCCCTACAGCAGAGGACCTTTGTTTTTTTGCCTCCAGGCATGAGGTGGAAAAACCCTAGATTGCCTACTTGGTTCCTTATTATCCACGTTACCAAGAACAGCAAGTGACATACAGGGAGCTCAGCCAATGAGCTGTCCGAAAAGTTGTTTCCTCTGCAGCTTGAAGGCCCTGTTCTCTCTGGGCCTGCACCATCCATGGTTTGCCTCACCATGCACACAGTCCCCTCCTGCCTACACCATGCATGTAGTCCCCTACTGCCTACCTATGCATACAGCCTCCTCCTGAGTTGTGACATTACGGTGTCCCGGACAATTTGCATGTTACCTCTTTATATGTATAGATTACCAGTATTATCCCATCTGAGAAATGAGAGTAGCTATTCAGAACTACTAGTTATAATAAATCTGCCTGATTCTAAAACCTATAAAACTTATTTAATCCAAAATGGTAAAAATGTTTCAAGTCTCATGCCAACTGTGGCTGAATACAGCACAGTCATGAGCAGAATTCTGAGGACATAACCCATCCCAGTGAGAAAGAGTGCCTTAGAAAATCCTGTTACTCATGAACCCCAAAGAGCATAAATGCTAGTACATATGAAGAATATTTGAGAATGTCACCTGACCCACAATGAGCAAGCAAATTCTAGCAGGTTCCTAGCTTGGAATATCAGTTGTTTCTTCCTCCAAAACAGTAGCAGTTTTACAAGATCTTATTAATACAAGGTATCCAGCTGTTGAGGCACTAACTTGTTTTCCAGGCCACATGCATGTTGAGGGGCGGGGTGACAGCTGAAGGTGGTTGGAGGAGTAGAATTATATGAAGTTCACAATGGTTCCCTAAAGTAGACAAGAGGTCACTGTTTACAGCGGACTAGAAATAATTGCTCTGTGAATGTCCCATAATGTGATCTCTAACAGATTCTACACAAGAGAGCATTTAATGTAAAATGGCTTTATGGGTCATTGAGAGGAAATCCACAGTTTTGCAAGTGAGAATTGCTGAATAGATGCTTTCTATTAAATTGTTAGAAAGCTCCAGACCCATGAAAAGTGTGGAAAAAAAGTAACTTTGTAGGATGCCTCACCCAGGTTTCATTTTCCTCACTGTATGGAGGCATTGTGCCATGGTACAGCCAATCCCTTGGAAACAAATGGTAATTAGGAATGGAGGCAAATGATTTGATTGCATTATTAAATCTGAGGTAATTAGAGACATAATTTGATTCCTTGTAATATGGCTATTAAGAAGGGCATCAACAAAGCCAAAGATGCTGGCATGGAAGGATGAACCCTAAACTCTTACTTTCCATACTCTTTCAAATCCTGTGCTATTTGCCATTTCCCAACCGAAGTCATCGTTAAAATATTAGGTATCACTTTATACTTCCTTTTTGAAAAATCATATTTTATTGATTTTTTAAAGAAAGGAAGGTAGAAGGATTGAGAGTTAGAAACATCTATGAGAGAGAAACATCCATCAGTTGCCTCCTGTACATACTAGGGATGTGCCTGCAAACAAGGTACATGCTCTTGACCAGAATCAAACTTGGGACCCTTCAGTCTGAAGGCTGACTCTCAATCCACTGAGCCAAACCAATTAGGGCTCACTTTTTACTTCTTAATATTGTATTCCAGCACTTACCTAACCTGAATTCACTAGTATGACTCAATGATACAGAGAAGCTTATCCCTCACTGATTTTAAGTTTGAAATAAACATTTAGTGAGTTTAAATGTTTGGGCCATTAGTACCTGAATTTGAAGAGATTAAGCATCAACTAAAACAGTTCTTTCCTCTTTCTTCTTCTTCATTGTGATGAGTGTCCAAGTCAATGTGAAAAATAACGCATTATAAAGAGCTGTTAGATAACCCAATATTACCATGCACTTCCAAAGGCTTTTGTTCTTTTTCATTTCTTTGTTTAATAAAATCACATTCGTCCTCACAAACACAAAATGGAATTTTCTCCCTCATTACAAGTCCTGGGGACTCAGTTATTTTTCATCACATTAGCGCCCCTATCCTCCACTATACATTTTGGTGTGTGGACATCCCCCTCTCCTGTCAGCAATATGACCTTTAAAACAAATAAATGTATACTTTTTAGTTTTAGATTTTCTTTTCTCCAGCTAAAGAAGGAATTTTAAACTCTATCTATGGCTCACTGAGGAACTAGCTAAGCACAGAGAGTCCCAGAACAGCTCCTAGAGAATGAGTCTGTTGGTCTTCACTTGGGACTCAGAAGTATTCATTGTTTACGAGTGCCTAACAAGACTTTAATTCACCTCATTTTCCGAACTGAGAAACACTGCAATTAGGGGACTAACAAAAAGAAAAAATGAGGAAGTTACCGATGGCCTTAATCTTTCAAAATTTGGTAGTGTTCATCTATGTTCTTGTTGGCTTTATAAGTTTCTTCCTCCCCAAAAGAGTTCTCTAACCTCTGTGGTCTGATATCATCTTGGGACAGGTCAGAAAGATACAGCTAGTGCCCTAGCTGGTTGGCTCAGTGGATAGAGCACCGGTCTGCAGACTGAAGGGTCCCAGATTTTATTCCAGTCAGGGGCATGTACCTTGGTTGTGGGCATATCCTCAGTCGGGGGGAGGGGTGTGTGTGCAAGAGGCAGAGGCAGCTGGTCGATGTTTCTCTCATTGATGTTTCTAACTCTCTATTCTTCTCCCTTCCTCTCTGTAAAAAAATCAATATATATATATATATATATATATATATATATATATATATATTAAAAAGAAGTGGCTAGATAAAACAGCTCTAGAGTCTTGGAACATACTTGTCCATATACCACTAGGTTTTTAACCTTTACTGGATGCCCTCTCTGAGACATTATAGTCAAATGGGTACTTCAATACAAGTCAGCTGTTCACTTTTTTCCCTTCTATTGCTAATATTTGAGCTTCAGTTCAGCTTTGTCATCTGGAGTGTGATATCATAGACCTTATTTGCCAGAGATTAATGGAAGATCATTCGAGGTGACAGTTTCTATTTTTAAGTAGACTTCAGTTTCAGAGCGGTTTTAGGTTACAGAGAAATTGAGCAGGCAGTACAGAGAGGTCCCAGATACTCCCTCTCCAATCACCCCTTCGCCAGTTTTCTCTTTTATTAGAATCTTCCATCGGTGTGGTACATTTGGTACAATTGATGAGCCAATAATGACATATTATTATTAACTAAAATTTATACTTTATACAAAGCCCATGTTTCATGCCATTCATTTGCATGACTTTTGATAAATACATAATGCCATGTATCTAATAGTTCAGTATCACACAGCATAGTTTCTATTTTCATAGTTGCCGGAAAAGTCCTCCATGCTCTGCCTCCTCATCCCTTCTCCCCACTCCACCATGGCCACCATAGAATTTTTCACTCTTTCCATAGTTTTACCTTTTTCAGAATCTCATATTATTAGAATTTTATAGAATGGAGTCTTTTCAGGCTGGCTTCTTTCATTTGGCAATATGAATTTAAGATTTTTCCATGTCTTTATATGGCTTTATATCCTACTTAATTTTGTTGTTAAATAATGATTCATTGAATGGATTCACCTAAGTTTGTTTATGAAGTCAGATAGGTAAGCAATGGGTGGCTTCCAGTTTGGGGCAATTCTGAATAAAACTGTTATAAAAATTTATGTGCAGGCTTTTGTGTGGACATATGTTTTCAACTCATAAGTGCATAATTATGACATTGTATATAAGCCAGTGTTTGGCTATGTAAAAAGCGTCTTCCAAAAGTGCTATAAATGCTAGTCCTATTGCTCCACATCCTTGTCAACATTTGGTGGTTAGTGTTTTGAATTTTAGTCACTCTAATAGGTATATAGTGATATTTCATTTATGTTTTAATTTGCAATTCCCTAATGACATATCATTTTGAATATATTTTCATATGGTTATTTTTCCCTGTGTAAATCTTCTTTATTGAGGTGTCCAGATCTTCTGCCCATTTTTATATTGGGTTGCTTGTATTTTTGGTAAGCCTTTTATTAGATATGCATTTTGTAAATATTTTCTCCTACTCTATGGCTTCTTTCTCCCCTTAGGAGTGTCTTATAGAGTGTAATTTTAAATTTTAATGAATTCCAATTTATTACATTTTTTTTCTTGTATGTGTCATGTTTTTGGTGTTGCATGTAAAAACTCATTAACTGTATATGGTGTCAGATGGGTATGTGATTTATAAGATTATCATTAGTAACTTATATAGTGTGTCATCACTGGATTGTACATCTGAAACTAATCTATATATATAAGAACCCAGTGACCAGAATGGCAGAACTGCCAGAATGACCAATGGCTATGATGTGCACTGTGACAGCCAACCAGCCTGGTCTGGGTCCCATTCCCTGGCTGGCACAGCCTCAAATTGGCCCCCAACCGGGAAGGCTGTTGACATATCGTTTGAATATATTTTCATATGGTTATTTTTCCCTGTGTAAATCTTCTTTATTGAGGTGTCCAGATCTTCTGCCCATTTTTATATTGGGTTGCTTGTATTTTTGGTAAGCCTTTTATTAGATATGCATTGTTGAGTTTTGGTAAGCCTTTTATTAGATATGCATTTTGTAAATATTTTCTCCTAGTCTATGGCTTCTTTCTCACAGGTTGGGCACAGACCCAACCTGTGCATCAATTCATGCACCGGGACTCGAATACAATAATGTATGTCAACTGTGGTTGAAAATTTAAAAAAAATGATTTAAAAGATTAAAAAATAAAATAAAAACTTCTTGTCAAATTCAACTTCACCTAGTTATCCTCCTTTGTTATCTTCTATAAATTTTGTGTTTTATATTTAGGCCTATGATCTCTTTGGAGTTAATTTGTGTGAATGGTGTAAGGAAGGTCTATGTTTAGACTCATGGGGGAGTGTATGTTCAGTTGTTACAGCACCATTTGTTGAGAAGGCTGCTTTTTCTCCACCAAATTGCCTTCACTCCTTTGTCAAAGATGAATTGGCTATGTTTCTATGGGTCTATTTCTGAGCACTCTATTTTATTCCATTGATTTTTGTCTATTATTTCACCATTACTGCCCTGCCTTGATTACTATAGCTTTGTAGTAAATCTTGCAGTTGAATAGGGACAGTTCCCTGACTTTGTTCTTCTTCAGTACTGTGCTGGTTATTCTTGGTCTTTTGCCTTTCCATATAAACTTTAAAATCAGTTGTAAATATCCACAATGTAATTTGCTGGGATTTTAATTGGGATTATGTTACATTTGTAGACCAAGTTGAGAAGAACTTACACTTAAAATATTAAATGTTCCTTTCACAAACATGTAATAGCTCTCCATTTATTTAGATCTCATTTTATTTCTTTATTTAACATGTTGTAGGTTATTGTTGTTTATCTGATAGATCCTGTGCATATTTTGCTAGATTTACACCTAAGTGCTTGATTTTTTATATTAATGTAAGTGTTATTGTGTTCTTAAGTTCAAATTCCACTTGTCTTAGGTTGAGGTAGAGCAGGGCCTTTTTGTCAGAGTACAAATACAGTGAAGCCTTGCACAACCTCTTAGGATGCAACTCATCAAACAGATGCAATAAGTTGAGCCAGTAAGAAAGTCTCTGTCAGTAAAAGATTACAGGTTGTCAATACAGTGTACTAGAGTAACAGAGTAGGGTGCTGACACGCAAACCCAGTGCTCATTCACAGAATCTATGTTTTGGGTCCTTACTTAACCAACATGAACCAGAGAGAGTCCTTCCTTCTTTCCTTTCTTCCTTTCTTCCTTCCTTCCTTCCTTCCTTCCTTCCTTCCTTCCTTCCTTCCTTCCTTTCTTTCTCTCTCTCTTTTTTTTTTTACAATATTTTAAAATATATTTTATTGAATTTTTTACAGAGAGGAAGGGAGAGAGATAGAGTTAGAAACATCGATGAGAGAGAATCATTGATCAGCTGCCTCCTGCACACTCCCTACTGGGGATGTGCCCGCAACAAAAGTACATGCTTTTGACCGGAATTGAACACGGGACCCTTCAGTCTGCAGGCTGACGCTCTATCCACTGAGCCAAACCGGTTTTGGTGAGGGCCATTTCTTGTCAGACCTCTTCAGCTTCTCCTACCACATAGATCCATGCACCTTTGGCTGGTGAGGACTCCACTGTGTGCATGGAAATATCCAGAGACAACAAAACAGTGTGGCAGTGAGGCCTGCTGAGACCGAAGTGAGCAACAGACCAATGCTACTAGTTCCCAGAGAGTAGCAATGGCAACTTCCTCAAGAGAAATGTTGTCAGAGCATGTGGGAAACAATCCCAGGGCCGCTCTGCACTATTTTGGGGCAGAGTGAGTTTGTGCAGGGTTTTAGACACCTATGAAGCAGGTTATGCAGGAGACCAGAAGCCAGGGGACACTTATTCACCTCCTGGTTTCCAGGTTGCAATGGGGAGGCTCTAGGCCTGACCATTTCACCTCACAGGTGCCCAGGATCCCTACCTTGGAGATGGGGTAGTGAAGAAATGAAGTCATTTGCCTAGAGCCATGATAAATATATTTCTATTTATCCATTGCAATCAAAGGAGGGACCTCATTAGTCCACAGAGCCAAATATCAACCGTACAACGATTGAATTTTCTTCTGAGGGCCAAATTTTTTAAACGTAAACTTCTTCTAATGCCACTTCTTCAAAATAGACTCTCTCAGGCCATGATATTTTGTGGAAGAGCCACACTCAAGGGGCCAAAGAGCCGCATGTGGCTCGTGAGCCGCGGTTTTCCGACCACTGGCCTAGAGGAATTAGTGCACGGAGGAATGTGCCAGCTAAGTTTGCTCAGGAAAGAGGAGATGCATTAACATTTTTTTTATGTCTACTGTGTGTTAGGCATTTCAAGTTTACTTCTCAAAAGACTCTGGTGGGGAAGGTGTTATGCCCGTAACACCCTGAGGTTCAGGCAGGTCGAGCAACACGTGCAAGGACACATGGTAGACAGAGATATGCTTTCTGAGCAACGGTAGGCACCTCTCCTTTGCTGCTTTCTGTCCTTACAGAAGTTTCTTCCCTCCGAGAGTCTCCTGGCATCTGGCAGTCATGAGGAAATTCTCTTACTCCATGTAAAAAGCAGTGCTTTTGCAATCTTGGCTATCTCATCTGTCTCATAGTTCTAGATCTTAAATTACATTTCATTATGTGTGAGTATGAAGCAATATTTGTGTGTTTTTTTGTGGATGGATAATGGAAGTTGCCACAAAGACTCTTGTAACTAAATTGGCATATCAGATCTCTAGGAGAATCGTTTTCACATGGGTGCTTAATAAGTGATCTGTGGGGTAAAATAGGATCTGAAGTGTGCTTTGAAACCACATGGACCTCTTCCGACCTCTTCAGAGTCTCTCTCCTCAGTCTGCTGAACAGCTTCCATGCCGGGCTATGCTCTCTGACTCTCATGTTGCATAGAAGAAAGCTCAAAGCAGCTCTCTTACCACAGCCAGTGAACAAAAATCTGCGTGATGATGGAAAGATAGTATGGATGTTACTGAGAAGAATTCCCATACTTTAATGCTGTGGATAAAAAAAAAAAACATGGCAGCAGATAGACTGTGGATTTTTATGCCATTTTTATAAAGCTATGCAAAACCAATGCTAGTTTACCACGGATGCCTCCAATAGAGTGACCCCAATATGCCCATAGGTGAGTAGCGACGAGGCTATTACACAGAGCACCGTGGTCATGAAATCCCGTATTTATGATCACATTCAGAAAGCCATGAACCTTTCCCGCTCGCCGTCATATTTTAATTCACTGCCACATTTGTGAGCACACCTATAAATCACAGGTGCATCTTTCAAAGATAAACCTCACACAAATCCCGGGCAAACTACTGCATCCTTTTTTATGGAATCTATGTGACCTGACTGCAAAGAGCACTTTTGATTAATCAGAACAAAGATTTTAATAAAGGAACAGCAGGTGGGCTAACCACACAATTAAAACTCCCAACCATCTCAGCGTAATAAAGTCATAAATATAAAAGTGCTCAAAATACCTCATTTGCAACTTTGAGTTACGTCCCTGTTCAACAAGGACGGGGCGCTGGCTTGACCAGCAGAGGGCAGCTGTTCAAGCGTGTGCTCATTTCCTGGTTCAGCCTCAGCATCTTTGTCAATCATTCACTGAGTAATAGAGCAGGGCCCTGAGGTAATTAATTGCCAGCTGCAGTGTGTTTTTACCAGTGATTTTCACACCCAATTGCTCAATTGCAATAGCATACGAGCTGCATTTCAACACATGCTGGAGAACAAAAATGTGTGTCTAATTTCCTAATCAACTTTGGTAAATTTAAGGATTTTTCCCCCCAGAAATGATATCAGTGTATCTCAGTGACTATATATGACCTCCCTGTTAGTAGTTAACATTTTATGGCTTTTTAAAGGAGGCAGATCCAGACCTGAAACCAGGCTCTGCTGCCTAATGGCTGTGTGACCTTGTATAGGTTTTGTTAATAATATAGTTTCTGAGGTTGAACCTACTTTCTCATAGTACAATTTAAATAATAATAGTAGCCAAAGGTTGTACTGAGGTTTAAGCATTTTAAAAATTCATAAAAGGTGCGCTTGAAAATTTTCAGCTGACCTACATAAGTTACACATGTCCTCAGAACACTGCCTTCCAACAAATTCACTTGAGGAATTTTTGAGCTATACTAACTACCTCTAGAAAAACAGTTGAGTTGATGGGGAACATAAGACATTTTGGGGGGACTAGCAATCTGAATCTGTGCCACTAACCTGCCTTCCACCTCACACTCTTGCTAGCTGATAACTAACTCCATTTGTGAAAGAATGTAGGCAACCAGCAGCCTGACTGTACCTAGTTAATCCATGTTCCTAATGCACATTCCTGTTAGTTAGCCTATAGTCTCATCACTGCCCTTCCTTAATTATCAGGTCTTGCAAAACCTGTTTACCTAAATACTTCCATTTACAAAGGCCATAAGCCATTAACCATACACAACCCCGGGAAAGGTTGTCAGCGCTGGCGCCAGGCCAGGCCTTTAGGTGTGGTCTCACGGCCCCCATCCCAATGCACGGGACTTTGTGCAAAGTTAGAGAAAGGTCTGGAAGTCTGATCCATATTTGGGAGACAAAGAAACCAAAGAATATAAAGAAAGCTTCCTCCATATTGGCTTGCTCAGGATCCTGAGTCACAGTCCTAGCGCACCTGGAAATAAATGGGTTTTTCCTGAATCTCAGAATAGTCCTGTGTGTATTTTCTGGTCGCCTGGTAAATCCTGTAGCAGAGTCCATATGCTCATTTGTTGCTTTGGTGATCGTAAACATGGCAGAGGAATGGTAACAAATACACTGTGTGGTTTATGAAACGCTTTTATGTACATCGATATTCATTCCTTATGGCAACTCTGCAGCTAAGCAGGAAAGAGGATTTTCCTTCTACATGGAGGAAATGGAAAAGCCCCAGGACTTTAAGCAATTTGCTCAATATCATGTGGTGATGATAGACACAGAACTCAATCTCAGTTCAGTTCTGACACCCAGTCCTGGGCATTTGCAACACACAATCCGGTACCTCTGAGAACCACAGTGATTCCCCCCTCAGTCTCTCCCTGCACTGTAACCAGGAGAACTAGGTCAAAGTACCACCAGGTTTCCTTTTTGCGCTGACATTAAAGGAAGTCCTAAAACAATTTCCATGAAAAAATTGTTCTAACCTCAGTAGAGAATTACCATGACATTTGTATAATTCTCAGAGAATGAGTCTCTCAGGTTTAAAAATCCTGAAGAAACTTTTGGAGGGAAGAGAAGTAATGAACAAGATAGTGAGGCTCTATTGGTGCCCAGTCAGTGAATCATTAGATTTTCTTTTAAAGTTAACTGTTTTATTCCCTCCTTCTAATACTCATTAAATATCACCTACCATCATTCTCAATATCATACCCTAAGACAGGACACCATAATATAATTCTATTAAATTGGTTTCTAAACCCAAACCAAATGATTGCAAACAATAGTAGTAGTCATGAAAGTGGCAGTATTAAATAATGAAGATATATAAGCTTTCTATGTGCCAGAACGGTTCTTTGTGCTATAGAGGTATAATCTCACATAATATTTTCATCTTATGATCTAGGTACTTATAATATTCATGTTATACAGCTGGTCTCTTACCTGGCCCTCCCTTCACTGCACTATTTACCAACAGTCTCCAAAGCATCCAGACTGGTCTTTTAAAGTGTAAATCTAATCATGCCATTATCAGATTTAAATCCTTTATGCAACTTACATTTCTAAAGAGCATTTCTGCTCATGACATAACTTTGTAATCTCATCTCGTCTAACTCCATCTCCTCTCCTCCTCTCATCTGGTCTCCTCTCCTCTCCTCCTCTCCTTTCTTCCATCCAAGGCTTCCTGAAGTTCTCTGTGTCGCTTGGCAGGAACAAGGTTCTTCCTGGAGCAGGTCTTTCCCTGCGTTTCCTGCCTGGCGTGCCCGCCTCCCTGTTCTCCCCTGTGTCATTCAGTGCTTGCCTCTCACATGCCCTTTCTTCAGAGAGGCTTTCTTGGATTACCGAGTCTCACCTAGACACACACAATTGTTTGGCTCAAATAATTTTTTTATTATGCTTAATACAATGCCTTGCTTATACCCTATTGTGCATGTTTATTATTGTGTTGTTGTTTTTTTAATTAGGTAAGGGCCCATGCCTGTTTGATTACTGCAGTGCAGCCACCATTTTACACAGCTTCTTGTAGAGAGTAGAAAAACATTATAGAGCAAAGTCAAGGACTCAACTTTTTCATCCTTATTGAACATTTTAATTCCTTTCTCCTCAATTTGTTCCTCAAAAAAGGCAAGACATGTAAGCAAACTATTTCTTAGACCAAAAGAAAACGTATAGAGCATGTGAAACCATAATTCAAATAAGTAAAAATAAACAACAAACAAATAAAAAATGTTCAAGGATAATAAAAGAATAAGTGGGAATTGAAATAATAACTCCCATATTTATTATGTAAGTTTTTTACTCTCATTTTGTTTTGTTGCTTTAAATAATACTAGCCTCCTGATATTAGTATTCCATTGGTTCTGCATGTAACTAATAAAGAAATTATAGAAAAATTACTGGGGGAAGCGAACTAGCTTCTATTGAAGAATTAGAAAGGTACTCAAGGATGAAATTGAGAAATTACTGGGCCTCACACTTAATTGCAAAGGCCATATGATATAAGTCATAAAATTATAATTACATGGATGAGGTGAATGGAGACTAGTTCACCCAATCTTAGAGTAATAGAACTGGTAAGCACCCTGTAATTCACTAAAGAAATAAGTAGCAAATTTTAAAATAGAGATATATTTTAGAAAATGTATATGAATTCATGGATATTAGTATAATGATATCTTCAGGGGAATAGGCCATTGAGGATCTATCACTTAGCTTTTCACTTGTCTTCAGACCATGCTCATTTCTTAGATTAAACACATATTTGATGCAAGGTATTTTAGTCTACATTTTGGTGCAAACTTTTTCTCATTTTATTAGAATCATGGCATTAATTTAAAATAGTATTTTTATTGATTTCTGAGAGGAAAGGAGAGGAAGAGAGATAGAAACACCAATGAGAGAGAGTCATTGATCAGCTGCCTCCTGCATGCCCCACACTGGGGATCGAGCCTGCATCCCTGGCATGTGCCCTGACCAAGAATCGAACCACCACCTTGTTTCAGTATCCCTGGGGGATGCTTAACCACTGAGCAACACTAGGTGGACCATGGCACCAATTTTCATCCAAGTAGGGAAGACCTACCATTGATCAGGTGTCTACAAGACTGAGTGATCTTGTAGGGCATATTGCTTCCAATTAACTCCTCCCCTCAATCTATCTGAACTGTCTTCCAGGAAAATGGCTTCCTACCCTTTGCACCCACTAGACATGCTTTTTCAGGGCTTTGTTACTACCATTTATTATTTGATTATCCATTTATTTACTGGAAACCTAGTACAAACATGCTAGGCAACAGAGAAATGGGAAAGAGAAGAACATGATTACACATCTTGCAATACGTGCCAGAGGAAGGTAAAATTGAATGGTCACTATACAATGTGTGAAGTGCTACAAGAGAGACATAGCAAGAAACAAAGTATAATTGCAGAGAGAAAATCTCATAGAGGAAATGGATATTTGAGTTAAGACTTAAGTGCTCACAGGGCAACACTTGAGAGGTGGGGAAAAAACCAAAACCATTTATCACAGAGAATTGTGCTACAACATAGAATGCCTAAGAGAGTGGAATTCATTTATGACGGGGGGAGGGTGCCTGAAAGGAGAGGTAAGCATGAACTTAAGGAGAATTCATATCTATAAGTTGAAACTCTGTTCTGAAGCAATAGAAATGGGCCTTACTTACTGAGAGAAAAGGCTACAATCATTTCTGAGAAAGAGAAAGAGTGTAGGCAGCTTTCTGATTTCTAACCTGTTTAGTTAGATGGGTTATGGTGACATACGTTGAGATGGGAAGCACCAGAGGCAGATCATTTGTGTGTGTGTGTGTGTGTGTGTGTGTGTGTGTGTGCGCGCGCGCGCGCACGCGTGCGTGTGTGCATGTAATGGAGAGGGAAAAGGTATAAGATGGTGAGTTCATCCTTGGGCATGCTAGTGTTGAGGTACTGTGGGTCCTTTAAGCAAAGGCATACAGCAGGCCACTTGACACAGAGTCCTGGAAATGAAGATTGCTGTTTGGCTGGAGATAATGACTTAAAAGTTATACAAATGGGAGTGAAAGCCATAATGCTGGATGAGACTGTGAAAGAAGAACATTTAGAATGGAAAGACAAAGTGATGTTATTTAATCAGAATTTAAGAAAGGCTATAATTTCCATAGAGCAAAGTTATTGAATTCTGCTATAATGGTGTCATCTTAGCAAATGGGAAAATATGAGCACATAGCAGGCTTTCATTCAACCATTTCACTAGAAAAACATGGCATAATTATACAAAAGTTCTGAAGTTGTTTTTTTTAACCAAAATTAAGCCTCACAGAAGTACAAAGTGTATTGATTTCTAATTATTGTGTGCTAAAATCCAGGAGAAATAAGCTTCTAGTTCTGATGTAGAAAAATTAATAGAGTGTACTTAAGCAGGTATGGTCTTACCTCCTTGGGAAAGCTGACCACTATGAAGCAGCTCTTTTCTTCTAAAAATAGGTGGGGGAAGGGTAGAAGGGTGAGAACATTTTAAGACTGAGACTGCTCATAGACAGAACTCTGTGTTATGTATCCAGCTAGTTTGAAAGATATATTAGTACCTACCTCAACAGCTTGTCTCATGAAAGCAAATGAGCCAGGAGCACAGCAGAAAGCAACTAATCCTATATAATAAAAGGCTAATATGCAAATGCACCAAACACTGGGAGACAAAACATGCACTGACCACCAGGGGGCAGATGCTCATTGCAGGAGCTGCCCCCTGGTGGTCAGTGCACTCCCACAGGGGGAGCGCTGCTCAGCCACAAGCCAGGCTGATGGCTGACCAGTGCAGTGGCCCCCCTCTGTGGCAGCACTAAGGCTGTCTAACATACAGACATCCATCCCCCAAGGGCTCCTGGACTGCAACAGGGCACAGGCTGGACTGAGGGTATCCACACACCCCCACCACCACTTTAAGTGTTCAATGTGGTGCATTGGGCCACTAGTGGCATATAAGTCATAATGATATGCATTGTACTCATTACCAGGGATTGTTGCCGGGTTTTGGGGGATATCCTTGTTACAGTGAATGGACATGACCACAGAAAGTTGGCCACTTCCTTCTCTGCCCACATTTCCTTGTTAGATTGAGATATAATAGCAAAGTAAATAGAGAGATGATAGATAGATAGCTAAACAGACAGATATTGCAGATATATACTTTTTTTAAAAAGTATCTTTATTGTTGAAAATATTACAGATGTCCCTTTTTCCCTCCATTTACTCCCTTGCCCTCTCTACCTGTCCTTTCCTCCCTCCAGGCCTTCACAGCACTTTTGTCTGTGTCCATAGGTTATGCATATCTATATTATAAAAGCCAAGGGACTGGAACAGTGGAATGACCAGAAAGATCATTCCAACCATACACAGTCCCTCCCCTGGCTGGGCTGGTCTTGACCAGCCTCCATTGGGTGAGTGGGTCAGCCGGATCTCATCTGTGCATGAATTCATGCACCTGACCTCTAATATACATAGAAAGTTAATCTCTTTCTCCCACCTCCCCACTTCCCGTTGAGATCCCTCTTATACTTAACTGTGCAAGATCAGAAATCAAGGAGGATTGAAATAATGCTGCTGCCCTTTATCTCTTCACACTGTGCCCAATCTTCTACTCATCTCTGAAGTTATCTAGGGATTTTAACACGTAAAGTTCTTCATACTTAGGTGTACTAAAAGCTATTGGATATTTCTCTGGCTGTACTAAATGGTATTTTAAGTAGAAATAAACTTGGGCAAGCCAGAACATTTTTGATAAATGTAAAAAGAAGGAATTCAGGGTTATCTGGCCAAAGAATCATTTGGAACAACTGTCTGTTCATCAAAACAGACCCATAGATCTCCTCAATATCTGAAGCTTGAGTATCATATGAGAGAATATTAGGGATGTAACCAAAGACTTTGAATTCCAATTGCTTGAAAAATAATTGAAATTGATTTCTTATATATTTTATTGTGCTAAGACTTCAGTCATATTCCTGAGCCTCCTCTTAATCATTTTACCAATGAGGGTGTGTCCATGACAGTCCTCTGCTTATTCCCTCAGTGTATATCAAAGCCCTCTCATGTTCTTTATTTTTTAACGCTATAAAGGTAAGCTATAAAGAAAGTGAGAACTGAGCCTTGAGGGATTTAAATTTTATTATTAGAAGCTCAGGAAAAATTTAGGAAATTACAATCTGGCTGTAAGCACCCATAGATAAGCACTTTGGAGAAAGTAGTTAGTCCTACTGTCTGTGTCAAAAGCAGAACAACTAATTAACTTAATGACTGCCTACTAATGTATGTTGGTGATGATCATAAAAGAGGAACTCTGGGAATTAGGAGACCTTTGTTCTCACACTGGCTTTTTAAATAACCATCTCTGTGATCTTAATGAGCTACACATTTTTTCCCATTCTCCAAAATGAGATAAATGCATTCCCTCAACTCTAATATTCCATGAACCTATGAAATAGTGTGGATTCCACGCAAACCTTGGCAGGTACCATCGGCCCAGGCTGACCCATAAGCAGTTGCCACAAAGAGTGGTACGATCTGCAGGGCCCCTGTCCTATACCACCGACTGAAGCCTGTTTCTATGCCTGGGGGCAGGGATGTTCTCATGGTAGTACATCTCTTCAGCCAGGAGCTGACAGCTTGTTTTGATTCAATTCAAGTCAGCAGATGTTCTACTAGCCACCCTCAGTTATCTGCACCCTGAAACTAGCAGGAGTCAATCAGATTCACACAGGGACTTGGGACCCCTGGACATTATGTGATTAAGTCTCTAAATAACACTCCAGCCCAAATCAAGTCAGAGAGCCTGCATTGCAATTGCCAGGGCACCCACTGGCTAGCTGCGTGCCGAATAAATACTGTGCTTCCTGTGACACAAACTTGCCAAGATACTCCTAAGCCTTTTTCAGCATGGGAGCTCCTGGGGAACTCTTATCCTAGGACAGTGTTTCCCAAAATTATATTTTACCTATATGTTCCCCCAAATTCTAGTTTAGCACTTCTTAGTTGGGATTCAGGAATCTGTATTTTAACAACGCCATCATGAGAGAAGTTTGGGAAACACTGTCCTAGGAGATAGTGCAAGCTCCAGCATACCCCATGCCCACACCTATTTTTGTCTCCATAAATTTGCAATTACTTCCCTCCAGGCTTAGACTGATGAGAGCCTTCTTCTTGCCCCTCCAGTTCCAATGTGAATCAGCTCAAATGCCAGAGCAGGTCAAATCTTCAACTTCCAGGTTCCCCAAGGGGCCCAGTGGAAATAGGAAGAGGAGCCTTTAAGCCTTGATGTGCAATGCAGTCTCTTGGTCTCTGAGCAGGAACCTGGCAGAGTTAGTAATGATGACAGCAGAGAATTTATTAACTGCCTTAATTGAGGACTGCAGAGAAAGGGTTGGAGCCCACAGTTTGACCTGATTGAGCCTAGAAACCAGAGTGGAAAGACAACTAATATTTCCTGAAGCATCTAAGAACTAGAAGCTTAAGCATTTTATTTTACCCTCATGACATCTCTTTAAGATAAGAATAATTATCACCTTTTCACATATGGCGCAGAGAGGTTAAATAATTTGCCCTGGCTTACATATCTACAAGTAGAAGGGCCATTATTAGAATGCAGATCTGTCTGTAGGCAAGCTGGTTTTATTTTTCCTGTTCCTTAGCCTGCTGGGGAGAAATACACAGGCTTAGGGAAGTACAGAGCAATGCAAAGAATGGTTTGAGGGGTCCCTGTCCTATAAAGCTGATTGAAGCCTGTTGTCACAGAGTTGGAGGCAGGAGCATGCAGAGGAGCAGAATGAGTCTGAATAAATTACAGGTGGGGAGGGCAGGCTGGGAGAGAAAGCAGCAGGGATCAGGCTCTGCAGAGAATTAGCCGGGGCCTCAAGAGTCTCCACGGAGAAGGCTCAGCTTACAATTTCTCTTCCTCGCAATCAAGAGCCCACAGAGCCAGCCACTCTGGTGTTCTGACCTTAGTGCTGATTGCTGAGTTGCACATGCTATAATTGACTAGCAGGATGGCGTGTCTTTCTCTGACCTTCACACACCAGGGGGCCTTCCCCAGGGGCTGGGGATCTGTCTCTTCCCACCTGCCCTACTCCCCTCATCAAGGCCCAGATCAAATGTCTGTAACTTTCTCTGAGTCCCCCAGCATGAATAAATAAATCTCCTCGCACTGAATTCCCTCAGCATATTAATCAAATCCTAATCACATAGCAGTTTCTGTGCAAGCCTGACACTCCCTGCTGGATCCTCACGTGCTTAAAGGTTGGGGCAAGAGATATGGTAGAGGAAGCACATAATTGTGGTTAAAAATCCCTTTCTCCTCTCAGTCTCCTACACAGAAATAATGCTCAAAAATATGCATAGAGTAAGGAAACTTCCTCCCATCATCATGCTTGATTTTTCTTTTTTATACCTTGCAGAAGACACTGACCATCAACTGATTAAGTCTTTTGTACTAATTACCAGCCATGAGGGTAGTTCTGTGGTGGTCCAGAGCGTGCTAAGGCGCTGGCTGCTCCTCGTGTTTCAGGGAGATATGAATAGCTGGGAAGCAGGGAGGACATAGACTTCTTTTTTAGAGCTTCTTCAAAATGCACTGCTATGGCTGAAACCGGCTTGGCTCAGTGGTAGAGCGCCGGTCTGCAGACTGAAAGGACCCGGGTTTGATTCCGGTCAAGGGCATGTACATTGGTTGCGGGCACATCCCTGGTAGGGGGTGTGCAAGAGGCAGCTGGTTGATGTTTCTGTCTCATTGATGTTTCTAATTCTCTATCCCTCTCAATTCCTCTCTATGTAAAATCAATAAAGTATATTTAAAAAAATGCACTGCTATGGAGGGAGCTGCCCAGGCAGCAGGAAGAATGGAGGATGGGCTGCATCCCAGGCAGGAGGTGGTAATGGCTTAAATCAATCTTTATGACAAAGAGGAGGACTGATGAAACAATGGAACGGCGGCGTCTGCTCATATACTTTCCAGCTCTGGCTTCATCACTTGGTCACCTACAGCGGCTTCCTAGTAGCCGCCTATTCCTTCCCTTTCACTCAGTGGAGTTTGGCTTTTCTTATTTGTATGTTTGCCAACACGATAGTCATAAAATTAAAAACCTATTACGAATAAGGAAAATGCATGTATTACCTTTTAAGTAATAGAAAATGTATATGACCAGGCAGAACCGAGTTCCAGAATGTGGTGGTCTTAGAACACCGTCATGAAATGGCTATGAAGCCCGGTCAATGTCAATGACGTGTGCAGCTAGACGAGGGAGGGCCCACTGCTTTCTAGCTAAGCTGGGCGGCATTTCACACTCCGACCAGCAGGACACAGGGTCCCAACTGCTCCCCATCTTCACCAGCACCTGGTTTTTTAAAAAACACCTAGTAGGTGTGAAATAGTGTCTCATTGTGGGTTTGATTTTCATTTACCTAAAGATGTTTAGTATAATTTCCTATAATTATTGTATATTGTATATGTTCTTTGGACAAATGCCTATTTATACATTATATGCCCAGTAATTATGGATTTGTAATTATGTTTATGTTTGTGTTTTAAATCATGTGAGAAAAAGTAGAGCTGCAAATAATACAAATATTAAAACATGTGAGAAAAACTAGTTACAAATAATACATGATATAGGCTTTAATATCTTCCCATGTTTTTATCATTACCAGATACATTTATATTTCTTCAGATGCCTTCAAGTTACTGTCCAGTATCTTTTCATTTCAATTTGAAAGATTTCCTTTAAGGTGTCTTATAAGACAGGATTATTGATAATGAACCCCTTCAGCTTTTACTTCCCTAGAAAATGTCTTAATTTGTTTTTCATTCTTTGGGGGGAGATTTGCCAGATATAGAATTATTTGACTTTATTTTTCTTTTGGCACTTTAAATATTTCATTATACTGCCTTCCTGCTTTCATGGCTTCTGATGAGAAATTGGCTGTTAATCTTACTGAACATCTCGTTTTCTCTTTCTGTTTTTAAGATTTTTATTGGTCTTTGGCTTTAATTAATTTTATTATAAAATGTCTTGAGTGTACTAAGGCGCTGAGGGTTGAGTTTATTATATTTAGAGCTCACTGATTTTTTTGGATTTTTAAATCTATGTATTTCATCATATTTGGGAGGTTTTGGCCATCATTTTAATTATTCTTTCTGCTCCTGTCTCTCTAATAATGCCTATGTTTGTCTACTATATGGTGTTTCACAGAGACCTTAGTATCTGCTCACTTTTATTCAACCTTTTTATTTCTTCTGCTCCTTAGATTCAGTCTTGTCAGCTGTACTATCTTCAAATCCATGTTTTCACTTTTCTGCCTGCTCCAATCAGCTGTTGAACTCTAGTGATTTTTTAATTTTAGTTTTTATACTTTTGGGTTCCAAAACTTGTTTGATTAATTTTTATAATGTCTATCTCTTTATCAATATTTTCATTTTATTTCTGTAATTTTTGGATTTCTTTAAATGTTTGTCCATATTTTCCTTTAGTTCTATGAGCTTAATTTAGCCAGTTGATTTAAACTCTTTACCTAGTAAGTACAATTTCCGGGCTTCCTCACAGATAGTTCTATCAAAAAATTTGTTCTCTTTAATGGGTTATACTTTCCTATTGTTTTGCATACTTTATGATTTTGTTGTTGTTGAAAACTGGTCCTTTTAAATATAAAACCCTTTAATACACAACAGCATCCACACAGCAGCCAGTGGATGGGAAACCTGGCACAGAGCATGGCAGGGGGAGGGAGGCTTTCAGGGTCCCCAATGCTTCCTGGGCCTGCAGTCACTCTGTTGCCTGTGGGAGTGTGAGGTCTTCGTGGAAGACCCATCAAGGCAGCCAGAAGCTGCCGTCTGGGCTCTGTTACTTACAGTGAGACAGACAGAGCACGCTGGCATGCTCCAGCATGCCATCTCCCCACAGTGTACCTCCAGGGGAATCCAGATCCAGTGAGGAGGCAAGGAGAAGGTGGTTGTGACTGAGAGGAGACTCAGCCTTCATTCCTCAGCAACCTGTTGATCACACTTTTGGAAAAGGAGTTGTCCAGAGGCTGTTGGATTGAAAAAGAAAACACACTAAAGATCATCCTGGGAAGAGGACAGAAATTGTGTCTGAATCTACCTTCTAACCCAGATTCTTTGTGACTCCAAAAAGCTGAGTGGGTCCACTCAGATGTTTGGGAAAGGAAAGAAATGACAGAGCCTCTGGCACAACAGGTCTAGATCCTTGACAGCAATTGACCAAGAAAGCCTCGAGGCAGGCCAGGGAAGTCTGTGGGAAGCGCTCTGGGTCAATGGAGCTCATATGGGGAGGATGGTGAAACAATAGCCTGCATGTGGAAGAGAGAGAAAGAACACAAATTAGGGAGAATTAAGAACTGAAGTACCTACTTTTTATAGGACTGGGCAGTAAAGTTGAGATAATTCTTCTAGGATAAGAGTGGGAGAGATATGAGGCCCATTTTTTCCTTGCAGACAAGTTTGACAGGCTTGAATGTAGTCAATGGTCCCAAAGTCTTCCAGATGGCCCCCAAAGGACTCTCCAAGAGTCCTGACTGCTTCCTCAGATAGGTTGAAGACTGGCGGAGGAGACAGCATTAATTCTCCCTGATCTTGTGGGGTAGTAGGGATCAACTCCTCAGTCTCTTTTATGCTGAAGGTTGAGGTACTTTTTCCCTTCATAAGACCCTCAGACCACCGGTGTCCTTCATGTCTGGGATCAAGGCAATCTCTAATTAGATTCCATAAAGAAAAAGTATCTGCTGGGACCTTCTTAGGTCCATGGGCAGAATATTAATCTTGTAATCTTTTTTCCACTTTTTCCAGGTTTCAAGATCTACTGTCCCTTCCTCTGGGAACCAAGGGCAGACTTCTTCTACAAAGATTAATAAATTCTCTAACTGTCTCTGCCCTGCTTTCACACCTCTAGAATGAAGCATACTCTTAAGAACTTGCATGAACAGCGTTCGGCTATTCCCTTGCCCCATATGTATTACTCCCGACTATTACACTCACTGCCCCCAGTCCTACCTTATTCTGGACGCGTCCTCGTTGCTCTCCAGGCGGTGTCCTCTACCTTAGTCCCAGGTTTTCAGGTCCCTGTTTCCGGCGCCACCTGCCGAAACCTGCCGGCAACAAACAGTACCTGATTGAGGGGGTGAGGATAAGAAAAAAGACAGACAAGAACAGATGGGGTCGGAAAGACTGAGACCGAGGTCTCCAGTCCAGAGTTTATTTCTCAAAACCTTTTTATACCATTCTGTAAGAGGAATTGTTTACTTTAGGCAAGCACAATGAGTTTAGAAATCCACCGGGTTCCTAATCTTTTAACCCCTCCAACTTTCTTACACAAACACGC
Source organism: Vespertilio murinus (assembly GCA_963924515.1). NCBI lineage: Eukaryota > Metazoa > Chordata > Mammalia > Chiroptera > Vespertilionidae > Vespertilio > Vespertilio murinus. The sequence goes on along the minus strand of OZ004714.1, from coordinate 48,116,122 downwards.
TATCTTCCTCTGGTTTCTAGGTCCTTCTAAGTCAACATTCTCCTGACTAATCTTTGACCTTCTGAGTAAGCAAGGCTGTCTACAGTTAATACTAGCATTCCTAAAAGTATCAGTTATTTCTCACTTAGATTAGCATGAAGGGCACATGGAGAGCCATGTCCTACACTTATGCCTGCATTCAGGCACGTAGGACCCCTGCATTCAGTGTAGCTCCCCACAAGGTATCAGCTCAGGGTGAAAGTTAGGGTCTTCTCAGGTCTTTTATGAGTTGTATGTCTTACTGTGAGCATGTGAATGGATTTTAAAAATCTATATCTGGGTACTTTTGACTCTTCTAATTTTCCCCAGCTTTTCCTCCAGGGCTTGAGAGAGCCAAATAGATTTTGAAGCCACAATCTTTTGCCCTAGGCACCTGCAGGTTGCGGTTCACCTTGCAGTGTTTTTGAGCAATTCTTACCTCTTCTCTACCCTGAGTTCCAAGTTAGATTTAAAAATCTGAGTAACTCACATCACTATTTCAGATAGCTTCCCAACAAGTTTGGACATATATCCTATATAATAAAAACAGTATGCAAATTGTTCCCTTGACCAGGAGTTTGTCTGGCAGTTTGACCAGCAGGCGGGGCTGGCTGGAGGAAGGGAGCAAATACCTGGTGGGCAGCTGACAGCTACTAGTGCACAAATTTTATGCACTGAGCCTCTAGTTGATTGGTCGACCAGTTGACCTGTCGCTATGACATGCAATGACCACCAGGGGGCAGATGCTTAAATCAGGAGCTTCCCCCTGGTGGTCAGAACGTTCTCACAACCAACCTCCTATGGCCAGCAAACCTCTCGTGGTCCCTCCCCCTCACCGACTGGCTGGCTGTTCAGCCCCAATCAGGCCCAATCAATCCCAATTGGGACTAGATAAGATAGCCCTGATCCTGATCAGGCCAGACTGCCGGCCAGGGTGAGGAACAGCACCCATACATGAATTTGTGCACCAGACCTCTAGTACATAATGATTTAACTAAAATATCTTTTTTGCTACCTCTAGATCCAGGAACATGTCCCACCCAGGGCTGCTGCTGCTTCAGAACCTGCTATGTGGGAGAGGCTCTGGGCCAAGTTCACACACACACACACACACACGCACACGCACACGCACACGCACACACACACACACACACACACACACACACACTGCTTTTCAACCATTTAGAGGTATTGTTTTTGTGATTTATCATTTGTTTGGAGTCCTGACAAAGTTGCTCCTGACAATTTTGCTTGTTTAGTGATGTTTCAAGTAGAAAGGGGAATGAGACCTTGAGGCTGCCTGTTGAACCATTGTGCTGACATGCTTTGTTTCTATGTAAAATTTTATTGGGGAAAATCATGCATTCATAAAAGTGCATTAAGTGTAAGTATAGAGCTTGATGACTTTTCATCTGATTACACCTGTATAACAAGCAACCCAATAAAGAAATAGGATATCACTTGTTCTCTAGTGGCCCCTCTTGTGCCCACTTTTAACAAATCTCAAGTGTGACCACTCTTTAACTTCTAACAATGTATATTGCATGTTTTCTAACTTATTTTATTCAACATTATGTTTCTGAGATTTATGAATTTATGTGTAGCTATAATTCATTAATTTTTCTTTCCAAACATTTTTTTGTCAGCTTTTCCCTTTCTCTTGCTAATGGTCATTTGTGTATGTGCATTTGTATACTATTATCAATTTTATTATTATGGGCATTTTGGAACACATCTTTTCCTGGTTATATGGGCTTATTCCTTGGACAAAATATCTAGGTCATAAGGCACATGCTAGTTCAGCTTCAGTTTTCAAACTGGTTATACTCAGTGACAAGCCCGCCAACAATGGATGAAAGCTGTGGTTGTAGTACATACTTGTTAACATTTGCTAGAGCCTGTGGTTTGTTCTGTTTTACTTCTCTGGTGTGTGTGCTATGGTTGTCCAGCATGTCACACTATTACCAGAAAAGTGTGAGAGTTGTGGTTCCTCCACACCCTTGCCGTCCTTTGGTGTTGTCAGCCTGTTAGGTTTAAAGTGTTCTGGTGACAGTGCTTTGGATTTCACTGTGGTTTTAATTTGCATTTCCATGATCAACAAAACATTGTAAATGTTCCATATGAGTATTGATTATTCATGTATGTTGCTTTGCGAATTCTCTTTAAATATTTTGCCCATTACTTAATTGGGGTTTTCATCAACCCAATATGTAGTCACATGGGTAATTTATAAATGCTGGGCACTAGTCTTTTCTAAAATATATGTATTTTTTCTTTAGTTTCTGGTTTAGTTATTTATTTTCTTAAGAGTAATTTTATAAATCCAAGTCTATTTTAGGGTTCACTATTATTGTTCTATATGTTTATCCTATTTAGCTGTCACATTCTTTTGAATAGTGTCAATTTATAGAAAAGCTTGGAGTTAGGTAGTGTAAGTTCTCTAACTTTGTTGTTATTTTTCAAGAATATTTTAATATTTGATATCATTTTCATATCCATATTCTGTTTTTAATTTTATTGATTTATTCTCTAATCCTTACCATTTTTTGCCCTTCTACTTACTTTGGGTTTAATTTTCTCTTCTTTTTCTGAGTTCCTTAGGTGGAAACTTAGACTATTGCTTTTAGGTTTTTCTTCTTTTCTAATATATGCATTCTACTATACAGCTCCCTCTACGTACTGCTCTCACTATATCACATAACAACTAATAAGTTGACTTTCCATTTTTATTTAGTTCATAATATTTAAACGTTTATCTTGTGGTTTCTTCTTTGACCTATGGGTTATTTACATGTGTCTTTTTTAGTCTTTACATACTTTTATTTTTCCAGCTATTTTCCTTTTGTTGTCTTCTAGCTTAATTCTATTCTAGTTTGAGAGTGGACTTTGTATGATTTCTATATTTTAAAAATTCTAAGGTGTATTTTATGGCCCAGAATGTGGTTTATCTTATTGAATGTTTCAAATGAACTTGAGAAAAATGTGTATTTTCCTGTTGTTAAGTCAAGTAATCTATAGATGCCAATTTAGACCTGTTGTTTGATGACATCATTGAATTTAACCATGTCTTCATTGATTTTCTGCCTGCTGGGTTTGTCCATTTCTCATAGATGGGTGTTGAATTCCCCAAGTATGATATCAGACACAGCATTTTCTCTTTACAGTTATTTGGTTTTGCTGCACACAGTTTGATGTTTTATTGTTAGTTACATACATGTTGAGGACTGTTATGCCTTCTTAGAGAATTATACCTCCATCGTTATTTAATGCATTTCTTTATTCGGATTACTTCCCTGGGTTTGATAGCTGCTCTATCTGAAATTAATAGCTACTCCTGCTTTCTTTTGAGGAGTGTTAGTATGGTCATTCATTTCACTTACATATATGAAAAAAGAAAAGACTAATTAATATGCAAGTTGACTGAATGGTGGAATGATCAGTCGCTATGATGCACACTGACCACCAGGGGGCAGGTGCTCAATGCAGGCACTGCCCTCTGGTAGTCAGTGTGCGCCTACAGGGGGAGCGCTGCTCAGCCAGAAGCTGCGCTCACAGCTGGAGAGTGCAGCAGCAGTAGTGCTAAGAATGTCCCACTGCCAGTCAGACATCCCCTGAGAGCTCCCAAACTGGGAGAGGGCACAGGCCGAGCTGAGGTACCCCCCCCCCCCCCGAGTGCATGACTTTTCGTGCACTGGGCCTCTAGAATAAAAATATATAAGTAGGTAAATAGATATTTACATAACATATATAATCAAATAAATTTTCGGTGTTATTTTAAATAAACTGTTATCTGTTATATCAATACACCATACAAAAAGTTAAAGTTTTTATTCTGTCCTTATTTATTTTGTTTTCAATGCTCTTCCTTACTTTATGTGAATCTCAGTTTCAAATTGCGATCATTTTCATTTTCTCTAGAGCATTTCTTGGGCCATGTGCAGTCTACAAATAAACTCAAGGACATTAGCTTTTTATGTTTAGTGCATTTTATCTCTAGAATTATTTTGGTTCTTTATTATGATTTTCATCTCTTTGCTTATATTGTCCATCTGTTTTTGTATGCTCTCTATATTATACATTAGTGCCCTTAGCATATTAATTATAGTTGCTTTAAATTCCCACCATCCCTGCCATGTCTGATTTTGATGTTTGCTCTGTCTCCTCAATTTGTTTTTTTGCCTTTTAAAAAAAATATATATTTTATTGATTTTTTTATAGAGAGGAAGAGAGAGGGATAGAGAATTAGAAACATTGGTGAGAGAGAATCATCAATCAGCTGCCTCCTGCATACCCCCTACTGGGGATGTGCCTGCAACTAAGGTACATGCCCTTGACCGGAATCGAACCTGTGACCCTTGAGTCCGTAGGCTGACGCTCTATCCACTGAGCCAAACCGGTTTCGGCTGTTTTTTTGCCTTTGATATACCAGCTGAGTTTTCTTGACAACTAGGTATGATGTAATGGGGGAAAATATATTATAAGAAGGCATTTAGTCTTATGGTGGTGAGGTGTCAGGGGGAGTATATAGTTCTATGATTAGATATCAGCCTCTTAGTGAGCTTATGTCCTGGATAGTAAATTTTACAAATGCTTCTTAGGGTTTTTTAATCCTATTTTATTTGGGAAAGATGGGCAAGAGTGGGTTGAGGTTGGGTGTTTCACTTCTGCAGGTAATTTGGACTCTGCTTAACTAGTTTTCTCTCAGAGCAGAACTGTTTCTGAAGAACAGACTGCTCTGGTGTATAGGCATGTGCTGCTTAATGACAGAGATATGTGCAGAGAAATGCATTGTTAAGCAATATTTCTCATTGTGCAAACATCATGGAGTGCACTCACTAACCTAGGTGGTATAATCTACTACTCACCTAGGCTGTATGGTATAGCCTCTTGTTCTTAGGATATAAACCTGCACAGATGTTACTGTACTGAATAATGCATGCAATTATAACACAATGGTAAGTATTTGTGTATCCAAACAAACATATCTAAATACTAGAGGCCCAGTGCATGAAACTCAAGCCCTTGGTTGGGGTGGGGGGACGTTCCTTGATCCGGCCTGCACCCTCTGGCAGTCTGGGACCCGTCACTTCTTACCACCCACCTGCTCACTGCTCCTTAATGCCTGGTTCGCTGCTTTTTAGCGCTGCTGCAGAAGTGGGAGAGGCTCCCACTACCACCACTGTGCTCACCAGCCAGGAGCCTGGCTTCTGGCTGAGCAGTGTCCCCCCTGTGAGAGCGTACTGACCACCAGGGGGCAGCTCCTGCATCGAGCATCTGCCCCCTGGTGGTCAGTGCTCCTCATAGCAACTAGTGGTTCTGGTTGTTCCACTGTAACAGTTGCTTAGGCTTTTATTATATAGATTAAAAATGTACAGTACATATATAGTATAAAAGATAAAAAAATGTACACCTGTGCAGGTACTAACTATGAATGAAGCTTGTAGAACTGGAAGTTGCTCTGGGTGAGTCAGTAATGAGTGGTAATGAGTCAATAATGAGAAGACCTAGGATATCACTATACACTAACGTCACTAATGTAGACTATATTCACACTGAACACATAGGCTAGACTAAATTTATACCACAACATGAAATTAAATCAAGTACAAGATATAATGATGCAATCAGGAAACATGGTAAACAGGAAATGCATGAGGCTGCTGCCAGCATAACTCAGCATACTGTTGTACAGCAAAACCTTGTAAGTAGAGATAGTACACTCTCAAGTAACAAGAAAAAAAGTACAGTGTAGTACATACATAAACCTGTGACATAGTCATGTATTATCATTATCAAGTATTATGTACTGTGCGTAATTATATGTGTTGTACTTTTATACCACTGGCAGTGCAGTAGTTTGTTAGCATCACCCTCACTACAAACACAAGTGATGCATTATACTATGCCGTTTCCATGGCTACAATGTCCCTTAGACTAGACGAATTTTTCAGCTTCATTGTAACCTCACAGGATCACAGTTATATACGGGGCTCGTCCTGGACCATTACATTCTTATGTGGCATATGACAAGGTTTCAAAATAGTTTATTTCTCCTCTTCTCTCAGAACAAGGTAAGGATTTTTCTCAGATATTTACTGCAGGAATCTGGTCAAGCTTCTGGAGGTAAATCTTAAAATATTGTAGAGGCCCCACTATGAATGGGACCCCGTAGAGTTTTTACCTTTCAGAGTTGTGCACACTGAGCCTGCAGCAAGTTGTCAATTACAGGTCAGGTTTGCCTGCCTGACACTGTTCCCACAGCGTTTCTGCTGATAAATCTCTGCTCCAGCAGTCGTGGCTCCCTCTGTTCCCCTGTCTGTCCCGTTTGGGGGATGGCAGTTTGTCCTATGTCCTTATCTCTCTACGGATCCTACAAGAGTTGTGGATTTTTAGTCGGCTAGCTTATTACCTGTTGTTAGGGTGGAGTGTTGACTTGTAAACTCCTGATATGGAGAATTGGAAACATTTTTAAAATGGAACATATTAAAGTTTGCCAGGGTTGAGAGTCAGAGGGCAGGGGGGCTTGTGGGTGAAGTTATGAGAAATCAATGCAACAGATCCTGGTAGTGATAGAACCATTCATTATCCTGACTGTTATGAGTCTACATGTGGAAAATTGCATAGACTAAATATAAACATGACCCCCTCACACACAATATAGTTCGTTTATTTTTTAAATTGCTTTCATAGAGGAAGAGATAAAGATATCAATTATGAGAGACAATCACTGATTAACTGCCACTTGAACAACCCCTTATTAGGGATCCAGCCTATAACCCAGGCACGTGCCCTGACTAAGCACTGAACCGTGACTTCCTGGTTCATAGGTACAAGCTTGGCCAGAGAGCCACACCGGTCCAGTTTTGGTTCACTCTTGAACTAAAGATTCGTGTGAGATAATAAAATTTTAATGTTTGCACATTCCTAACATGCTTTTTGTTATCTTTATATGTGAAAGAACTGTGTATATAAATCTCAAGTCAGGGCTATTTTTTTTTCCTTGAGACTTTTTAATTGTTCATTTGTCCTCTGGCACTGATTGTGGTTATGGAGAAGCCCCAAGCCAAATTCGTCTTTCTGCTCTCATCTCTGCCTGCCTGCCCAGACCGCCACCTTACAGGGCACTTATTTGTGGTGACCAGGATAGCAAGTTTTCCTGGCACACAGAATAAAGTTTAGTCTCTATTTTAAGATTTTGTTTCTGGAAAGTTTTCTTGAATAGTACCTTTAAAGATAGATTTTATTCTAAATATTTTCTTTAGTTACACAATTTACACAATTTATTCTCCCTTATCTTTTCTTTCCTCAAAATTCTTTTAGGTGTTTGCCAAAACCGGTTTGGCTCAGTGAATAGTGTCGGTCTGAGGACTGAGGGGTCCCAGGTTCGATTCCGGTCAAGGGCATGTACATTGGTTGCAGACACATCCCCGGTAGGGGGTGTGCAGGAGGCAGCTGGCCGATGTTTCTCTCTTATTGACGCTTCTAGCTCTCTGTCCCTCTCCCTTCCTCTCTGTGGAAAATCAATAAAGTATATTAAAAAATTCTTTTAGGTGTTTATATTCATTTTATTTTGCTTGCATTTTTAAATCCTGTCTTTTACTATCTTACTTGGAAATACATATTCTCCTGTTATCAGTGACAATTTACCTTTATTTCTGTGTTTTTTAATTGTTCTCTCGTTTCTTTTCCTAGTTCTTATATACATATTTCATCATATCCTAATTTATCACTTTGTCCTAAATTTTTGCTGATATTATTTTGTTTTTATTCAATGTTTTATGATATTTTTAAAATTCATGGTGGAATACTTTAAAATTTTCTGTTTTATTGTTGTTATTGTGGCAAGTATTCTTTTCATGTCCTTTGATTTATTTATTATTTATTTCTTCTGTCATCTTTGATTCTGTGGCTCTTATTTTTGATTAAATATTTTTAATATATTTTATTGATTTTTTACAGAGAGGAAGGAAGAGTTAGAGAGATAGACAGTTAGAAACATCCATCAGCTGCCTCCTGCACACTCCCCACCGGGGATGTGCCCACAACCAAGGTACATGCCCTTGACTGGAATCAAACCTGGGACCTTTCAGTCCGCAGGTCAACGCTCTATCCACTGAGCCAAACTGGTTTTGGCCGATTAAATATTTTTGAAGTAAGTAATTTGTTTTCTGAAATCATTATTTTCAGAAGTTTCATTGAAGGAGAGGTCAAGCCTCTGTGTCATGGTAAAGGGAGTGTTCTTTAAGAATATTAGCTGAGCCGGAGTGGCTGAGTGGTTGAGTATCATCCCATATACCAAGAGGTCACTGGTTTGGTTTGATTCCTGGTCAGGGCACATGCCTGAGGTTTGGGCTCAATCCCCAATCGGGGGTATGCAAGAGGCAGCTGATCCTTTTCTCTCTCAACAATGTTTTCTATCTCTCCCTTTCCCTTCCTCTCCTTAAAAAGCAAACAAACAAAAAATAAGAAATATTAAAAATTATTAAGAAAGAACAAAGATATTACTATATCTGGGTTTATATTTCACTAGTAAATGGAGATAGGCAGGATGTTGAGGACTGATTATGGACTCTAATTTACCCACTGCTATTGAAAAGCCTTTTCACAAATGTCAACATTTTGGATGGTAATGTTGAGTTGCTGTTTTGCATTAATCTTATTATTTCATGCTTTCCCATTAGATAATGAAGTAAAGGCTATTTTTACATGCTCCATTTTAAATGAGAAGTTCTCAAAAATGTTTTACTAGTCTGGGAAAACTTGTTGTGTACTAGTATTCTTACAGATACACCTAGACCACAGGCTTTGTAATGTAAGAGGCAAAATCTTGATAGTGTAATATTCTGGATTTTCTGAAAATCCTGCTTAAGCTAAGAGGAGAGAAATGGCTCTTTAGCCTATGGGTAAAAGCTAATGAGATATTAGATAAACACATCTATACTTTATGTATAGGCTAAAATTTCTTTGTATGGTCTACAATTGCTTTTCCAAGAGGACCTGAGCAAGAGAGTTGGGGGGGAAGGTATCTATCAAGGCCTAATATGAGGCAGAAAGGGCCTGGGACTGGCTGCTGCAATTTACATATTCATTGTCATAACAAGAACAGAAAACATTGGAGTTAAAACGTGTACTAAAGGCTTCTGGGAAATAGTGCTGTTTTCTTTATCTTTCAAGTGATTTAACTTTCCAAGTTTTCTTTTGACTGAGACCCAAAGCGGATTGGGTTGCTACAGCGATCAATTTACTGGAGCAAATGGATAGCTGAAGGTGTCACAGGAAGCAATCAAACGGGAGGCTTTGCTTGTGCATGCATGTGGAGGCGCGTGGAGGCTGATCCTCTTAAATAGGCCCCGGAACACCGTGATAGACTCCAAAGAACGTGATGATTAGTAAGATGTGGGTGGGGAAGGACAACTGGAGAAGGTTGCCTAGATGTCTGGTTTGGACATCTGAGGAGATAGTTAGATCTTCAGCAAAACCAAATGTACAGAAACAACAGTAGAACTGGGAGTGCAAAATAACGAGTCATCTTTAGAGAAGTTAAGTTTCAGGTGCCTGGTGGCTATCAAGCTGGTGTCCACCAGGCAGTTAGATATATGGGACAGTGCTCTGGAGGGAGGTGTGGATTGGGAAAAGAGACTGGGAAGTCATCAACATCATGTCACAGGCTTGTCAGGTAGAAATTCAAGTGAAAGCTCCAAGATTCATTTTATATCCAACAGGCCAAATAAATACCAGGAATTTTTTGTGTGTGCAAATGGTACATTTCTCTTCTAGGAATGGCATTCCTATATTAGAAAACTTTAGTATTTTAAAACTCATTGCAATCCTCCTGTGAAGTGCAGCTTTTGATTAGTGGCAATACTATCTCTGTCCCTGTGCCATTAAATCTATATTTAACCAGGTAAAGTCATAATGGAGAAAATAAAAGGAAAATAGTGTGCAATCTTTTAAGTTAATGAAACCAGCTTGGGTATTTCATCCTGGACTCGGTAATTATTGACATAACTTTTAAGGAAAGGGAGTTGTGAGAAGAAGTGGGGAGTGGAAAACTGTTTAAGTGTGTGTGTGTGTGTGTGTGTGTGTGTGTGTGTGTGTGTGTGTGTTTGTGTGTGTGTGATTTTTATAGTAAAATAAAAAAATCATAAAATTTTCATTTTAATCATTTCAAAGTGGCATTAATTATATTCATAGGAATCCCACTATGGGAAGTCACTGTGGGACAGGATTTCCATTTGACATGAAAAATATTCTAGAACTAGATAATGGTATATGTATATTTGGCATTTTTTTCATTCTCACCCAGGATATGATTTTCATTGATTTCATAGAGAGAGAGGAAAAAGAAGGGAGAAAGAGGGAAATATCTATGTGAGAGAGAAACATCTATGGGTTGCCTCCTTTATGCCCCAATTTGGGGGATCAAATTGGGTATGAGGCTTGACCAGGACTTGATCCTTCTATACACGGGACAGTGCTCCAACCAACTGAGCCACACTGTCCACTTGGCAGAGGTTGTCTTGAACAAAAGCAAAACAAAGTAGAAGTGGGGAGGCTTTAGATCTCATCCTGTGCTTCTGAGAGTAAGATCTGTGGGAGATGTCTTTCAGGGCTTGGTATCAATGGCATAATAGGGTCAAAAGTATAGAGTTGTTGTGATTTAAAAAAAAAAATCTTACTGTGTGTGTGTAACATCACAAAATGGACATTTAATACATATCAGTTTATTCCAACTACTGGTCTCTGTGACTGAAACCTACAGTGGAGTCGGCGTGTGTCGGACATTAACTATGCAGCAGCTCTTCCCTGGCATTGACCTTGGCATTGGGCATCTCACCGGGAAAGTGAACACATTGAAATGACAATAGGCAGCTAAATGAATGGCAAATACTCACTATGCTTTAGTGGCACAAAAGCAAGTTCACTTGTAACACAGAATATTGTGCAAATACATTTTTTAATGTAGTGGAGAGATTTAGGGGGCTGTAAGGGCATTCATAAAATTCAGAAACAAGTTGTGAAGAAGTGTGTGATCGAATCAGTAAGAAATAATGAGGCTATGGTTGAAAAGTCAGAAGCAGGATTAGGTACTACACTGAGGAATTAGGAGAAAGATGAAAGACAAGGAGTGTGAGAAGCAGGAAAGGGGGGTGGGGGAAGGAAAGGGGAGATATTGATTTAGTCATGCATGAAATATTGATTTAGCCTTCTTTTTCTAGGGAAAGCTGCAAAGTCCTGTATATCCAAAAGGTGGTAAAACAAGGGGAAAAGACTGGTTAATCAGGAGGGTAGCCTGACTCTTCAATTTTCTGGAAGCAAAGCTTTTCAGAAGGAGCGGGGCCGGGAAGCTTGGGGTGGAGTGTGACTATGTGCCTTAAAGAAATGAAGGGAAGAAATGCCATCTATGGACCACAGCAGTGTCACTGGGACTATGTTCCTTGATGCTTCAAATAAAAGAGTAAGTTCTAATCAAACCAAAGAATCAAGTTTTTAATGAATTTTCATTCATTAATTTATTCATTTGCGTATGCATTTATTTACTTAATCAACAATAAAATTTGAAAAATTATGACATGCAAGGTAAAAGATACTTCAACTTTTTTTTCTTTAAGTGTTGGGGGAAAAAGGAAAATAGAAAGGAGGAAAGACAACATTTTTGTGTGAAAGGAAGCTCCTGGCAGGGATGTCATGAATGCAGGAAATTTAAGAACTTGAAATTGTTTTTCCACTAACCTGAGTGTGAAATCCTTAGGCTCACATTAGCTTCTGCAAGCCTACCATCACACTGATAGAACTCACTTTAAGATAAGGGCAATTATAAAGCCTGGTTATAAATTCTTTAAAACAAATATTATTTCCTACAACACACAATGCTCTGCATGGTCAAAAGGTTCAATGTTTTCTCCATAAATACCTCATTAACCCCAATGCACCAGGGAATGAAACTGCCAGTGGTACTACAAATATGTAATGAATCTTTCTGTGATGTCCAGAGGGTTCTGGTTTAGAAATTCATCATTAATTGGATTAAGTTCAACTAAACAACACTAGGGGAGAAGTTAGAATGGGGCAGAAATAAAGAGAAACATTTAATAGCAACCATCGGTCCCACAGGGGATGAAGAATTTTTACTCTATCCTACAAAAGCTGGTTTGATACTAAAAGCAACATGAGACAGATTATCAGGAGAAATTCAATTTCTCATGTATGGAACCCACATACATGAGAAAGTCAGAAACCCCTCATAAATGAAAGATTCAGAGGTGAAAAGGTAAAATAAGGAATACATGACATCCTGAGCTAAGGGGTAGGATAAAGGCCTGGGTTTTAAGCAGAGGAGAGTAATTCACTAGGAGAAGAGCAGATGTTGGGTAATTAGATGTTTGTCTGGTCAAACAGATGGGTTACTCGGTTGAAATATATCTCTGGTAATAATCCCCATTCTGGAAAAGACCCTGAGTTAGAGTCTTCTAGGTGGTTAAGGCAGGGGCGGATTTCTCTGAGCTCAAGGAGTCTCAATGGTCTTCAGTTGGAAACAAGCTACATGCCAAAGTGGCATGTTTTTGAGTCTTATGTTCTACTCTTTTCCAGTCTCCTCTGACGATTAATTCAAAGAGATTGTGTCCAGGAGTGAACTTAGTGAGAAGGTGGCCTGAGGCCAGTGATTGAGATGGGTTTGGTCTCCGTGCACTGACCCTTCATTACCTGTCTCCACTGCTGACGGGGATTCCTGAGTGACAGATGCACAGGGGACATTGACTTTGGGTGTGGGGCAGTCCTTCTGCAGATGGAAGCCAGAGCCTCTGTTCCATCTCTCGGAGCTGCTTTCACTTAGGATTTATCTCTTGGGAACTGTTGGCCTTTTCTCTAATCAGCATGGATTTTCCAGTGAGAACATCTCTCTGCTTCCCCCTGAAAACTGTCACTTCCCTCTTTGAGGGAAATTTGCTAATTTCCATGCCTGGATTCTTATTACAACCAGAACTCTATGGCAACTCTCTGAGTGGCCCTGCCATGTTCTCCGTTCTCAGGGCAGCACTGGCCAGGTCTTCTCTCTGTGCTTTCCTTGACCCTTTATACCCAGGTTGCACCCATCTCCATTCAAGAGACATGATAGTAGCACTGTGTCTACACTGTGAATTTAATAGATGTCTGAGAACCAGATGATGCTTATAGCTCATAGCAAGTAGCATATTTTAATGCAGAATAAGTAGTATATAGAAACAATAAAAATACTGTTTCTCACTGAGTTTCTACCTCAGTGGCAGGATCCACTTGTGAAGGCCGTTGAATCAAAACAGACTTCAAGCCTGATCACTAAGTGTTTTCACTCATAAGGACAGTAAAAGTCTAGGAATTACAAGCAAAATTACAGCCTCTGCAAATATTGGTGAGAGATCTTCATTTTGGATAAAGTGCAGTAGGATAGACTGACCTCTGTGCCCAGTACTCACCAGTAGTCCTGGCACATGGTTTGTAGTCAGTAGGTATTATATTTGCTGACTGCGAGCCAAGTGGAAACCCCAGGGATGAAGAGGGCCACATATTTATTGATGTCAATTTCTATACTTAATGTAATTTAAGTTACTATCTATTTTATGGAAGACAAAGGAAGAAGAATTGTGGTTAGTTTTCAACACAATGCTTTCTTATGAAAATTTTATTTTAAATATAGTGTTTTGATGTATATCATGCTGGTTTATTCTATAACTTTCTGAATACAGATTATAATGTTTCACTGCTTGATTATAATGTATTGTTTTTAGGAAATGTTAAATCACAACTAAACTGAACCTACCTGGAACCAGCAATGCAAATATTACACAGTCAAAGACACATTTAACAGACAGCTACAGCAAACTTGGTCCATACCAAGCAACAGCAACCTACAACGCAGGCACCTCCTGGGCTGCTGCATGGCTGATATCACTGAAACTCTCCATGGGCTCTGAGGGATGTCAGATTTCAGGAATTTGCTCCATGTGGCAAAAAAATGCATATTACACACTTTTAAATAGAACACGCTCTCTGCCTTTATGGTGATGAATTAAATAGACTTAAGGGCAGCTCTACTTCAATCAAATGGTGTGCGGATATGTGGGACAATAATTAATTCTAAGGAAATTGATTCTAACAAGTTCAGATTTGTCACCGTGACAGGACAATCATTATTCTCTGCTGTCTCTACCTAGTAACTGGGCTTGCCATTAGGAAAAGAGCACAGCGATGTGGTGCCATCCTGAGCACCCGGGGGACAGGCTGCCTCTATCAACACTAATGGCAACACTTGTAGAGGCAAAATGTGTGCCAGATTGGGCGATGCACTGTTTGTGCTAAATTTTATGGCAATCTTCTGAGTGAAGAACCACTGTCAGAACATTTGATGGATGAGGACCTGAGGTGCAGGAAGGCTAAGTGACTCACCAGGCACTCCACAGCTAGGAAGTAGACGGGCAAATTTCAAAACTTAGCAGTCTGACTACAAAGCTCAAGCATTTCCCACACTGCCATGCAGTCCCCTGGCAAGTTAGCATGGGCCAGTAGCCTTTCTCTTTATGTGACAGGTGTTCATAAATTAGACATTTGTGAGTTGGGAAGTCGTTGCGCATCATTGGCTTGCTCTCAGAAGCAATCCTAATTCTCTCCGGGCTTCACTGAGGGACCAATCAATGCAGGTGCACTGGCATAGAACATCGGAGAGTGAGCGGTTGCAAAAACACTTGTTTTTTATATAGTCTTTCCAGAAGTGTTTAGTTTGTGGGCTTATAAAAATATATTTCAAATACAAAATTAATAGAGTGTAGTATTACAATTTCAGTCAATATAAAAGTATATAATATAACAGCAAAAGAATTTTATCCTCCTGTTTCCTACTACTCCAAGGATAAATCAATGTTCCCACTTTGAGGAGTCTTCCATATAATTTATATAAATGTAAGTTTTTAAATTTTATGAAACTTATATCAAAGTATTCAATTGTTATGAAACTTGACTTTTACCTCACCAATATATCATTGATATAGAAACTCAGTTTTACCTATTTCAGTAAAAAGGGTGATTATTGGTTCATGTATTCCAAGGAAGAATTGGGTGAGCAACTATAGGATCAGAAGGATAGAATTGGAACCCAAAATGTGTACACTCTTCCTATTTCAGATTCTTGTGGATTTTCACCTTGATTTTTTTTTTTCTCTCATTGCAAAGTAAGTTATCTCTACAGGAGAGGAAATGTGGCATTTCCCATCAATTCCCAGGTCCATTTTAAAAAATCTATGGCATGCCGAAACCGGTTTGGCTCAGTGGATGGAGCGTCGGCCTGTGGACTGGGGGGTCCTGGGTTGGGTTCAGGTTAAGGGCATGTACATTGGTTGTGGACACAGCCCCAGTCGGGGAGGAGGGTGCAGAAGGAGGCTGGTTGATGTTTTTCTCTCATCGATGTTTCTAGCTCTCTATCCCTCTCTGTAAAAAAATCAATAAAATATATTTTTAAAAATCTATGGCATGACACAAGTTGATTCCACTTTAAGTATCTATCTACATTTGGATCAATCAACTGTACATATGTGGCTGTGGATTATGACTGTCACATATTTGTTTAGCTACCCAAACCCGGAATATTCAACCGTGGTCTATGGGGAAGGATAACTGCACATATGCCAATTTCACGTTTAAACTACATAGTTGAAGGCAGGAGCTAAGTGTGGCTTCCAGAAATATTGAAGCCTAAAAACTATTGTTAAGATAAAACTATCACACCTCACTCTCTGTCTTCCTCTCCTTTTCTCTCTCTCCTCCCTCTTTCTCTCATGTCCTGAAATTCACTCATAATATCTATTACCACTTCTTAGAGCAGACTAGATTAGGTCATTCTTTATAATAAACTACATGTTACATAGTAAATGTGTTCACATCATACCTTCCAGTGTGAAAGGTAAGCACAGAGAGATAAGAATCTCCAGGCCAGATGGTTTAAACTGTAATCACTTACAATCAAGGATGGCATGAGAAGTCAGAAGAGCACTGAGCTACTTCTGAAAAAAAGTTATTTTCTCTGGAATATCAGCCAACAAAGTCCAGCCAAATGGCCTTTTGAGCACAACTGTTTTCTGGCAAACACCGCAGAGTGCTAAGATGAACACACCTAATGTGCTGCCATAGGCTGGTCGGTGGTTCAAGCCTCTGGGTCCCATAGCTCTAGCAGAGATTAAATATTTTGTCTTTGAGGAAATGTAGTCAGAGAGGAGAATGAGGACTTGGCTTCATCTGATATTTGATTTACTTTCCTTGCCATTCTGATGAGTCACATTTTAGTGTTGATTTCCAATTCAACTGCTGTTGCAGCACCAGAATCCTGAATTATGAACAAAAAAAGAGTAGTTTAGTTTAGAAATAAATATTTATTCCAGCAGCTGTGGACTCTGGATTTAAATATCATGCTAACTTGCTGAAAGCAAACAGACACAGCAGTCCAGCGGGAAGCGAATGGCGGAAACAGTGGGTACAGTGTGGCATTACCTCTTGTGAGCTGCCTGTTTCTTCCCTCCCCGACTTTTGCTAGGAATCCTCCAACCACTGCACGTCCAACTCCGCCCCCACAGACCAAGTGATTCCTTCATTCTCTTCACTTACTCATTTAATAAATATCCACTGAGTGGCTAGTGAGTACTCTGCTCATCTATGGAGGTATAATGTTTAAAATGATTTATATTAGACAAATACATAAATGTAGTACTGAGCTGTTTTTTAGGGTATCTTTTGATAACTGTTGGAGCAGAACATGGTACAATTAATTGTGGGTAAAATAAACAGTGGATGAGGAGAAATATAAACTGTAAATGTATAAGAAAGCAAATTATAGAAAGAGCTAAAGAAAAATCACAGGGCCTGGAAGGTTAACTGAGAAAGATAACGACACATAATTGGTTATGACGTAGGGATGACATGTGGAAGAAGTGGTGGGAGATGACACAGGAAGAGGAGGAGAGACCAGATGCTGGAGAACCTGGAGTGGAGGAGCTTGCTTTTTATTCTGGAGGTGAATCGCCAATGACTGGGTCAGATGGATTGTGTATTCCAGAATAGTCACTCCAGTCAGTGATAAATAATTTCTATTAGAAAGCCAAGATTCTAGATTTTTTTTACAAGATGTAGAAAAAATGTTTTGAAACCATAGTTTTTGCTAACACATTAATTACCAAGGTTGTAGCTGATGAATACACTTCTCCACTCTACAGTTGGCTATAAGAAAATGAGGTTATTTTTTCATACCTTAAAATTAAAGCAAGAGGTAATATGGTGAGTAGGGTGCTCTGAATGTCTGACTCTCTTTTGATCTGCAGTGATGCTACTTACTATCAAACAAGGGTACTAAGTGAAAAACATCTTAGTGAAACGAACTGCTGATAGGAGGCATCATTTAGAGTGTCAGCCCAACCCTATCTCCTCCTGTGATAAGCTTCCCCTCTCACAGCCCCTGTATATTTGGCATAATAAGGAACCTATCCCCTGCCCCAGCCAGTCTTTCTCAGTGGTTAAAGCATCGGCCTACAGGTTTCAGGTTCGAGTCTAGTCAAGGGCACGTGCCTCAGTTGCAGGAAAGATCCCTGGCCCCATCAGGATCTGTGGGGAGGTGACCAATTGATGTGATGTGTCTCTCTCACATCAATGTTCCTCTCTCCCTGTCTCTCCTCCCCCCTTCCAATCTCTCTCAAAATCAATGGGAAAAATATCCCTAGGAGAGGATTAACAAAAACAAGAAGACAAAAAACTTATCCCCAAACGCTGTCTCCAGGTAATGGGTAAATGATAGGCACATGACCTATGGGTAACCAATCCTATATTATTTTTCTAAACATGTTTTTATTTATTTCAGAGAGAGGTAAGGAGGAGAGAGAGATAGAAACATCCTATATAATAAAAACCTAATATGCAAATTGTCTGAGTGGCAGAATGCAATGCCAGGCCAGCCAAGGCGGGTGCCAGTGGGAAGAGGGAGGAGATGGCAATCAGAGGGCAATGGCAACAGTGGCATTAGGACAATGGGGAGTAGGGTCCACCACTTGATGGCTGGCCCCATCCCCCAATTGGCCACTGGTCACCTCTTTCAGAGGGAGGCCAGACTGTGGCTTGGGCCCACTCCTCCCTAAGCCATCAGTTGGACATCCCTGAAGTCTCCCAGACGGAAAGAGGGCATAAGCCAGGCTGAGAGACATCCTCCTCTCCCCCCTGAGTACACTGAGCCACTAGTCAATGATAAGAGAGAATCTTCTATTGGTTGCCTCCTGCATGCCCCCTACTGGAGATCAAGCCTGAAACTTGGTCATGTGCCCTGACCAGGGATTGAACAGTGACCTCTTGGTTCATAGGTTGATGCTCAACCATTGAGCCACACTAGCCAGGCCAAGCCTTTAGACTGGCCTAGTACACCTACTGTGTGACTTGGTAGGAAACGCTACCTTGCCACCCAAACCATAATCTATGGAGAAGTTTCTTTGGTATTACTTGGTAGCTGGTTAGAAATGCAAGATTTAAGGCTCTATCCAAGACTTCCTAAATCAACCTGCATTTTACCAAGACTCCCAGATGATTCATATTTATATTAAATTTTACCAGGTTTGACTGTCTTGAGAATTTAAGTTAAGAAACATGGAAAACATGTGAATTAATAACTGGAAAGAAACTGACACGTACAAAATATAACTATGTTCATGTTCGTGGCCAATTAGTTCTATAAAAACTCCTGACTACTCCTGAAGCTGAGGTGCCTGTAGCTACCCCAAGTCCAGCCTCTCCCTCCAGGTCCAGGTGTTCAGATTCCGCCTGCAATGTGTCTGCTCTTAAATTTCCACGCAAGTCACTTCTTTCATGTAGATACGTACAATGAACTTCCCTACTCTTTGAACCACCTTGTGATTCTTTGTTTCCTTCAACCCAAGTTGCCAACATAAAAGACTTTTAGTAGCAATCACTGAGGAGTTAGCAAATACAAATCTCCAATTCAATCCCCAAGAGGAACAATGTATTTTGTGCATAAAATTGTCAACAACTCTCTTCTCCAGTCAGAGCTGGTCAGCGAGGGAAAGCAGATCACTCCCAGTAGGTTGTGCGTTGATTCCTCAGGCAAGCAGAAAGGCACTTCCTCTACAGAAAAGGCTTATTGACTCCTGAGATGTACGAAGGGAAGAAGCCATGTCCACAGAAGTTGGTCCTGCATTTTCACAGGCAGAATTGGCAATCTTTCCTGATGTTTCTCTAGGGAGAAGGAGAGGAGGTTTAATGTGGATATTCCTATTTTAAATTCTGGAAGTTTGCCTTTTTTCCCAAGACCCTTGCCAGGAAAGCCTGTCTCTTTATTAACATTTTCTCTTTTGTTTACATAAACTCTAAAGATAGTAGTATCTGCCATAGAGACTCTGTCCTGCCTCATTGCATGATACCTGACCTCAAGCTAGTGGTTTAATCTTTCTGCTTTTTTATTTCTTTAGTTACAAAGGGAAGACATAAAAGCCTGTCATCTCTCCTATATGATGGCATGCCAAAATCAAATCCAATTACATACATATAATATACCAGTATATCCTATCTAATAAAAGGGTAATATGCAAATCAACCATCATCCTGTCACAAAGATGTCCGTGCCCATAGCCACAAGATGGTGGCACCCTGTACTCTTAGCTCTGATGGAGTCCCCCAGTCCTGTGGGGTGGCCACTGAGAGTGGGCAGCATGAGTGGCCTGGCAGAATGCTTGCTTCATTGCCATGGCGACGAGGCAAGCGTTCCACCCCTGGCTGCGGATGGGCCTCTGGGCCTCAGAGAGCCTCTGGGCAGTGGGCATGGAGCAGCCAGGCCCCACAGAGAGCTACTGGCACACGGATTCTTGTGCAGGGCTACTAGTATGTATATAATACATGCATGCATACATACATGCATGCATGCATATACATATATATACACATGTATACATACATATATGTAATTACTTATGTCTAATTTTTCAATGTTAGTTATATAAATGCAAGATAGTCCTAAAATACCCTGGACTATTTTTTAGATGTGGAATGTTTTGTTGAAAGAAAATATTCTAAATAAATAAGAGTTTTTGGTCTGTTTGAATTAGCTGCATGGTGATTTCCTGCTGGATGATCTGAGGAATTTATACTGTAAGCCCTATAACTAAATGCATAAAGAACAATGTGAAAATCAGATTTTTTTAATAGCTTGAGACTTCATATATTCACCTCAACAACTGCTTGTAGAGTGCTGGAACTATGTATCAGCAACAGGGCAGACATAGAAGGGTCTCAGTATATGTAAAACACTACAGGCTATGTGCTAATTGATTGTTGAATTAGTGTTATTGAAGCACAAATACCTCATCAATTAGCTCTGCCTAATGAAAGCCAGCGAGAACTTCATTCTGCCTAATGATGGTTGGGGAGAGAGAAGTGAGGTTATAATTGATCTACACTATTAAGAAATAGTAGGAAATTGCACCCTGTGCCCTGTGGCTCAGTTGGTGGAGCATTGTCCCATACACTGAAAGGCTGCAGTTTGATCCCTGGTCAGGGCACATGTCCAGGTTGTGGGTTTGATTCTTGAGAGGGGTGCATGAAGTAGGCAACAGATCAATTTCACTCTCACATTGATGTTTTTTCTCTCTCTCTCTCTTACTCTTTCTTCTTTTCACTCTAAAATAAATAACTAAATTGTCCTCAGGTGAGGATTAAAAAAACCAACAAGAGAAATGGTAGGAAACTTCATGAGAAATAAGTAAGCAGAGAGTGTTCCATACAAAGAGAAGCATATGTAGATAAAGTCACAGTGGTGAATGGGTGAATGGCTTCAAAAGCATCACACAGTCTGCTAAGATTGGAGCTTAATTTATGAGGGAAAATAAGTCAGAGTAGCTTAAAAAGTAGAAAAGCTAAAAAAAAAAAAAAAAAAAAAAAAAAGGTTGGGTCCAAGTTGTGAAAAGCTTTTACTTTTATGAAACTCATTTTTTTGTAATATATGTTTAATAAAAGAAAACAAAATGGCTAAATATTTATTTTAGAAAAATTCTCTGTGGCAACCAGGTCAAAAAGAGTTTGCTAGATTGTGTCCTTTTGATCCTGCAAGTCCACAGACCGTTTTGTCATCCTGCTCCCCAGGTCCCAGGAATCTGTCCTATGTTGCCATGGCTGCTGGGTTTTGGTGAGATTATAGCAGTGGAAGGCCCCAGCAGGAGACTGGGAGGGGGCGGGGGTGGCAAGAGTATGCTGCTGAGCTATGCTTGGCCTCCAGCTTCCTTCCTTCTGGGCCATTTCTTCCTTTTTCTTTAACTTCATATATTTACTTAGTCATAATTTACACCAGGTTGATCAAGCCTTTTAATTTTATTCAATGGGGTCATAATCTGCTACCATCGTATTTATTTTCAAGTTGTATTCTTAGAATCTTGGCTTTTGAGGGTCCTTCAAGCTCTCATGTCCTTTTGACACATCCCTCCTTACTTTGAGGCTCAACACAACATTCTAGATTCCTCTTCTGTGACTAGCGCCCTAGATTCTAGTTTTGGTCATTTCTCCATGGCGATCTAGTTCCTCTTAGTGATTCAGAGTGATTATTGCTGTTGTGATGTAACTAGGCCCTATTAGCAAATACACTCAAGGAGAGTTTACTGACAACTCCATATCTAACCTAAGGCCATATTATTCATTTTATTTTCCCCTTTCTATATGTTTAATTCCCTTCTACAACTGGACTGCCATTATTCTTAGTATATACTCATTTGTACAATCCTAGAATATATAGAAATTAGTTTCAGAATGAATAACTAATATTACTGAGAAAAGGAAGCCTACTCAGGTTTAGGGAATGATGGCGCATTTCTGCTGTCAATGACCCTGGAATATTGTATCATTTCTTATTGGCTTCCCTAAAACTCTGTGACAGATTGGCTAAGATGATTTTTATTAAACACTCTTTAAAATATCCAATTGGATCCTGCCCTCTTCCCCTCTACTGGGTCAATAACTGATAAAATGTGCTAGAGTGACTGCTTCCCAGGGCTTTAGAATATGTAGCAAGAGTCAATCTACCCAAGTTCTTATCTGCCTGAAGGCTTTGAGCTCTGTGTCAGTGCCAATGGACTTATCCAACTTCTGACTTAATCACAGACACAACTGCAGTGAGCCATGTAAGAACCTCACATTATGACATGTATGTAGACAGAGATCTAGGGAAAGTCACATGCCAATTATACCCTTTAGAGAAATAAGTCCATTATGGTTTAAACTAGCTAGTTATATTCACTCTAGTTAATAACCTTCTATTATTTTTGCTTCTCCACTTATACCTGGTTCAGGGGTTACATGACAATTCTTTCATAGCTACCTCTCATTGGCAAGACTTCTAAGAACATTTCTGCAAGAATCCATGCCATGATATGGCATAAACACACTTTTGGCTGGTTAATATTGTGGCTTGTAATAAGAAATATATGTTTGGTCTCCATGCCTATGACAGTCACATGGTTTCTAAGTACTTTAAAATTTCCTGTGATGAGACCAATAAAGGTATCTTGTTGTCAGTAGAACTTTCAGTCCCATTCTCTTCCCACCCTCACCTCTTAGGAGAGGAGAGGGGCTGAAGATTGAGTTCAGTTACCTATGACCAATGATGTAATCAATCATGCATACATTATAAAATCTCCATTAAAACCCCAGAGTGTTCTGAAAGCTTAAGGGTTGGTGAACACATGCAGATACAGGGAGAGAGGCATGAAGAGGGTGTCAAACTTCACATTTTTCCCCACGCCTTACCCTATGTATCTTTTCACCTGGCTGTTGATTTGTATCCTTTAATATCCTTGTAATGAAGTGGTAATCTAGTGAGTAAACCCGTTTCCTGAATTCTCTGATCTGCTCTAGCAAACTAATTGAATCTAAGAACGGGGTGTGAATACTTCTGATTTATAGCCACTTGATCAGAAGCACAGGTAACGCCTAGATTTGCAATTAATAGCTGAAGTGAAGCGCAGTCTTATAGAATTGAACCCTCAACCTAAAATCTGATGTTATCACCAAGCAGATAATCTCAGCATTAGGGTGAATTGCAGATGCCTCACTGATATTGAACTGCTTGGTGTTGTGGGAAAACAACAAAAACACACATTGAAATTGAGTGCAGAATTGTATCTGGAAGACCTAAATATTATGTAGTGTCCACTTGAATATATACATCTACCATCATGAGTGTTCACAGACATTAATGGAAGGAATTACAATTAGAGCTGCAATGTTAAAGCTCAGAAAAATTAGCTAGTTGAGTAACCAATGTTTATACTAGTGATGTGACCTTATTTTTCATATATTTCATTTGGCATTGATTAAAAATAATATATTGATTATATACTGGAAAACAAGAAATTTCTCACCCCTACACCTGAGAATTTAAAGTGGTACAAAGTTTCTTAGGGGAAATTTGACTATTTTACACTGCATTTGACATAAATTGCTTATAACATTTGATTTAGAAACAAATTGTTCTCTGATTATTCTTGATAAATAAATAAATAAATAAATAAGAAATGACTTAAGAGGTTTGCATTAAATAATTTTTATTCCATCATATGTTTAATAATTAAATCTTTGTGAAAATATTTAATATTGATAGATTGACTAAATCTACTTTGATGAAGTTTTTATAAAAGTTATACCTTGGTCCAATAAATAATGGTGAAGAATTAATTACAAGACATATTTTTAAAAAGCAGGACTTAAAATGGGAAATTTATGTATTGATTTATATTAAGAGTTATGGACCCAAATCCATTCGAGTTTAAAAAGTAATGCTATAGCCGAAACCGGTTTGGCTCAGTGGATAGAGCGTCTGCCTGCGGACTGAAGAGTCCCGGGTTCGATTCCGGTCAAGGGCATGTGCCTTGGTTGCGGGCACATCCCCAGTGGGGGGTGTGCAGGAGGCAGCTGATTGATGATTCTCTCTCATCGATGTTTCTAGCTCTCTATTCCTCTCTCTTCCTCTCTGTAAAAAATCAATAAAATATATTTAAAAAAAAGTAATGCTATAAAATGTAAGCTAAAAATAAATTGGTCAGTTTGAGGGAATTCTAATTAATCAAATTATTATTTTGAAACATAGGAAATTAATGGGAAAGAATGAAAATTTATCTACATTTTTAATTCAAATATACAAGTAAATAACCAAATGGAAGTAGGGAGGTTCTTTATAGAAGCATCCCAGGAAATGCATGAAGAAAAGTAATAAAACTAGGTTATCCCCATTTTGCCACACTTAATAAATTATTAGTGGATCTAAGCATTGTTTCTCAATGGCTACTAGTATCACAAAGTAAGTGAGACCTAGACATTATGTATGCTTTGATGGAGGAATATATCCTTTAAGTATTTTTACTCTCTCAAAAATATTGAAACTGCATCCAGTCAAACATTTTGATCCAAATGTTATTTAACAGGCCAGAGGAGCATATCAATTCACACTTCGATGATACAATCACTTTACAATCTCTAAAGAAATGTTTTTAAAATTGCAAGAGAATGAGAAGTACTAGAGAGAAGCACATGTAGATTATTAAGATTTTGATTCAATCTATTAAAATGTAAGACATCAATCCATCGGACAAATTGACTAGATATCTGATGGTATAAAAATATTCTCTTTTATTTTTAATTGAATAATGGTTTAATGGTATACTACAAACAGAATTCTTCTTTTTTATCGAAGTAAATACAGATAAAATGTGATATCTGTAATTTGCTTTAAAATAATTTCATAACAGGATAAGTAGTTAGGGATATAGGAAAAACAAAACTAGCCATAAGTTGGTAATTGTAAAACTGGATGTTGGGTAGTTGGAAGTTAATTAAACTAGTCTGGTTAATTTTGTATACAATGGAAATTTTCTATAATAAAAACATAAAACAAATGATCAACAAATGTACAAAGTGAATATAATTTAGATAGTAATTCAGTAGAGCAAATAAACTAATGAAAAACACCTCTGGTTTTCCTCAAAAATCCACAAAAATTGCTTTTTTGTAATCTACATGTTTATAAAAATTTTGTGACTCTGGAATTTCCAACAGTCAAAACTTCACTGACATTTGTTATCCAGCAAATTCCTCTGCCAAAAGTCTAGGCAAACCAAAAAACTCAGAAAAATTTTAGTGCCTGTCATGACCAATTTCAAATATCTTAAAGTCTTCTGCCTTGCACCATAATTTCTAACTAATTAGTGTTGACACACAGGAAGACCACCGATATTATGATATTACAATTTTTAAAAATATTTTATTGATTTTTAGAGACAAAGGAAAGGAGAGGGAGGGAGAGAGAGAGAGAGAGAGAGAGAGAGAGAGAGAGAGAGAGAGAGATTGACCTGAGAGCAAAGCATTGATTGGTTGCCTTCTGTGTGTTTCCTGCCAGGGGATCAAGTCCTAATCCCTTTCTGTACCTGGGACTACACCCAACCGAGTCACACTAGCCAGGGATATCATTAAAATATTAACCAATCAAATCAATAAATTTTCTTATTGATGTTCTTTTTTTTCTTTTTATCCTCACCTGATACGTTTTTTATTAACTTGAAAGAGAGAGAAAGAGAAAGAGAGAGAGATTTGAGAAAGAAATGTTGATCAGTTGCCTCCCATATGTGCCCCACCAGAGGATGAACCTGAGACCTAGGTATGTGCCCTGACCTGGAACTCAAAGGCAACATTTTTGATGTAGGGGACCAACTGAGCCGACCAACATGCACTTTACTGGTTTTGTTTTATAAAAAATAAATTCAACTAATTCTCTTGAATTTCTAAGGTACATATTAATAGCATCAGCAGTACTAAAAACATTTTTTATAATGTATACTTTTTAATTTTTACATTTGTCTGCTTGAAGTGTTGATAAATATTAGTGAAGACAATAGCCTTTTTTGTTTTTTTAAAAATATATTTTATTGATATTTTATAGAGAGGAAGGGAGAGAGATAGAGAGCTAGAAACGTCGATGAGAGAGAAACATCGACCAGCTGCCTCTTGCACACCCCCTACTGGGGATGTGCCTGCAACCAATGTACATGCCCTTGACCGGAATCAAACCTGGGACCTTTCAGTCCACAGACCGACACTCTACCACTGAGCCAAACCGGTTTCGGCGACAATAGTCTTTTTTGTTTGTTCTTCATAACTAGATTTTGGTTTAAGAGGCTATATAGCATTTATAATTTAAAAACATTTTAAAAACTTTCATTGAGATATAAATGACATATAACAGTATATTAGTTTTGGTTGTACAACATGATTCAATCTTTGCATATGTTGCAAAATGATCACCACAATAAGTCTAGTTAACCTCTGAGACATCACACATAGTTACAACACAAATATTTTTCCTGTGATGAGGACTTTCAATGTTTACTCTCTTAGAAACTTTCAAATATGCTATACAGTATTATTAATTACTAGAGGCCCAGTGCAAGAAATTTGTACACTCAGGTGGAGGGAGGGTCCCTCAGCCCAACCTGTGCTCTCTTGCAATCCAGGAGCTCTTGGGGATGTCTGACTGCTGGCTTAGGCCTGTTCCCTGCCAGCCATGAGCCTGGCTTCTGGCTGATCAGTGCTCCCCCTATGGTAGCACACTGAACACCAGAGAGCAGCTCTTGCATTGAGTGTCTATTCCCTGGTGGTCAGTGAACATCATAGCCACTGGTTGTTATGTGCTTTGGTCGATTTGCATATTAGCCTTTATTATATAGGATACTTTTAAACAATTCTTAATATTTCAAAAATAACATTTGTTGTATTAATTATAATATTACTTTTAAGAATATACACATTTTCTAATTTTGCTGATGGCTTAATTTTAAATAAGAAGAGTTTCTCATGAAATGACTTTTTCCAAAAATATTATAAGTTGCTTCAAGCACTTTATGTAATACATCTAATCATAAAAACCATAATCATCATCATAAAAACAAATACTCAACTATCAACCACCTAATTAAGGAATATATTATCTTTAAAACCATTTTAAATGCCTTTTGATCACCTATGTGGTTCTTTTTTGTTTTATATTTTTAATTATAGATTTTGTTTATGCTTATTGAAATACTGAAAATATAACAGAATATGAAAAACCTGTAATCTTACCACCTACTCATGAGAACTCTTAACCTTTTGTACATTTCCAATGTTTTAGTATATGTGCATATATTTATGTGTTTGCAAAATATAATCATACTATTTTACCTTGGAATTTCTTAAATATTTATAAAAGTTTACCATTAAACTTGGTGCACATCCAATGTTTTTTTATATATTTATAAAACATAATCATACTATTTTAACTTGATTTTAAAAATATTTATAAATTATTTTCTATTATAAATGTTATTATTAATTATTAAATCTCTGAACACCTTTGATTATTTTCTTATAAATGGTTTTTAGTAGTGAAAATAGTGGATATGGGTACAAACATTTCTAGTTTTAAGTATTCCTAAATAGATTTTAAAAATGTGAAATCAACTAATTAAACAATGATATATTTTGCAATTCATTGTATACTAATCTTACATAAAATTTAGGTGTACATAATTCATATATTATATGATTTTAAAAGCATGAATTTGAAATTTTCACACTACTTTCTTAGACAATAGACAAATTGTTATTTATTTTACTTTCTATGCTTTTCACTTTGTTGTTCTGTATTTTTATTCAACATTTTAAAAATCCATAGTAAGTGTCATTTTCTTATTAATGACTAGATGCCTGGTGCACAAAATTTGTGCATGGGGATGGGGCGTTCCTCCACCCGGCCAGCACCATCTTGCAATCTGGGGTATCAGATGCAAGAATGAAAACCACATTGCTTCCACTCTAAGTAGCTGTTAAAGAAAAAGAATGGTATACTATGAAAATACTTAATACAGATCCCTATCGCCATCTGGGATCTCTGGCTCCTAACTACTTACTTGCCTGCCTGATCACCCTTCTAACCACCTTTGCCTGCCTGCCTCATTACCCCTAACCACTTACTTGCCTGCCTGATCACCTTGGTCTCTGGTCATTCTGGTCATTCCACTGTTTTGGTCTCTGGATTTTTATTATATACCAGAGGCCCGGTGCACAAAATTTGTGCACAGAGTGGGTGTTCCCCCAGCTCTGCCTGCACCCTCTTCAATTTGGGACCCCTACACCTTTTTCTTATCTAGCTAACCTCTTCACATTTATTTTTTTTTAATTTTTTTATTAAATTATCATCTGTGTACATATATTACCATTGCCCCCCCCCCAAAAAAAAAAACATTCCCTCCCTCCCCAGAGTTTTGTGTCCATTGGTTATATTTATATGCATGTGTACAAGTCCTTCGATTGATCTCTTATTTCCCTCATATTTCCCTCCCCTCCCCGCTATAATTAGACAGTCTGCTTGTTGCTTTACTGTCGCTATATTTAACTTATGGTTCATCAGTTTATAACGTTCTTTATTATTCATAAATGAGTGAAGTCATGTGGTGTTTCTCTTTCATTGACTGGCTTATTTCATTCAGCATGATATTCTCCAATTCCATTCAGGTTGCTGCAAATGATGAGAATTCCTTCTTTTTTTATGGCAGCATAGTATTCCATCGTGTAGATGTACCATAGTTTTTTGATCCATTCATCTGCTGATGGACACCTAGGCTGTTTCCAAATCCTAGCTATTGTAAATTGTGCTGCTATGAACATAGGGGTGCATATATCCTTTCTGATTGGTGCTCCTATTTTCTTGGGATATATTCCTAGGAGTGGGATTACTGGGTCAAATGGGAGTTCCATTTTCAGTTTTTTGAGGAAACTCCATACTGTTCTCCACAGTGGTTGTACCAGTCTGCATTCCCACCAGCAGTGCACGAGGGTTCCTTTTTCTCCACAACCTCGCCAACACTTGTCGTTTGTTGATTTGTTAATGTTGGCCATTCTGACAGGTGTGAGATGGTATCACATGGTTGTTTTGATTTGCATCTCTCGGATAAGTAGTGACTTTGAGCAGTTTTTCATGTGCCTCTTGGCTTTCCTTCTGTCTTCTTTTGAGAAGATTCTATTTAGTTCCATTGCCCATTTTTTAATTGGCTCATTTATTTTCCTTTTACTGAGTTGAATAAGCTGTTTGTAGATGTTGGAGATTAAACCTTTATCAGTAATATCATTTGCAAATATGTTCTCCCATACAGTGGGCTTTCTTGATGTTTTGTTGATGGTTTCTTTTGCTGTGAAAAAACTTTTTATTTTGATGTAGTCCCATTTGTTTATTTTCTCTTTAGCTTCCATTGCCCAAGGGGCAGTATCAGTGAAGAAGTTCTTTTGGCATATGTCTGAGATTTTGCTGCCTGTGGATGCCTCTAGTATTTTTATGGTTTCCCATCATATGTTTAAGTCCTGTAACCATTTTAAATTTATTTTTGTGTATGGAGTAAGTTGGTGCTCTAGTTTC
Organism: Vespertilio murinus; assembly: GCA_963924515.1. Lineage (NCBI taxonomy): Eukaryota > Metazoa > Chordata > Mammalia > Chiroptera > Vespertilionidae > Vespertilio > Vespertilio murinus. The sequence continues at coordinate 48,086,610 of OZ004714.1, read as the reverse complement.
ATTCTAGCTAACCTCTTCACGTTTAAAAAAAATAATTGAAATATCGCCTACTCTAGGAAATCCTCTTTGAACAAATGTCTTTACAATCTGTATTAAGTATTTTCATAGTATACCATTCTTTTTCTTTAACAGCTACTTAGAGTGGAAGCAATGTGGTTTTCATTCTTGCATCTGATTTTTTTCTTCTTGCTCTTGTAATAGCAAAGCTTATCCAATTTACATTTTCCCTTCAAGGGCTTATATTTGTTTCAGTTTCTAGTTGGCTCCCTGCTTTTTTTCAAGCAATAAATTTGGGTTGATGATAGTAGGCCTCACTTGTAATCAAGCCTGTAGGTCTCTCTATCTGAATATTTCCGTAATACCTATCACTTTAGCATGCCAGAGATTGTGTTCATTTATAGAAAATAACAATAAATATCATCTGATCATTTGATCTTCTAGTAATATTTTATAGCAAGATGTATTATTCTAGTAATGTAACTATTACAAAACTGAGGCATACAGAAATAAATTACATTGAACAACAAAGAATAGCAAAGTATAGTACACTTAGGGCCTCCCTTGTCCTGTGCCTCAGATGTCATAGCATAGCACACAGTTCACATGGGACCCAGCTTCTTTAAAATAGGGAGGGATGCCATACTCATGAAGCAGCTGATTTTTATTTAAGGGCATCACTTGTTCTGGGCCTTTACAGAGGGGTGAGTAGGGGCTGAGGGAATTTGAGGAAACCCAGACATAATTCTCCTTCTAAAAGATTTTGCTAAGCTGGCTATGTGGACCACCGGGCATTTGTCCAATTAAGACCTTGACACACAGCAATAACAAAGGCACTGGTCTCCCACTGCTAATGCATAAGGATCAAACCCCAGCCTGCAGGAACTCACCCCCACAGTTAGGATCAGGCTGTTGGGTAGACCTGGGCTGGTGCTTCTAACTCTGGGGAGAGGGGAGACTTCCTACGGCCTCAGGCTAACAGGAAACAGGTTCATAGCACAGGTTGATGAGCAGAGTGGCTTCTTTGCCTGGGATTGCAGGGCGGCTTGGCCAGGCTTGGCCTGGTCTGTTCTCCCCATGATCGTGGGTCAGCTTGGCTTGGCCTGTTCTCCCCATGATTGTGGGTGGCTTGGACCCTGGTTCTTTGCCTCATGATTGCTGGGGGAGAGGGGGGGTTTGGACCAGGCTCTTCATAATCGTGGGGCGGCTTGGCTTGGCCTGTTCGCCCGTGATCGCAGGGTGGCTTGGACCCAAGCTCTTTCCCATGTGATCAAGAGGCTGCTTGGTCCAAGCCGCCTGACGCTGCCTGCCCAGGTCCCCATCTCAGCCTTGATCCACTGGTGGCGTCAGGCGCTGCCCCCTCTGCCTGCCCATGTCCCCAACTCCATCAGCCACATAGGGCCTCTGCCTCCACCGCCTGCATATGCAAATGTACCTGCCATCTTTGCTGGGTTGATTTGCATATCATTCCTGGTTGGCTGTGTGTATAGTGAAGATATGTTCAACTAGCATTTTTCTCTTTTATTAGTGTAGATGATTAAGTATTGCAAACCAAACTGAAAAATCAATTAAAGTCTTTATACTTTCAAATTCTATGTTAAATGGCACATTCCTGAAATATATTTTAGGTTGGACTTTCCAAAGTTAACTGAAATTTTACAGGAGATATCAAACCAGATGCACTTCCACAGTATGTCTGTACAATACATCATGCTTGTCTATTTTAAAATTCCATTCCACTGTTTTTTTTCTTATGTCAGACATGCTGATAACCAGAGAACAAAGTTAAAGCGACAGATATTATTAAATGTCTGGCTGCTCCAGCTAATGGGGCTTAGAAGCTCATGCATTTCTAGTTTCAGCTGCCAGTTCCCAAGCAAGTGGTGGCTTTGACAGGGAAGAGGGGAGGGAGGCAATATGATTTGGAGAAATGTACAGATTTAATGGAGAGTATTTTTAGATCCAAAAGAAAAATGTCTTCAGAGCTTCTCTTATGCTTCTCTTAAGTTGATTCCACAACCACCTTCCTTATCAAATATGGCCGGAGGAGGTAAGAGAAGAAACCCTCCCCCCCCCCTCCCCAGTGATGCAGAATAGACTTCCTGAGAGTTGAGAGTGTCAGATGATTTGACAAGGAAGTTTGGGTAGAGGTATGGGTAAAATGATTTTTTAGGAGGTGTTTTTTTGTTGTTGTTGTTTGTTTTTTACCTCAGTTTTTAGTATTTTGTTACAGTAATTTTGTTTTTTGGGCCTGCCACCCCAGGCACTTTATAGTTCAAAATACAAGTACATTGAATACTTAACATGAAAAAGAGGCTAGTTTGGGGAAACTTAGGTTAGCTGTATTCGCGCAGCTCACATCTGGAGCTTCTCCATGCACACAGGGTCGCCACCATGAATATGTTCTACATGAAAATCGCACCATGACCCATTAGACCTCAGCAAGCTATGCTGACGGGGCTCAGTCCGCCCTCTGACCCTCACCTGAGCACACGTCTCCAGTGTCTGCCGGCCCTTGGGCCATGGTTCTGTGTCCTTTTCATGGCTTTATTGTATGATCTCTATTCCTTTTGAGCTCTCCATTCTCTTTTTCCACACACAATCCATCCTTAATGATGTCTCACATAATTATTCTCAATGGTTGTTAAGTTTAGCATAACATGAAGGATTGATTGTTTACCCTCTTCCAGACACATAAAGGTTCTATGCAGCGAAGTTTACCATAGCCAAGATCTAGAAATATTCAAAATGCCCATCGGTAGATGAGTGGATAAAATAGCCATGGTATATTTACACAGCGGCATACTAGATGGCCCTAACAAAGAAGAAATGTTTACCTTTTGGGATAGCATGAACAGGCCCGGAGAGAATTAATGCTACTAGTAGGTAAAATAGGCCAGTCGAAGAAAGGTAAGTACCATATGCTCTCACTTATATGTGGAATCTAATGAACAAATAAGCTGATGAACAAAATAGAACCAGTGCAAGGATACCAGGGACAGAGTGACAGCTGTCAGAGGGGAGGGGAGGGGCAGGTACTGGGTGAAAGAAGGTGAAGGGATTAGCCAAAGAACACGTATGTGTAACCCATGGCCACAGATAATAGTGCGGTGATGGCCAGAGGGAAAGGAGCACAGGGGGAGGGAATGGGGACATCTGTAATAATGTCAACAATTAAAATAAGAAAACGATTGTGCTTAAGTAATTGAGAAGAAAGGTGAGTGAGCCCAGCACTTTCTCCTCCCTGGGTGCTAGCAGACAAACCCCGCCTTGGCCTGGGCAGGCGTGGGCACACCACCCTGCCCATCCGGGCCTCAGATGCCTCCTGTGAAGGCCTGGGACTCTGCCTTCCATCAGGGTTAACCTGACTTATCCCTCCATAGCTCTCTCCCCCCACCCCCTGCCTTTCTGTAACCTCCCGCAGGAACTCGGATTTAATAAAGAGAAAGCAGGAAGAGGGTTTTAACTTCCATCATCTTTGCTTTGTACTGCATCTATCCCAAACCTTCTCTAAATATATACCTTCAATTTAATGGAACATGGGAAGTAATGTAAGAAAGGCTAGGAAGGCATTTGAATAGGTGAGATGTAAAAATAATCAAACCTCTTTCCTTTCTTGACATCTAATTTAATTACATTTGTAGGCAACTTTACTTCAGACATTTAGACACTTTTACATAAGGATTTTCAAAAGGCCTCAACAACAAAACTCAGCAATTACTGAAACTTTTTTTACATGGCTTGAGTTTAGAAGCCAGTATACCCAACCCATGCAAAATATCTTTATTTTGAAGATATGTTAATAACTGAAATTTGATATTCAACACATAGCAGTTGGGTGGCAATAGAATTAGGTATAGTTGCACAGATCTGAGTGTGACTTATAAAACTTCTTCCCTAGAAAGTTCTAGCTGAACTGAATTTTCAGCAATGCTATTCTACAGAATTGCAATTGTAAAAGGACTTAAGTCTTAAACATAACCTTTGCAAAATTTTATTTTGTCAGTATTTTATTTAAAAGGTATCCACAATACACTACTTTTGGAGGCCAATACTGAACAGTAGACACAAGAAAGCCTGAGTCTTTCTAAAATCTCTAGAGGATCCTTTTAGGTTCGTTTAGAGAATGAAAGAGAGAAAATTGTATTTGGATCCAATGAGATATAATGGGAGGTGCTGATCTCCATTGTACATATGCAGTCTTTAATACATGTAGGCATTAATGAAACACTAAATTTCTGTTTAAATGTAACTACTTATGTTATTCCTAAATCCTAAGACATTTAGGGGCCAGTTCCAGCCTGCACATATTAAACATAACAGTAGGGTATAGGTTTCCCTCCCAGTGTTGTGGAAAGTTGTGTTGAATCTGTTCCTGCATGTGTTTCATCTTTGATCAAGTATATACGATAGATACTCCATTATCTACATTTTGAAAGTAAGGAGCCTAAAGTACTACATGGAATATCTTTCTCTCTCCCTGATCTTCCAAGCAACTAGTAAAGCAATAGCAAAATGCTTGTGTTGATTAATAGATGCTAGGTGCTATGAAAATACTTTCTTGCATTATATTATTAAAAAAAAAAACCTTCCTATGCCACAAACATCAAAATGATTTGCCTGAAGTATTTCTACCGAGGCCATGAGATCTAATAGGACAGTCAGGCTCATGCACGTTTGCTTCTGTAGGAAGCAGCCAAGATTGGGGAGGGGGTGGAGAATGTCTTGAAAGAACTATATTAGGAGAACATTATGCTAAGTGAAATAAGCCAGGCAGAGAAAGATAAATATCAATGATCTCACTCATTTGTGGAATATAATGAAGAACATAAACTGATGAACAAAAACAGATCCAGAGGGACGACAACAAGATGGCGGCAGAGGTAAAAGCCTAACTGCAGCCACACTCAACAATTTCAAAAAGTACAACTAAAATATAGAGTGGACACTATCCAGAACTACAGGAAAGTTGACTGACTGGGAATTCTACAACTAGAAGGAAAGAGAAAACCAGAAGGAAAACCAGAGGAGCTGTAAAAGCCTAAGGTACGGAGGAGCAGTGTGTGCGCAGGGAGAGGACGGAGCCGGAGAGGAGGGGCGGCTGAGTGCCTGGCTGGTGTTCCCTAGCGGGAAGGAGATAAAAGCTCCGGACCGTGCTGAACCCCAACTCCGACTGCACTGAACCCCAGTTCTGGGCGAGACCCTGGGGTCCCAGGCTCATACAGAGGGAATCTGGGCTGTAAGGCGGAAGCTCAGCGGAGCGGCGGCGAAAAGCAGAGCCCCGGAGTCGCGCACATTGCACGCAGAGGAGGGACTGTTTGCTGAGCTGCTGAATTGCCCCAGCGGGAAGGACTCAAAAGCTCAGGAATGTACTGAGCCCCAGTTCTGACTGCACTGAACCCCAGTCCTGGGCAAGACTCTCGGGCTCCAGCCTCATACAGAGGGAATCTGGGCTGTAAGACAGAAGCTTAGGGAAGCGGCGGAAAGCAGAGCCCCTGAGTCGCACACATTGCGCGCACAGAGGACAGACTGTTGATTGGGCTGCGAGATTGCCCTAGCGGGAAGGAGACATAAGCTCCAGACTGTTCTTAACCCCACTTCCAACTGCTCTGAATCCCAGTTGTGGGCTTGTTGGGGGAGAGACTACACTGTCTGGTAGCGGGCGAAGCTCTAGGGTGCCTTTCTCTCAGAGGTGCTTGCAGCGAGTACCAAAAGACACTGAGGTACACTGAGACTCAGGAACCTCCAAGGGTGGGGCTAACTGGAAGCCAAGGCTGTAGGCTCCACCCTGAAACTTTGCCCCATCCAAGCTGAACTCAGAGAGGCTTTTGCAGGTTTCCAAGTCTAGTGGAATAAGGTTGTCTCCTGGCATAGACACAGCTGATCCTCCCAACCTACCAACTCAGGGAAGCAGCGAAAATGCCGAAACGAGGAAACAGATCACAAACGAAAGAAATGGAGGACAAAAAGCGACTGGATATAGAGTTCAAAGCCACGCTTATAAGGTTGTTCAACAATCTCTTAGAAAAGGCGGATAAAATAAATGAGACCTATGAGGATATGAAAAGGGATCAACTAGAAATAAAGAATACATTCTCTGAAATAAAAAATATTATACAGAGTCCTAAAAACAGATTGGAAGATTGCAAGAATCAAGTTCAAGATTTGGACCACAAAGAGCCAGAGGACACTCCTCCGCAGAAGCAAGAAGACAAGAGAATCCAGAAAGTTGAAGATGGTGTAAGAAACCTCTGGGACAACTTCAAGCGAACCAACATCAGAATTATGGGCATCCCAGAAGATGACAGAGAGCAAGATACCGAAAACATATTGAAAGAAATAGTGACAGAAAACTTCCCCCACCTGGGGAAAGAAATAGACTTACAGGTACAGGAAGCACACAGAACCCCAAACAAAAGGAATCCAAAGAGGACCACACCAAGACACATCATAATTAAAATTCCAAGAGCTAAAGACAAAGAGAGAATATTAAAAGCAGCAAGACAAAAGCAGGTAGTTACCTATAAAGGGGCACCCATACGACTGTCAGCTGATTTCTCAACAGAAACCATGCAGGCCAGAAGGGAATGGCAAGAAATATTCAAGGTGATGAATAACAAGAACCTACAGCCAAAAATACTCTACCCAGCAAAGCTATCACTCAGAATCGAAGGCCAGATAAAGAGCTTCACAAATAAATTTAAGCTAAAGGAATTCATCACTGCCAAGCCAGAATTATATGAATTGCTAAAAGGGGTTCTTTAGGAAGAGGAAGAAAATAAAGATAAAAATTATGAACAAACACGTAACTTTCAACAAGTGAATCTAAAAACCAAGAGAAGTAAAAATCATGATGAATAATATTGACTGGTGAATATAATAGAATCAGAGGTATGGAAGGGGAGTGGACTGATGATTCTCGGGGAAATGGGGAGTGGGGGGGCGGGAAGAGACTGAACATAAACTGCACCTATGGATGAGGACAATGGGGGATGGGGAAAGGGCAGAGAATTGAATGGAAACTTGGTGTAGGGGAGCAATTGGGGGGGGCGGGGAATGAGGAACATTTGTAATAATATGAACAATAAAGATTTAGTAAAAAAAAAAAACAAAAAAAAAAAAACAGATCCAGAGACAGAGAAACATCGATCAGAACGTCAAACCTCAGGGAAGGTTAGGGGACGGTGCGGGTAAGGGGGAGAGATCAACCAAATGACTTATATGCATGAATGCATATAAGCCTAATATGACACAGACACCAGGGGGGTGGGGGAATGAGTGGGGGTGAGGGGTTATGGGGGAATAAGAACACATATGTAATATGTTAATCAATAAAGAAATTTAAAAAAAAGAAGAAAAAGAAAAGAACAATATTAGAGCACAATGCCTGACTTAAGGATAAGGCACAAAGACAAACAGGCCTTGAATGCAGCAGCTGGGACTGGGGTGGGGGTGAGGGGACTACGACATTGAATGTCTGAATTTTGCTGTCTACTAAATAAATGCAAATATCAAGAATGAAATTGTGCCTTGGCTGATGTGGCTCATTTGGTTGAACATGATGCACTTAGTTACACATGATTTAACAAAATTGTGTCATCAATGTGCCTGGTAGTAAAATACTATACTATCTGAATATTTTTGTGATTTAATGTGATAGAGCCAAAATAAAATATATGTTATACTTATATGAGGAAATAGATACACACGGGTATTTAGATTAATAATACTCACTAATAAAACTTTAACATAGAAATTTAATAATTTTAAATAGCACAATTTACCAATCTAAAATATTTTGGTAATATTAAAACCATCCATAATTAATTTCTAAAATTGAAATCACAGTAAATCACAGGTGATGACATATACCGTATTTGCCGGCGTATAAGATAATTTTTTGGCCCTGAAAAATACGTATTTGCCGGCGTATAAGAGACTGGGCATATAAGACAACCCCCTAACATTTCCACTAAAAAATACAGAGTTTGTTATATACTCGCCGTATAAGACTACCCCCCACTTGGAGGCATATTTTTCAGGGCCAAAAAGTCGTCTTATACGCCGGCAAATACAGTACCCATGTATAACTGCAAAAATTGGTAGATGTTGGCTTTTTTATTTTTATACCTTAAACTTTTAAGTTAAACAGAATTGTACAGATGGATCTGAAGCCACTCTACTCCCTTTAGTTCCATCCCTTCCTTTTTTTTAACTCAAAAGCAAATATTGATGTGTCCATGTTTTGCATATTTTGGTCCATGTTTTTAAACTGTTACTATACATTTTCAACCCATAAATAATATCTGTGTGTGTGTGTGTGTGTGTGTGTGTGTGTGTATGCGTGCGCGCGTGCGCGCGCACATTTGTGGAATTTTTAGTTTCCCTTTTTCATTTAAACTTATTTTGAGATAAATTTAAGTTCATACAACAGTTCTATTATAATTATTTAAATTAAGTCTATTCACTTTATGAATATAACACATTTATCTATTCCTTTACTGATGTTTCTTTTGTCAATTAGAAAGATATTTGTAATATGTTTTAAGAGATATACTTTATCAGGTTAAAGAATTGTTTTATTTCTTTGTTTTCTGAGAATGTTTTTGAATGATAACTATCCCTTAAATGTCATTATGTATATTTAATCTTGGGCTTCTTTAATTTATGCATCCAAGAGAACCAGCAGTTAGTTAAAAAACAAATACCATTGCTGACAATTTTCAGTGTCATATAGCAGAAAACTTTAGTAAGTATTAGATTCTATAACAGATTTCCAAAAATAGATCTTACTTTAAAAATAATAAACACCTTTATAGAGATATTAATTACACACTATAAACTTTACTCACTTTAAAGTATTTTGATGCTTTTTAATATATTTACAGAGTATTGTAACCACCACCACAGTTATGTTAGATCATTTGTATTACCCCAAAAATAACATTGTCCACATTAACACTTTAATTTGTTAAAATTAAGCAAATTAGTTCTCTTCAACCCATAAAATTCTCAACTAGCCCTAAGTAACCACTAATATCCTTTTCTTTCTATAGATTTTTTATTCTGGACATTTCATATCAATAAGATCACATAATATGCAGTATTTGTGGCTGACTGCTTTCACGAAGCAGAATATTTTATGTTTGTTAGATTCACTCATGTCGTAGAATGTATCAGTACTTCATCCTCTGCTATTACCAAATACATTTCATGATTATGCATTCCAAATGTTATATATTCATTCCTTCATTGGTAGATATTTGGATTATTTTCACTTTTGTCTATTGTAGTACAGGTTACTATGAACATTTGTGTATAAGTTTTTATGTGACATGTATCTTTTACAGGAGTGAAATTGGTGGGCCATATGGTAACTCCATGCTTAACATTTTGATGAATGGCCAAACTGTTTTCCAAATGGCTGCATCGTGTTACATGCCCACAAGCAATGTATGAAAAAGTTCCAATTTCTCCCCATCCTGGTCAAAACTCTTATTATAGCCATCCTAGTGCTTATGAAGTGGCATCTCATCTTATTTTTCTCTAATGACTGATGAGTTGAGCATCTTTTCATGTGCTTATCTTGCCTAATAATAGATAAACATGTAAATTGACGGCATCTCCGCTACGCCCACAGCCAATCAGAGTGAGTATACAAATTAGAAAGCCAAAGATGGTGACTGCCCAGCTATTCCAGGCATGGAGTGGCCAGGCAGGGCAGGACGCCTGCCATGAGAGAGAGGGCGAGGGGTGAAGGGATCTATAGGAGCGGAGTGCCACAACGAAGACACGAAAATAAGACTGCGGACTTTGCAGTCTGCAGCAAAGACAAAGATAGCAGACTCTGACCAAAGCATAGACCTGGGTTGCAGATGCCAGAGGAAAACCAGTGCTGGAAGCTAAGGGAAGGAAGGCTCATTGAATGAAATGGGCCTCTAGTTTATCATATTTAATCTTCCTTTGAGAAATGTTAACTCAAATAGTTTTCCCATTTTTAAATTAAATTATTTTTATTATTGAATTATAAGATTTGAATATTCTGAATACAATTATCTTATCAGATATATAATTTACAAATAATTTTACCATTCTGTGGGTTGTCTTTTTACTTTCTTGATAGTATTTTTTGAAGCAAAAATGTTTTCAATTTTTATTAAGTCCAATTTACCAATCTTGTAACTTTTGCTTTTGATATCATAAATAAGGAATTATTGTCTAGTGCAAAATACTGATTTACTCCTATATTTTCTTCTAAAACTTTTACAGCTTTACCCTTACATTTACATTTATAATAGACTTTGAATTTTTATATGAGATGTGAGACAGGGGACCAAATTCATCTTTTGCATTAGGATGATTTGTGCCAGTATGTGGGCATCTATAAAACAATTCTTAGCATTGTATTCTCTTCTCTGATTATTATATTTATTTTCCTTAAACCTTAATGAGGTTAATTACCTTGATATTTTCTGGTATTATATTTCTATTTCTCTTATAAATTAAACTTCATCATTTTTATTACTTATTAGAGGCCCAATGCACGAATTTGTGCATGTGTGGGGTCTGACAAGCCCGGCCCCAATCAGGGCCTGATCAGGGTCAGGCTGACTATGAGGAGGGTCTGAGGTGATTGGCTGGTAGGCCCTATCCCTGATTGGGGTAGGGGGGTCAATAGTGGGTGGGGCTGACCATGGGGAGGGACTGTGGACAGTGGGCCCTCTGGTCCCACCTGTGACCCTGAATGGGGGGGGGGGCACTGACAGGGGGTCATTGAATGGGAGAGGAGCTAGGGGAGGTTGGTCAGCTGGTCCCGCCCTCTATTGGGGTGGGGGGACAATCAGGGATGGAACTGGCGGGGGGTGGGGAGGCTGGGACCAATGGGGGCTGACAGGGGGAAGAGCCATGGGAAGGTTGGCGGGCCAGCCCAACCCTCTGATCTTCCAGTTCACTGGCCACAATAGGCCTCATAGGGACTGGTCATTTTGGTTGTTATGGTGTTCTGGTCACTGCCTTTTTATATATATAGATGCCCTAAAAGCCGACTGTCCTATTCAATCTATTTTCAAACACATTGAAATATATTTGTATTCTAAATTCTATGTGATGTTTATTCTACATAGTTTTGGATACCATTTTCATTCACAGTATTTTCTTTATTTCAATTGTTTATTCAGTATTTCCAAATATTTGTACATTTTTAAAGTCTTCCAAAAACAAGTCTTCAGTTTTGTGTATCACACCTTTTTCAATTTGTTTGGTTTTTAAAATTTTTATTATTTTGTATTTTAAAATTTTTTATTATTTTACAGTACAAGTTCCACTCTTTATCATTTTTTACACATATTTAAGTGGAGATAAGGTGAGTGATGAATATAACCCTTTCAGAAGTTTCCTTTTTTCTTCTGAACTGAATTAATATTGAAATGTATATGCATTGGTTCAGATGCACATCACAACCTTTTAGCATAAATTACTTATGTTACCATTTAAATTGGGAAATTTTATAACTCCTATTACACTTTTTTCTTAAACCATGGAATAATTAAAGTATACCTTTTTAGTTCTGCTCTATATTAAATTTAGCTTGTCATTTAATTGAATATTTATTTTTATTATATTGTATCTTTAAGTTACAGTTTGTGTGCAATATTTTTTTGTAGTAAGTTTCCAGTGGTTAATCAATAGACTTCATGCAGTGCTCACCCAGTCCCCACTGAAATATCCATTACCCACCTGGGACCATAAATAGTTATTGGCAATATTATTTTTAGTTAGTGTAATATTATTTTTAATCAAAATGAAATAAATTCAAAATGAATTTTGAAAAATAAATCATCTAGCATAATCATACATGGTGGGTAAAAGTAGGTTTACAGTTGTTCTATGGAAAGTATTACAATAATTAATAATGATACAAGAATAAACTCTATTTTGCATAATTACAAGTGTATACCTACTTTTGCCCCTACCTTTATTTAAAAAAGTAATAATATAATAATGTGGTCAGGATGGTGTTAAATCTTTGAAATTCGTTGAGACTTCACTCATAGCCAATATTTATTTGATATATTAGTCTTTGTAAAGCATGTTTATTTTTTATTTTAATATTTCTAACTTTACTCAATTATAATCCACAAGCCTCTGCCCATAGTTTCTTCAGCTTCAAACTGTATAAGTCTGTGAGCCATGCTGACTTCAGCTTCCAATCCACACCCTAATTCTTAAAATCCTCTTCCTTTACAACACCTGGGCATTTTCATCACTTAATTTTAATGCTACTGTGTATAGCAAAATACTTTTTATACTTACTCAGAAGAATTACTTTGAAGACAGATGGTTAAATAAACAGCTCATCCCTCCCCCCACCCCAATTTACCAGGTGTCTGTGAGAGCAATTTTTTAAGTTTTCAAAATATGACCATTTAAAAAAAATTGCCCAGTCCAAATAGTTAAGTCAAACAAAATTTGATTATAAATTTGAAAACAAAATATTTAATAAGTTTATAGACATTATGGATTACATAAAAAGGAATGCTTTTCAATTCATTGAAAATATGGGAAAGCTAAAACAAAAGAGAAAAATCTAAAACATTTCTCATTATTTTTAGAGATCAAATAATTATTTAAAAATAAGCCAAATATTTTTATAATATATTAAGAGGACAAAGTGTCATAACCAAGTACTTTTTATCCAATAAATAAAAGGTTTACTAGTGGTTGAACTCAGAAATCTGATAACAGCTAAAGATATTTTATTGGATCAAGAAGAAAACAAATGTGGTTATTTAGTTTTGCAAGAAAAAGACATTCAACAATACAAGGCAAACTATTTCTTCTAGTAATACTATGAGGCACATTATTTCTTATAGATGATAAATCTTACTCTAAATCCTAATAATAATAATAATTATAGTAATCACTTTAATGTTTGCAATATTCTTTCTCCTTAAATCAGGTCATGACATGTCATATATAAGCCTCTTAAAGAATTTTCTAGAAATTGTATTCAATCTAATTTGCCAAGTGAGAGCAAATGGAAATATAATTGAAAATGGCTAGGAAATTTATCATTATTTGAGAATTATATGATTCTACCATGAAAACCTAAGAGCATAAATCAACAAAAAGTATTAACCACAGTAAGAAATTTCAGTAAGTTATCAGCTTATAAATGACTACTAAAACAACTATATTTCTATATGTAGCAGTAATCAGTGATAAAACATAAGAAAATATGTAGGAATAAATTTAAGAGAAAATTATAGTGACTATCTGAAGAAAACAAATTACTGAACCATATATGATGAAACAATGGAAATTTAGGAAACATAATTTAAAATATACATTCTTATCAAACTCAGCTATAAAATTATATCAGCATTCCTTTTTAGAAATAAATAATTCTATTATTTATTCTGAAAAATAAATGATCTCGCATAATTATATTTTATGTTTTGTTTTGTTTTTTTGTTTTTTTTGTTAATCTTCACTGGAGGATATTTTTTCCATTGATTTTAGAGGGAGTGGAAGGGAAAAAGGAGGAGGTAGGGGGGAGAGAGAGAGAGAAAAAGAGAGAGAGAGAGAGAGAGAGAGAGAGAGAGAGAGAGAGAACATCAGTGTGAAAGAACCACTATTGGTTGCCTCCCACAAGCATTCCAACTGGGGCAGGGAACCTGCAACCCAGGTATGTCCCCTTCCTCAGAATCAAACCTGCGACCCTTTTGGTTGTGGGCTGATGCTTTAACCACTGAGCAATGCTGGCCATGGCTGCATAATTCTATTTTAAACTCATAACATATAAATGAGGTATAAGCTGTTCTCACAGTATTAAGCCTCGTTGGGATTTTCTCGTTTTGTGTACTTTCAGCACTTGGCTTCCACACACATTGTCACCCTTGAACTGCACCTCAAACACCAAATGGACACCTGCCTAGACCAGCGGTCTAACACACACCATGATCTTTTGTGCAGAGCTTTCTCTTTCGTCAGCTCTAGCACTATCGATCTCTTTGGACAGGAGTGTTTGTGCAGTTATTAGAATCATTTATTATCTTTCTTGCATTGCTTTATAAAACTTAGTTAAGAATAAAAATTATGTTTCAAAACCTTAATCATTGTTAAGGTGATGCTGAAACTCACTGGATGTAGAGAAAGTAAAACGGTCTTTAATCTTGATCTAACATTCATTGGATTTAGTCTGATGTATCAGTTTTTATAAAGATCCAAGTTCTGTGCGCCTGCTCTCTAACTGAGTCTGTCTCTATAGTGCTCAGTAGTGTTTGTTCATTCGCTTCCACATATGAGCGAAGTCATATGGTACTTGTCTTTCTCTGGTTGGCTTATTTCACTTAACATAATGCTCTCCAGGTCCATCTAAACTGTCGCAAAGGGTAAACTTTCATTTTTACGGCAGCATAGTATTCCACTGTGTAAACGGACCACAGCTTTTGTATCCACGATGGGCACTCAGGCTGCCTCCAATCTTGGCTCTTGCAAATAATGCTGCAATGAACATAGGGTGCATGCATTCTTTTGAACTAGTGTGTGTTTTTTTTTAAATAAATAATTCTCTATTTCAAGAGTCTGTAATCTACAACTTGTAGACCAAATGTGGTCAGCACCAGTTTTTATATGAGCTAGAATGTCTTAACATCTTTAAATAGAAAAAGAAGGAAAAATATCTGAGAGAAACCATATGTGGCACACAAAACTTAAAGTATCTACCATCTGTACTTTACAACAGAAGTTTGCTGACCCCTGTTCCGTTTAATATGAAAACATCCTTTTAGCAGATGCTGTCCTGGCCCCGCTATGTTCTCTGTGCTTATCCAGCTGCTGGCACCTGTGGCTCTTCGATGTGGGAAATGGGGCCCCGTTCTCTGTGCCCTGGGCTGCACCTGGCCGAGAGCCCAGGAGTTAGTGCCCCTTTTAAATCAAAGAGCCCCGGCTAGCTTTTTCCTGTTTCCTCCAGGTGTGCCTATAGTTTGGGGTCACAGTAGCTTTTTTTTAAATTCTAGTGATTTTTCTTGATGGATAGACACAGCTCACTTGCTTGTTGAGTGGAAAAACTCCGAGGAGACCCACTCTCGCTGGGAGAGTCCCCACCGTGAGAAGAGCCTGCTGACACACTTCAGACTCCATGCTTTGTGGCTTCTTCCTGGTCCTTGTCTCTCTCCTCACCCCCTCTCAGTGCTTCCGGGTGTTGTATCCCCAATAAACTACTTAAACTCAATCCGTGAGTCATTGCCTAAAATAGCCGTGGGAATGCTGTCTTCTGTTTTCCTGCTTCCTTGAATTTTACCCCGTTCCTTAATTTCACACGTAATGAATTCCTGAAAATACACATGAGTTTGACATGTGTAATTTGAAAAGGCAGACTTACATTTAATAAGTCCTCAGAGAACTAAATATATCATTTAAAATTTCTCCTGACATTAACCACGAGTCCAAAATTTGAAAGGCACATTTAAAATATTTCATAAGCAATTTTAAAATGTATTTTTCTTCAAAATTCCTCACAGGTTTATCCATTGACTAATTGAGGGTGAAGACCCACTAGAGTTTTATTCTATAAGTGGGCTGCTTATGACTGATAACTTCATTTTTTATTTTTTTCTCTTTCAATCTGTTTTAATACAGATAATTAGATACAAATGAATTAGGTTCTCACATAACTGAAGGAAAACTATCCTTCAAACTAAGGCCTCATGCTTCTGTTGCACGCTGTGTTTGGTGAATATGCAAAGTCACCTTGAAATATTTCACTGTCTTTATTCATCAGGTGAAAAATGAAAACCATAATTGATTTGGGAAAGGCATTTCAGAGCAAACAATGCATTATTTTTCTCAAGAATAACATGCATTGCCCGGCTGGTGTCGCTCAGTGGTTGAGCATTGACCAGGGAACCAGAAAGTCTCAGTTCCATTGTCTGTCAGGGCACACATATGCCCAGGTTCCGGCCTTGATCCCCAGTAGGGGGAATGCAGGAAGCAGCTGATGAATGATTCTCTCTCATCATGTTTCTATCTCTTGCCCTTTCTCCCTCCGTCTCCTTAAAATCAATTAAAAAAAAAAGAATGTCATATATAAAAGCAAATTTTTTAAATCAAATACCCTGGCTAGCTTCTTCCTGTTTCCTCCAGGTGTTCCTATAGTTTGGGGTCGCAGTAGCTTTTTTAAAATTCTAGTGACTTTTCTTGGTCTAATTACTCTTGGAAAAGGAGAAATGTCTTTGCCTGCAGTTTGGTTAGGGCAGCAATTCTCACCGGAGACTGCACACGGAACTCAGGGGCACTGTGCACAGCCAGGCCTGGCCCAGCTCCGCAGATGCTGGTGTAATTGCACTGGGATGTGGTCTGGGCATTGAGGATTTCAAAAACTTAGCAGGAGAATTGTTTTCTTTTTACTGAATGTACTGGGGTGACACCGGTTAACAAAAGTATACAGGTCTCGAGTGCACAATTCCACGACACGTCATCTGTACACTGTATTGTGGGCTTACCACCCCAGATTAAATCTCCATCCATCACCATTTGTCTCCCCTTATCCCCTCCAGCACCTCCCTCACAGGCCCCCCCAAAACAATCACCATTCTTGTCTGTGTCCATGTGTTTTTTTCTCTCTTTTTTTTTTTTTTTTTTTTTTTTTTTTTTTTTTTTTTGCTCAATCATTCTAGCCCTGACAGCTGTCAGCATGCTCTCTATCTGTGAGTCTGTCTCTATTTTGTGCTTGTTCGTTCATTTTATTCGTTATATTCCACCTATGAGTGAGATCATATGGTGCTTGTCTTTCTCCAACTGGCTTTATTTCACTAAGCACAATGCTCTCCATTCCCCGGGAGATTTTACTGTGCAGCTGAAGCTGAGAGCTACAGATAGAGTCAGCTGGGAGTTCAGCTGAATTCTACTGAACTTAGATATTGTTTGACTCTTTTACATTAGGTAATGCAAAAGTTATGTACTGTTATATCCAGACATACCCTGATGTCCACCTCTGGTATACGCAGTCCATTTCCTTCAGCCTAAAGTGCTTGTGTTTCTGTCGCTTCCAAGTCCAAGAACCCTGAGTACCAACAACACTCAGGCTGTCATCAGACCTGCTTTTGAGACTCGCCTCTGCCCCTAGGGATGACCCCGTAGCATTCCTGTGAAGGGACAGAACGTCGGAGACAAGGGGAAAGCAGCCTGTCTCGGTGCCTGGGAGGTCATCACAGAACAGAACAGACAGCCTTGGGGATTGAGAAGCTCCCCCCTCTGCCTCCCCAGTCCTCTCTCCCCTCCGCCTGTAAGAAATGAGCCTCCAGAGACCCCAGAAGTGCCTGGAGTCAGCTGTATGTTCTAGTTTGTCCCCACACAGGCAATCCCCATGCCTTAACAAATATAGCAAAGCAAGTCTTTGGCTATTTCCCTTGCCTGAAACCCTTTCATCCCCTCTTTCGGAACACCTACATTCTTCAGTTCATGTCTGCACAGATGGCACGCCTCCTGCTCAGCCTGCTCCTGGGGACACGGCCTGATCCTGTTCAGAACCCAGAGGTAAACCCTGGCAAAGGCCTGAAACAGCCACAGGCATCAGATCATGTGACAGTCCACAAAAAATAAAAGGACACTTCATGTCATCCGATTTCGGCCATGTCCGAGACATCTTGAAGAAGCCACAGCTTTCAATCAATCGATCAGTTTAGAATGTTGCTCTGCCCAGAGGACAGTGATAATGAAGCGCATTCATTAGGTGTTCAGAGGCCACATCGGAATCTAGAATGAGTGGCAGGTCCTGCAGCCCTTGGGATGTTCCGCATACCGGAGGACAATCCTCCTGTCCATGTCCTCAGATCCTTCCTTGCTGTCACATTCTCTGATATTTTCTATTTCAAACCCTATCGTGTTCTCATTTGTGCTGTTGCTGCCTGCTCCCACTCTGGGGAGGGTGATGCATTTGCATCCTCACTGGGAGCTCAAGAGCCAGCGAGAGAATTGGCTAAACACACCAGGGACCCATAAGGCCACGGAGCACCCCTGCGCCCCTGCCCCTGCTTCTGTTGCAGAAATGCCCTTGTCCTTGGGAAAGAGTCTGTCATTACCCACCCGTGGGCTCCTCGGTGTCCTCACGCCCCTCTACTGCCAAAGACCATCAGCTAAAACGCAGAGAGGGAGCTGGTGAACACAAACGCTTTAGGGTCCCAGAAAACGTGAATTTTTCAGTCAACAAGAGCCCTCGTTTCTTTGCTTACAGATAAAAACACCTGGAATATCATCTGTGCTTTTTGCTTACTGATTTTTAGAAGACATTTGTAGGAGCCCTGGCGTCCCCAGACAGCTTTGTGAAAGTCCAATTCCTGTTAACTAATTATATTTGTCCAATGAAGTGTAATCAATTCATCTGGTCATTGTGTCTCCGCTTTTGTAAATAAGAATAATAATAGCACATAACCAATACTTGGTTTGAGGTAGAAATGAGATAATGCATGTGAAATTAAGTCCAAAGCAGTTTATTAAACACCATAAGTCTCAGTCACCACTGATGTCTGAATGACCTCAGAACACCGCTAAATTGCTAATGGAACAGACAGAGGGAGGTAATTGCAATCAAAACACCAGCTCCTCCTCCTGCACTCGGAGGCTGTGACAGAGCTGTTACTATCATCCTAGAATCAAAAAGCAATGTCTCCGATATCAGTCAGATAGAAGCCTTACTTTGCATGGAGTTAACCGAGGGCACTCTTCAGACTCTTAAGTAACCATTTTCAAACTGGTTCTGTGCAGGCCTGACAGTCTGCAACATGGGCCACTAGAAAGTCAGAGAGATGCTATTAAGATGCAGACACTAAGCACATTCTACACCCTGCAGCGGTCCCACACTGGGCCTGATTCTTGCAAATGACATCATCTGGCTTCATTCTCCCTCTTCTCATGCCAATCCCACACCCTTCATGCTAGGCTGGTCTCTCCACATGCCGATGCCTGTCTGAGCCTCGGGGTGTGGAGGAGACTTTGGTCATTCCAGCCTGTCTGTGGCTCTCTCACACTGCCCGCTCCCGCTGGAGTAGCCGTGAAGAACTGTGTCTGCCATTTCAGTGTGAAGAGAGCAATCTCCCGAGACAGCTGAGGCTAGATGAACACCATCTGCTTTTCTTCCGCCGCGTGGCCCTCTGGAAGGGCACTGGAGCTATTCTAGCTTTCAGTGGAAGGTCACTGTACCTTACATGCCACAGGCAGTTGTCACTGAATGCATGAGCCTTTCCTATGTCATAATTTCAATGATTCTCATGCTGCAAAGGGCAGGGATTTAGACATTTAACCATTTCATAGCAAACCAAGTTAGGCAGTCATCGGTCATATAGGTATGGCTGTGAGAGTTGCAGAATGTGCTCAGAAAAGTAGAAATCTTGGTTTAATATTTTAAATCTTGTCATAAATAAAGTAAAAGCAATTCAAAGAAAGCAGAAAATACAAGTATAACAATAGCAGTTTAAATATATCTATGTATATTATATATTTATTTATATTGTCACTAGAGAGATAATAAAATATATTGAATCTATGACACAAGAAACTATAGAATACCATAAAAGTAATAAGAAAGAGTTATCACAAGCATATATATATATATATATATATATATATATATATAATTTTTTAATATAGTAGGAAGATTGAAAGATAATAAAAAATACCACAAGGAGTAAGACCAAAAACAAAATAAGTCTCACAACAGACTAACAGGAGTTTCACAAAGAGAAGAAAAAAGGGTAAGGGGATTAAATAAAATAATAACACTGGACAATTTTCCATAAAAGAGAAATTCAAGATTATTGTGGAAAGACACTAATTGTCCAGCTGGACAAATGTAGAATAGCACTCAAGGCTATAGCATATTAGATGAAGTCATTATGATATTTCAGCACCCTGACTATAAAGAGACGTCCTCCAGAAGTCTCAGTGTGGGAAACAGAAAAAAGCAGACTTCTCAGAGGGCTTTAAAACTGTGTGAATTTTCTGGAATGCTGGGGAATGATGGCATAAGTTTATGTAACACCTTCAAGCTTACAGATGAAAATAATTTCCCAACCCAGAATGAGAATTTTTTTTAATGATGATGAAAATATGAATATGTTCTTCCTGAAAATTTTAGCAGAGAATATATCCCTGACAAAGAAAGGAAAACTCTAAGGCAATAAAAGTGATGGCATTGCTGATCTAGGCTGGGCCCAGCAGGTTGACTGTTCAAGCTCTGGTTTGGGCAGTTCTCTGGAGCTCAGGGTGAAGGAGAGAAAACCAGGGGACAGTCTTCTCATGCTTGAACACTGTTGTGCTAGAAGGAAAACAGAATCATCAGTCAGTCTAAAGTCTCTGTCCATCAGGTCCGTTACTTCTTGTTGACCCAATGGTTCTCCAAGGGGTCAATTTTCTCCCCTCCCCAGGGGAGAAATCTGGAGACATTTTTGATTATCTGGAATCTTGTAGAAAGTCAGGGGTGCTATGAGCTTCTAGTGAGTAGAGTCTATGGATACTGGTAACCATCCGCCCTCCACAACAAAAAATTGTCCAGCCTACAGTACACTTTAGTGCTTTGCTGAGGACCCCATGCTTAGTTAACCTATTCAAGTCCCATAGACAAGCCAATGTCAAGGGTGAGGAAAGACTCGCCAGGAGCCCAGGGCGAGTGTGTAGAATGCTGCCACAGGGAGTGAGTAATCAGTTGGATAATTTGATCTAATTCATCAGCATATAATAAATTAAAAATTCATTTCAAAGTATGTATGCGATTCTTTCAGGGGAAGAAGGCATGGCCTTTAACCAAGAGAAAAACCAATAATTATTACTGCATTTCATTGACTCTAAGATCCATAGTTCTTTTTCACATTCTAACATCTCTAAAGTAATGTGTCTTATGATCAAAGTGTTAAGGTAGTATTGTATTATATTTCAACTAGCAGCCCAATGCACAAAATTCATGAATTGGGGTCGGGTGTCCCTCGGCCCAGCCTGCACCTTCTCCAATATGGGACCCCTCAAGGGAAGTCCAACTGCCTTCTCACAATCCAGGACAGCTGGCTCCCAACTGCTCACCTGCCTGCCTGCCTGCCCGGTTGCCCCTAACTGCTTCTGTTGGCCAGACTGACCACCCCTAACCACTCCCCTGCCAGCCTGATTGATGCCTAACTGGTCCCCTCTTGGCCTGATTGCCTCTAACTTCCCTCCCCTGCAGGCCTGGTCACCCCTAATTGCCATTCCCATCCAGCCTGGTCAGCCATAATGTCCTCCTCTGCAGGACTGGTCCCTCCCAACTGCCGTCCCCTGCTGGCCCTGTCACCCCTAACAGCCCTCCCTTGCCAGCCTGGTCGCCTCTAATTGCCACCCCCTGCAGGCCTGGTTCCCTCAACTGCCCTCCCCT
Organism: Vespertilio murinus; assembly: GCA_963924515.1. Lineage (NCBI taxonomy): Eukaryota > Metazoa > Chordata > Mammalia > Chiroptera > Vespertilionidae > Vespertilio > Vespertilio murinus. Next base: position 48,065,216 of record OZ004714.1, on the reverse strand, counting down.
GCAGGCCTGGGTACCCACACAACTGTCCTTCCCTGCAAGCCTGGTTGCCCTCAACTGCCCTCCTCTGCCAGCCTGCCCCCTCCCCCACAACTGCCCTCCCCTACTGTCCCTGTCATCCCTAATTTCCCTCCCTTGCCAGCCTGGTTGCCCACAACTGCCCTTACCTGCTGACCTAGTCCCCACCCCCACCCCCAACTGCCCTCCCCTGCAGGCCTTATCACCCTAACTGCCTTCCTCTGCTGGCCTGCTGGCCCCTAACTGTCCTCCCTTACAAACCTGATTGCCCCCAACTGCCCTCCCCTGCTGACCCAGTCACTCCTAACTGCCCTGCCTTGCCAACCTAGTTGCCTCCCACTGTCCTCATCTGCTGACCTGGCACCCCCCACCCCAACTACCCTCTCCTGTAGGCCTGGTCTTCCTCAAATTCCCTTCCCTGCAGGCCTGGTCACCCCTAACTCCCCTTCCCTGCCAGCCTGATGGCCCCTAACTGCCCTCCCCTGCAAGCCTGGTCACCCCTAACTGCCCTCCCCTATAAGACTGGTTGCCCCCAACTGCCCTCCCCTGCAGGCCTGGTACCCCCAACTGCCCTCCCCTGAAGGCCTGGTCCCTCCTAACTGCCCTTCTCTGCAGGCTTGTTCCCCCCAACTGTCCCCCACACAGGCCTGATCGCCCCTAACTGATCTTCCTCTCAGGCAGGTTCCTCCCAACTGCCCTCACCTTCTGGCCATCTTGTGGTGGCCATTTTCTGTCTACATGAGGATGGCCATCTTGGGTGTTGGAGTGATGGTCAATTTGCATATTACCTCTTTATTATATAAATTGGCATTTTTTGTTTATCCCAGTGGAGCATGAAAAATTATACCTTCTACATTAAATGCTTATTATGTCTTTGCCCTATGATAGGCAGTACATTCAGAAGAACTCTTGTAGGTACAAATAATTATTGTGCAGATGTATGTGAGGGTCAGAACTTCCCACCTCTGTCTCTACATCTCTACACATAAACAGGAATTTCCTTGCCATAGTGTTTCCCAGATACAGAAAAAAAGGATGCAAACATTATTGTTGGACTTTAGAGCTACGTTTGATAGTAACTGGGGAGAGATTGGCAAAGTGGTAAAGAGGAAATACTGGCTCCAGCTCTGAGGTTAAATGGAGTACAGAGTGAAATGCATAGATGATCTTTGACCTCTAATAGACATAGATTAAATAATTATTGTAGACATTATATGCCCAGTACTGTGATGATTGCAATTGCTTTATGTGAACTATTCTATAGCCTATTAGATGACTCATCTAAATTTTTCAGAAATGTCACCAAAATAGCAACCCAAAATAATAACCCAAATTTACACAACTCAAAGTGGTGCATCAGTGTGTGTGTGTGTGTGTGTGTGTGTGTGTGTGTGTGTGTGTGTGTGTGTGTTTGGTGGGGAAGTGGGATTTAAGACTCACATTTGTGATCCTAGTGGCTGCGTATTATTTGCACCTCTGTTTCTTTTTGGGATCGTATTGATTACTTGAACCCCTCAGCAAGCATAACCAAAGCTGGGGAATCATTCTACTTGGGCAATGAACTTGTAGAACATTTGTACCAATGGTTGTGGGAATAGATTCCTTCACTTACTTATGGAGTGGATAAGAATGTTAGGAAGAGGCAGAGGCCTATACAGAGAGATAAGACATTCAACAGTGATCATTCTACATGTTATACTTCATGAAAGGTATTAGTGAAAATAATACACACCCCATTGCAATTTCCTTTCTGCTTCTTAGTGAAATGCCCAAAGTCAAGACTCAAATGACCTATTAAAGCAAGCCATGTGGCAGCTTAGAAAGTATATCCAAACTAAAAAAATGTTACGTAAGCATAAGTTTACATTGACTAGTTGTCAACATTTAGTATGAAATAGTTGTGCAAACCTGTGTAATTTATGCATTTCTCTGGCTCATTGCTGTAAAGCGAAGCAGTTGACATATCTTCTAGCTTGAATAATTGGTGGTTTGGTAGGTGGATAACTTTGGGGAATGGTGATTTTTTAAAGATACATTTTATTAGGAACTTTGATAGGTAATGCATTATTTTCCACTTCATTAATATTTCATCAGAAGCTAAATTTATGACTTCATAAAATTAAAACAACCAACTCAGTTAATTACTGGGTGGAAAACATTGAAGCCATGCTAACACTGTCTTGGTTTTGGTCACTGGCTTCTGCTTTGTTAAGTCGTACATTGTGTGGAATAATATGGGCACATGTAGCAGTATCCACACAGAGAATACACAGGACAACATGTTACTAAGATATATCCCACATGCTGTTAGACTCTGGCAACTATCACCTGAAGTTAGTGGTCTAGTATTTTTGTGTTCTTGCAAGGCTTGGGCTCAATACACATTTTTTTCTTATCATATACCTGCACAGCAAGGTCATCACTGCTTTTGGGGTTCAGAAACTCATTCATAAGGTAATATTGAAATCAATGTTTGCAAAGAGAAGTGAAAATAAATCTGAAATATTTAAAGATGAATTTTAGTAACACATTAGTTGGCTTCAGTATTTTTTCCTGTAGAGCCAAACTTTACTTCAACCTTCTTATTAAAATTTCCTCTGAGCACCTTATATTTAAGTAAATATGACAACACAGTATTTTTTATATTCTAAATTGGCATAAATATAAAAGCATATTCTTGTAAATAAATATTACATGCAAATTGACCGCATTTATAAAGGTGGGGAATCATATAACTTTCTATTACCATGACTGTGTAGAGAAGAAAAGTCTGTGTTACTACAGTAAAAGAACAAAAATGTGTTTATCTACATAGAAGACTGGAGGCCCGAAATTCATGCATGGGTAGGGTCCCTAGGCCTGGCTGGTGATCAGGGCGGATCTCTGGAATGATTGGTGGGGCGATTAGAGGGGCCTCCCCATTGGCACCCACCTTGGCTCCCCCACCCCTCTGGTAGCTACGCCCCCCGCCAGCGCCCCCCCCCCCCCCCCAAATGCTGTAGCTGGCAGGCAGCTTTCCAGTTGAGGGCAGCTCCTGTGTTGAGTGTCTGCCCCCTGGTGGTCAGTGCACATCATAGTGACCAGTCCTTCTGCAGGTCTTTCTGCCCTTCAGTCGATTTGTATATTCAGTCGATTTGCATATTAGGTTTTCATTATACAGGATAAGAGAACTCATAGGCAGGAGTGATGCGGGGAGCCGCTTGTCTGCTTCCTTGACTAGAGTTCCAACCATATTTCATGCTTAAGTCTTTGCAAGAAGATCAAATTCATTTCTAACACATTTCTGCTTCTGAGTTAAAATTTTAAGATTGACTATGGCTTGGATCATGTGGCTTCCCAAATAGGTCTGGAGTGTGTAGGTGAATACCAATGCAGATGAAAGCTCTGGACCAACTGGTATAGCTGAGAAGTTGAGTGTCAACCTGTGAACTAGGAGGTCACGGTTTGATCCTTGCCAGGGCACAGGCCCAGATTTCAAGACAGGATCCCCAGTAGGGGGTGTGCAGGAGGCAGCTGATCAAAGATTCTCATCACTGATGTTTCTATCTCTCTCTCCCTCTCACCATCCTCTCTCTGAAGTAAATAAATACAAATAACAATAAACATATTGGTATTGTGAAATAAATGCATGGTTAATTGTATTATTTTTTAAAAGATCTCTGGACCATGGCAGAAAAGTCCAGGGCCATCACAGAGTGAGCCTGCCCTCAATTAGGGTCATTCCCTCTGTCAGCTTGTCTGTATCTGGTATTTTTCTACTGAGTTACTATTAGGAGGAACAGACAGTCCTGGCATTATAGGGACTTAGAGAAAAAATAACAGGCACCATATTGTGATGATTATAATACAGCCTGTAGTTGTTGAGAGTAAGACTTTTATTTGATTTTTATTTACATTTAGAACTTGTGCAATTTGCCAATTTAAGAATAAGACCCCCCAGTGATTGAAAGCTTTAACCAAGATTAGTTGTTTGGGGCGGGGGGGGGGGTGCTTTCTTCAAAACTTTAGAGGATACGGTAATATCATGGAAGCCTAATGTTGACCATATAATCATAATCAGACTTTCAGGTTAGATCCAGGGATGGTGGCATTGAGTGGGGGAGAAGATCATAAATTAAAATATTAAAAATGGACTTAAAATTAAAATAGTCTTATTTTGTGTGATTCTGGACTATTACTCAACCCTCTAAATTTCCAAGACTGGATATATGCAGTGGTGGTGCATTTTGCTGTGCATCAGTCACCATGCAAGTCTGTGAAATGCTAAGGCCTGTCCAGTCCCGCTCCTTCTCTGAGAGTCTCTGGGGGAAGGTCTGACTTCCACATGTTTACAGATGCCCCAGGTGATCTAACACCCAGTGGATTAAACCCACTGCCCTGGCATTCCTAAGGGCCCCTCCAGCCACCATTGCAGGTAGGAGATTGACTTTCCCTTCACCAGTGATTTTAATCTTTTTAAAAAATATATATTTTATTGATATTTTACAGAGAGGAAGGGAGAGAGAGAGAGAGAGAGCTAGAAACGTCAATGAGAGAGAAACGTCGGCCAGTTGCCTCTTGCACACCCCCCACCAGGGATGTGCCCACAACCAATATACATGCCCTTGACCGGAATCGAACCCGGGAGCCCTCAGTCCGCAGACCAACGCTCTACCACTGAGCCAAACCGGTTTCGGTGATTTTAATCTTTCACTTATTTTCTTTTTTCTGCTTATTTGACTTACTAACCAACACAAATCTTAATTACATGATGTGTGGCAACATCAACCTGTATTTACTGTAAAATCAGATAATGAAAAAATGTATTGGGATGATGCTGGTTAACAAAGTTATACAGGTTTCAGATGCACAGGACCACAACATATCATCTTCACGCTGTACTGTGCGTTCACTGCCCCAAGTCAAGTCTCTTTCCAACACAGTTATCTTCTTATGACCCTCCTCCATCTCACACCCCACCTCCTCACACTCCTGGCAATAACCACACTGTTATCAATGTCCACGAGTTTTTCTATCTCTTTTTTCTTTCTTGAGCAATCCTTCCACTCCCCAGACAGCTGTCAGCTTCTCTCTATCTGTGAGTCTGTCTCTATATTCGTTATTAGTTCATTAGATTGAAATCATATGGTACTTTAAAATTAGGTAAATCTTTTTTAATTTAATATAGTTTTATTGATTTAGAGAGTAAGGTATAGGGAGATGGAGATAGAAACATCAATGATGAGAGAGAATCATTGATCGGCTGCTTCCTACATGCTCCACTCTGGGAATTGAGCCCAAAACCCAAGCATGTACCCTGACAGAGAATTGAACCATGACCTCCTGGTTTATAAATAGGTCAATGCTCAACCACTGAGCCAACAGCAACTGGGCTCAGGTAAATATTGACATCAATATTTTCCTCATATGAAGGCATATTGCTGAGATCTCTTCAGCTTTCAGAGCTGAATTCAATCCCAGGGGAAAACACACACACACACACACACACACACACACACACACACACACAAACTATAGTTATCTGGCAAATGGAATTCAATTGACATGGTTCTCATCTGGCTATTTTTTGAGTTTTCTGATGGAAGAATTTTTTTGGGGGGTGGGGGTGGGGGAAAGAGATAACTATTTGACAAAGCAGTTATTTCCTGTTAAAAATGTCCAGGATACTTTCCTGTACTTTTAAAAATTAAATTATTTTGGTTATATGTTTGTGAAGGCCACTGGCACACATAAGAGAGATTTCTCAATTCCTCATCTTGCAGAAGCTCTGAGGCACCTCCCATCCCTTTAGGGATGGTCTCAGATGACAGATTGGATTAATGCAGCTCCAGCATCCAACTTAGAAGATCAACAAATGGGAGGGACACTGATTGGTGGATAAAACATTGCTATTTGATGTATTCAAATTTATATCTGGTGAATAGGTTCTTTTCTATGTCATTGCTTATAAAATTCTTATAAATAAAAACTAATAAAGAACTCACTTGCTTATCTATTTTTGTTTGACTTCATCAATATTACTCCAACCAGCGACCATTATTTAATGTATCTTTTTATAGCCTAGAATGAATAACCCAAAATTAATCAGCTGACTACAAATTCCTTAATGCTATGCATCACATTCCTCATTCTTCCCAGTTCTTTTAACCAGAATTTAAAAATTAGACTGTCATAACTGGCTAGGTGTTAAGAAGAGACAGGCCTACCTTGCTCTGCTGCCCTTGGGGAAGCTCTAGGAAGGAGAGGTTACACTCACTGGACATCTGAATTACTTGGAGAGAGAACAGGACTCTGTCTGCTCATCCCCTTGAGAAGTTTATGCTCTTATTACCTCAATCTCCCTCCACTGGTTCTTTGGGGGGAATAAAAAAAAGCCTATTAGGTCAACCTTTCCCCAGAGTATATACTCACACAGAGCATCAGATAATAATCGCATTCATCTATATACATGAATAAGTGCCTACTATGTGTCAGCCATTGTCACTGGCCCTACGCATGGAAAATGAATAAAACAAAAGCTTCCCTTCCGGGATTGACTTATAAAGAGAGGTCAATTTGTACCAACTACTACTGAAAAAAACAAAGAGGGCAAGACAGAGAGGGGAAGAGTTGTTACATATATGTAGTAGTCAGTGACATTTGAGCAGCGCTTGACATTCGGCTGGTACCTGGGGGAAGTTTTCACATCAGTGGGAACATAGAGGGGAAAGTCCCTGAGGCAGCAGCGCCCTGGGCATGTTTGGGGAACAACAAGGAGGCTGGCGTGATCGGAACAGAATGACGGAGATCCAGGTGGCAGAAGAGAAGGTCAGGTGGTCGCAAGGGACAGGCCATTAGGGCTTTTAGGTCATGGTAAGTACTTTGCTGTTTCTTCTGAAAAACACTAAAGGTTAATGTACTTCCTCATTCCTGTTTTCAAAGGTTAGATCAGGCTCCTGTAGGGAGAAAGAGCTTTCCAGGCAAACTCCAGAGCAGGGAGACCTGGAACAGTGCAGAGGCCTTTTGCATTGTTCAGGTGGGAGATGGCAATGGCTTAGAGTGGGAAAGAGTGATGGAGGCGGTCTCACGTGGTCAGATTCTGAACTTATTTTGAAGATAGAACTGAGAAATTTGCTGATGGATGGGATATGGTATGAGGAAAGAGAAAAGAAATCAAGAAGAATCAGATTCTATAGTCCATTGTCTTGAGCTCTGTCATGGAACCACTCAGGCTGGGAGGGAGAGAGAACAAAACTCAAGGTCTTCTACAACCTGAGTGGCTGCGGATGATTTCTTACTAATGTTATCAGCCTCAGTTTCTTCAGGTATGTTAGTGAACATTATATCTAACACATTAGTGTATCTTCAGGGTTAAAACTAAATAAGAGCTCTAAGTGTGTTAAACTCTCTATAATTACATCTAAACTGTTATAACAATACTATGAGAGAATTGCTATTATCATAGGATGAGAAAACTGAAACATAGATTATAGAATTTGTTCAAAGTCACACACAGATAGATCTAGGACCTGAAATCAGATCTGTCTGACACCAGAACCCAAGTCCCCAAACACTATATTAATGGCCACAAAAACAATTAGTGATCTCAGTCCTAGAAGTAGCTAACATAGCACATCCAACAGGCCACGCCTTTTGTCTAAATGCCTCACCGATGTTACTTTCATTCTTAAACCTGCCAGGCCCATGTGTGATCTTCCTTTTACAAACCAGGGAGCAGCAGCTCGGAGGTAACACAGCTTGTCTGTGCCACACAAGCTATCAGCTCGCACTCCTGGAAACCTGGCTTGAACTTGGGTCCTCAGCACCCAGGCTGCCTGTTCCACTGATGCTAAGTGATTCTCTGCACTAAGGGATTCGGTGTTTGTTCCTCCCACCAATGTGGGAGGGGAGGAGGGGTAAGGGGAGGTTGGCTGGGTTCTTAGGAAAACCTCTAAGGCTTGGAGGAACAGCAGGTACCTGCTGCCTGTGACTCCAGAGCCATAGCACAACTGGCCACTTCAGCTCCGTGGCACTTTTCTTTGAGGTCAGTATCACAAGATGTTAGTCTGCTTCTTCCTCCAAAAACAGAATTCCATGCATTTCTCGTTTTTTTTTCTTTTTCAAAAACGATGACGTATTCATCAGAAGGCATGCTTTTACAACTCCTAAGTGCTCTCTCTTCACCAGCAAATCCAATTGCTTCATGTTGAGAAGGAAAGAGAACAAGTGAAAACTTGGCTATTGTTGAATCATCAGAGAAATGAAAAGGAAGAGAGAGAAAGAGAGAGAGAGAGAGAGAGAGAGAGAGAGAGAGAGAGAGAGAGAGACCAGCTATTTCAAAAGTAAATTCGGGCTGCACTTGGAGGTTAACAAGGAAGGAGAAGAAAACTTATTATCAAATAATAATAATTTGGTTTCCTTTTGTTTCAGCCTCACTTTTATGATGTTGCAATATAATTCCCAACTGAATGTTTTTTCAGGGATCTTTTGTGTTTTTCTTGTCTTTTTTGTAGGTTTTTTTTTTTGGTTTTTTTTTGGTGTGTGTGTGTGTCCCCTGATTTGGTTAAAATTACAAAGGAGTTAAATCGATTCTTTATAAACTACCTTTAGAAAGGTGGAGATTAAAGCAGTTCTAGATATCAGTGCACAGAACTCCTCCATAGGATGGTCCTCGGTCATAGCACATGGAGAAGCCATTGCTTCCATGGTGAGGGCAGCTGCAGGGCTAGTTCTGTGCCTTTATAAAGGGAACAGGCAGGGTGCCTAATAGCAGGTGAGGAATGATGTCTTGATTTCTAGAATATTAAGGGTGCAGATGTGTTGAATACCCACTGAACACCCATCCAGTTTGACTCATGACCAGGCATTCACAGGCTAATCTAATTTTCAGAACTTGCACCAGAGAAAGAGACCTCTTGCCATTCCCATTTCAGAGGAGAGGAGACAGTGTCAGACAATTGAAGATGTCTAAAACACATATCTAATATACACAGGAGGTTGGTGGGATATACACTCATATCTGTATGACTCCTACTCATGGCACTGCACACTGCAATGCCTTCCCTTAGCATCACGACCCTCCACTAACTTCTCTGTAAAAAAAGATTAAGTATTGCCTGAAAGGATTAATTGTAAATAATATTTGTAAAAGAACTAATATAGTGCCTGGCATATTGTAGAAAGCTTTTCTTAAAGGTTTTATTGGTGATTGTATCATCAGAATTGTATGAAAGAAATAGAACTAGTAGAATGGAGGCATTTATATTACAATATTATATTCATTATACAAATATAGGATAGTAAGATTTGAAATTATATTATAATGCATATATGAATAGGTGTCATATATATGAATATCTGAAGTCCACATGCAGAATTTCTTTTGTCTCAGAGTATTTCATTCCTCCCCTTAACATCTTTCAACCGATTTCAGATCAAGCTGCGGAGGATAATCTTCATTTAAAGACAATTGGTTGTATATATTAACCACATCTACAAACCACCTGTAGGGCACCACCTAGATTAGTATTTGATTAAATAGCTAGGTGCTCTTGCCTAGGCACGTTGACTCATGAGGTTGTTCGTCACACTGTGCAGCAGTAGGAAACTTGCCTGAACCATTTCATCACATTGTAATCGAAGAGCTACCCTATTAGTATTTTTAGATTATCTTCAAAGGGGGCATGGGAACCTATGAGGTAAGAAGCACTGCATTTCCTCATCTGCACATTTTTCCTAAAAAAGTAACTATTGGAGCATTTGTTCTTTATTGAGTTATTTTCAAAATGCCTGCATTCAGTGTTTTCTTGGAGGCAAATACTTGTTCAATTATTCATAGTACTACTTCCTAAGAATAATTAGATTACCTGCAGCCTACATCAGCTAGGAGACTTTAGTGCCAAAATCTGAGAATTTATGCTTTATGCACATTTTTCCGTGACCAATCTAACCTGTATTTGGAAGTGGAAATAAGCTCAACTCTGAAAGCAGTTTATGGAGCGTGCTTTATGTTGATGGGGATTGAAGTTGTGACCAGCGAGTGTCACTGACAAGTTGACATTTGAATAAACATCAGAAGGAAATGAAGCTGTTATCAGACATCTGGGCTTAAAGCTTTCCGGGCAAAGTTCCTCTGCCAGGAGCATGCCTGGTGTGCTGTGGCACAAATGAAGAAGGGTGGGTTAGAGGGGAATCAATGAGAGGAAAGTGGGAATAAATGTGGCCAGATTGATAGTCTTGTTAATTAGATTACTTTTCAATCATACTTTCTTTCCTGCTTCCTTGGGAGGATATATGCCTTTCCCCAATTTTGCTGACCTGGCAATGTAACTAGCACTGTAACCACACAGATATGCTGCTCAGATCTCCCTCAGAGGAGCCTGCCTCAGGCAGCACAATGGGACCCAGAGCTGCCAGTGCTGTCTTCCTGATTCATCACCACATTCACTCCTACTGGGTTGTTCTTAGCCAATCACAGAGCATTGCATTGGCACTGGTACCACTGGTAGTAGAATGCATGCGCCCTTGTATAGCAACTTTGGGTCCAGGGTTACACATTGGCTTAGCTAAAACTTTCTTAGAACTGCCCTGCAATCTAAGATTCTCCCTATGTATTTGTTCTGTAAATTTCTCCATTTCCCTCTCCATTTACAGTTTATCAGACCTGCATTGCAAGTCTGCAATGAAAGTTCTTCCACACACAGACCTCCATTCCTTTATGGCATCTGTTTTTAGGGGATCTGAACAGATACAGTTGGCTTTGTTTCACATTGTTATATTGTACTTCCTGTACATTGATTTTGGCTTCTCATGTTGCATGCATTGACCAAAGACAAGGAGGACATGAAATAGAGCTGGGCCCAATCTGTAGCTTGAACCAAGTGCACTGGAGCCTGGACCACCAGCAACCACCCCACAGCCATGAGCATAGACAGGTTTAAGCTATTGGTATTTGGCATTGTTTGTGCAGAGCATTATTGTTACAACAGTTAATTGATACACATAATAAAATTTTGGCTTTTTTCCCCCCTAAAATAGACAAAGAGCCATTAGAGAGCTTGAAACACAAGATGACCTGAGGATGACTCTTATTTTAGCAGGTTCATTCTTATTATAATGTTGATAGTAGATGGAAAGTGATAAAGGGCAGAAATGGAGAAATCTATTATTGGCTTATGAAAGAATTCAGGCAGGAGATAATGGTGATTTTGACTAAGATAGAAAGAAGTGGTAGAAATTAAGATATTCTTTAAAGATAAAAAAGACAGGATTTATTTGGTGGGAAGATGTATTTGTTCTCACTATGTGTGCAATAAAAAAGAAAAAATGGTGACACCAATGGTTTTGGCCTGAACAATTGGAATGATGGAGTAGGCTTAACAGAGAAAAGAAACAATCTGAAATCAGGCTGTCTAGACCCCTGAACTTCTCAACTGTAATCATCTGTATTGTTTCTATATCACCCTTCAGCTAGCATGTCCCCTAGTTGTTTCCTGAGCCTTGCCATCACTAATTAATATGTCATTTCTAGAATTTGGGTAAGCCCCATGCTGACTATCTCTTATTTTTCAAATTTACTGAATCTAGATTTCAAATAAAAAAATATTTCAGTGTTATCAGACATTCCAAATAGTATGCTACTAACCTCATAATCTGTTTTTCTTAAAACAAGGGACATAACACTTCTTTTTCTTTGTCTTTTTCAGGACATTATGCTTCTTTACTATGAAAACTCCCAATATAAATTTTCCTCAGAAAAACTCACTCACCTGTTAAAATCTCAGTCCTGCTGATCTGCACAGCTCACAGCCAAGGCCAGCTTCTCTTCCATGCTCAAGCCCATTGCTCCTGCAATTGCCCAATCTATCTAATAAATTTCCTCTTTCTGCCTTGCTACTGCATCATTTCTATCAGCAGACAAATATGCTTAAACAGGTCCAGAATGGAATACCTGCTCTTCTCTCCAGACATCCAGGATGCTCCATGGGTAGGGGATAGAGGTCAAACTAACTACATGAAGAAGAATGGCCACCACCCAGACAACAGCCTCAACACAGAGACCCAACTGCAGTGTAGGGACCACTGGTCCTTATTGTCCAGGCAACAGCCCTCTCCTGCCACTAAGTATGTTACAACAGTGATGGCTGTGACTAGTTATAGAAATGGACCCAGAGCGATAATATTACTTACTGATGCCATAGATTATTGGAACTTCGGCTATCATATCAATAAAAGGGGAATGATAATGTAACATAATCTAAAGGACTATTGTAAAGATTACTTATCCTTGCGCACAGAATAAACTCTTTTAATTTTAAGAATATCTATAAAGGATTTACGGAGTTTAGATTTCACCATGACCCATGACCCATAGCTAAAGTGATTATGTAAAATATGGATCCAGCTTTGGGAAATATATTAAAATAAATCAATGAATCTAAGATAGAGAAGAAGATAGCAAATGAAATATAGATATCTGCAGTGACAGATGGATAGTATAAAATAAGAACCATGTTCTCAAGAAATATCTCATTGACATGTAATCAGACCCAAATTTAAGTCTGGATTCAAAATGACAGCTATGCTTCTGTTATTAATACAAAACAAAGTGTATAAACATCATGACTAGTAGATAAGACCCTTAGCACATATAAGGAAATTTATAGCCAAGAAAATAAAATAAGATCCATAGAATTAGATGTTTGTTTGTGTTGGGATTTCATGGCCAATTTTGACTTATTAAAAATATGGAAGTATTATTTAATATTAAAAATGAATAAACATACAATGCATCTTAATAAATTCACTGAGTTTAAAATTAAAAATATATAACTGTCTCAACATGTATAGAAAAACTTCATGCTTGATTTAGAGACTGTAAAACTATTCCAGTTTTGAACAATTTAGTGATCATCTTAAAATTGAAAATATACATATCTTAAAACCCATGCACAAGTAGCCGTTGCTTCTTAATAATCTTCAAAAATAAATACAATGTGGTAAGTTTATATGACAGAGTACAATGTATCACACAGAGAACAAATCTCAAAACACAATTTAGGAAAACAGACTTAGTTAGGTCTATATACTATTTTTGACTATCAGAACATTATTGCTATGCAAGATGATATAAAAATAGGAATCTATGATTTCCTTATTTTATCTGAACTATGGTCAATTTATAGTGTCATATCCTACCTAATAAAAGAGAAACATGCAAATTGACCACACCTTCACTATGCCCACAAGCCAATCAGGGCATGTATGCAAATTAACCCAACCAAGATGATGGCTAATTTGCATATTCAGGCCAGAGCAAAGAATGGAGATGCTAAAAAGAAGCCAAGTGCTACAGAGAAGCACTCAAGTGGATTGGGGGAGAAGGAAGGGAAGCAGGTGGGAGGGGAGAAGGAAGGAAAGCAGGCTGGGCAGCGACAGCAGTAGGAAGCCCTATTTCAGGAATCTTCCTGCAAGGGGCATCTAGTACAAATATAAAGACAGAAAAATTTTTGTATTGCAAATGTGAAAAGTTTTTGAAACATTTTTGATACACGTTATGTTCTGAAATAGGAATTAGCAAACTTTTCTATAAAGGACTAGATAATAAATATTTGTCTTTGTAAACCACAAATGGTTTTTTTTATCACAAATTCTGTTATTTTTTTCAATCAGCTAATACGCTAAAAATGTCTTAGCAGTTTTTTCTGATCCAGAGTAAGGATACACTATAGTCCATTATGGAAGTTGGGTCTTTGGATGGAGCATTCAGCATAGTTACTGTGATTGTTTTGTTCTTATACGGAACTCTAGGGTTTAAAATGGGAACTATCCATAAGGACATCTTCACAGAACAAGTGTTCAACACTCCTAGTAACTCCAAATAGATAACTACTGCCCCTTGGTGTTCAATGTGTCATACAAAATGCATTTCACTTCTGAAATTAAAGTCTGAAAAATATAAGGTAAGTTTTTAGAATGTTAACCACTATTATTATTTCAGCCTTATAGAATTTCTTTCAGAACGCTTTGTCCAAATTTAACAGAGCTGAAAACTTCCTTACTTGAATCATTGTAATGTTTTCATGTCTTTTTTATAATGTTTTAATCATAAAAGAAAAAAAAATACAAATATTTATGGTCAGATATACTTAGCTTTTTTATCCTTCCATAAAGAACTTACAAGTAGAATCTTGGGGGTTATATTTTCTCAAGTTGTTCAATATGTGTGAATATATCTATTTACTTGAATATAGTAATTGGTTATGCAATATACATATAGAAAACATTTAAGAAATTATTATTTAAATTATATCCTGTAACCATCAGTTCATCTACATACCATTAACAAGAATTACTTATTTTTGCAATTGAGAAAGAGAGGTACTTTTAATACCTACCAAATATTTCAAAAGATTTATATTTGGATTTTCATTTTGCCATCATTAGAGCTCATCAATTTTACACTATTAAGGAAAACCATATGTGACAATTGAGAAAACTGAGTTTCTAGGAGGTTAAGTAATTTAACTGAGGTCGCTTAGCCTCTCTGAGTTCCCTTTCTTCTCAACTCAGCATCAACAAAATATTCTAAATCTAATTAAAGCTAAGAAGGTGAGCAGTGGCAAAGTAAATTTGATTCATTCACCTGTTTAGGAAATATTTAACAGTTATTGGCTTGGAGGTTATTTTTCTTACACTAACCAATTATCTGGCTCTCCTACAGCAACTTGGGAGTTTGACAATTTAACTGTGACACCATTTGGAGTTAGGCCAGTCTCCTGGGTTAAGGGTTCAGATCTACAAGATTGTCCCTAATTCAGACAACAGCTGCACATGGAATGCCCAAGCCACCCACATTTCTGCCTGGCCAACTATAAATTCATTGGTTCCCACACCTGTGCCCTCTCAGATTTGATAATTTACTAGAGCAACTCACAGAACTCAGGGAAGTGCTTTACTTAATATTATTATATATTATTAAAAAATGCAGCTCAGTTTATTATAAAGAATGATGCTGGAGGGGCAAGTCCCTAAGGGAGACTGGAGTCCCAAGCCAAGAGGGTTCTTGACTGTGAACAGGAGAGCATTTATGATGAGCCAGACCAGAGATTAAACTGGAAGCAAGTTTATTGAGCAGAGAGGATAAGTGAGAAAAGCCACCCCACAGAGAGAGTAGTGGACTCTCCTCACAAGAGAAGAGAGACCCAACCATCTCTAGAGGTCAAACTTATATCTGTAGTTTCTATGGAAAATTGCTGGTATGGTATGGGGAGATGGAGAGTGGAAAAAACCAAAACAAAACATTGGGATTAACTTTAGCCTTTACAGGGTATATTTTGTGGTCTGTTTTTCTTCCATGGTGTGAGTAAACGATCAAGTATGGGATCTTCGTGGGAATTTTCTTTGTCCAGAGGCACCTCATGGTCTGCTTGAATCTCTAGTCAGCTGAGTTCTGTGTCAGGCAGCAAAGAGCAGGCCTCTGACTGAACTTCGATGGATGTTAATTAATTTATATCGTTCTCACTCCCCTCTTCTATGTTAAGGATACAAGAGCCAAGGGGAAGAGTTGCATATGTCAAGCTATTGGGGGAGAGAAAAGAGCCTACAAGCTCTTTCTTGGTGCAACACCCTCCTTGCATCTGGATGTGTTTACCAGCCCAGAAACTACCTAAACTCCATCTCATATTCTCTCTCTCACTTTCTCTCTTTATTGTGGGTTGTCCCAATTATTCCATAAGGGACATATGCACAGGTGACCTAGGGTGCCTCAGCCAGAAATCTGACATGTACTACCCAACCAAGGCACTTAATTAATAATCCACTGAGCATAAATTACATAGGAGACAAACATGCAATGCACGAATCACAGTTTATTTACCAGAGTCCTGGTGTTCCAGACCTCGGCGGGCCGCCCGGGGATCCGCACTAACAGACACACACACACACACACACACACACACACACACACACACACACACGCAAGCACGCACACGCGCGCACACACACACACAGAGACACACACACAGGCTCATGGAGGCCGTGCAGCTGAGGATCTGCTTCAGTTAGGCTTCTCACGATGGCTAATGGTCTGCTGCCCACTGTTCAGGGCTCGGGGCTCAGGCAGAGCTTTGACTGGTGCAGGCAGGGAAAGTGGAGAGCAACTGTCTGAGGAGGAGCAGAACGAGCATCTCTGATCCTCTCTGGGGCTTGTTCCTTTTATGTGCTCAGATGTGTCTTCAGTGTGTCTTATCAATGGGTCCCAGGAGCCTTGCTATCTGGTCTTACATATGTAGTACAGATCACTTTATCTGTTTTCTACATACAGGCCACTCAATTTGTTTACATTCCATTCCATACTTTCAGATATCACACTTCAATTCCATACTTTAATATTTATTATATATTGTATTTTATCCTTATTACTATTACTATAACATGGGTTCATTACATAAACAGGCTTGATTAAATCATGGGCATTCGTGATTAGAATCAACCTTCAGAAGTGGAGTTGGAAACTCCATCCAACAATCGAATAACATGGCTGGTTTCTCTGGAGACCAGCAGCTTCCACCTCTCCCCACCATCTCACTCTGGAGTATATGTAAATATCAGATAAAAATTATCATCACATCAAATACAAATGATATTAAAAGGGTAATATATGACAACCAGGTTGGATTGACTCTGATAAAATAAGTTTGGTTTAACATTTTAAGATAAATCACTGATTTGTGTCCTACAACTTGACTGTATTTGTTTATTGTTTCTAATATATTTTGGGTGGGGTCTTTAAGTTTTCTATATACAGAATTATGTCACCCACAGAAAGTGAAAGTTTGATTTCTAGTTGGATGCTTTTTATTTCTTTCTCTTGCTTTATTGCTCTGGCTAGGACTTCTAGCACTATGTTGAATTAGAGTAGTGAGAGTGGACATCCTTGTCTTGTTCCTTATTTTAAAGGAAAAGCTTTCAATTTTCACTATTGGGTATTATTTTAGCTTATGGTTTATCATATATGGTCTTTATTATGTTGAGGTACTTTTCTTCTATTCCTATTTTATTGGGTGTCTTAATCATAAATAGATATTGTATCTTTTGAAATGCTTTTTCTGCATCTATTGATAAGATCATATTTTTGTCATTTTGTTCATGTAGTGTATTACTTTGGTTGATCTGTGTATGTTGGATCATCCTTGTATCTCTGGAATGAACTCCATTGTGATGTGTTATTTCTTGGATGTACTATTTGGAAATTGTCCCACAGTGATTCAGTCTATTTAGATTTTCAAATTCTTCCTAATTTAGTCTAGTAAAGTTATATATTTCTAGGAACTTATCCATTTCTTCTATTTATTGAATTTGGTGGCATATAGTCTTTCATAATATTCTAGTATGATCCTTTGAATATCTGTGATGTCTGTGGTTACTTCTCTCTCATTTCTGATTTTGCTTATATGGGTCTTTTCCCTTTTATCCTTAGTGGGTCTAGCTAGGGGGTTTGTCAATTTTATTAATCTGTTCAAAGAACCAGCTCTTTATTTTATTGATTTTAAAATATTCCATGGATTGAAAGAATTAGCCTATATAAAATGGACATATTATCCAAAGCAATATACAAATTTAATGCAATCCCCATTACAAACCCAATGTCATTTTTTAAAGAAATAGTGAGAGAAGTCATCAGATTAGTAAGGAACCACAAAAGACCCTGAATAGCTAAGGCAACCTTGAGAAAAAAAGAACAAAGCTATAGGAATAATGCTACCTTGCTTTAAATTATACTACAGAGCTATGACAATTAAAACAGCATGGTACTGGCAGAGAAACAGACACACAGACCAATGGAACAGAATAGAGAACTAAGCTCTGAAATTACATGGACAGATAATTTTTTACAAATGAGCTACAAACACACAATGGAGTAAAGATAGTCTCTTCAGTAAATGGTGGTGGGAAAATTGGAAAGCCACATGCAAATGAATGAAACTGGATTCCAGTTTGTCCACATGTACATAAATTAATTAAAAACAATAAGTTATATAGAATTGATATAACTTATGGATCTTGGTCATAGAGAAAACTTAAAAATTTAATCTCAAAGGCAAAAGAAGTAAAGGCAAAAATAAATGAATGGGACTATATCAAAGTAAAAAGTTTTTGCACAGCAAAGAGACTGACAACAAAACAAAGAGGCAGCCAACCAGATGAGAGATATTTGCAAACAGTCACTCCTACAAAGATTTAATTTCCAAAATATATACAAAACTCATAAAACTCAATACCACACAAACAACCCAATAAAAAAACTGGGCAAAGGACCTAAAAATACACCTCTCCCAAGAAGACACATGAACAGCCAATAGATATATGAAAAGGTTCATATTCACTGGCTTTTAGAGAAATGCAAATCAAAACTACAATGAGATACCACCTGACACCTGATAGTGTGGCCATTATAAACAAGACAAACAATAAGGGTTGGAGAGATGGAGAAAAGGGAACCCTCATTCACTGCCGGTAGGAATGCAGAGTATTGAAAAGTACTCTGGCAATTCCTCAAAAAATTAACAGAACTACCATATGATCCAGCAATCCCTCTTCCGGATATATACCCGGAAAACTCAAAAACCATGTATTCACAAAGATATATTCACCCATATGTTCATTGCAGCATTATTCACATGGCCAAGACATGGAAACAATCAAAGTTCCCTGCTATTGAGGACTGAATAAAGTAAATGTGGTACATAAACACAATGGGATACTACCCAGCCACAAGAAAGGATTAAATAGGGCAATTTATAACAATATGGATAGACCTTGAGAATATTATCCTAAATGAAAGAAGTCAGACAGACAAAGCTAAGAACTGTATGATTTCACGCATGTGGGGGATATAAAACTGAAACTTGTGAACATAAACAGCAGGGTGGTGGTTGCCTGAGGGAAGGGGTTGGGGTAAGAAGGTCCTAATATAAGGTGATAGGAGAAGATTTGTCTTTGGGGGGTGGGCACACGTTGCAACATAAACATCTTGTAATACAGAAGCCCACACCTGAGACCTATATGTTCATGGTGACCAATCAACTTAATGAATTAATATTAAAAAATAAAATAAATCAATACAATTTACTGCATTAATAGGATCAAGAAAATTTAGCATAATCTCCTTAGCTGCCAATAAGATGTGGCATTAGGTAAAATTCAGCATTCCTACTAAAACAAAAAGTACCTATAGCAAATATTCTTAATTTTGAAATGTTAAAAACATTATTTGAATTCAGAAATGAAGCAGAATACACATTTTACCACATTTAATGTACATTCACTTGGAAAATATAGATGGTACAATAAGACAAGAAAAATAAATCTTTTTAATAAATAGAAAGGAAGAAACCTCTCATTATTTTCATAATTGAATATACATAGAATTTTTTAAAATCTGCATAAAAAGCATTACAATTAATCATGACTTGTAGGTAGAAAATCATGTCAAAATCAATTATATATCTATGTAAACAACAATATTTAGAAAACCATTTTAAATGCTTTTTGTAATGTTATTAACATCTATTATTAAAACTTTGAATTCTGTGTGACATTATCTAGTGATTTTGGTAGTCATGTCCCTGTGACTCAGAAATCACACTGCTCTTGGGAAGTCGTTATGTACCCTCAGAAATGAGAATGTCACTGTTTGAAAACAACAAGTTATAGAATCAGCTGGGAAGCCTCTTTGAACTACTCAGGACTCTAAAACTTGCTTTCCAGAAACCTGGCAGTATATAGGATGGAGGGGATACATAACTTTTACAGGGAACTATTCCAGGACTGAATTTTTATTAAGTTTCAGAGCCTTCCAATGTAAAGTCTGTAGGCATAAGCACAGGAACCCAAGAACCTGTGAGGGTGCCAGATAAAATCAGCACAGGGCATCGCTTCTGATGTTCTTTCAGGTGCAACCTTCTTGAATTCCAAATATAAAAAGAAAATAGGTATATATGAGTCAAGTGAGACCTCCAAGATCCAAGCAAGTTCAAGAATAATATTGCACAATTTCTCTTCATCATACCCAAATATTGCTGCCATTGAATATATATTCTTGTAATAAAATTAATGATTTGACAAACTAAAATAGCCCTGGAAAGTGAGAAAAGCTGAACGGGATAGCAGAGCTGTAATCATAAATGAGATGTCCTCTGAGGGTTCTCAGAGGAGTCCTTTATCAGAGACTGCCATGTCACTACAGGGCTGGTCTGGTGCTTTCAGGACCGTGGGTCTTAAAGCATGTCTTGCTATGAAAGCATCTGAACTTGTTTCTCTAGCATTCAAATGTTGCTGCACAATGTGAATGTGAAGTGTATATTTGCCATTTCATCTGTGATGTCCTTATAAAAGGGAATATTATATACTGAGGGAAAACCAAATTGTTTCATATCATGTCACTTTATTCATTCAGCAAGAATGAAAGGAGCACCTACAATTACCAACACTACTTTATGTGCTAGAGATACTGCAGCGATTAACACACAACCAAAAACAGAGTAAAGCAAAACAGCAACAGAAAATTCTGTCCAGAGATCTCAAATTCTAATGGTAGGAGAAATCAAAGTAAAGAAATCCTATATAATAATAGCCTATATAATAAAATGCAAATTGTCCGCTCTACAGGGAATTTGACTGGGAGTTTGACCAGGGGGCAGGGCCTGCCAGCCAATGAGCCTTAGGCCCTCCCCCTAGCAGGCCCCACCCTAGCCTGCAACTGCAGCAGGCAGCCTGGGGAAGGGAGCCCCCCCCCTCCCTGTAGCCAGCAGCCACTAGGGACCCTACGAGTGCATGAATTTTGTGCACCAGGCCTCTAGTATAACTATATTACCACGTTAGCTGGGAACAATTCTACATCACTGCGTAAACAGTTTCTGTGATCTGCTCGTGTAAGAACATTGCCTCCCAGTCAGATGCAGTCCAGTTGAACCTTATGGAAGTGCAATCACTATGAACTAAAACAAGAAGCCTAATATATCGTAGCCTCATACACAGTTTATTCCCTAATGCCAACCATCAAAACTCAGTAAGTAGGATCATCAGGGACATTATAAGCCACACAGATTAATTTAAAAAGTAAATTTCATAAAGTCAGTATCTAATAATTAAATAAGCTTAAAACTATGACAGAAATGCCCGTGAGGAAGGAAGAATTTGACAACAACACGCATTAATGTTGGAAGAAAATGAGACTGTGAAGGCTTCAACTTCCCGCCTGTATGACTTTTCCCTGGGATGGTAGATCACTTCCAATTTTTGTGCTA
This sequence comes from Vespertilio murinus, assembly GCA_963924515.1. Taxonomy (NCBI): domain Eukaryota; kingdom Metazoa; phylum Chordata; class Mammalia; order Chiroptera; family Vespertilionidae; genus Vespertilio; species Vespertilio murinus. The sequence continues at coordinate 48,043,914 of OZ004714.1, read as the reverse complement.
CCCTGGCTGCTTGGCCCTGTCTGCCGGAAGCCCGGTGGTTCAGGAGTCTGGCTCCTGTTAACAATGTGTGTATGACTTTCCCAGGCCTGACCCCAGGCAGTACATAAGATTCAGGAAGCAGGCCTCCTTGGCCAAGCTGAGCTCCTGGTGCATGGGAGGCGCTGCAGTCTTTGCCGACAGGTGTGATCAGTGGCTGGGGCACTCTGGTTGGTAGCACATGCCTAGCCCAGGCACCCTCATTCCTAGGCTCCTCATCTAAGGCCGTGGCAGAGGTTTTCTCCAGGTTCCTGCCTCTGCCGGGATCTCCTTATGAGAGGCAGAAAGGGGAGGCGAACCTTGAAGACACTTTCCTCATTCATACTCATTACCCGGTCCTTTTCCTTTCCTAATCCAACCCTCTTTTCCTCTCCCCAGACTCTGGTCCAGAAAACTGCAGGGCCTTTGGTAGGGCTCTCTCAATAAGTAGAAGACTCCTACCTGACACTCCACCAGAGATATCCTCTCATCAAAGGAAAATAAAATGGGGGAAGATGGTACATTGTGCAAGTTTAGCCAATAGCTTACCTACTGCAGGAGGTGATTGAAACTGCTGCGATGTCTTCATTCTGCTCCTCGCTGCTTTAACGGGCTGCTCCAACACCAGCAGGCCCTCCGCTTGGCTGAACTCCAGCAGTGTGAGGCCAAGCCTCACTTTGGCACTCAGGAGTGTCTTTTCAGTGATGGGCACCTGCCTGAGCCAAGTTCCGGGTGACTAGCACCCTCACATTAGATCACACAGGTGCCTTAGAGGATGGCATGGAAACCAGATCTATGGGAGTCAGGCTGCCAATGCCACTGTTTTCCCATCCCACATCATCTTAGCTCTGCTTTTACACCTGTGTGTCTGAGTTGTTCAGGTCCAGTGGAAACTCCCACCCAAGGTTCCTCAAAGCTCAGCCCTTTTCGAAGACATACTCTTCTCATTAAGAGAACTGGTATTTTGAAGAAAACAAGTTTAGTTGCCCATCAGATTAAGCAAAAGGTGACATATCAGGGAAGAGAGAACTAGTCTTACTAGTATATGACACCAGGCTCATAAAAATGATGTATGCTTTGTCTAGACTATAAAAATTATTCCACAGTGTCACCTAAGGTCACACAGGATACGAGTGGTGGCTGTCAGGTGCCTTAGGCTTTAGTTGGATTCTAAGCAGTTTAGCTCCTGTGGGTCAAGAAGTCCAGGCTACCATAGTCTTCTAAGTATCTTAGACCTCAGGCAAATTCACAGATGAGCACTGTGGAAGGTTATTTTGTGGATGAGAGTAGTGAACCTTTTATAATTATTGTCACTGCACTAGGGAATAGGAACATGCCTTCATTAAGGAGAGACCATTGGCTTTGGAGTCAAACACACCTAAACTAAATTCCTGGCTGTACCCCTTGGTAGAAATGTGATTTAGTCTAATTACTTACTGTTTTATAGCTATAAGTAATTCTTTTCATGACAAGTAACATGCCAACAGCACCTCACAGGGTGACTGTGGCTATTTGAGATGTTAATGTATTTACCCCACAAATACATTCTAACTCCACAAATACACAGGAGCAAAAATTCAACAACGGAAGGGCACCTTCTCCTTAAAGGAAGACAGATGTGGAAGGGCAGTGGCCAGTTGTTGGCAGAGACAACTGCGGAAGCTTAGTTCAATCTAGGACTAGCAATTCTCAGTGGAAATGCATTGAGTTAGCAGAGTGGTATCTTTCACAAACCAAAACCAGGAAATCCAGCTAGGACTCAGCAGGGACTTAAAAAATATGAAGACATAATTTATACAAAAAGGAGATGATGCCGGGAGCAGGAGGGTCTGAAGCCTACTTGGGTTCTTGGCTTTGCTCAGGAAATAATTCAAAGCAAGACAGCATAGAGTTGAAAATGAAAGTGAGTTTATTAGTGAATCCGTGAGACAGAGACAAAGCAGATAGAGCAGCCCTCCCTGTGGGGATTTACTTCTTTTATTGCGGCTCATTGACTCAAGAGGTGGAACATTCAATGAATATTCAGGATCTTTCTGGGAAAGGGGAGGAGACTCCTTAGAAGAACCCCAGTGGGCCATTTTTCATCCTTACATGGTTTTCCATTTCCAACAATGGTGGCTGTGGGTGTGAGGTTTATTTTGCTTTACCTATGACAATGGCTATAATGAGGCTAGAATTCTGCAAGGTGAAATCTAGCTGGTCTCTGTGGATTCTAAGCCATAAATCTGTTAGGGGTTGGTTTTACTATCTCCTTGACAGTTTCTGTAGCTTTTAATTTGTTGTTGTTAATCCTCTCCCAAAGATAATTTTCCACTGTTTTTTGTTTGTTTGCTTGTTTTTATAGAGCGTGGAAGGGAAGGAGGGTGGGGCTGGGCAGAGAAAAATCAATTTGAGACACATCAATTGGTGGTCCCCCCATGTGTCCAACTGTGGCCAGGATTAAACCTGCAACCCAGGTATGTGCTCTTGACTGGGACTTGAACCTGAAACACATTATTTCCAGGGCCAACCCTGTAACCACCGAGTACCCTGGCCAGGGAAGACGGTTTCTATAGCTGTCACTGCTTGCAGCTGTTCGGCCACATACCCTTCTCAGAACAAGAGTGTCTCCTCCTTGGCGATTTTCTTTTCTGGGGTCGCATGGCCCTCAGATGCTCTAAGCTCCTGGTTCTGTGCATTTCTCTTTGTACTTTAAGCAAAATGATGCTTTCAGCTGCACCAAAGTATCTTCTCAGTTAAACCACCTGGGGCGATGCAGCATCTCTGTGCAGAATATCAATCTCAGTTACCAGCTGGATGTAACTGATGCAGCTTGGGTCAGGTGCGCAGGCCTGGAGCACTGGATTTCAGCCAAGGGGTGTGGGTTATAGAACTGTAGTAGCAGCTTTCCTATGATTGCAGAATATCATGGGGAGAACATGCAAGTACTCTCTGCAACATGAACAGAGAGGAGGCAGAAGGAAAAATGGGCATCTCGACCAGATAAAAGCCATCAGCATTTCATTTCTAGTCATCTAACTCAGTACATATTTTTACCTTGATGAAAGGCAATGCGTGGGCCATGTCAGCAATGCCCTGATAGCACAGATAACAAAAATGCAGGGGTAGGATTTCTACATAGGAGAAGACATTATGCAGTTGAAGGTGGGGCGAGGGGCTGCTTTGAAGCCATATGTATATATAAAAATCTGAGAAAATGCTAATTGTACATTGTAAGGAAGGATTGTTTGCCACTGAAGCAAACTGTTAAAACCCACCACATGTTCCATTTGATCCACTTCTTGCTTGAAACTGAGTCTAAGGCTCTTGATAGAATCATCTTCTAAGGGCTTTGCATTACATATGTTGTAAAAATTATAAATAATTCTATACAAGTATCCATTATTATCATCTCACCACTATATATACTCACAAATATATATATATATATATATATATATATATATATATATATATTTTAATAGGAATTAAATTATATATTTTACATTCTGCTTTTATACACAATGAACATCTTTTCATATTGGATTATAAAGCATAAACATTTAATTGCTACTTAAAATACATAAATATATACTAAATATTATAGAAATGTATATATGTAAAACCACATAAATAATAAACATTTTTATTTCTAAATATAGGTTTGATCTATACAATTAAAATGAACTTTCCAGAATATTCTCTGGAATATACCATAGTTGAGGATCTAAATTTTTCCTTCATTTTATGAGTTTTGGGGTATTCTTTATGATATTAAGAACATATTCTTTACTAGTTAACTAATTTTTTTAATGTTAAAGGTCTGTATAATCTTATATTTGCTGTTAACTAGACTTGCATGTGATTAAAAAAATAACCTGAATAGTTTTTTCAAAGAACTTGCTCCTGGATGTCTTTATTTTTGACTCAATATTTACTGTTTCACTCATTATGTCCTGCAGTTATCTTTATTGGTCCCGTGTCCGTGCCCTCTATAGACTGCTAAAGTTGAAGGATATATTGTGCCTCATGCACCTTCATTTTCCAGCTCCCAAGCCCTGTCTCCAGAATAAACTCTTGATGTGAAGACTTGAGTGGTGTTGGCAGGTCTGTGATTCATGTGGTGAGGGAATGGCCACCTTGCCCAGGTAGGGCCACAGCTGCCCGCGTTGCCAACTTGCCCTGGCACCATCTGCTTGGCTGACCCACTAATCTGCCAGCCAGTGTTTGTGAGCACCAGAATTGTTTCCCATTGAATATTTCTTGAAACATCTCTTTACATCAATTAAAGACTAAACAACAGATGGTGTGACTTCTTGAGACAGCGAGGGATTTAACCTGTTCATTGCTGATGCAGGGAACAGTGGTAACAACAACGTAAGCATCACGTGCTTTGGTTACTTTGCTTTTAGATTGTCAGTTTCCAGTATTAGGAAATTTCAGGTTCAAGAGTGAATGTATGCTTCTCAGCTCCCAATGATGGAGACCTGTCAGGATGCCCGGGAAGTCAGCAAGCCCAGGTGTGTGTCAGTAAGGCCAAGGTCAGGCCTCACACCAATGAAAATGATGTTCATCTCCCACTCAGGCACCAGAACAGCTCCAAGGAGACTCAGCAAAACTTAGTGACTGTGATATGTTTGAGACCATGTGCCAAAGTGTAGCACTGTGCCTGGCACAAGAACACTCGGCAAAGAGTAAGCTGGTATTATATTATATATATATAATTTCAAAGTGTATTTGTTTAAAATAATGCACACTTATTATTGCTCAAGAGTCAGTGGGCCCAAGGTCGGTGGGGCAGGCAGCACTGCTGAACTGAGGAAACAGCCTTGCATGCTTGGGGGTGGCCTGGCTAGTGGCTGCTCTGTGGCTCTCGTCCTGTGCTCTACAGAGTTACACTGCAAGAGGGGCCCACACAGGGAGTGGAGTAATTGCAGCCATTTCTTATCTCAAGAGTGCAAAAGGTATACTGTATTATACCTATACAGTCTGATAAAATTTTGATGAAATTCAATATCTATATGAAAAGGAGAAAATGCTTAGTGAGCCAGGAAGAGAAGTCTTTCCTTAAAACAATAAAAAAAAGTAGAATTCATCCCACTTGTCAATACCATATGTAATGCTAAAGTGTTTTCCTACTTGAATAAACTTAAGACAGCGATGCTTGTCTTACTAGGGAAGAACTGAGCAGGCTGATAGACTGCCAGGGCACCCCCTCCTTTTGCCTCTCCTATCTGTACATCAAGGACAAGTGGGCCATAGTTTAAACAGATTAGCTCCAGTGCTGCTTTGATTAAAGAGTATAAAGAAGCTTTCTAAGCAGTGAGTGGCTATAAAAGCCCAATCAGCGTAGGTTTTAGAGAGAAGGAGAGGAGAAGAATTTCAAGTAATACAGATAGATATCTTCTAAGAGTTTTACTCTGAAGGACAGGAGACAAAATGGGACAGTAGCTATAGAAATAGGACAAAAAAGCATTTTTGCTATTTTTAAAAATATGAAAAAATAAGCATGTATATATGCTGATGGAAAATCAAGGGTAGAAAAGAAATCAATGGTTGTGCAGAAAAAGGAGAAAATCTGCAAGGAGTGGCATCTAATGTGAAAGGTTGGTTTTGGAAAGACTGTAAAAGTCATTGATAGTAGCAGGAAGCAGTGTGGGAGCACAGACCCCTGTGGGTGTGGCCAGTAGAGGCGGAGACTTGTGGAACATCTCAGGGCTGGCTGATCTTTTCTTATGAAATAGGAAGCAGTGCATCTACTGAAAGTGAAGAGGGGGAACATGTGAGCAGGTTATTTTGCCCCCCAACACCATAATAATATTTGTAAATGTTCTCAATGTGCCTGAAAAACACTGTGTCCTC